>JAKOOJ010000003.1:32367500-32972000 GCA_022577455.1 Arizona elegans | reverse complement strand
AAGAATTGACAACAATGCAGATTTGGGGAAATATGGGGAAGAAGAAGAAGAAAAGGGAAATTGGCCTAGCACCTATGGAAGTCCATCTATATAATGTTGGCTATAGCCCTCTAAGAACATTAGGGCTTTCAGAAACCTAAAATATGTCAGTCTTTTTAGTCTCCTTTGCAAGATTCTTAGGTAAAGTCAGATTTATTCATTGAGCTAATGTACTTTGAAGATAAAAAGAGTTCTCTCTAAGTGTTTGATTATTATATTCATCCACTGCATAATCTGAAACTTTTGGCATTGACATTTTGTGTTGCTTGCCTCTGTAAAATATTAATGTTTTGCAGGAGCAGAAAAAGAAAGGATGTATTTTATGAATATGAGTTGCATATTAAGGGTAACATACTGGCACATAGGCTAAAGCTTAGGGCATTATGATGTTCTTTTATACATTCAAACCCATTTCATCAGCCCAGATAATATCACTGCGGTATCAAGGCATGCCAGGCCCACTGAATTTGGGCCGTAATGAAACATTAAATATTGCTTAACAATGAAAAATACATTAAAGGGTTGAGGTTGTCTAGAAACTCAAAGCAAAGGAGGAAGCTTCAAGCTTTCATGCTTTCACCTGCGCTTTTCTGTGGAGGAAATCAAAATCTGATGTTTCAAATTAAGGCAGGAAAGGGAATGTATATATTCTTTTTGTTCATGCTTGAACTGGTTTTGTGGATTTTTATGGAGGGAAATACACAATGCTGCTTCTCGTGTCTGTCAAAAATGAGCTTTGGCAGGAAGATGTCTGAGGTAGGTTGGGATAAAGTTGATTTAGGCGGGAAAAATTGATATTGCTGCCAACAAGAGTGGAGACTATATGGATTCTGACAAGCCCCTAACAGCCCCTAATTTGTGAATGAATTTATTAAAATCAGATCTCTGTGAGTTGTTTGAACCTTTTTCTCCCAGAATGCCAAACGAAACTGGCTACCTGCCTTTCTCCTAGATAAGACTGGCATGGAAACATCCATCTGGTCTACATTAAAGATGTTTTGAAATATTCTCCTTTTTCCAGACGCGGTGAGCTTTCTTTCAGTCTCCAAACTATTGCCGTAAACCATTATACCATCTGCAAGCTGACAGGTTTGCTATTGTCTATTTGATATCTTCCATGATATCTGCTATTGTCTATTTGATATCTTCCATTTGACAGGGAAAAAAGGCAATTAGTGAGGAAAAATCTGCTTAAACATTTACAGACATGATTTAGTTGCAAAGCCATGACTAAGTGAAAGGGTGTGAGATGTTTTGGTTTTTTTTTAAGGATTCCTCATGTATGTCAATGCAACAGTGAATCCCTACAAGAATTATACTGGGAGATAGATGGAGGTGTTTTTTCTTCTTCTTATTTATTTATTATTTTTATTTTTTTGATTTATATGCCGCCCTTCTCCGGAGACTCAGGGCGGCTTACAATGCGTTAAGCAATAGCCTTCATTCATTTGTATATTTTATACAAAGTCAGCTTATTGCCCCCACAAACTGGGTCCTCATTTCACCTACCTTAGAAAGGATGGAAGGCTGAGTCAACCTTGAGCCTTGGAGAGATTCGAACCAGCAGAAATTGCAGGCAGCTGTGTTAATAACAGGATGCACTAAACCACTGTACTATCAAGGCTCTTATGACCCTTTAATCCCATTATTCAGGGAGATGGGGACAATTGCCCCAAACCATGTTCATAGAGAAGGACTCATCCAAATACCTGAAACAATCAGATGCATTGAACACACACACACACACAAAATTAAATCAGCAAATTAATCATTTGAAATAAAACCATTATTGTTTTTATCATTCCACACCCCCCCCCCAGTAGTTTCTCCACAGTTTTGTTTACTGACTCATTGGAAGAAAATCAATGGAAATAAAAAAAATCAGATTTGCATAGGATACAATAAGGAAAAAAGCAGAACGGGGGAGTCAAATAAACATTCTGCCCTTGATGATCTAAGTTGTTTAAATGGTAGCTGTATATAAGATGTATGGAAATAGCCTGTTACTCGTATCTAGAGTTTTTTGCCCTGGGGAAGTTAGAGTGCCCCTGGAACTCCCCCCACCCCCCAAATCCTTCAAAACTCACCAGCAAGCTGTCTCAGCACAAAGAAATGTGCAGAGTACAGAGGTGGATTTCAGCAGATTCTGACCAGTTCTGGAGAACTGGTAGCGGAAATTTTGAGTAGTTCGGAGAACCAGCAAATACCACCTCTGACTGTCCCCACCCCCATCTATTCTCTGCCTCCTGAATCCCAGCTGATCGGGAGGAAATGGAGATTTTACAGTATCCTTCCCCTGCCATGCCCACCAAGCCACGCCCACCAAGCCACACCCACAGAACCGATAGTAAAAATTTTTTAAACCCACTGTAAGAAGAAATATCCTTCTGGGTTCAGCTCCAAGTGTGGAAAAAGACACTGGAAACATGGAGACTGCTTGGAAAGATGGTTTAATGGTGGACCGGATCACATGGTTTGAGTTCCTGAACAGAAAAGGGCCGAGATGCTGAGCGTGCCTTGGTTTTATGCCCTCTCTGACTTTGAACTTCCTGGGGCCCAGGAAGAGTATCCTGATTGGTTGTCAGACTCCCAGAGGTTGGGGGTTTTAGCTAGCCTTGATGGCTGGTGTAATCTTCCCAGGTGCCATGTGGTGAGTTTCTGTTGCTAGATGGGTCCTATTGTGTTGCAGATGATGGTCCATTGAAAAAGATGGGAGGGAATTGAGTTTCTGCCTCTGGCCCATTGACAAAGGGTGGGGAGGGGCAAGAAGATGGGAGCTGCTTCGTCTTTAAAACATGCTTCTCCATTTTTCATCCAGGGAAACATAATATTCTGCCTTTTTAATATTTCCTAAAATATTTCATTCTTCTAGGAAAGGGGTGGGCGCTAACTTCCTACACCACCATTGATAGAGTACATAATATATCTAGCATGTAGCTGGGTCTGCTCACTGTCATGCAATGTAAGGTTGGCTGATAGATAATCCCCATGGTACTCACATTCCATATCTGCCACTTCTAACCAGCTACCTTCTGGATATTCGGTAGCTGCAATTTCCAGAATTGTCACCAACTGAATAATGGTCACTGGATCATTGTCCAATTCTATACAGTGGGTCAAATTGTACAAGAAACATTTGCTGCCCTTTTTGTACCACATAAAAGCTAAAATTAATACCAGGCCTGTCCTATCCAGTTTTGACTTTCCCACCTGTTTCTGCCAGCCTACACTGTAGACACCGGAGAGGACTGGGACCAAGTCTGTATTCTTAATATGAATTTTAAGAAATGCTTCATTCACATTTACTGCATGAGAGGCAGAATTCTGCCTCATACTGTGTTTTTCCTCAGTTCGTAGCCTGAAACATCCCTCAAATGCTGAAACCACATCTCTTCGCAATCTCAGCGCCTTTCCTTATTCATGATTTGGTTCTGAAAAATGAACGTATGTGGAACATTTTAGAAGAGACGGTGCAAATAAATTACATCAAGCAATGGAATACGCTGTTGTTATTTCAGAGTGGTTTGATGAAACTGTTTTTGCCTGGACTGACTTAGTCAGACTTGCAACAAATAGGTTTTTCATTATCTGACATTCCAGTTCTCCTTTGGTGCCTAATGCCTGCAGGTAGCTGTTTATTGCCTGCTAGCCCTCCTCCATAATAAACCTCATTCCCTAATTGTGCAAGTGCTGATTAAAATGAATAATATAAATATTGCACCATCTCGGTGATGGAACACATGCTCCTTTCAGTCAGATGGTTTTGAAGTGATGCCTGTCCTTCTACAGCTACATTTCAAATGCTTTTCTAAGCTGCTCTTTTTGCTAACCAACTTGATGGAAAAGTATCAGCTGCAAAGAACACAATCAGTTATGCATTTCCCTATGTTGTTATTGAGGGAAATCAAGTGGAATGTGCACCTGAAGCTTAGAGGCCATAAGGTTGTTGCTTTTTTAAAAGATAAGTTTACCTCAGTCAAAAAAGGATACTAATACTGAGAAATTAATGCTAAATGCTGGCCTTTTACAAAGCATTAAAAACTTGGCTTTGCCACTGAGCCTGGCTCCCTGATAGTGTGGGCGAGTCCACTTCCTGCTTATATTGACAGAGAGCTGCTGTGGCTGTTCTTGGCTGCTATTTATGCTGTGTTATGTTATTTATGTTTTTTAATTATTGGTTGTGTTTTTACCCTGCATTTTTATTTTGTTTTAACTGTTAGATGTCCAGAGTCATGTATATATGATATGGGCAGCCATATAAATGTATTAAATAAATAAATCTACATGAATTTAATGACATTTGAAGCTCGCTCTGTGAAATGGTACCTTGGAATTTTGTGCCTTCATTGAGACAATAAGAGGAAAGCGACTCAAACATAAAAACAGATGCACATAACCTGTTACAGTAACCTTCACTAACTTGAGTTGAATTGCAAGTTCTAGATCAGCGGCCCCCAATCTTTTTGGCTCTGGCTTGGGTACTTGCCCACTGCTTGTGTGGATCAGTTTCCAATGGGTGGTGGCCTGGTACTGGGCTGCAAACTGGGGGTTGGGAACCCCTGTTCTAGATAAACAGGCTGGGATTATAGGAGTTGAGGTCTCTCACAGCTGGAGAATGTCAGCCTGGAGAAGTTGTTCAATTCCCAGTTTAGCCATAAGGGACATTCCCAGAAAGTTTGCTTTTTCCCTGTCTTTGCACTGTCGTGAGAATAATATAAGATGAATCCACTGGTGCTTTGGAGTGGTGCAGTGGCCTAGAGGTGGAGCTCTTGCCTCACAATCAGGAGGCTGTGAGTTCGATCCTAGGTAGCAGCAGATATTTCTCTCTCTGGGCACAATGTGTAAATATCAGCTGCAAGCTTTATATTGACGACAGGAAGGACATCTGGCCAGTAAACACTCAGCTCCATTCAGTTGCCCCAACTCCACTGGGATTACGGGGTCATTAAAAGACTTGAATCCAGTGGTGCTTTGACCTCTTTAGTAAAAGTGTAAAAGAATGGTGGTGGAATTATTGATGAGAATAGTGTTCTGGAAGGCTCTTCCCCTCTGTCTTCTGCATGTTTGTAATTTTTTTTTCTATCCATTTGAACAGAGACTATAATAGGAAGATGCCAAAGGTGACAGCGGAACCTGAGTCGACAATAGCTGAATTCTTGTCTGAGGTCAGTTTGGGATTTGGCCTCTGGTAATAGGATTGTACCTGGCTCAAACCACAAGGAGAGTAGTCCAAGAGATTAGTAGAGAGTGATATGCCCAGAGTGGATTACAGTGTTTGTAGAAGAGATTCTACACTAAGACTACCTGCATCAGTGATTTGGATAATTAACCCATGTAGCTTGCTGTTTTGCTCTTGCATGGGTTTCCTATGTTTGCTTGTTTGTTCACTCATTCTGTTTATATCCCACATTTCCTTCAGGAGCTCAGGCCGGCAGATATACTGCTCAATATCCTCTTTCCCCCCATAGTTTACTCTATAAGGTAGGTTGGCTGAAGCCAGGGAGTCTTGCTGTCTGATATGGTCTTGGATTTGGGGTCCCTAATCCATACAGCACCTGTTGAAGAAGGAGGGAGGTGGGAGGCGGGCGGAGAAAGGAGGAGAAAGAGAAGGAGAAGAAGGAGAAGAAGGGGAAGGAGGAGGAGGAGGAGGAGGAGGAGGAGAAGTTTATTAAATGTGTATTTCTTTCACTTCAAGTATTATATGCATGCAAATCATTACAATTTTCCAGTAAAGCCTTAATGAACGAACACATCTTGGAAATATGAAGTACAATTGCATTATGAACTGATAATGCTGTAACACTGGAGACTGTTAATTCTTGATCGTATTAGTCTTGAGAAAAGAATATTTGTATTTTCTATTCAATATTTCTTGTTGCATTTGAATAATTCATGTGGACCTTTGTCCAGTTGTCTCTTGCACTATTTTTTAAAAAAGATGAGACACGTTTTCTTAACAAGAATCTTGGAAAATAGCAAATAATCATCCTAATCTAGTAAGGGAGATTCGGATATGAAAATAACATATATTTGCTCCTGCTATTACAGCATGTATGTTATGTTAACTTAACTATGTTAGACATGCTAAGACGGTTCAAAACTGGAACAAAAATTGACTTACAGAGCAATCCCAGATAAAAATGTAAAAAGGGACACTCCTATTAAGTCAAGCAGACATTTTTTTATGGCTAAATTTAGCAGAGATTTTTAGCAGAGGAACCTCTCAGCTGGGATCCCACCTCTGCCAATTTCTATTCCGGCAAAGCGTCCCCTGCAATTGGCTTAGTTCCTTGATTGAAATGTGGCTGCAAAGCAAGGCAATTGTCAGTCTGAATATCCCCTCTTCTATTTATACGCAGAAGGGCAGATTTCATTTTTAACTAAGAGGTAAAAAAAAAAAAATACATGGAAAATGACACTAGACGCATGAGAGTTCCAAGCATTTCAAATGCATAGGTTGGACTAGAACATTTCAGACTTTAGCTACATTGCTGTTACCAATTCTTCACAATTTATGGACCTAATTTCAGTGGGAGTGGTGTCAAAGTGTAAGATGGGCTCAAAATATTCACTTATGCATCTTATCTGAAATAATTGAAATGCTTATTTTTCCGAAGGACCTCAGATTGGGGAAGGCTGTTCAGAACTTTGCTAAGACTATATATAACTGTGATGGCGAACCTATGGCCCGCATGTCACAGGTGGCACGCAAAGCCCTCTCTGAGGGCATGTGAGCCATCGCTCCAGCTCAGCTCCACCGTGCATGAGTGCGTGCCTCCCGCTGGGCAACTGATTTTCAGATCTCTGCCGTGCATACGTGGGGGTGGAGCAGGGGTGAAATGCTCCCAGTTCGGACCAGATCACCTGATCTGGTAGCGATGGCGGTGGGTAGTTCAGAGAACCGGTAGCAAAAATCCGTCCCCACCCCATGCCCAGCTGAGTCGCACGATTATCAGAGGTTTTTTATTTTATTTTTAAAAGCATATTTTCTACAACCTTTTTGGAAGAAAAAATGCTTTTAAAAGTAAAAACAAAGCCTCTGCCGATCAGGCAAGTCAGCTGGGATCATCAGAGGCTTTTAAAAAAAGAAAAGTCTCTGCCGATCAGGCAAGCCAGCTGGGATCGTCAGAGGCTTTTAAAAAAAAGAAAAGCCTCTGCCGATCAGGCAAGTCAGCTGGGATCGTCAGAGGCTTTTAAAAACATTTTTTTACAACCACTTCAGCTGAAGAGGTTGTAGAAAAAATGGTTTTAAAAGTAAAAAAAAAAAAAAAAGTTGGCCACGCCCACTCAGTCATATTACCCCCCCTCCCCACCAAGCCATGCCCACAGAACCGGTAGTAACAAATTTTACATTTCACCACTGGGGTGGAGCGCCTGCGTGAAATGAACAAGTGCGCATGTGGGGATGTCGCACGCACATGCGTGGCCCATTTTTGGTCCCAAGAGGCTGCAGGGAGGCCAGCTAGGCCCAAAATGGGGCACAGAGGAGGTTGCGTGCACATGCGTGGGGGGCAGAAGAGCGCAGGAGGGCATGTGCATGTGCAGGGGGCAGAGGGAGCGTGGGGGGTAGTCCGTGCGTGCACATTGCATTATGGTTGCTGGGGGCTGTCGCGCATGCACTTTTGCCACATGATGACAAAAAGATTAGCCATCACTGCTACATAGCATTTCTTTCCTGACTGGTCTTTTTTATGCATATTAAGGTTTTGGCAGAACCTAAAATGCATGCAAGCTTCAATCTTGTGATTTAGAGACTTAGAAGATTTAGAATAACTTTATTGTCACTTTGAATGTACACTAATTGGCATACATTAAAATGAAATTTTGTTGCATACAGCTCTCAAAGGGTCTCCACCTCTAATATACACTACATAAACATAAATAAATAAATACAAAATTATGTGTATACCCACATATATTATATGACAGTGAAACAACACAGTTTAGTTTGGATGTTTACATATACATGGTGAGAGAAACAAATATTGCAAGTTTGCCAGACCGAGTGTTGTGTTCGGCGGCTCCCGGCAACAAGGGACACTGCCCGGGGATTGGCCAAGAGGCGTGGCCTCGCAAACCGCGGGAGTTCTATGTTTTCTGATTGGGTGTTCTGTGACAGCTGGTGGGGTTTTTAAGTGCTGTCAATTTGCCTCGGCTCAGTTCAGTTCTGTTGTTCAAGCTTGTTAGTTCGCAAATAAAGAGTTCAGTTAATACCAATCTCATTCCCAATTCATGCCTGCGCTAATAATATAATACTGGCAACGAAGGTGTTGAGAACTACAGATGGCACCGCCTCAATTTGCCCCTTTTGATGTTTCCTCAGAAGTTTGGGACACTTATATGGAGAGGTTCGAATGCTTCTTAGAAGCAAACGATTTCACTGATCTTTCTGGTGGTAAGAAAAGGGCGCATTTCCTGAACTCTTGCGGGCCTGAGGTTTTTGCGACCGCTCGGGCGTTGTTCGCACCTACCCCTGTGCACACTGTATCCTGGGATGTACTACAGCTTAAATTGAAGGATCATTACTCCCCCGCCCCGTCCCGAATCGCCCGGCGGTTTAAACTGCGTCAGATTTTTCAGGATGAGGGGAGTCCATTAGTCATTATGTGGCTCGCCTGCGTACAGCTGCCCTCGATTGTGAATACCGCGACCTGGACGACGCCCTTGTGGAGCAGCTGGTTTGTGGCGTTAAAGACATACGGTTGCAGAGACGCCTACTGGCCAAACGGAATCTAGATCTTCCAACCGTGATTGAGGAAGCACAGGTGGCTGAAATGTCTGATAGATCAACCGCTGACATTCGGAAATTCTACCCTCCCGGGGGTGTGACATTGTCCACGGTGCACCTGCAAGACGTCATCTCTGATGAGACAACGGAGGATGAGGCTGAGATTGACCGTCTCCAGGCTTCCAAACCGCGGCCTAAGGACAAATGTTGGACAAAGAAACCTCCTCCCTCTGGATGCCTCAGCTGTGGCGAACAGCACCCGAGGGCGACCTGCCGTTTCCGGTGTGCTACTTGTCGCCGTTGTGGGAGACTGGGCCACATTGCTCGTGCATGCCGTTCCCTGCCAAAACCTGCTGCTGTGCCGAGACCTCACCGTCCTGCTAAAGAGGAGTGCCACATCACTGAGGTGACTGCCCTTTCCAGATCACCCTCCAACAACAAACTCTCTATGACTGTGAACATTGAAGGCGCCTCCTGCCAGATGGAGGTGGACACAGGGTCTTCAAAGTCAATTGTGTCATGGGCGGTGTTAAAGAGGCTCTTACCGACCATACGGAAGAGTCGGTTAAAACCCTGCCCAATCAAATTGAGGGACCACCAGGGGAATTTTATTCCAATATTGGGACAGGGTTCCTTTTTAGTTGAAACCAAGGGTTTTGTGGGACTTCTCCCGTTAATCGTGGTCAAGGGTTTCCTTCCCAGCCTACTGGGAATGGATTGGTTTCTGTCATTGGGATTGCATATTGCAGGGATTCACTCCACGTGTGTGGACACTTTTGGGGGTCTTTACAATGAGTTCGCTGACATTTTTGATGGGGGTTTGGGTCAGGATGTGGGTTCTCCCATCTCCCTGAATGTAGACCCCCGGGTTGCCCCGATTAGACTTAAGGCACACCGAGTTCCTTTTGCTCTGAGACCAAAGGTGGATGCAGAACTCGATAAACTCTTATCCCAAGGTGTTTTGGAGCCCACGGATCACTCCAAATGGGAAACCCCCATTGTGATCCCTATCAAACCTGATTGGTCCATTAGGATTTGTGGTGACTTTAAATGTACACTAAATAAGGCGTTGACGGCCAATCCTTACCCTGTCCCGGTAGTTCAACACCTGCTCCATTCCTTAGGTCAGGGTCCATATTCGCCAAATTAGATTTGGCCCAAGCGTACCAGCAGCTCCCGGTGGATGATACCTCGGCTAAGGCTCAAACCATCGTAACCCACCAAGGAGCTTTTAAGTGTCGGTGCCTGCAGTTTGGTGTCAATGTTGCTCCGGGCCTTTTCCAGAACTTAATGGAGCGGTTATTGCATGGCCTACCAGGAATAGTCCCTTACTTCGACGATGTGCTCATCTCCGCTTCTTGTCGGAGCGAGCTCATCGAGCGAGTAAGGGCTGTTCTCCTACATTTCCAGGAATCGGGCTTAAAATTGAACAAGAACAAATGCAAAATTGGCGTTCCCCAGATAGAACTCCTCAGCTATTTGGTGGATGGTAAGGGGATCCGTCCCACCCCCACTAAGGTCACTGCCATCAAACATGCACCTGTGCCCACCTGCCGAGCTGAGTTGCAGTCCTTCTTGGGGCTTCTAAATTTTTACAAAGTGTTCTTGCCCCATAAGGCCACCGTGGCTGAACCCCTTCATCGTTTGCTCTCTAAGACAACCCCATGGGTGTGGACTGCAGTACATGACCGTGCGTTCTGCGCGGTTAAGGACCTGTTGTTGTCATCTGCAGTTTTAGTCCAATATAGTGCGGATTTGCCTCTCACCCTGACAGCTGACGCGTCTCCATTCAGTATAGGGGCGGTGTTGAGTCACCGTTTTCCGAACGGGTTAGAAGCCCCCATAGCATTCTACTCGAGGACCTTATCCCCTGCAGAACGGAACTACAGCCAGCTTGACCAGGAGGCTCTCGCGGCTGTAGCTTCGATTAAAAGATTTCATGAGTACTTATATGGCAGGCCGTTTGAACTGATAACTGATCATAAGCCCCTGTTAGTATTGCTGGATGGAAGCTGCCAGACCTCTGTAGTCATGTCTCCCCGCATGTCCCGGTGGTCGGTCTTCCTGGCTGCTTATAACTATTCCTTAGTTTACTGGCCTGGTAAACTTATTCCACATGCGGATGCCCTTAGTCATTCCCCTTTAGCAGCACTGGTGCTTGATCCTACCCCGGCCTCCCCCGGCCTTCTGGTTGAGGAGTCGTCCTTGCCCCTGACCGCAACGGACATAGCAGCCCACTCCCTCCGGGACCCTGTCCTGTCTCAGGTTCTCCGCTGGGTCAGTAGGGGTTGGCCATTGGAGCAGATTCCTTCTGTTTTTATCCCTTTTCGCAATCGCCAATATGAGCTATCTGTGCACCTAGGGTGTCTACTGTGGGGGCATAGGGTAGTCGTTCCCCCTTCTATCCGGCATGAGGTACTTCGGTGCCTACATACTGGCCACCCTGGCATTGTACGCATGAAAGAGTTAGGGTGTAGCTATGTGTGGTGGCCATCATTCGACCACAATATCACTGAATGGGTCTCGGGTTGCCACCCTTGTCAGTCATCCCGCCTGGCCCCTCCATCCGCCCCTCCTAGGGAATGGGAAGCTCCCTGTGGGCCCTGGTCTAGGCTGCTTTTGGATTTTGCCGGCCCCTTTCGAGGCCGGCACTTCTTGATCATTGTAGTTGCACTGTCTAAATGGGTAGAACTGGAACTCATGCCTACCACCACCGCAGAGGCCACGGTGCGGGTGCTATGGTCCTGTTCGCCACCCATGGGATCCCGGATGTGGTCGTAACTGACAATGGCCCCCAGTTCATTTCCGCCACCTTTCAGTCCTTCCTTGCGAGTCTGGGAGCCCATCATGCCCCAATTGCCCCTTACCGCCCAGCTGGAAATGGTTTGGCTAAACGGGCTGTGCAATCTGCCAAGGAGGTTTTAGCCAGGCTAACTTCAGGTGACTGGCAGGAGAGGATTACTACATATCTGTCCACCCAACACACGATTCCTTGCCCGCTCACCCACCGGAGTCCCGCAGAGGTTTTGATGGGCCGGCGGTTGCGAACGGTACTGGATCGTTTGCACCCTACCTACGCTCCGGACAATTACCAGAGTACCAATGTGGGGCTCAGGGCGTTTAAGGAAGGAGACCTAGTTTTTGCTAGAAATTTTGGGGGCGATCCACGTTGGCTGCTGGGACGGGTGACTGCTATAACCGGCCCTGTTCTTACAGGATCCTACTGACTGATTGGCGATGGTGGCGCCAACACCTGGACCAACTGAGAGGTCGGCGAGACACCCTGTCTGATGTTTGGACCGACGGTGCCCCGAGTTTGGGCCCTCCAGTAGCGGCAGCACCCAGAGTTACTCCTGTGGCTGACGCACCACCCCCTGGCCTCTGCGGCCAAAGCCCAACATGAAATTTACCTTTGGCATCTGTACCTCCCATGGGTCTGGACAACTTGCCGGCCATGCCTGTTCCTGATTCCGATCCGTTCCCCTCAGTAGCCGCGCCTGCGCTAAGACGTTCATCTCGCCTGCGCAGGCACCCTGAATATCTTAAGGACTATGTCTGTTCAAACCGGGGGTGAAGGAGTGTTGTGTTTGGCGGCTCCCAGCAACAAGGGACGCCGCCCAGGGATTGGCCAAGAGGCGTGGCCTCGCAAACCGCGGGAGTTCTATGTTTTCTGATTGGGTGTTCTGTGACAGCTGGTGGGGTTTTTAAGTGCTGTCAATTTGCCTCGGCTCAGTTCAGTTCTGTTGTTCAAGCTTGTTAGTTCACAAATAAAGAGTTCAGTTAATACCAATTTTGTTCCCAATTCATTCCTGTGCTAAGAATATAATACCAATGGCATAGGAACCGATTCTGTAAGTGTGGCTTGGTGGGCGTGGCTTGGTGGGCATGGCAGGGGAAGGATACTGTAAAATCCCCATTTCCTCTTAATCAGCTGGGACTTGGGAGGCAGAGAATTGATGGGGGCAGGGCCAGTCAGAGGTGGTATTTACTGGTTCTCCGAACTACTCAAAATTTCTGCTACTGGTTCTCCAGAACTGGTCAAGACCTGCTGAATACCACCTCTGGTGTGTGGGGTCTCTAACCATGGTTTGAACTCTAAGCAGATAGCACTTATAAGCTTTATCCTGAATGACAGGAAGTGAGCTTCCTATAATCTTCTCGGCTGTCCTCACCACTCTCTTTATGGACTTTCTCTCTGAGGCACTGCTGCTACCAAACCAAACAGTGATGCAGTTTGTTAAAACGTTCTCAATTGTGCCTCTGTAAAAAGTGGTCAGGATAGAAAGAGAAAGATGTGCTTTCCTCATTGTGCAAGCATTGCTTGGAATGTATACCAACTTAAAACTTGGAAAAGGATGTGATCAGATGAGACCCTTTCCTCAACAAAGCACTTAGATCTATTTCTAGTGGGGTTTTTGTTTTGCATTTTTAAAAGGAGAAATAGCACAATTATCTGAGGCTTAACACATGAAATAGATGGCATCCAAAATATGATTAAGTATGTGAAAGGAAGAGCTATATTTATACATTTCATTTAAACAGGAAAAGTGATCTGTTAGAATAAAATCTGGAGAGCTGGAACAGGGTTTGCCGTGCAATCATTTTAAAAGATTTTTTAAAAATGAGGAAAACTTTATATTGATTCAGGATACACTTTGAAGGTATTGGCAATCATCAGAGAATTTCAATGAATCTTCTGTCCCAAAACTTCTCAATGTCTTAAAAAAAATTGCATTCTATAGAAATCCCCTTTGCACTCAACAAGCAAATACTGTCATATTAATTGTTGTTTTTTAGGTTGTTAGGAGTACATATGAGAATAGGAATCCATAGGTGCTAATATTTGCCTGTTACATTCCAATAAGTGACACTAATAGAAGAACCAACAATGTATTTGGGGAAAAATACAGTATTTGTATGAATGCAATCCAGAGGAAAAATAATCATGTTAGGTGATGTGGTGAGGAAACAGTACAAAAAAATAAATAAAATAAAAATGAGATCCTTAGGACATAGTATGTAAACTGTAAAGGCAATTTAATGTCAGATTGGGTATTAGAATGAATTTTTACATAGGTTTCCCAATTCTCTGGAGTTTTTGCTCTCTGAACTTGATAGTTTGCAGACGATTTCTAATCCAACTAGGTAACATCAACAGTGCTAATGAGTGTGGAGTTTACACCCTTTTTATATACAGTAGCTCGCTCTTCTAGTGTTGGTAGGGATGTGGTTTTCTCCTTGAAGATAGTTCCTTGATTAGGGTATTTTCTGTTTTATTGTTTGTCTAGTGCTAATCCTTGTTTATCTGTTTAAGACCACTTGACTGCTGGAGGGGATTTGTTCTGTTTTTTTTGTTTCCTTTTTAGCTTTTTGTTGTCTTCTTTGAATGGGGTGTAAATATGGTTTTCCAATTCTTTTACACATACTTTGAAAATAGTTTTCCCATACAAAAAGCAACTTTATACATTTGGGTGAATATACTGTATGAGGGTGTTTTTTCTGTTTACTTTCTCTTGTTGGTGGTGTTTGTTTATTTGATTTATAAGTCTCCTGACTCTGGACTGCTCATAGAATAAAAACAATATGAACTAATAAGTTATCTAGTGTTAAAAAGGGAAGCCCTGTTAGGGAACATATATTTTTTGAATGCATATTTTGATTACAGAAAGTGTGGATATAGCAGCTGCTTTACAGTTACAGCTGGTGAGAGAGATTAGTGTTATTTGTTTATAAAAACAACAGCAATAAAACAGCTCAATAGGAGTTAGTACTTGGATGAGAGACCAGCAGGAAATCCCAGAGCTGAAGATTATACTGGGAAGTAAGAAAAAGACCAAAATCTCAGAAAGTGACAAACCACTTTCATATTGTTGTCAAATGCATGGACATATCCACAAACTGATTAGGAGCTGAGATTGACTTTAACATTTGTGGATAGAATATTAGAGGAGGGTGAAATGAGGTAAGTGTATGTTAAAAGGCAGCCATCACCTTTGTTTATGACTTGTTTGTTTGTTTGCTAAATTTAATCAAGCTTCTGCTTTAGTTAATCCTGTAATCTCAGAATTTTAATCCATTCTATTGGCCTCGTATTTTTGTTCCCAGCTGGCTAAATGATAATCATATTTCACTTTGGCATACAATACTATTGAAGGAACATTTTATGCGAGTCCGTGTATAGCTGCAAATGCTGCTGGCTTCACTTTTAGGCTGCTCTGTGACAACATCCACATTGATGATCTGTCACACTCCCATTTTGTAGCTGGCAGGAAATCTTGCTATCATAAATCTGGCTATCAATACAATGCGTCCTCATCACCTACTAGATGATTCCAAGCATCATGTGATTACTACTTAGTATAAAATAAAAAGAGGCCATCTATGTCAAAATTGAACAGCCTTCTCTTAACAGAGGGGGAGGGATATGACATCATCTATCTCCAGTCTACAACACAGTCCTTTCAACACTCCACACCCATTTGCACTACTTAGGTGACCCTGAGGACACAGATAAACCTCCAGGTAGCCTCAATGATTCACTAAAAGAATGCAAATGACTAGCTGTCTGCAAGGAGTATAAATCCTTCCATTCTCCACCATCCAATCCAGAGGTGGGTTTCAGCAGGTTCTGACCAGTTCTGGAGAACCGTTGGCAGAAATTTTGAGTAGTTTGGAGAACCGGTAGTAAAAATTCTGATTGGCCCCACACCCATCTATTCTCTGCCTCCCAAATCCCAGCTGACTGGGAGGAAATTGAGATTTTGCAGTAAACTTCCCCTGGATTGGGGAGGGAATGGAGATTTTACAGTATCCTTCCCCTGCCATGCTCACCAAGCCACGCCCACCAAGCCACACCCGCAGAACTGGTAGTAAAAAAAATTTGAAACCCACCACTGATCCAGTCAGAGCTGAAGAAGCTTCTTGGATGAGAAGTGAAACATCTTCAAGGGAAAACTGGAAAGTCCAGATGCCTCTGGAAAAAGCATCTTTGGGACATGAGGATGCTGTGCTTAGTACATTGTGCATATGCTGGAACAAGGAGGCTGTTTAGATATGGACAGTTGTATGGAGGATTCTGAAATGTGGTGTGAAGAACTTCATACTGGAAAATGAGCAATGCACAGGACAACTGGATGTGACCAAAAGAAGAAATGATTAAATATCAATGTTATTTTTATTGCTTTTCAAATATTTCTCTGCATTAGCATCTAAAATACAAACGGGGAATTAAGTGACATTTCAGTGATTTAAGAAGGTGAATTATTTTAAAGATTGTTCAGAAAGTATTATTGATTATGACATAGAATTAAATCAGTGACTGTAAGTCTTGAGAGGAGGGTCATATGTACCCCCTAAATCTTTCTTTGCACACCCCAAAAGCTTTTCAAACTTTGCTCCTGTGTTGTAATGTACAATGTGACAAAAAAGAAGAAACCATTAAATATCCATCTTATCAGCTTTAATTTATGAAGAGGAAGTAAATTAAAATGTCATCATGTCTATCCTAGTTGCACCCAATTCTTGATTCAGGCCTCCCCAAGCTTGAAAAATGGCTCCCCTCCACCCCAGGACCAGATACACCTTTTTGCCAATGAAATCTTGCGCTATTGCAGTAAATCAATTAATAGGTCATATTTCATAACTTTTAAACAATTGTCAAGGTTGCGTCTTCACCCCCAACTATAAGGAGAGAAATAGTGGTTTCAATGTAGTGTTTCTTCTTGTACCAAATTCATAAAACATGATGTTCTTGATAAGGGTGACTTGCATCTCAGACATCTTTGACTACAAGAAGAACATGGTTGTTATGGCAACCTTCCCCCCCCCCCCCACTGTATCACAAAGTATTAAATACACATAAATAATTGGATATGCCGGAACATTTCTCTTGAAATACACTCTAGCTTTTTCCTTTCTGGTTTGGTGGAAGTAAATATTTTGAAGTCTCCATTTTTTAAAAAGATCCAATTTCTTTCCTGCATTTCCTGATTTTCTTATTCCCTATGCTGACAAAAGTGAGATAATTCATATTATTAGCATGCATTCCCTTCTTAAAAAATAACCCTCCATGTCCTCTAACTTGCTGGCATTGTTCTGTGTTTATAAGATGATATGTATTTGACTTCCGTGGTTAGCAGCTATGGTTATTACTGCAAATAGAGAAGACATGGGAAATTTGTTAGTTTTTCTATAAAGAAACGATGGTGTTTTCTAGCTATGAATTTTGCTGAGTACCTTGGAGATATCAGTTTTTCCTGTTAATTCCTGCCTGTGAACCACAACAAACCCCCAACAATCTTTTGTGGGAAAACTCCCCAAACAGCCTCAAACCGCTTCTGGTTAAAAGTGTTGGTCCATCTGGGGAACTTTTGGGGACGATGGTGGTAGTTGAAAGACAAAGTTAATCATTTTTTATTTATTTATTTTGTTAGGATGTTCAAGTACAATAAAAGTATAAAAAATTAAAGGCAAGAAGAACAAGAAAAAAGAAGAAAAAAGAAGAAACACGCAGAAAACACAAAAAGAAAGAAATTATTATGAGATCTGCCCTTTTTTCTATTGTGTAGTTGCCATTTTATTCTTTCTGCTCCTTCTTTTTTCCTTCTTACTTTGAAATTCCCATCCCCTTCCCTTTTAACCCTAAAATTCCTAAATCATCAGTTTGATCTTTTCTTCTTTCAACAAAAAATCCATATAAGGTTTCCATGTTAAAAAAAAAAAAAATCCTGACCAAACTGGTCATTTTTTGCCATTTTTGCAAGATCTACCTATATTATAATCAAATCTTCCATTACAGATATTTCATTATTTTTCCATCTCTCTGCATATGATAATCTTGCTGCAGCTACCATATACAGAATTATTAGAATTACTTTCCCATATTTGCTTTCTAGTTCACTGCAAATTGTGCGCATGCAACCCAAAAGAAACAATTCTGGTTTCATTGTAATGTTAATCTGAAATATCTTTTGCATCGTTCTATGTATTTGCACCCAAAATGTCTTTGCTTTTTTCATAAGCCTAAATAAAAGACAAAAACAATTCTTAAACTTAAAACTACTTTTGCTTCTTAATCTCCCTGTCACTCATCCTCAAAGTTTGAAAGATTTGGCTTTGTTCAGTCTGGTAATGTAACCAGGTGTCCCTTGCCATTCCTATCCATTGATAATTATTATTATCAATTGATCAATCATAATTATTTTGGTAAAGTGAAGACTCTGTGTCAGTCTTGCAGGAAACATGACCAAATGGGATAATTCTATTTTTATTGTAAGGCTACATTAATGGAATCTTGCGTGTCAGATAGAACAAATCTCCCACTGTCCTTTTTACAGTCTGAGAAATTATCTTCTGTGTTTCTTTTGGTGCCTGTTGTATATCTGTGGGTTATGTCCTCTCTTATCTGACCTTTCCTTAGGCAGCATCCTCCCTCCCACATCTCCCAAGGTCATTCCCACCTACCACTACACTTTGCCTGCAGAAATCTTGCCACCAACTATTCTAATAGAAAACTGGTTTCTTATATATTTATTCCTCAGTTATTTGGTAGCTTACAAACCCTTCTGTGTCTTATGGTTCTTTCTCTGTAAATTAGATATGGAAGCAAGGTTCTTTTGAATAGGGAAAGGAGGACTGCTAGATGATGGACAGAGAGTTGCCATCTGTCAGACAGGACACTTTTATCCCAGGGATTCTCAAACTTTGCTTCAAATGACTTCCTTGCTTTTAAACTGGAGGAAAGGAGATAAGAGTGAGAAAGCTCCTAGATCAGGGGTGTCAAACTCAATTTCATTGAGGGCTGCATCAGGGATGACCTCAGGAAGGCAGGGGGGCATGGCCAGCTTGACATCACTCATGTTGGGGACGCCTGTGATGGCCTGAGCACTCTGACAGTGAAAATGAGCTCCTGAGCTCCATTTTTGGCTGTGACAGTGTCCTGCAACCCTCTGCCAGCAAAAACGGAGCTCAGGAGGGCCACATGCCCTCGCGAGCTCTATTCTAGCTTGGGAGAACAAGGATGGATAGATGTGAGGCACAGACATATAGAACTTAATCCATTTATTCAGTAACAGCTGTATACTAACAGGCAACAGGGAAACCAGCAACAACAACAAACAGGACAGCTGCTATTTATATAGCAGCTGTAAAATGGGCCGACCAATAATAGGCATCCATTTTCTCACCAGCAGAACTGTCATGCTTCAGCCAATGGGAGGCGTTTCCTTATTACTATGCCCCGGTGTAGCAGAATATACAACAAGCTCCATTTTAGCTGGCAGAGGCACCACAGGCCGGTCCGTCGCTGTTTCTAGGGCGGCCCCATGGGCCAGATCTAAATACCCCCCAGGCTGGATCCAACCCCCGGGCCTTGAGTTTGACACCCCGTCCTAGATTCTCCATGACCATTAAGCTGATAATGGATCCACAGTTGGACGAGGAATGCTTCCCCCATCCAAATAGTTTATTTCTAATTCTGTTTTCTCAGCAGTCAGAGGTAGTAGGTGATTGCTCTGCAAAAGAAGCATTCCTTGTTTTCTTGTGTCATCTTTTTTTGATTTAATATAAAATGAGGTTCAGAGAAAACTCAGGTTCATTTCTATGTATGCATTCAAAACTGTGTATACCACACAATCAGTTTAATCAAATTACCTTTTCATAGTGTGCTGTACTGAACCAATTTAATATTTGGACTGGAAACTCAATATATTCCAGGTTAGCCCACCTTTGGAGTAAGGTTAGGGACTGGGAACATTTATAATTTGGGAACATGTTATTCATTTTAGTAAGATCGATTGAGGGAAATAGTAATATTTCCCCAAATCATTTTATTACAGTTCAGTTTATTAGAACAGTTTATTTAATGACAGTTCTAAGTTACAACGGCACTGAAAAAAGTGACTTATGAGTTATGATCGTTTTTCAAACTTGCGATTGTTGCAGCATCCTCGTGGTCACATGATCAAAATTTGGATGCTTGGGAACTTATGTACTTATGATGACTGCAATTTCCTGGGGTCACGTGATCACCTTTTGAGATCTTCCGATAAGCAAAATCAATGGGGGCGTCAGATTCACTTAACAACCGGGTTATTAACTTAACAACTGCAGTGATTCACTTACCAACTGTGGCAAGAAGGGTGATAAAATGGGGAATCCCTCACTTAACAACTGTCTTGCTTAACAACAGAAATTTTGGGCTCTAATGTGTTTGTAAGTTCATATAAAGGTAAAGGTTCCCCTCGCACATACGTGCTAGTTGTTCCTGACTCTAGAGGGTGGTGCTCATCTCTGTTTCAAATCTGAAGAGCCATCGCTGTCCGAATACGCCTCTGTGGTCATGTGGCCGGCATGCCTAAATGCCAAAGGCACATGGAACGCTGTTACCTTTCCAGCAAAGGTGGTCCCTATTTTTCCACTTGCATTTTTTACGTGCTTTTGAACTGCTAGGTTGGCAGAAGCTGGGACAAGTAATGGGAGCTCACCCTGTTTCGCGGCACTAGGGATTCAAACTGCTGAACTGCCAACCTTTCAATCGACAAGCTCAGCATCTTAGCCACTGAGCCACCATGTCCCTGACATTATACTACCTGTATAATGAACATCTTATACTCTATAATTGGTAATATTAACAAATATTTTTGTTGATAGTAATTTCTAAAAATGTCTAGGTTCTATGCATGGATTGGGGCAATATAGTTCCCATCAATAGGATAATCAGGTTTGGCACAGTAGCAGGAAATAGATAAACATCAAATCTCTCTACTTTGCCATTATCTTTTGGGAACTAACAATATGGAAGAACTACTTTTTTAAAAAAAAATAGCATCCAAAGAAATCTTCAGCCCAGGATGACAGAAAAATAATGTCACAATTTTTTCACATCTCCATTTCCTACTGTGGCTCAATTAATTAACATGCCAGTTTTAAGTGGTTTTCACCACCATTTTAATCAGTTTAGCATCAAAATTTTCAGTGTGGTTATTTCCTAGTAAATGCATGGGGTGTTTATTAATTTCCCCAAGAACATTTGCTTCTTCAAAAAAAGTTTAAAAACACATTCACATCAATCTCTGCCAAAAGTGGGTAACTTAAACACACATAGGGCAGGAAAAAAAAATTCCACTATTTCTTCATTAAGTAGAATGGCTATTATTTACTTGCCTTTGTGAAGTTGATCATAAATGCATAAGTAGGGGTTAGCAGTTTTTTATTGCTTTAATATACAAAAAGAGGAAGAACTTCAGAAAAGAAAAACAAAAAGAGGAGAAAGAAAAAGGAACAGAAGAAGAAAAAAGATAACCAGGAATGACAAAACATATTACATATAAAAATTATTCAGATAAATAAAAAAGCATAATTAAATCTTGATCACATAGAATAATGTTGACTAGTTTTTTCCGTTTTACAGAGAAAGATCCAATTCAGATTATGGTGTTCATCCATCGTGTTCAAAGATGACCTTGACATCTAAAGGGGTTGTGGGCTGTCCATGGTGTGTCCGTAGGTGGCTGGTAAGGCCTATACGGGCACGGAATGTTCTGCCACATATCGGGTAGACATGTGTGGGTACCATTGTTGCAACATTTGCAGCTCTGGCTTTGCAGAAAGCTCGCTTCTCTTGTGCTGTGTTTGTTCTTCTGTCTTCAGATGTCTGGCAGCCTTGATGGATCAATGTACGCCATGTCGATGGATCTTCTGCCAGGGTTTCCCAGGAGGTGGTGTCAATATCCAGGGACTTGAAAGAGGCTTTCAACATGTCTTTGTATCGCTTCCTTTGTCCCCCGTGCAATCGCTTTCTTTGAGACAGCTCACCATAAAGGAGCTGTTTAGGGAGCGAGTGGTCTGGCATTCTTGCAACACGGCCTGCCCAGCATTCAGATACTGTATGTGCTGATATGCAAGATTATAAATCTGGGTTGAATGGTTTGAAGAGTAATATTTTCTGCTGCCCCCATGATGCAATGCTATAATTTTTCATATAACGATAAGCTTCATATTTTTGGTGTGTAATTCACATCCTTAAAGTTTGCCAATTTTTGTAACACAATATTAAGGAACTTCGTTGATATTAAACCAAAAATAACAATAAACTTATAAATTCTCTGGGGTTTACAGTAGTCATGAAAGACATTCTTTCTAGTCATGAAAGAAAATCTAATAATAAATGTCTCATTTTAAGATCCTATGAATCATATTGAATGTGTTCAGATCCTTACTCATTGATTTATTAATATGGGATATTCCAAATTTCTATCCCAGAAGTCTTGAAAATAACTAATATCCACCTCTGATACAAGAGAGTACACTGATAACAAGGGGCAAGATGGATGGAAACTAAGCAAGGAGAGAAGCAACCTAGAACTAAGGAGAAATTTCTTAACAATGAGAGCAATTAACCAGTGGAACAATTTGCCTCCAGAAGTTGTGGGTGCTCCATCAATGGGGGCTTTTAAGAAAAGATTGGACAACCATTTGTCTGAAATGGTATAGAATCTCCTACTTGAGCAGGGGGTTGGACTAGAAGACCTCCAAGGTCCCTTCCAACTATGTTTCTGTTCATATCTGGGCATTTACAGTTGGCAGTAGAAGAGGCCTTTGGTTGTTCTACTTTGATGGGATGAATTGTGCTATGAAATAGGAATGGCAGGCTAAATCTGAGAAGATGAAGCAGAATTTAAAAGTTCCCTATTGTATCAAAGGAAATGTTGACAGCATCAAGCCTCCACAGAGCACATACATTTAGGAGTTTGGGGCAGGTACATGGTACATAGTATAGATCTCTACTTTTCTCTTTCATAAATAAGGTTGCTTAGCAAGCTTTTTCTCATGGTATACCTCTTGTGGAGAATGTTTGGTGAGGCTCCAGGTTGATTAAATTCCTTAAGCCAGCACTTAATAACTCTGTAAGGAGTAGTGTTGCACTGCAATTTTGCTCTTACATTTTTATAGGGGCAGAAGTGGGGTGTAAGTTTTTGACAATCTCTTGCCACTATTTTAAAAGTTGGGGGAAATAGAATGGTTCTGAAATGCAAGCCATTTTCATTCTCCTACCAAACTCCCTTCCTTTTGTAGGAAGTTAGCACCCACCCCTTTCCTGGAAGAGTGAAATATTTTAGGAAATATGAAAAAGGCAGAATATTATATTTCCCCGGATGAGAAATATGAAAAGCATATTTTACAGACAAAGCAGCTCCCACCTTCCTGCCCCGCACCCTTTATCAATGGGCCATTAAGGCCTGGGCCAGTCTATTCTACATAACAAAGATCTGCCTCCTTCAGGCAGAGCCATAGTTGGAATTGCCAAAGATAGGATTAGCCCTCTACATAATAGCAGCAGAAACTCACCACATGTGACCTGGGAAGCACATGTGACCATCAGCCAGCAAGGCCCCCACCCCCTGGGAGTCTGACAACCAATCAGGATACTCTTTTGGGGCCCCAAGAAATGCAGAGCCAGAGAGAGCATAAAAACCCAAGGATTTACTGTATCTGCCCCTTTTCTGTTCAGGAACTCAAGCCATGTGATCCTGTCCACCATTACACCATCTTTCCAAGCAGTCTCCATGTTTCCAGTGTCTGTTTCCCCACTTGGAGCAGAACCTAGAAGGATGTTTCTTCCAACACTTTGCTCCCTTTTTTCCTGCCTTGTCAATTTTAAATCCATTTTAGTTTTAATATTTAGTGTTCTAATCTTTTAATATTTTATCTTGGCTTTATTACAGTGAGCCACCTACATTCACCTCTAGGCAAGATGGGTGGCATATAAGTTTAATAAAAATGAATGGAGATAGATAGATAGATAGATAGATAGATAGATAGATAGATAGATGATAGATAGATGATAGATAGATAGATAGATAGATAAGATAGATCAGAGGTATCAAACTCAATTTCATTGAGGGCCGCATGAGGGTTGTATTTGACCTTTGGGGGCTGGGGTGGGCATGGTCAATTCAACATCACGTGTGTTGGGGTCAGCTGTGGCAGCCCAAGTGTTCTGCCAGCGAAAACGGGCTCCCAAGTTCTGTTTTTGCTTGCCACAACCTCTTGTAACCCTCTGCCGGCAAAAACAGAGCTAGGGAGGGCCCTCATGAGCTCCGTTTTCACTGGCAGAGGCATCACGGGCCGGTCCTTCTCTGTTTCCAGGGTGACCCTGCAGGCCAAATCTAAGCACCCCACAGGCTGGATCCGGCCCCCGGGCCTTGGATTTGACACCCCAGAAATAAATAGATAGATAGATAGATAGATAGATAGATAGATAGATAGATAGATAGATAGAGGCTTGAAATGGCATTTTGAGAGAATAATTAGGAGGGAAAGGGCATAAAAGAAAGATTTTGAGGTTGGAAAGGGGAACAGCTTGTTTCCCAAAGGCTTTTCCAAAAAAGTATTGGCTAAGAAGTGACTATTTGAATTGGGGATTTTAATTTTGAATAAAAAGCAAAAAAAAAAGTGTTATCAAAAATCAATATTTTTACTGCAGAATTTTAGTGGGATGCTGGCTGGTTGATAGAGAACACATATATCTTGAACTCCCAGAATCCTCAGTCCTGCCCAAAGACAATCTGTTTCCCCAAACAATACCCTAAACTTGCTTCAAAAACCATGTTGTGATCTTGTTCCCCGCTGAAAATAAGGCCCAAAGTGATAGCTTTCGTTCTGAATGTCACCGACTCCTTTCTTTTATAGCCCTCCTTGCTGTGTAAATCGGACACAATAAAGGAAAACATTGTCCTGGTTCCCTTAAAAGCATATGCTGATACTTTGCATGCTGCAAGAGTTCAAGAGAAACAGTTTTACTAAAACCATCTAAAATGAAGCACTTTGCTAAAATTGTGTCCGTCTGGTACTCAGTTGAGACTGCGAAATGTATTTAACTGTAGAGGGAAAGCAGGATGTAAATAAATCACTGTTTCCCAGATGAAGAAGAGGCAGGACCGGGATCAGAGATGCCATAAGTGCTACCGATATGTGGCTAGGAAAGCTTATCTTTCTATTCTGCTTAATAAGGAAATCCTTGATGTATTGCATTGCCATAAAGTTGTCAATGCAGTGGCAACCAAAAGGCATAGAATTATGTTTCTGGAGTCATGCATACATCAACCACAATGGAAACAAACTCAGCTGCATCTGCATTTGGTGTCTCATTGTCTGCTCTTTTATTTTTAAGGTGGCCGCATAAACTTTGGCAGATAGGCTCCCAGTCACTTAATTGCATCATTAAATCAGACCAAGCTAGAATGTAATGAAAAAAAAAAAAGGACAAATGGAGCGGTCAGCTTGGGTTGTTCACTTGGGCAGATTGACCTGCTAAGTTTTCACGGGTAGAAAGCACACCTTGAAAATATGGTTTTCCAGTAGCTAGTAAACAGAGGTGGGTTTCAGCAGGTTCTGACCAGTTCTGGAGAACCATTAGCAGAAATTTTGAGTAGTTCAGAGAACCGGTAGTAAAAATTCTGACTGGCCCCACCTCCATCTATTCTCTGCCTCCCAAGTCCCAGCTGCTTGGGAGGAAATGGGGATTTTGCAGTATCCTTCCCCTGCCACGCACACCAAGCCACGCCCACCAAGCAATGCCACGCCCACCAAGCCACACCCACAGAACCAGTAGTAAAAAAAAATTGAAACCCACCACTGCTAGTAAATCCAGTAGCATGTAGTCCTCAACTTATGATCGTGAATTTCTGCTGCTAAGTAAGGCCATTGTTAAGTGAATTTTACCCGACTTTATGACCTTTTGGCCAAGTTGTTAAGCGAATCACTGCAGTTAAGTGAATTCACAACAACTGTGAAGCAAATTCAGCTTTCCCTTTTGACCGTGCTTGTTGGAAGCTAGCTGGGAAGGTCGCAAATGAGGACCACTTGACCCCAGGATGTTGCAACCATTGTAAATACATGCGGGTTGCCAAACGCTTCAATTACATAAGCGATGTGGCAACATTCATAAGGGCAAGGCCTGGTTGTAAGTCACTTTTTTCAGTGCCATTGTAACTTTGAACAGTTGTTAAACAAATGGTTGTAAATCAAGGACTACCTGTACAGATAGTCTCTGACGTAACAGCAGTTCATTTAGTGACCATTTGAAGTTAACCACATCACTGAAAAAAAGTGAGTTATGACCATTTTTCACACTTACGACTGTGGCAGCATCCCCATGGTCATGTGATCAAAATTTGGACGCTTGACTACAGGTTCATATTTATGACGGTTGCAGTGTCCCGGGGTCATATGATCCCTTTCTGGCAAGCAAAGTCAATGAAAAACCGGATTCACTTAATGACCATTTCACTTACTAACTTAAGAACTGCAGTGATTCACTTAACAACTGTGGCAAAAAGGTCATAAAATGGGGCAAAATTCATTTTATTATTGCGTCACTTAGCGACAGAAATTTGGGACTCAATTGTTGTCATAAATTGAGGACTACCTGTACTTATCTCTAAAGATGATGATGGCATTGTGAAGTTGAATACAGGTAACAGTCTTCCAAGGCTTCGAGTTCTGTCTAAAAACTGTTGGTAAGATACAGTTGGAATCCCGTGAATTGACAGTTCAGGATATTTGTGTGTGTTGTTTGGAAAGGGCAGGAAAACAATAAGCAGCTTTGAAATATCTATCCCCCCAAACAATTTTCTAAAACAAATTGTGGCTGAGAAAGGAACAGATTTTTGGAATCTTGCCAGCATTTTTTGTGTGTGTTTTTGTGTGTGTGTCCATGTATGCACGTGCACGCACTGAATTTAGAAGCAAATGAATTGCACAGGTGTTGCTTTTTTGTGACACAGGCTTTTGATTATGCTTTAGTTCATTGGCAATGCAGCCAGGAAAGAGATGGGAAAAATATGTTTCTCTTTTATGTACTAATAAGCTTGAGGAATGCTATGCGGAAATAAATTCTAATCAGGAAGATGTTTGTTCTTCTTGATTGGTGTAATAGCCATTTAAGCATGAAAAGGGATAGAGCATTCTTCCACACACACCCTTGTTTTTTGAGTGGGAACAAATATTCTGTGTTTAATTGTAGAAATGTGTGAACTGACTTTAGCATATATTTTCCTCTTGCCTCTGATTGACAGCATCATTGTGAGATGGCTTTGGCATGAGAAAATGGTGTCTATTGGACTTACCGTATTTTTCGGTGCATAAGACACACTTCCCCCCACCTAAAAGTGGGTGGAAAGTGGTGTGTGTCTTATACAGCGAATGTTGCTGAAGCCCCGCCCATCCGCCAGCCCCCAACCTTCAGCTTATGCACCCTAGAGACATTCCTTGTGTGTCCAATCACACTTGGCCAATAAAAATATTCCATTCCATTCCACTCATTATTTGCTATGTTTTACTGTTGAAATGCATGATCTGACTTCAGCATGTATTTCCCTCTTGTCTCTGATCGACAGCATCAACACAAGATGGCTTTAGCATAAGAAAATAATGTTTATTAGCCCTTAAGTAGAATATGGCCATGAAATACAAGGCGTAGTGAGTAAAGGCAATAGTGCAGGTACATTTAAGAAATATTTTTTACTCCACTATATCCTGAAGTTTTGACTTACTCCAGTTGCACTAATGTTTTTATTCTAGAGATCTCATTCTCTTTGGCTAACAGGGTGCGAATTGTTTGGAAAGAGGTGGTAATTATTATGGTAACAGAGAAGAATAACAGTTGCTTGGAGCGTGGTTTGGGCCCAAGGAAAACAATACAGACATTTGCTGTGTTTGTGAGACCAACTCCCTTTTTCCTGCCCCTGACAGGATTAAACCCCAAGGACAGGAAAAACAAAAGACCTGGGACCAAGATTAACCCAGGAAAACAAAACCCAGGGCAATCAGAAATACATCAAAACACATCAAGCTGCAGGAGCTTCAAAGGGGATTTTTTTTTTTAAATTTGATTTATATGCTGCCCTTCTCTGGAGACTCAGGGCGGCTTACAATGCGCTAAGCAATAGCCTTCATACTTTTGTATATTTATACAAAGTCAGCTTATTGCCCCCACAACTGGGTCCTCAATTTACCTACCTTAGAAAGGATGGAAGGCTGAGTCAACCTTGAGCCTTGGCGAGATTCGAACCTGCAGTAATTGCAGGCATCTGGTCTTAATAGCCAGCTTAATAACAGGGTGCCTTAGACCACTGTACTACCAAGGCTCTTAATTAAGCATAAAAGGCTCAGATTCACACTCCCAAGCCTCTTGCAAGCCAGGAATTCTCAAGCTGTGCCACTATTTTTCTTGCCTTCCTGAATTAAAGGATCCCTTTTCTGGCAGCTGGTTTCCGTGTCTATTACTTTTCAGTATCGGAACACAGGAAATTTCTTCCAACATAGGTTACGGGTTTCACAAAGGATTTTTAAAAACATTTTATTGTACGCACTCAGTTGATCACATAGGAACAACAGCACATCAGGCATTTTGAAAGGGGCAGAAAAGTGCTGTGTGGGTCTCTGCAATGGGGGAGATTTAGGTTTGAATGTGTGTGTGTGTGTCTGTGTGTGTGTGTGTACATACAGATAGTCCTTGATTTATAACCAATTGAGCCCAAAATTTGTTGTTAAGTATGCGTGTGAGTGTGTGTAAGTATGCAACACACACACTTACTAACTTAACAACTGCACTGATTCACTTAACAACTGTGGCAAGAAAGGTCGTAAAATGGGGTAAAGCTCACCTAACAAATGTCTCAACATAAATTTTGTTAACAACATAAATTTTGGGCTCAATTGTCATAAGCCGAGGACTATATTGCAGTGATGTTCAGCCTGTAAGTCAAATGCAGGTTCTGTTTCTCCATATATTTGATTCATTTTTACTCTAACCCAGTCAAATCTCCTTATTCATGGTTCTGATACGGCTCATAATAATTAGGTAAAGCACTCCCAAATTTTGGGAGTTCAAATTCTCAGCCAGTTTCTCCTTGAGTGCTTGAGACCCACCAATCATTGTACCAGGAGAATTCTGGCAACGTTTGATAATGTGATCCACTTGTTCCTCACTGGTCAAACTGGTAGCATGTAATATGGGACCAAAAAAAGGGGGACAAGTGGGGGGGGGGGGAAGAGGAGGAGAAATAAAAGAAGACTGCTTGAATTCCCAATCTTACAATATTACAACTATTACTCATGCTGGCCCAGCTGTCATCCTCTCTTTCAGCTATCCCAATCCTTGCCATTCCCTGCACTGATTCAACATTACCTCAACATTACCATTTCTCTTCTCCAACTTGGCAACAAACCATAGAGGTCAAGCTGCCAGAGAAGATGTGCCCTTCTTTCCCTTCAACCCAATTGCTGTGCCAGCCTCCAACATGGCCAATGAAAATTAAAACACCTCCAATAAAGGAGAATATTTGTAGCTCAGGGTTGAAATGAGGGGTCCTTGGTGCTCTCTGAGCTGGGTTGTTTTCTTGCAGGCGTTTCATTCCCCAAACTAGGCAATGATAAGGATGTTACCTAGTTTGGGGAATGAAACATCTGCAAGAAAACAACCCAGCTCAGAGAGCACCAAGGACCCCTTAAAACACCTCCCATTAAAGGAAAACAAGGGAGAAAAGCAACACCCAAGTAACCAGCTTTCCCTGACCTCAAAGCCTCCCTAGGTTGCTTAAAGACAACTAGACACAAGGACAGTTTTTCCCTGAATGCCATCAATCTGCCTAACAACTAATTTCCACAACACTGTCAAATAATTTGCTAAGACTGTATTAGTATTCTTCTTTTCTTCCTTACTAGTATCTATCTCTTCTCACTTATTACTATAACCATGTTGCTTGTATCTTTCAATTATATTGTTTTATTTGTTTCCTAGTACGATTTGATAGCTTATTAGTACCTTTGACTAGCACTAAGTGTTGTATCTTTTTATTCTTGATGAATATTATCCTTATGTACACTGAGAGCAATATATACACCAAAAACAAATTCCTTGTGTGTCCAATCACACTTGGCCAATAAAGAATTCTATTATCTATTCTATTAGAGGAAGAAAGAGGGAATGACAAGAGCATAGCCAAAAAAACAAAACAAAGCAAAACAAAAACAACCTAAGGATCTTTTGGAAAATTAAAAACAACTTTAATTTACTTCCAAGGGCATCTTGGCAGTGTGTATAACTTGGTAGTGTGTATAACGTTTGCTACTCAGATTATTTAAATTTCATGGCATAGCTACTTCTGAAGTTGCACGGCGGTTGAAGACTTGGAGGAATCAATTGAGGCCACTAAGCCAATAACCTATTTTTATAGTAAGCTGAAGAAAGTTGTTGAAATTGATGTTAATTATGTATGTGACCTTTGGAACAACAAGCTCAAAGCCACGTAAGCTTCCAGAAGTTTGTTTTAATGAACCTGAAATTTGTTTCCTTTGATCTTAAAATGAGATCAGTACATCAAAAACATTATTTTGTGTGAGCTGAACACCTTAGAGATATTTAATAAGGTTTGGTCATAATTGCCTTACTGTGAGAGGTGATTTGGAGTAGCCCTATTATTGTCACATTTGGAGCCGAAATCAATACAATTGTTAACATAAGGGGAATGGTTGCATTTAAAGAGGCACATGTTTTTCTTGGCTTCATCCCCTATATTTTGAATGTACAAATATATCGAGATCTGCGGACTTCCCATGCAATGGAGGCTGGCCAAAAGGATCCCTATACAATTTTGGAATCATATATTCAGATCTGAACTCCAGCAATGGATTGTTGTGACATGTCATTTGTCAACCTTTGAATTAGATGTGATGGAATGTAGTGAGGAGGTAGATCCCCAAGATCCACACTGCTTGTTTATATTTCATTGAAAGGTTTTGAAGAAAGATGTATTGGCAATAAATAAATGCTATGAATTGTCTTCTCCCTGCATATGATCTTTACCTGATTCCTACCAGATAATCTCTGTGTTGATGGAAAATGTTAAGTTAGGTTTTTCTCCTGTACACTCCCATGTAGAACCTACAGGCCAACTTCTCATTTCATCTTCTGCCAAGCCCTTCAGAAGATCAATCCATGGATGAAGATGGATGTTCAAAGTCTGCTATCCTACTCCTTTCTCACAGAAATCCTGCTTTTTTCAAAGCAATGATCCACATTGTTATAAATGAGACTAGACTCAGGCAATAGATAGTATTTTTGACTGTAGAGAATGTGGATCCTTTCACTAGCCTTACTCCTATTCATTAATACATACAGACATATGACCCCCAGAACCCATCAAGTCAGGGGTGAAATGCTCCTGGTTTGGACCGGATCACCCGATGAAGGCGGGTGGTTCGGAGAACTGGTAGCAAAAATCCCTGCCCCCCCACCAGCTCAGCTGAGCCTCACAATCATCAGAGGCTTTTTTTAAAAAAAAAATGTAAACGCATTTTTTCTACAACCTCTTTGGCGGAGAGGTTGTAGATAAAATGGTTTTAAAAGTTAAAAAAAAAATTGGCCATGCCCACCCAGTCACATTACGCCCCCACCAAGCCACGCCCACAGAACCGGTAATAACAAATTTTAGATTTCACCACTGCATCAAATTATAATTTTTAATGTGTTAGATGTGAAATTCTTACATAGAATGGAGAATTGTGTAACCTATGACTACATTTAAGTTTATTTTATTAAATGAAATCAATTTTTATTTCTGTCCTGACCTTACCCATTTGTTGGAATGTGGCCTCTCAATTATCATTTTGCGTCCTCAATCCAAAGATGTTTATGCATTGTACTTCTGATGGTGGTATCCTCCATAATTAATTTTCCCACAAAGGCAATTGCCTTTGCTATGGTTCTATTTGCATCTCATGACACTGCTTTAGAGAGATCGCTTTAGTTTTTTTGTACTCCTAGATAAATAAAGCAGGGGCATCATCTAAGCATGTATCCAAGGAAACAAGTAAGTGGAATACTCAAGTGCAAAGTATCACTGGTCCTTAATCATGGCCTGGTCTGGAAATTGCCAGAATCTTCTAGAGAGATGTTTACATATTTGGTTATACCATCCATTTATATGATGCTCCTATTCCAAATCTATAGCAGCAAGAAATAAACCATGTTATATGCTTTTTGCTTTTTGAATGTTTGCTTCATGTCAAAGAAATGTCATAAGCCAGTTCACAGGTATTATAAATTATTATTCTGTCATAGTAATTGCTGTACTTTCAGCTCCTTTGGAACCCTGCATTCAAAATCTAATGGCTATTTTTAATCCCATTGTAATTCTTGTTTTTATAAACAAGAATGTTTTATGATCCAGACTGAACGGTTAATATTTATAAATGGTGCTGCATGGTTCCCCCTTTCTTCTATTAAGGATACTGAATATTTTGAAATATGTCGCTTCCCAACAAGCCATGTTTCATACTGCATGTGATCAAGAATTGAAATTTCACTTATGATTTATTACTGTGCGAGTCAACTACTTTAATTGCTTTCTTTTGAGATAAATGTTGTCTCAATTGAATTCTGCAAATAATTCATGAGTATTCATGAATATGCATGCATTATTCTGTACTGTGTAATATTATTAATTTGTCTTTCCTATAGAACACAGTAATGAATTAAATAAAGGGAGAGATCAACCAACGATACTCATATCAACAAAGGTTTTGGAAGGAACCAACTTCTCTTTAAGTTTAGCTGAAGGAATGGCGCTTTCGTTTTGACACAATTTTGCAAGAATATTGTACTGAGTGTTTTAGTGCTATTTACATAAAGATGAATATAGTTGTAAAAAAAAACTATACATACAGTATGCAGAGCACAAACTTTTCATATTGTTGCACAGTTTATGATTCAAGTTCTTTTGAAACATTTTCCAAACACATTTCCATAACAAAAGATTATTTTAAAGAAAGTAGGAAACAAATTTGGAAGAAATATTTCAATTTCTCGGTGACAAGGCATGGAGGCTCTGGATAAATATGAGAACACTAGAGAGATGATCCAAACAGCCATTCGTGGTAGTTTAGGGAATAGAGCAAACATACCAAATTCTGTCCCCATCCAGCCACAGTGCTATAACTCTGTGATATTTATTTCTTTGCAATGCACTACCTAATACCCATGCATTGCAGAACTAAGCATCTGATGGCAGCTTACTCATGTTGAAGGCTACTTGGGAGCTTAGCGCGAACGTTGATAGATAATGGCAAAGGTGAGAGAATAGCAGGAAGATATTTTATTTCTGCTAGGTTGATTATACAAAGGATTTTGACCACATAGAACCTACCAAATCGTGGATAGTCAACACATCTGTATCCAGGACAATTTACCTGCTTGCTGAACTGTTTGCATGACGGCTCAGAAGCAACAGTTAAATAGTATATGGAATGGTTCAGATTGAGAAAGGAATGTTTACCCTTACTTTATTTATTTAACTCATGTATCCTGAAGAATGCTGGGCTTGATCAAATGAGACTTGGAATTAAAATGGCTGGGAGAAAGATCACCAACCTCAGATGTGTTGTCATCGGGGCTGGGGTTGGGGGTTATTTTATTATATTATTTTATCAATTTGTTATTGATTCTCTCTTTTATTAGTTTTATTGTTTTTTATACTTAATATATAATACAATACAATACAATACAATACAATACAATACAATACAATACAATACTCTATTATACAATACAATACAATACTACACTACACTACACTACACTACACTACACTACACTACACTACACTACACTACTATACTATACTATACTATATTCTTGTAAGCTGCCTTGAGTTGCCATGTGCGAATAGGCGGCAATATAAATTTCCTAAATAAATAAATATGCTAATAATACCACTTTGATGGCTAGACGCAATAGACTTAAGGAAGCTCTAGTAGAAGGCAAAAAAAAAAAAAAGGATGCAAAAACTGGTGGAGAACATACTGAAATAGTATCCAGGTTTATAGGCTCAGAAATTGATAAGCATTTTTGTCATGCAGTAGATCTATACTTGAAAGTCAGACTTTTATGAGAGATTTAAATAATAAGTGCAGAGACATCCCACTGATAATAGTTGGAAGGTTAATTTTTACTAATGTGGCTATAAAAGCTGGAGCATCAGAAAGATTGAACAAAATGTCAGGCCTGCCCCAGCTGGATTGCCCCCTTAGGAAAGAAAGACCCTCTATTCCATTTGGTTTGAACAGAGGTGAAATGTAAAATTTGTTACTACCGGTTCTGTAGGCGTGGCTTGGTGGAGGGGGGTAATGTGACTGGGTAGGCGTGGCCAACTTTTTTTTTAACTTTTAAAAGCATTTTAAAATTTTAAAAGCATTCGCCGAAGAGGTTGCAGAAAAAAATGCTTTTAAAAGCCTCTGATGATCCCAGCTGAGCCATGCGATCATCAGAGGCTTTTTTTTTAACTTTCAAAAGCATTGTTTTGGCTGAAGAGGTTGTAGAAAAAAAATGCTTTTAAAAGTAAAAAAACAGCCTCTGATGATCGCACGGCTCAGCGGGCGGGGGGGGAGCAGGGATTTTTGCTACCAGTTGTCTGAACCACCCGCCACCATTGCTACCGGATCGGGTGAGCCGGTCCGAACCGGGAGCATTTCACCCCTGGGTTTGAAATGGTAGGCTCTTTTACTAAAGGTTGCTGATTTCAGTAAAGTCAGGCTAGAACTAAATTTCCCACAGAAAAGAATATAGGCTCAAACCTCAAACCATCCCTCTCCCCTTGACCAGTCCAATTCCAGCCAATGGGTGGATATTTAGGTGTTTTGGGAACTTTCAGTGTTTGGAGGAATCACCATTCCATTCCCAACCATCTCCGGCTTCTTGGTGTCTTTGAAGACTGGCACAAACTGGTTCAAAGCATTCCTGGTTTTCGTCAATTATCTTTCCCCCCTCCCACCAGTTTCTCAGCACTATCCCGGTACAGGTTTATTGCCCATTTGTTCTCCCACTCGTGTCCCCTCCCTCCTAGCCTTCGATGGTGGGGTGCCAGTGAAGTGCCAGGCTGAACATGGGAGACCTGACACAAACAGAAAAGGATGCCTTTTAAACTTTGATGCTGGAGGGGGGAAAAAGACTACTTTATACGTAGTCTTAAAACATTTTTGATGAAGACCATAAGGCTGATTAGAAGCAACATGCTTTCAGATAGACATTAATAAATTTAGGGGCCTGGATAGCTCAACAGACAGAAGCACTGTAATTTAATACCAGCTCTCTGCAATTAAAAGTAAGATCGAATCTCGCCAGGCTCAAGGTTGACTCAGCCTTCCATCCTTTCTAAGGTAGGTAAATTGAGGACCCAGTTTGTGGGGACAATAAGCTGACTTTGTATAAAATATACAAAAGTATGAAGGCTATTGCTTAACGCACTGTAAGCCGCCCTGAGTCTCCGGAGAAGGGCGGCATATAAATCAAATTTAAAAACAAACAAACAAACCTTAGATATTTTAGATATATAGTACAAAAGCAAGAGTCACTGGAGAATACCCTGATGCTTGGAGGGGAAAAACTAATCAAAAAGAGGCATTAAAGTTGGCTCAATGCAATCACTGATCGCAATCATGACCTTGCAAGTTCTCAAAGGAAATGGCTACTGACTGGCAATCCTGGTGAAATGATATCCAAAGTCCAGGAAGAACCAGGAGAAACTGAATGATTGAACAATAAGTACCGTCACCACAACCACCATCATACGTGCTTCTAGCTTGTAGGGCTCTTTTGAGAATGGTGTTACCTCTTCCTGAAGCTGTTCAGTGGTTTGCATGTAATTGCTAAGGCACTTATGTGCTGCTTTCTCAACTTATCACGGCTCCATGCAATAGAGCACTTCAATCAGTATTTTAATTCCTCAGTTCTCGCAAAAGACAAATTGATCGTGTCTTCTGCGAGTGCAGAAATGTAGTTAAGAAATATTGCAAAAAATAATGGGGCAGATCTGGAGAAAGAACTATCCTCCTTGATGCCTGCTCACTCTCTCTATATGCATGCACACCAGGGGTGAAATCCAGCAGGTCTGAAAAATCGGTAGCGGAAATTTTGAGCAGTTCGGAGAACCAGTAGTGGAAATTTTGAGTAGTTCGGAGAACTGGTAAATACCACCTCTGGTTGACCCCAGAGTGGGGTGGGAATAGAGATTTTGCAATATTCTTCCCACAGGAGTAGGGAGGGAATGGAGATTTTGCAATATCTTTCCCTTGGAATGGGGTGGGGGTGGAGATTTTGCAGTATTCTTCCCCTGCCACACCCACTAAGCCACGCCCACAGAACCAGTAGTAAAATAATTTTGATTTCACCACTGATGAACACCCTAAGAGTGTGAGGACCATATTGTATTGAGGACTTGAAAGTGAATGTCTTGACTCCATTCAGACATTCCTTAGGAGTTTGTGTGACAGTTCACTTATAAGATTTGCCCTCACTACTTTAGGTGTTCTTGAGCTTGCTTGGAGGTTTTAGCGAATGTACACATTTGGGTGAAGATCGGCGCACTCCTTCTATCTGCAATGGTCATTCTCTTCTACTGAGTGTGTTGCTTCAGGAGGGATGCACATGGAATGGCGAGGGAGGAAAGGGACATCTGCCTAGTGAGCCAGATTAACCAAATCAACCCTGGTAATCAGTGGGTGACAGATGTTGCAGATTGTCCTCCACACTTCATGTATCCTGAATGCTGTTAGAAACCTCCTTAACTATGCCTTTACCAGAGACCTGACCTATAATGGAACACTTTGAGCTCTTTATAACAATAGCACTTAGACTTATCTACTGCTTCAGAGTGTTTTACAGCCCTCTCTAAGCGGTTTACAGAATCAGCATATTGCCCCCAGCAATCTGGCTCATTTTACCAACCTCAGAAGGATAGAAGGCTTAGTCAACCTTGAGCCTGGTGAGATTCAAATTGCAGGCAGTCGGTAGTCAGCAGAAGTAGCCTGCAGTACTGCATTCTAAGCACTGCGCCACCACAGCTCATGAAGTTGTTGAACTACAATAACCAAGGAGAGAAGCAACCTAGAACTAAGGAGAAAATTCCTAATGGTGACAGCGATAAAAACAACTTGGCTTCAGAAGTTGTGGGTGCGCCATCACTGGAGACTTTTAAGAAGAGACTGGATATCCATTTGTCTGAAATGTTATACGATGTGCTTGAGCAGGGGGTTAGACTAGAACCGTGATGGCGAACCTATGGCATGCGTGCCACAGGTGGCACACAGAGCCATATCTCTGGGCACGCGAACGTTGCCCTAGCTCAGCTCCATCGTGCATGTGCATGCCAGCCAGCTAATTTTCAGGCCTTCTGGACCCACCGGAACTCAGATAACGGGCTGTTTCTGGCCTCCGGAGAGCCTCCAGGGGGTTGAGGAAGGCAGTTTTTGCCCTCCCCAGGCACCTAGAAAGGCTTTGGAGCCTGGGGAGGGCGAAAAACAGGCCTCCCAGTCCCACCATGGCATCGCGTGCCAAAAGCGTGGGGAGCGTGGGGGGGTGTCGCACATGCATGTGCGGGGGGCTGGGTGCATTGAATTATGGGTGTGGGCACATGTGTGCGCAACCTCCCCCGCACTTCCCCCACCTTTGGCACACGACAGCAAAAAGGTTAGCCATTACTGGACTAGAAGATCTCCAAGGTCCCTTCCAACTTTATTATTCTATGTTTTACATCTTTGACAATGCCAGTCAAAGTTTCTGGGAATTGTCACATCCTGATGAGTACAGGTTGCCTTCACATTTTTCACAGCATGAAAGTATATACAATTACCTAAGAATGTTTAAACATGTATGGCTACTGAGCTGACAGCCCAAGGCTTTTGCAAAGATTTTGAAGGAAGTATTTTAGTATAATCAGAAAATTTGCTATTTTGTAACATATGATAGTAGAAAATATGATTTTAAGCCTCATTGTAATGATGAAGAAGATAGCTGGTAGAAGCTGGAAGAAGATTGTCCTGGTAGGACGTACGCCTAGGAATACTATTTATAGCTATTTGTAATTTCTTAAATTTTGTTTTAGTCAATTGCTTCCCTGCATATGTTATATTTAAGTGTATGGCTTTCTAATGTTCTTTCAGGTTTGCAAACATCTCTAAAGTATGAACCTGTTTTGTTATTTGTGTTAGGGATAAAGTAAAATGAAATAAAAGAAGAGAAGAGAATGGACTCAATTCTTGATTATTTTCAAAGCTAATAGTACAGGAAAAGGCAACACTCTTTTATAGTAACTCTCAGGACCAATGATGGATCTTTGAAATGCTAACATTCAAAAAGATGCCGCAAACAAGTAGCTCTAGATTCTTGTTAAGAAAGGATCTGAAAGCCACAGTCTCCTGCAGTGAGGTAAAATGGAAGAAGTAAAAATATGTATCGAGGTCATAGTGCTCCCGAAATTGCAAGACGGTTGGATTTCTACCATGCAAGAAAATACAATCAAACCATGTTAAGGATTAAGATGATGTATGTGAATCCAGACTCTGTAAGGTCTTCTGATTTAACCTTCTATTACATCCAAACCTAATCTATAAATACTGAAACTCTTGGATGTGTTTGATGCTTTGTAACCTTCAATTGGGTGAAACGATGCATTAAAGGGCAACATTTTTTGAATCAAGGTACCTCATATGGCCTAACTTAAAGAATATATCCTAAATGTATTCTTTATATTCTTTATTCTTTAAATACATCCTTTAAATAAATGTATTCTTAATATAAATATAATCTTATATACATAAAACATAATAATTATACATAATTATTAATAATAAATATTAATATAAATGTATAAATAAATGTATTCTTTAAATACATCCGAAACGCTATAGGGCACTGCACACCAAAACAACTAGACACAAGGACAGTTTTTTCCCGAATGCCATCACTCTGCTTAACAACTAATTCCTACAACAATGTCAAATAATTTGTTAAAACTGTATTAGTATTATTCTTCTCTTCCTTACTAGTATCTATCTCTTCCTACTTATTACTATAACCATGTTGCTTCTATCTTTCAATTTATATTATTTTTATTTGTTTCCTAGCAGAATTTGATAGCTTATTAGTAACCTTGACTATCACTAAGTGTTGTATCTTTTTATTCTTGATGAATGTATTTTATTCTCCTTATGTACACTGAGAGCAATATATATACCAAAGACAAATTCCTTGTATGTCCAGTCACACTTGGTCAATAAAGAATTCTATTCCATTCCGTTCCATTCCGTTCTGTTCCGTTCCGTTCCATTCCATTTCATTCCATTCCATTCCATTCTATTCTAAATATGGGACTGATGCCACTCAGGGGATTGAAATTTGGCAAAGTTGTGGACGCTTCAATGCCACTGTGCTTTCTGAGTACACTTCCCAGAAGCCCATAGGTTCAGTGGCACAAGAGGAAGTGGGAGGAGTGTGTCCTTGATCTCTTTCCTGCCTCCCATGGGTCCCTGCACCCTGGTAGCAGGTGTCATGGAAAGGATGAGTATGCGATTTAGATGCTTGTTGGTGAGGTAGGCCTACCTGGGAGCATTGACAGTGCACAGATGGCTCTCTTCCTCTCTGGAGCAAGGGGGCTCTTGGGCCATGCCAGAATGGGAAGTGGTAATGCAATTTCCCTTGTGATTTGAGACTCCCTTTGTTCTCCCTCCTCTCAGCAAAGTGGCAGGCAGTTCTGTGGGTTAACTGAGAAGAAGAAAAAAAAATGGTTTTGAATGCTTCTTGACAGCTTTCTACAAACAACATCAGTGGGGAAGCTGGCAGGACATTGGAAGTTGTTCCAGCTCCATTACTTTTTTCCTGCCATGACCATCCTGTTTCTCTGATTAGGTAAGGAAAAAGGATGACCCAAAAGGCCAAGATTGTTTAAAGATTAAGGTAAAGGTTTCCCCTGTCCAGTCATGTCTGATTCAAAGAGGCAGTCCTAATCTCTGTTTCTTAGCCGAGGGAGCCAGCATTGTCCAAAGATGCTTCCATGATCATGTGGACAACATGACTATACACCAAGGCATATGAAACACTGTTACCTTCCCATTGAAGTGGTACCTATCTACTCACATTTACATCCTTTAAAATTGCTAAGTGGGCAGGAGCTGGGACAAGTAACTGGAGCTCACCCTATTTTGAGTGCTTGGCTCTTGAACCTGGGCTGTCAGCTTTCCAACAGACAAGCTTGGCATCTTTAACCACTAAGCCATCCAGTCCCCTACAGGTTTTTTAGTTTTTTAGTTTTTTAGTTGTAATCTTTTCCTGCTCTTTCCCTCCATTCTATTTTTCTATTTTCTTTCTTCCTTGTTTTCTTACTGCTCACAATAGAACAGCCTCTGATATTCTTTGGCTGAGATAATGTTCATGCAGAGTATCCATTAACCTTCCATTCATACAAGTTTTTAGACTGATTTTTCCTGGCTTTCTTAAAAAGAGTGATAAATATTCCAAAGCGTTAATTCCTTGCAAGAATCAAAGCTCATACAGAAGCTCAGGGAGGATAGATTGAGGATTAGGAAAAGACTAGGAATGCTCTGGAAGCCTGGGCATGAATGCAGAATTGCAGATAGAATGAAAATAGAGTTTGGAGACAAGGACCAAACATCATATTTTGATTTAGAGAAAGGAGTCTGAGATGATTTACAACAAACAAACACTGGGAGGATATATTTTTCCCCCTGCTCTGCTGATACCTTGCACAATAATTCCTGTTTTCTGCATTCAGAGATAGTAAAAAAAAAAGTTTGCTGAAAATCTTCCAGAATGTTATGTTGCTTCTCAGAAATAACATTTATTGTTACTGATGCCTTAAGAATATAACAACAACAACAACAACGATTACAAGAACTGCTAAGGAGAAAATCACACTGGTAGGACAAGCCTTTGTATATAAACAGGGAGCAAACTGCACATTCGCCAGCACTGATAATGTTATCTAGTTGAGTAATGACACATCTTGAAATAGATCTTAACAATTTGGGTACCAATATATTAAAAGTAATATTTGTTTGACTCATTCATTTATATCTTATCATTGTATTCTCTTGCAAACCTCAAAGCAGCTACAATAAAAATACGCATATCCAATTTGTTTCCCTTTTTTACTAAGATATAATATGATATGAATTTTGCTTGAAATGTTGTCTAAATGTATTATTGTCTGTAAATCATTATTAATAGCCCAGCATTTTATGTAAACCCAGCTAATTGTGGCTTATATAATAAATATATAGTCTTTTCTATTAAAAAAAAATCAATGAAGAATAACTGAACATTTTGAAAACCATTTATTTTTTTATGCCTTTTATAACTGATTCCTAGAGAAATCTGGCTTTGTCTGAAGTACATTGATGTTGGAATTAAATGTTTTATTTACATTTGGGTTGTCTCTTTCTTTCTTCCTCTCCCAAAGCCATTTGGATTATGTCAAGGAAGGTCTTCCAGTTGAAAATAAGTGGAGGGAAGGAAACTGGACCATCTTCAGCTACAGTTTCAGGACTTTTAGAGGACCAACAGGACTTTGGATTCAACAGATCCATCATGGCCGACCTTGTCATGCTTACTTTATCAACACAAGAAGGGATCAAACTTGGATGCTTCCAGAGGACCATGGAAAGGATGAATTGCCTTTCATCCTCTGAGGCTAAAATACTTGCACTGTCTTTGGAGAAGCAAAACAAAGATTATATGGTCCATGAGATTGATTGATTGATTGATTGATTGATTGATTTAGTCAAGCATATATAAGATTACAGATAAAAGTATAAACATGATTGTGAATACATGAAATACTGTACATGAGAATAATTCATGAGATGGTTACAAATAAAAGGGAACATTAGGAAAAAAAGGGGGACATCAGGACAGGGATGGTAGGCATGTTGGTGCGCTTATGCACACCCCTTACAGACCTGTTAGAAATGGGGTGAGGTCAACAGTAGACAGTCTAAGGTTAAAGTTTTGGGGGTTTGGGGAAGAAACCACAGAGTCAGGTAGTGCATTCCAGGCATTGACCTCTCTGTTGCTGAAGTCATATTTTCTGCAATCAAGTTTGGAGCGGTTTACCTTGAGTTTGTATATATTGTATGCTCGTGTGTTGTTGTGGTTGAAGTTGAAGTAGTCATTGACAGGTAGGACATTGTAGCAGATAATTGTACATTTCTTAGAATATTTTCTTAGGATCGCAGAAGAGCACTTTTTATTGTATTTTTAAATAACAAAAGTTTTGTTTCCCCATCTATGTCCTCAAAACTAGTCAGCATTAGGGTTTGGAAAGAGGGAAACTATCTTTAAACCATACTTTTTTTAAGATGAAGTTTTGTTGCATCACCAAAATTAGCTAATGGTTTGCTGGGAAGGAAGAAAATAACTAAGTAGAAGTATTTGTTCAAATACATTCTAAGGGTGTCATATGAGAATAAAACATTACTACAGGTACTTCTCGACTTAAGACCACAATTGAGCCCGACATTTCTGTTGCTAAATGAAACATTTGTTAGGTGAATTTTGCCCCATTTTATGACTTTTCTTGCCATAGTTGTTAAGTGATAGTTGTTAAGTGAATCACTGCAGTTGTTAAGTTAGTAATACAGTTCTGAAGTAAAACTGGCTTCTTTATTGATTTTGATTGTCAGAAGGTCACAAAAGGTGATCACATGACCCCAGGACACTGCAATCGTCATAAATATGAGTCAATTGACAAGCGTCTGGATTTTGATCATGTGACCATGGGGATGCTGCAACAGTCGTAAGTGTGAACAATGGTCATAAGTCACTTTTTTCAGTGCTGTTGTAACTTCGAACTGTCTCTAAATGCACTGCTGTAAGTGGAGGACTACCTATATATATTTCCAGCATGTTTGGAACTAGAGGAAGGAGGAGCCAAGTCATCTTCAAAGGACTAAAGGCAAAAGATGTTGCTTCATTCATTTATTTTTTTTCCTTTGACATGTATTGAAGCTGATTAGAAGACCAGTGGAATCTTGAATCCGTGTTGACAATGGGATGCATTCTGTACAAAATATATGTCTGTATTTATGTCTATGTCTATGTCCCACCTTTATTATTTTTACAAATAACTCAAGATGGCAAACATGCATAAAAATTAACCAATTTAGAACAAATCATGCAGCATACTTAGTTTTGTCGTCCAACAGAATGAATCTGCTATTTAAATAAGTCATAGCACTTTACCTTTATAGTAGGCCCAGTCCTTTTCTTGATGAGTATAGTAACACTACTGAGTATCATTATCTGACTCTCAAAACCAGTAGCATTCTCTGGTAGAACTGGAAAAGAATTTATCTTGCAAAATTATAAAACACGTTGATTATCCTGTTACTAATGTGCAGACATACCATTGGAAAGTATTCCGATTAATAAATTTCCAGAATGTTGCCACTTTGAAGGCACCCAGTGTGCATCTTCCAATAAATAGCATAAGAGTTGTTGTAGCAGTCTACGATGATTTCCAATTGTCATTAAATTATGGTTTAACTTTCTAACAATCTGTTTGAGGAGAGGAAATGAAATTGATTGTTATGATTTGTAGACATATGTTGACAGCTGAAAAAAACAACCTGACAGGAGATCACTTTATAGGCTGCTTCCAAAATGCCATGATTAACAGAATTTACATGCTATTTACACAGATCTTTTTGCATGATTATTACTATATAGAAAGGAAAACATCTTTCAGTGAGTCTATACTCAAGAGTAATTAAAAGAAAAGTAGAAGTGGCAAAAAATATTATTTGATATAAAATGGAGACCCAAAGGATGAGAATCAGTGATGGGTTTCAAAATTTTTTACTACCAGTTCTGTGGGCATGGCTTGGTGGGTGTGGCTTGGTGGGCATGGCAGGGGAAGGATACTGTAAAATCTCCATTCCCACTCCATTCCAGGGGAAGGATACTGTAAAATCTTCATTCCCTCCCCAATCCAGGGGAAGGATACTGCAAAATCCCCATTTCCTCCCAATCAGCTGGGACTTGGGAGGCAGAGAATAGATGGGGCGGGGCCAGGGGTGAAATGCTCCTGGTTCGGACCCGATCGACCAAGCCAGTAGCGATGGCGGCGGGTAGTTTGGAGAACTGGTAGCAAAAATCCCTGCGCCCCCACCCCCATGCCCAACTGAGCCGCATGATCACCAGAGGCTTTTTTTTTTAAGTTTTCAAAGCATTTTTTCTACATCTTCTTCCACTGAAAAAATGCTTTTAAAAGTAAAAAAAAAAGCCTCTGATGATCGCACGGCTCAGCTGGGATCGTCAGAGGCTTTTCAAAGCATTTTTTTTCTGCAACCTCTTCAGCGAAAGAGGTGGTTAAAAAAATGCTTTGAAAAGGCTCTGCCGATACAGCTGTGTTGCCTGATCGGCAGAACCTCTTCAAAGCATTTTTTAAACCACCTCTTCCCCGGAAGAGGTTGCAGAAAAGAATGCTTTAAAAGTGTCTCTGCTGATCAGGCAACTCAGCTGGGATCATCAGAGACTTTTAAAGCATTTTTTTCTACAACCTTTTCAGTGGAAGAGGTATTTTAAAAAGTTGTGTTGCCTGATCGGCAGAGCCTTTTCAAAGCATTTTTTTGCATTTGCAGAAAAAATGCTTTGAAAAGTGGAAAAAGTTGGCCATGCCCACCCAGTCACATTACCCCCGCCCCCCACCAAGCCACGCCCTCAGAACTGGTAGTAACAAATTTTACATTTCATCCCTGGGTGGGGCCAGTAAAATTTTTTACTACCGGTTCTCCAAACTATTAAAAATGTCTGCTATTGGTTCTCCAGAACTGGTCAGAAACTGCTGAAACCCACCTCTGATAAGAATATAGTATGATATAGCAGAGTAAAATAAGCAATATATTCCAAACTAGGCCAAGATGCCATATGGATACAGAATAAATATTCGCTAAATTAAATAAGCATTGGGTTTACTTGTTCAGGAAGCTCTTGGGGATGAGATAATTCTAAATTCAGAAGTGAAGACTGTTGTATAATTTCTACTCATTATGTTTATAGCTGTTTAGGTTATGATTATGACTGAAGGAGCTCCACTCTATTCATATACAGTAACATCCATAATATTAGAATGAAAGTTTTAATGACCTTGTGCAATTATGCGATTGTTTACAAAGCAGTGAGTGCTCCCAAATATAAATATATTCAACAGTTCATAAGATTGCCAAATCTTACAAAACTTTGGCCATGTCATCCTTAAGCTCTTGTGCAATTTCATGGCAGAAATCCAACAATTTCTAAGAGTTCGGCCATTTCCAAAGAAAGCTAATTTAAAAGTTCTCCAGATGTTGTCTGGAGGAGCTGCATGATCTATGGCTGTCATAACTTCCAAGATGCTCTAACAACAAACTTACAGACTGAGGTCCAGAGCCAACACAGAGTACACTAAAAAGAGGTATCATGAAAATTGTATGGGAGGAGAACTCCAAAGTCTATTCAAGTGCAGTGACAAACTTTTAATTAATATTTTGACAACTCCGCTGTGATAGTGCCATGGCAATATCATCCCATTATACAATTGGCCTTTTTAAAAGATTATCCCAGGAGCTGCCACAAAGAAGAGGGAGTCAAGCTCTTCTCTAAAGCACCTGAGGATAGGACAAGAAGCAATGGGTGGAAACTAATCAAGGAGAGAAGCAACTTAGAACTAAGGAGAAATTTCCTGACAGTTAGAACAATTAATCAGTGGAACAACTTGCGTCCAGAAGTTGTGAATGCTCCAGCACTGGAAGTTTTTAAGAAGATGTTGGATAACCATTTGTCTGAAGTGGTGTAGGGTTTCCTGCCTGGGCAAGGGGTTGGACTAAAAGACCTCCAAGGTCCCTTCCAACTCTGTCATTCTATTCTATTCTATTCTATTCTATTCTATTCTATTCTATTCTATTCTATTCTATTCTATTCTATTCTATTCTATTCCATTCCATTCCATTCCATTCCATCCCATCCCATCCCATCCCATCCCATCCCATCCCATCCTTAGGGTTAAAACCTCCATGGTAGCTTTCCTTGTTTTATTAATTGTGATGATGATGATGACGATGATGTGAGGTTTTTTTTTTTTACAAATCACTAAAGAAGCAGACAAAGCATGTGTCATACCGCTTTGGCTACTTCTTTAGTGATTTGTAAAAAAAAAAAAAATCAGGCATACTGGTTGGTTGCCATTTTTAAAAATGTTTTCTCATTGTCTCCATTTTGAAGTTGGCCTCAATGAGAATTATTACAGGTCAGTTTGAAAATGTCTCTGAAAGTTTCAGGAATGAAGCCATGTAATGAAGAAGAGAATTAAGTGTAAGATCATAGCCAGAAGAGAAACCAATTTTGCTCTTCCCGAATTAAGGAATTATAGGGTCGTAAAAAGGGAGTCTACCAGGGGTGAAATTCTCCCGGTTCGGACCAGCTCGGGCGAGTAGGTAGCGATGGCGGCGGGCAGTTCGGAGAACCGGTAGCAAAAATCCCTGTCCCCGCCCCCCATGCCCAGCTGAGCCGCGCAATCATCAGAGCCTTTTTTTCTTTTAAATGGCTCTGACAAGTCAAGATCTGACCAGCCAAGCTCTGACGATCCCAGCTGAGTTGCCTGCTAATCAGTAGCAAAAATCCACCCCCGCTCCAGTTTGCTTACCTTAGCTGCTGGTCGCAACGCCTTGCTGTAATCCCTGCAATCCATTGCATCAGCAAGCAACTGAATCTCCATGCCTGCAATCAAGCTCATCGGTAAGCAGCTCTATCTGCCTGCCTGCCTTCCTGCCTTCCAGAATTCTGGGAGTTGAAGTCCACAAGTCTTAAAGTTGCCAAGGTTGGAGACCCCTGTTCTATTGGGTAATTTTTTTTCCCCTTTGGGAGCTTTAAAAAAAAATAGTTAATTGGGGGTTTTTTTTAGTTCTTTTTTTAGACCTAGCCATTTAAAGTTTAGGAAGTTTTAAATTTAGCTGCTTTTATATAAAAATAAAAATAAATTAAAATAAAATAATATTTGTGCAGCTTTCTGAGATTTAGTGTGTTTCTGTAGTGTTTCACTTTAACTACACAAACACACAAAATCTCACAAATGTATGTGGAATTTTGTGTGTGTAAGTGTGAAAGTTGGTTTTTTTGGGGGGCTTTTTGCGGCTGTGTGAGGTTCCTGCTTGTTGCAGGGGCCATTTTGGGTCTAGCACAACTGCTTTTAAATTGTGAGTGAGCCAGTTGTGTTGTGTTGTGTTGTGTTTTGTAGGTTAAAAAAGGGCAAAGAAGTGACATTGACTTGGCCACGCTGACCTGACCAACAAGCCATGCCCACCCAGTCACCTTACCACCAAGCCCCGCCCACAGAACCGGTAGCAACAATTTTTAGATTTCACCCCTGGAGTCTACCCCATCTACAAATGAAGAATTGTTTAATTCTTCTTTCAAAATACAACATTGTTATAATTTGTATTCTCTCTGACCTGGTTCACATATTGAGCAAAGCAATGGTTTGCTTAACCACAGATTGCTGAATAAATTACAACTGGGGTCCCACAATCCTCTAAGCAGCTAAGGATGATAGACAATTAAACTGGTTAGGTTCACACAATGCATTAAACAATATCAAAATAATATAATGGGTTGCAGAATGCCAAATCCAGCCTTCCTCTCACTCTCCAGGTTTATTTTCATATTTCTGTGATAAACATGCCCCTTGATATTTCTAATTTCTGGCAATAGTTTTAACTAATAACTCTCCATCTTCAGGAAAAGCCAATTTCAGCTGTAGTGCTGTAATGGTTCCTCCTTATGCTGGGTTCTGAATTCATGCCTTTATGCCTCGTGACTCTAGAATAAAGATCCTAGGGGTGGATAATTAGATATATGTTGACAATACATGGTAACATGGAGATAGTCCTTAATTTACGACCACAATTTAGCCCAAAATCTATGTTGCTAAGTGAGACATTTGTTAAGTGAGCTTTGCCCCATTTTACAATCTTGCTTGCCACTGTTGTTAAGTGAATCACTTAACAGAAGGTCGCAAAAGGTAATCACATGACGCCCAGGACACTGAAACCATCATAAATATGAATCAGTTGCCAAGTGTCTGAATTTTGACTATGTGCCATGGGGATGCTACAATGGCCATAAGTGTGAAAAATAGACATAAGTCACTTTTTTTCAGTGTGATTGTAACTTCGAACAGTCACTAAACGAACTGTTGTAAGTTGAGGACTACATGAATTTCCTAAACTTAGTTGGGTGAATGGTTTTGAACTTCACCAGTGGTGGAATTCAAATTTTTTTACTACTGGTTCTGTGGGCATGGCTTGGTGGGCATGGTGTGGCTTGGTGGGCATGGCAGGGGAAGGATACTGCAAAATCTCCATTCCCATCCCACTCCAGGGGAAGGATACTGCAAAATCTCCATTCCCACCCCACTCCAGGGGAAAGATACTGCAAAATCTCCATTCTGTCCCCACTCCAGGGAAAGGATACTGCAAAATCCCCATTCCTACCACACTCTGGGGCCAGCCAGAGGTGGTATTTTCCGGTTCTCCAAGCTACTCAAAATTTCTGCTACCGGTTCTCCAGAACCTGTCAGAACCTGATGAATTTCACCCCTGCTTCAGACTTCCATCCAGCAGTTTGAGAGGAACACATGAGACCTCCTTGCAAATGTGAACCAAAGTGTTGGACAGCAAGTATCATTCTCATTGGATTTTATAATTTACATCGTGGTTGGCCAACCTCGCCTGGACCGCATTGAGTGAAGAGGAATTGTCTTGGGCCAAATATAAAATATATAATAATGTATAAAAATAACAAATTTTCTTTATTGTTTAATATTTTTTATTATCTTGTGGGACTAGCTGTCCATTGCCTTGGACACTCTTGATCTACATCAAAGTAGATTCACGCCTTTCCAGCTACCACCAGAACCAGATGTTTATTTAGATTATTTTTTTTAAACAGAAGCCATGATACCTGATTGGAAACTTTCCAGAGCTTGCTTTTAACTAATTGTGCAAAAGGGTGCACTTTGCTTACACAGTAGCGTATAAAAATTCCAAAGTCTTTCATTTAAAAAAAAAAAAAAGAAAGAAGTTTTGTGGAGCCGTTTCTGGTGATATATTGAACTGCAATTTGTCTCTGTACAGCTCCCTATTGAGATGATGTATCCAGCATCTGCCAGCTTTGCTTTGAGGGCAACTGCAGCCTTCATTTTTTAACATCAAATTATATTTGACATTTCATTCGAAATCCAGAGGAGCAAAGGGATGGAGGGATAGGAGTCTAAGCACAAGGTTGGTGACAGAGCAAGAAATTAGGAAAAAAGGATTGCCCTGGATGTCCCAAGTTCTGCTTTTTGCAACTGCATTTAATTGGTAAATTGCTCAGAGTAAGAGAGTGGGAAATTCAGAGAAAAGAAAACCTGTGAATAAGAGTTTCTCAAATTTGGCAGCTTTAAGATAGGTGGACTTCACCTATAGAATTCCCTAGAATCACAAGATAGAATTCCCTGGCCAGGACTCCAGTCCTACTGATAGTGAACTTTGGAGGATGGGAGGAGGAGTACCCATGATCTGAACAAGTAGTTGAGATCAGTTTGAAGGATGGCTTGTCATCTACGACATTCTGATCACATAATAAGTAATGATATATAAATGTGTACCTATTTGTCTAAGTTGACATATAAACACATTCATCCTAAACTTTCTGCAGTATCGTATGGTACTTTGGGTGGACCAGTGATGTCTTAAATTTTTTAAATGTCTAGAAACCACTTTGACTTACCAGAGCTACAAGTGCAGATAAAAAGTAAGCCACCCAGAGTGGCTTATGATGGGCAGCCATATAAATCATATAAATAAATAGACAGGATTATTCCATCTCTCTTTTCTGGATAAAGTCACACAAGAAGACTTTTATGCAGCCAATAAATTATATTGGAAAAATGGCTGCTTACGAAAAATACGCCACCTCTTCATGATTTGTCTCATCAGACATAGCACATCCATTCATGGATTCTTTTCGAATGAAAAAGAAATTAAAGGAGATTCATAGCATGCATTGATTTTAGATTAACCTCTTTTGGCCTTGGGATGATGACAAAAAGATCTTAATGTATATATACACAATAAACCTCTTCTTTGAAGGCCATCATTTATTTGCTAATAATAGTCATTCCCCGCCCCTCCTCCCTTCCAATACAAAAATGCACAAGACAAATGCTATTCTATATACTGTGGTAGCTATTCCAATTTAGTATAAGAAAAGCACCCAGCTAAGAATTTATCATGAATATTGAAATTAATTACCTTTCAAGAAAAGATGATTGTACAAACTGCATGACTCCGAGGCAAATGTAGTAATAAAGGGCTTTATCAAAAAGCGAACCCAAATTTAGATACCAACCTTAATTGGTGTGATCGGAGTAATTTACCATGTTCAGATGCTTGCACATGAAATAGCCCCCCTCTGGGGTTATTTACTTGTTTTGTCATTTTTCATGCCTTATTCAGGTTTATATTTGTCTAAATCACAACCAACTGTAAGCAATGTTTATTTCATATCTGTAAGGAGGATTAAAACCATCCAGAGGAACACTACCCAAACCATGATTCCTATGGCACTGAGTAAAATATTATTATTTTATTAGTAACTAGAAGCCAGAAATCAATGAACTCTGAGGAAATTTATATATATATATATATATATATATATATATATATATATATATATATATATATATATATGTATAAAAGTTCTTTACCTAACTTGAATTTAGCTTTGTTATGACTTCATTCTCTTTGGGCTATGAATTTTTCACTGTGATGATGACAATGAAGAGAAGGACTAGGAGTGACATGATCACAGTCTTCTAATATTTGAGGGTATGTCAACCTAGAGAAGAGGGAATCAACCTGTTGAAAAGCACCTGAGGGCAGGGCAAGAAGTAACAGATGGAAGTTTATCTTAGGAGCCATGGTGGCGCAGTGGTTAGAATGCAGTACCTGCAGGCTACTTTTGCTGACTATTGACTGTCAGCAGTTCGGCAGTTCGATCCTCACTGGCTCAAGATTGACTCAGCCTTCCATCCTTTCAGTAAAACGAGGAACCAGATTGTTGGGGCAATATGCTGACTCTGCAAACTGCTTAGAGAGGGCTGGAAAGCAGCACTGGAAAGTGGTATATAAGTCTAAGTACTATTGCAATTATCAAAGAGAGATCCAAGTTAGAACTAAGGAGAAATTTTTGACAGTGAGAATAATTAATCGGTGGAACAGCCTGCTTTCAGAAGTTGTGGGTAGTCCATCACTATGGGTTTTTAAGAGACTGGACAGGTATTTGTCCAGAATGGTATAGGATCTCCTGCTTGAGCAAAGGATTAGGTTAGAAAACCTCCAAGGTTACTTCCAACTCGGTTATTCTATGTTCTACAGTATGTTCTATGAAATTGTTTGCTTCACCAGTATATGATCAGCATCTGAGGTAGGACATTTTGTTGTATTTCAGGAATCATGGTGCCCAAGAATGCCATGTGATCTTCTGTGAGTTTGGTCATTTTAATATTTTAAAACTATAGATATATGAATGCTTGTGGCATTGCAGTTCAAAACATGTGGCCTGCAAAGCTTCGTGATTTTCCAGGCAACCTTTTTAAGGAGGGTGATATGATACATCTCATCTTAGAAGATAAGAGATATACAAGGAGAATACATGGGACCTCTGATTTATTCTTCCAATGGACACTTTCTTCCCAGAAGAAGGAATCCAACACCAAAAATCTATTTAGGATCTCACCCAGTGTTGAAGTGTAATCCTTTTGGACATCAAACTTTCTCAACCTTCTGAGACATGCAATGCTTCCAAGACAGGTCAAAATTGGTCTCATTCATTGGTAATGATTATAACCACAGCAGCTTTTCACCCATCCTAAGGTATTTTTATGTCTTGATGCTCCATTTTTTTTAAAACGAAGCAATTTTTGCCCAATAAATAGGCATCTATGATGCTACTGCATAGATGAGCCCACTGAACTGGACTTATATCCAGCAGAATTTCTGCATTGTATACCTTTGTTTCTACACCCTATGCATGACATTTCTGTTCTAGAAAAAAAATAATAATGCTGAATCTTGATAGAACCCATTGCAAACCTTGCAAAGAGATTCCAGTATCCCTGGCCCATTGTGAGACCTACTTGACTAGCTCCTTGACTAGTAGCCTATCAGGTCTAATTCCATATTGCCTCATATAATGTACCACGGTGGTGCAGTGGTTAGAATGCAGTACTGCAGGCTTACCCACTGCTCACTCCAGGGGTTCGATTCTGAACTGCTGATTCTCAAGGTTGATTCAGCCCTCCATTCCTCTGAGGTTGGAAAAATCAGGACCCAGATTGTTGGGGGCAATATGTTGACTTTGTAAACCACTTAGAAAGGGCTGTAAAGCACTGTGAAATGGTATATAAGTCCAAGTGCTATTGCTATTAAAAATAATATTGTGAATAGAAGACAGATGAGTGGCTTCAAAGTACCAACATAACAACTAGTGATTTCTTTAAGCAGTCTTATTTTCCTTTTTCATCTGCAGCCCTCTCACTTTTTATGCTGTGTCTTTTTAGATGATAAATCTGTGTGTACAAAGTTGTTCTCCCTCTTTTGATTGGTAAGCCACCCCCTCATTTAAGGTAGGTATTCTATACCTACCTTAAATGAGTAGGTATAGAATCAGGGGTGGTTCTGAATTTTTTTACTACTGGTTCTGTGGGCGTGGCTTATTCTGTGGGCGTGCCTTGGTGGGGGGGTAATGTGACTGGGTGGACGTGGCCAACTTTTTTTTAAAAAAACTTTTAAAAGCATTTTTTCTACAACCTTAAGAGGTTGCAGAAAACAGTGTTTTGAAAAGCCTCTGCTGATCAGGCAACTCAGCTGAGATCGTCAGAGGCTTTTCAAAGCATTTTTTTTACCACTTTTTTTTTTTACTTCTAAAAGCATTTTTTCGGCCAAAGAGATTGTAGAAAAAAAGCTTTTAAAAGTTTTTTTTTTAAAAAAAAGCCTCTGATGAGGTGGGCAGGGTAAGCGAGCGGCAACCGGGCCAGGGACCAGATCGGGGGCATGGCCAGCCAATGTTATTACCAGTTCTCGGAACTACTAGAAATTTTTACTACTGGTTCTTGCGAACCAGTGCGAACCGGGAGCAACCCACCACTGTATAGAATATATACCTACTCATTTAATGATTAAGGTTTATATTAAAATAAACTGTCTTAATTTTTTTAATGATGGCTGGGAATTTGATTCAGCAGATGGGAAAGATTTTATTTTCCATAAGTGACAAGCAGTAAAGGAAAAATACTAAAAACAGTAAAATATTTTCTACTTGGATGAACATCATCCTTTCTACTTTTTGCAAGTTATTAAACAAATGAATGCGATTTTTTTTTTCATTTCCATCTGTGCTATCATTTATGTGATTTACTATGCAGCTAATCAGTTACATAATTAATCAGCATCTCCGTAGATATTTTTCCTGGCTTCTGTTTCTGTGAGAACTTTTGTTGGTCCAGCGAATAGCTACACTTAGAGTCTGACTACTCTCCCTCATAGATATCTTGATATATGTAACCCAGACAGAAAGACTTTTCTGATTGAGGTGAATGGCCATGAGTAGTGAGAACTGTAAAGGCTCTGCTATCAGATATTACTTTCATTAGGATTAGTTGCATTAGGAAGTGCTGAAGCCCTTATGTTTGCTTGATTTGCAAATGGACAATGCATGCAGAAAGAAGAAAGCTCCTCATTTACTGTCCTAAAAAACAGTTCTTACTGGCATCTTTGGGCCGCCGTCCACCAAGCTATGGTCCTCTCTGCATTTATCTCATTCTTTCAAAACAACACACTTTTTTTAAACAAACATGTATTCTTTTTTTTTGGCTTCTGCTGAGATCCCAGTTGCTTACTAACCACTAGCTCGGTGCTTCCCAACCTTAGCAATTTTAAGAAAGGTGGACTTCAACTCCCAGAATTCCTCAGGCAGCCATGCTGGCTGGGGAATTCTGGGAGTTGATGTCCACCTTTCTTAAAGTTGCCAAGGTTGGGAAACTCTGTGCTAGCTTCTATTAGTGCCTGAATGTAACTCTTAAAGTAGCAATCCATCTATCAAATTGATGGTTAGAAGCCTGCTAGTATTTTATATAGTTTTCTCCCTTGAGGTACATAAAAATGTGGAGGCCTAAACCCAATAGAGATAAAAATATGTTAAGGAGGACATGGGTCTAATCTAGCCTTTTCAAATGATGTGCTAGTTTTCTATGTACAGACAACTGTGCAGCACAGAAGATAATTTTCTTCTACATAGGACCACAAGATCGGAATTGTAACAATTCAGAAAACCACTAGATGGCAGCATAGTAACATACAAATGCCCTTGACTGATATCTAGTGGCCCTCTGGATTTTTGCAGTTCTGTTTTAATACAGTAGCTCACAAGTATTGGAAGAATAGCTTTATTGCCTAGCTTTTAAGGGATTAGCCTCTCTTTGAAGGTGTGCTTGTTTTGAACCGTTCTCCAGTCAAAGTGTAGTTGACAGAAAACAAAACCTAAGAAGGAAAAGTAGTAAAGGTCCTCAGGGTGGTGGAGGATCTCCTAATATTGATTTAAAGAAAGTGCTTTTAGTATAATTAAAGATTACACAGCTCCCTCCCTCCTTGTCACAGGTAGGATGATCTTGGTTTCCATGAGATAGTAAGTTGTTGATGTCTGGTCTGACATTCCAAAGCTCCCCTCACAAAGTATATCAAGCTGAGAAACGGAGAAAATGGCTGCGACAGGCCCAATCCGTTTCAAATTTGACACAAAGCACCTGATTACCATCTTCCACTGTGGACATTACTTTCTGAATTGCAACAATTATTTTTGTTTGTTTGTAAATATTCATTTATGCATAAAATGCCATCTTATGCAAACGTTATATAAACTGCCCTCTTCTGATGCTGCATTTTGTCTTTTAGGAAGGGTGATGCCTTCGGGGGAGGTGGTTGAAAAAAATGTCAAGAGGGCAGCTCTGACAGCAGTCATACTGTACATACACACATACAAAAAAGTCTTCACGCACACATACACTTGTGTTGGCATAAGACCTGGGATTTATAAGGGAACCTGATATATATAGCCCTTATAAATAGGCCAGGAACAATGGCTTCTCTACATGTACATTATATTGATCAAGGACTGACAGATTCAAATATCTGTACCTTGTAGAGCAGGGTTTTCTTACTTTAAGCCATTTTAAGCTGGGTGGACTTCAATTCCCAGAATTCCTTAGCCAATTGAAGTCCAAGCAGTTTAAGTTGGCCAAGACTGAGAATCCCTGCTATAGAGCAATATTGGGCATATAAACTGTTAATTTGACATCCCTATTCCACCTATCATTCTGTATTTCCAAAGCCATCCTGCCAGACTAAATAAAAGGAAAACAAATTCAGGCCACTTGATGGGTCCAGAAGGGGCCATTACAAATACACATATCATCACCCAAGACTCACCAAATGTATGAAATTCAATTTAACATCTCCCAGGAGGTTTAACTGATTTGCCAGGCCAATTGCTGCTGCATTTAGAAAGATGCATGTTTAATTTATAAATTAGTACACTACAATCTGGTGCATTAGTACCATATTAAATGAAAAATTAATGTAATACAAGACAAATGACATACGATAAACCATGTGAGCGTATATACAAATTTGACTTAATATGTTGGCTTCTTTTGCCCTCTGTCAGCATGACTGCCTTTCTCCATAATCCATGTTTCTAATTATCTCTTGCACTCCTTGCATACAAATAGCTAATTACATAGTGTCCCTGTCAACCATGAGGTATGTAAAATCTTAAAACATATCCCTTTGGAAATGTAATTTAAGATAACTCAATGTTATCCCAAATGTGTATTTTGATGGTGACCAGCTATAGAATCTGCTGCTTTTTTTGATTATTTCTCTCTCTCTCTCTCTCTCTCTCTCTCTCTCTCTCTCTCTCTCTCTCTCAAAAAAAAAAAAAAAAAAGTACTCATTTGGACTGAAAGAAAACAGCTTGGAGCCACCTTCTGTTTCAAACAATGTTCCTTCTGGTGCAGTGTAATGTTTCTGAACATTATTGAAATTTCTTGATTTTTTCCAAAAATTCTCACCTGATTTGAGGAGGTCAAGAAAGTCCTTTATATTCAGTCAGTGACTACAGTCACTGGGGTTGTTACACTGATATGTTTTGTAATGGTGTCAGAACTTCTCCTGAATGAATTGTTCCTACACATCTATGCCAGCGGTGGAATTTATTTTTTTTTTACTACTGGTTCTGTGGGTGTGGCTTGGTGGGCATGGTGTGGCTTGGTGGGCATGGCTTGGTGGGCGTGGCAGGGGAAGGGGAAGGATACTGCAAAATCTCCATTCCCTCCCCACTCCTGGGGGGAGGATATTGCAAAATCTCCATTCTCACCCCACTCTGGGGCCAGCCAGAGGTGGTATTTGCTGGTTCTCCGAACTACTTAAAATTTCCACTATTGGTTCTCCAGAACCTGTCAGAACCTGCTGAATAGCACCCCTGATCTATGCCTGTATATGTTGAGAAGGTTGACCTATGCACTCACAACTATTCCCCAATTCTGCTGCCAATATTACTGCTTCTGATACTCTTTGCATGACCTTCTCAATCATGTCTGAAGCTTAATGTTGAATATACATACCTGGATCACCTTTTTAAAAGGAGGAACACAACTGTTGTTTTGGGATTGAAGCAGTGTGAAGGTTGTCCGTTGTTCTATCACACAAGCTAAGTATGGGATGGCTTGGCTAAGATTCATCTTAGATTAAGCTTTTTGTTAATCTTTTTTTTTTTTTTTAGATTGGCCTAAATTTTCCAATGTTGTTTTGATTAACAGCACATATTAATTTCACTCCGGACTAACCCATGGCATTTTAATCTTCAGATGCAGAAAATCTTATCCATCATGCAGAAAATCTTATTCATTATAACCTGACAATGTAATCATTTGCGTTCTGAATGTTTTCTTGTGGCAGTAATCTCTCTGCATGGTTGGGTTAAGATGATTTCATGCTAAGAATATGCCAGGGCTGTATGCTAGATAGAATAACAGAATAACCAGGAAAGGGACCTTGGCAGGAGACCCTATATACCATTCCAGAAAGTGGCTGTCCAGTCTCTTAAAAAACTCCAGTGATGGAGCACCCAAAACTTCTGAAGGCAAGCCGTTCCACTGATAATTGTTCTAACTGTCAGGAAACTTCTCCTCATTTCTAGGTTGGTTCTCTCCTTGATTATTTTCCATTCATTGCTTCTTGTTCTGCCTTCAGGTAGACAGACAGAAAATCAGTCAGTCCATGGCTAACCATATCTTGTACTGTTGCTAAGAAAATTACATGGATGGTCTGCAGAGATACAAAGAGTCAAGCTCTTCTAGAGGATGTATATTACCTTTTTATAAACTCTATAGAAGAGTTTATAAAATATAACATTCCTATAGAACGTTCATTTACAGTTCTTGATGAGTTTTTTGTTTTTTTTTTTTGTTCTCATTAGAAAGGAGACAGATACATAAGCATGGCAGTATAGTTAATATGAATAACAATCGCATGCCAGTCACTCTCAAGGCTGAAATATTGTAGTTTCTCCCTCTGTATGAATCCATGCACTTGCAAATGACCCATTAAGCATTCCTCTTTCTTCCAGACTGGGGTTAGACACTGTCCTTAGAAATTCAGACTATCCAAATCCAAATATGGAATTGCCTATGGAATCCTATATTGTATGTATCAAGAGCGCCTTAAACAAAATGTATATTTTCCTGTGATCTTTTTGAAAGACGAATGATGCAGCTTTAAAGAATTGCTGATAAGTATGATGTGCTTGTCCCCATGGTTTCTAAAGCACCTTTTCTCTTTCACATGGATTATTTATTTATTTGTTCAACTTGTATGCTGCCTTTCTCCGAAGACTCAAGGCGGCTTACAATGCATTTAAAAACCATATATAAAAACATTAAAAATTAAAACATTAAAAACAATTAAAACCCATTCACACCATTCATGGCCGGATCTTGCCAGATCGCAACAGCGAGATCAACGGCCCCAGGCCTGCCGGAAAAGCCAGGTCTTCACTGCTTTTCGGAAGGCCAATAGGGTGGGGATGGTCGGATCTCAGGAGGTAACTGGTTCCAGAGAGCTGGGGCAGCCACAGAGAAGGCCCTTCCCCATGGGCCCACCAGCTGGCACTGTTTAGCTGACGGGACCCGGAGGAGACCAACTCTATGGGATCTTATCGATTGCTGGGAGCTATGCGGTAGAAGGCGGTCTCAAAGATAACCTGGCTTGGAGCCAGGTAGGGCTTTAAAGGTAATAACCAACATCTTGAATTGTGACCAGAGACCAATAGGGAGCCAGTGCAGCTCACGGAGAATTGGTGTAGTGTGGGTGTACCTAGGTGCACCCACGACAGCTTGTGTGGTTGCGGTCTAGACTAACTGTAGTCTCTGAACACAGCCTGTATTAGAAACTACATGGCAAGTAGAATCCTGCATTGTTAACTGAAGACATAACTAAGGCATCTGTCAAGTGGGTCATGATGTTAAGCCTATGTGATTCTAACTGGATGTCTGAAATGAACAGGGACCCCAGGAGAATCCCTTTGCGAGATGCCACCAGAACTAGGGGCTAGGGTAGACCTATTTAAATATACCTGTCAGATATCAAACATTGTGACATATTGAGTATCAAAGGACCGTTAAATATTAAATGACTTGTCTGTCTGTTAACTCCAAAATGTTGTCAGATGTCAAATAGGGGATGTCAAGGATCAAATCCCATTGGAAGACAAATATTGTTATTGCATGTCATATAGATGATAGATACCTGACCTTAGAATTTGCATCGGAATGTCAGGGAAGAAGCTGAGGAGCAAATTAATTCCCATTCATCTCTACCTCAAATCTCATTCTATCTCAGTGTCCTATCTATATTCATGCATTCTTTGCTCCTAGGAACTCTACTTACATGATATTAATAATTCTTTCAACATTTACGTCTAGGTCAATACAGCAGCTCTCTTCTATCTCTCCTATCCAAATGAGCACCCAATCAGTTTAGAGATGAGATAAGAAAGGAATTAGCTTATCCTTTTGAGATCACAATAGCATTAATCTTTGTCACAGGATTATTAGAGAGCATCCTCACAATTATTTTTGATGGCATTTAGTTCCTATCAGGAAGGGATCTTACAAAGGATGGGATATAGTTTTTATTCTACCAGGGAATAGTTTCTTTCAGTGGAATGAGTGAAAACACAGTGATTTTCTCTTCCACCCTCAACTTTTCGTTATCCAGAAGACACCACAATCCTCTGGAAATTTGGGAGAGGGGCAAAAAATGGTCTGCTCAGTTGGATCTCTTCCATTTTTATGTATGAACAAATGGTTCATCAACCTGATCATTTGTGACTCAAGGAAGAACTCTGAATGATTTAACCAGAGTTCTTCCTTGAGTCACAAATGATCAGGTTCAAATTATCATACTTTGGACACATTATGTAAAGACCTAGTTCTCTGGAAAGGATTCTAATCCTGGGGAATGTGGAAGGAAAGAGGAGAAGAGGATACCAGGAACAAGGTGAGTGGCGATGAGTGCATCATTGGAAGATCTGAAGGAGCCCATTAGGGACCATGTTCCTGGAGAAAATCTCTCAATATGTTGATAAAGAGTCAATGTTGACTTGATAGCACATAATCAATCATACACACACATATTATACACACAAACACACACACTTAGAACCTCACTATGACAAAGGTGAGAAACCTTGCTTTATCATTAAGTTCTGCATAATATTCCTCTCTTGTGGCAGAAATAGTCTTTATGATTATTCCACTCCACTCCATTCCACTCTTCTTAATCAATTTCATGGTTACCTACGTAGCAGTTGCGTGCTATAAAAGAACACCGGTTGAATTTAGGGGAGTGGTGGAACCAATATAGGCAGCACTTATCAAGTCCTAGAAGTCTACTTGATTGTCTGGGTTACAGACCATGATTCAGAGTTAATATTTGGTATGAAAATAAATAGATCTGCATACGAGCCACAAAAATAAACAAAACCCAGTGTCTTCATCAGCTGATAGGCGGAAACATTAGTTCTGCCTTTTGATCCTGTCATCCTGCTCTCCCACCAGGTGCACCTTTCTTATAAAACAAGTAGGTGAACTTCCTGCCCTTGACTGAATTTGGTGGCCTTTCAAAGGATTATCATGAGGATTATCTTGCTTCAAGATCAGAGGGTTGACTATATGATGGTCTCTCTCCCAGATGCAATTTCCCCCCAATAGAGAAATGTGATGCATCTTTCCTGCGAAATGTGTCAATCTATTTGAAATACTGTCCCTTCCTATCCAATTCAGCTAACCAGGACCTTTCTCAACATTTGCCTGACATTCCATTTAGACAAAATTAGATTTTAACTTTGCTAGAAATTTCAAATGAAATTAGGTTTTCACTCCACTTGCCAGGTAACGGCTCATTGCCGTCATATCTGTTTCTCTTGAGTAATGTGTATCTCTCCTTGCTGACATGTCCTTGCTTATTATTCATCAAAAAGCAGCATGAATGTGAAAATGACAAAGCCTAAATATGATTTTGCATTACACTGGTAAGGTACCCATGTACTTGTCAGAGGAAAGTTGAGCTGGATGTCGGAGAGGCAATAAGAGCAGAATAAGATCTTAACCCAATCTCTCTCTTGCTAACCATCGGTTGTAACTGACTGGACCACTTTTCTCAAGAAGGAGTTGTTGGTATTGATAATAACGCATCCCACTGGTATTAGTTTGATTCTTTTCTTTTTTTAAACTGTGGAGTTGTGTTAATAGGCAAAACGAACAGGAACACAAACTCTTTTATGGAACCCCAAGGGGGATATTTCTCTATTCAATTCTCCTACCCATTTGTCTCTTATCAAAAGTCTATCAATGCTGTGATGAAGCCAAAATAATGGAGATAAATCTTCTCGAACAATTTTCCTGTTGTGCATTCTATTTTTACTGAGTGCTCCTGAACGATGGTTTTAATAGGCAACAGACAAATACAATGGGAAACAGAGTCAGCATTGTGTCATGTATTGCTCTTGGTGTGGGTAAGAATGGAAGGGGTACGCCTGGAAATGATCTGAAGGCACTGTAGCTTAGCCTTCTGCAAAAGGTTGTCAAAAGAATTACTTAAGAATCACTGATCATTTTTTTTTATGTGTGGCAGTAAACAACCTGTAGGCTGGAAGGTGAAGAATTGGTATCTTTGTCTTTGGTTCAGAAAGTGTATGCAAGCTTCTGCCTGACCTTTGTCAGAAAGATACTTGTTTGTTCTGCCTGCCTGCTTGTCCATCATCATCTATCATCTACCTATGTATTAACTCTCTCTCTCTCTCTCTCCCTCCCTCCCTCCCTCCCTCCCTCCCTCTCTCTCTCTCCCTAACTACCTACTTACCAGTGGTGGGTTTCAAGTTTTTTTACTACCGGTTCTGTGGATGTGGCTTGGTGGGCATGGCATGGCATGGCTTGGTGGGCGCGGCTTGGTGGGCATGAGGATACTATAAAATCTCCATTCCCACCCCACTCCAGGGGAAGGTTACTACAAAATTCCCACTTTCTCCAGTTATCTGGAACTCAGGAGGCAGAGAATAGATGAGGGTGGGGACAGTCAGAGGTGGTATTTACCGGTTCTCTGAACTACTCAAAATTTCCACTAACAGTTCTCCAGAACTGGTCAGAACCTGCTGAATACCACAACTGCTACCTACCTACCTTATTTGTACCCTATGACTATAATTAAATTTGTACCTTATGATTCTTGACAAATGTATCTTGTCTGTTTATGTACACTGAGAGCATATGCACCAAAGACAAATTCCTTGTATGTCCAACCACTCTTGACCAATAAAGAATGCAATTCTATTCTATTCTATTCTATTCTATTCTATTCTATTCATCTCCCTTTCTATCATCTCTATCTCTCCCTCTCCATCATTTGTCTGTGTCTGTCTGTCTGTCTACCTGCCTACCTGCCTGTCTCTATCTATCATCTATCATCTCTCTCTCTCTATCATCTACCTACCTATCTACCTATCTTATCCATCCATCCATCCATCCATCCATCCATCCATCTATCTAACTCTACCATCTCTATCTCTCTATTATCTATCTATCTATCTATCTATCTATCTATCTATCTATCTATCTATCTATCTATCCATCCATCTATCTATCCATCTATCTATCATCTATTTATCTATCTATCTATCTCTATCATCTGTCTAGCCATCCACAAATAAGTGACTCAATGTAAAAAAGAAAGATACAAACTGCAATAAATTGTTTTATTTTTATTTTTTTAAAATTTGATTTATATGCCGCCCTTCTCCGGAGACTCAGGGCGGTTTACAATGCGCTAAGCAATAGTCTTCATTCTTTTGTATATTTATACAAAGTCAGTTTATTGCCCCCACAATTGGGTCCTCAATTTACTTACCTTAGAAAGGATGGAAGGCTGAGTCAACCTTGAGCCTTGGAGAGATTTGAACCTGCAGTAATTGCAGGCAGCTGGTCTTAATAACAGGGTGCTTTAGACCACTGTACTACCAAGGCTCTTTATTGTTCAGAGTACAACAGTTTGCATCATTTCCACCAGTGTGACAACTTTGTGCTACCTATATTTTATTTTCATGCATTTCTCCCAAAGAGGTTTCCTTAAAGTACAATTGAAATAGGAAATAGAAGAACATTGATCCAACCCTGGTAATGGGACTACTGAATTAGCGTGTGGTTTCAGTTGTACTCCTGGAGACATACAACACAAGAGTTGGTGCTTACTTTGGAACAACTCTAGTTCTACCATATATGCTCTGAACACAGAACATTGGCTTTGTTCCCACACTGTGCTAAGCCAAGATATGGGTGGTTTCATTTTGGCTTACAATGATGTACAAACCTAATCAGTGTAGTTTGCAAACCATGATTTCTTTTATTTAATGTTGGGGATTAATCCAACTATTGCAATTTATAAGGCATGAATCTGAGGTTAGTGCTATCTGTATTTAATAAGGAGAGGTGGTGGCTCAAATCTTTTATTCATACAGATTTCTAAAATTCATAGCTCATTTAGGAAGTTTAGGTTAGAAGAGAAGGAATTAAAAAAAAAAACTAGTTCCTCTGGTGGACAATTGCCTATTGTGACAATCGCCACTTGTAAAGTGACGACAATTAACCAGTGGAACAGCTGGCCTTCAGAAATCGTGGGTGCTCCATCACTGGAGGTTTTTAAGAAGAGACTAGACAGTCACTTGTCTGAAATGGTAGAGCTTCTCTTGCTTGAGCAGGGGGGTGGACTAGAAGACCACCAAGGTCCCATTCTATTCTATGCTATGCTATGCTATGCTATGCTATGCTATGCTATGCTAGCCCAGCCGAGCCCAGCCCAGCCCAGTCCAGTCCAGTCCAGTCCAGTCCAATATCCGCTAATTATAGTGATTTTCATAACACTTTCTGGAACATCATCCATTCCTATCAATGCACTTTGTATTTGATAACTTGCACAAAAACTATAGAATCTGCTGCAAATGCAGGATTGACCGACAGCATACTATTCTTGCAGCCAAAAAAGGCAGAATCTTGCACTTAAATAAAAAAGTCTAAGGCAGTTGGTGTCCTCTCTTGCGGCATGTTAGTTGCTGTACCTTCCCAAATGTATCACAACCTTGAATCCTTGACGGCAAGGATGGGATTCAGCCGGTTCAGACTGGTTCGAGCAAACCGGGTAGTTATGGCGGGTGGCTGGACCCAGCCACCCGCCCCAGCGCTATCCCGTTTTATACTTATCGCTGCGTTTTTGATGCAGCACTCATGTGTGCAAGGTACGCATGCTCACATATTCGATTCTGGGTGAACCGTTTGTTAAATTATGTGAAGCCCACCTCTGCTTGATGGGCAGAAAAACCTCGAAGACTCTCACAGGCAGCTACCCATAACTCAGAGGTGGGTTTCAGCAGGTTCTGGAGAACAGGTAGCGGAAATTTTGAGTAGTTTGGAGAACAGGTATTAAAAATTCTGACTGGTCCCACTCATATCTATTCTCTGCCTCCCAAGTTCCAGCTGATTGGGAGGAAATGGGGATTTTGCAGTATCCTTCCCCTGGATTGGGGAGGGAATGGAGATTTTACAGTATCCTTCCCCTGCCACGCCCACCAAGCCATGTCCACCAAGCTATGCCCCGCCCACCAAGCCACACCCACAGAACCGGTAGTAAGAAATTTTGAAATCCACCACTGCCATAATTGTCAGGTTGCATTTCTCTTGGAGGGTCACATTTTGCATGGATTGAGGGTGAACGTTAGGTGTAACACTTTGGAAGGAATGCTGAGAGCAGGTAGAGCTACAGTGTACACTTGGTTGGTGGTAGATGGGAAGAGAAACGTTTTGTAATGGTGGTGTACTGGTTTAAGGACTTGCACTGTAGTTGTCATTTATTTCCTACCAGAAAATATTGGGAAATTCTGCTGTTAGAGAGATGTAGAAAAAAAGGAGAGTTAGGCTGCAACGGAGCCCTAATTATCCATTTTAGACTTAGATAATCTTTGAGGATAAAAGTGAAGGGATGAAGTGTTGAATTTTTTCCCCTCAATGGAATTTCCACCCCTTGTAATCTCCACTTGCTTGTCTCCCATGTTGGAATTATAGCTAGCAGGCATAAGAAATCCCTATCTGAATTTTTACTTTTTCATCTGCTTTGACCATACTAATGGCCTGATTTTCTGCCCAGGCTACATTGACTGTGGCTTTTAACTAATGCCTTTTATCCCCTCCCTCATGGACTGTTAAAAAAATATCCACTCTCATTCTCCCCTCTTCCCCCCACCCCATCTCTTGGTCTAGAAGGGAAAATCAGTACAACTGTTGGGTTTCTTTTAAAAAAGCTCAGGTCTATTGATTCACTGTTTCAATAAAGAAAGTGTAAAAAAGAGGGGGAAAAGTCCTTTTCTTTTGTATTCCACTGATGACTATGTAAAAAAGATGACTTGGAGAGCAGGGACTGGACTGTTCCTGCCACAGTGTTCACTAGCAATAGCACTTAGACTTATATACAGCTTCACAGTGCTTTTACAGCCCTCTCTGACCGGTTTACGGAGTCAGGATATTGCCTCCAACAATCTGGCTTCTCATTTTACCCACCTCGGAAGGATGGAACGCTGAGTCAACCTTGAACTGGTCAGGATCGAACTCCTAGCAGTGAGCAGTGAGTTAATCCTGCATTACTGCATTCTAACCACTGCGCCACCACAGCTCAGTAGCAATTAGAGTGGAGGTGCTTGCCCACAATGAAGCGGTGGGGGGGAGGGCAATCAAAACTAAGTGCACCAAGTGAAAAACAGCATTTTTTATGCACAGCAGGAAAAGAGGTCTAGCTTCTAGCTGCAAGCAGGAAGAGAACTACATTAGGCATGGGGATGTTGGGGCATGAGGAGCTCAGGCAGATCAGCCCCAAGTGGTGAACTGGGTTGCAAGCTCAGCATTTCCACAGGGAGCAACTGAGCTTATTATTTTTTTTTGCCTAAAGGCCTGTCATGTTTTTTATCCTGTGTGATAATGGAGAACATTCAATACATCTATGCTGTTAAAACTCTATGCTAGACATCCATTATTTATTTAGTTAGCAGGATCGCCTCTCCCCAAGGATGACTGGCTGTCCCACTCATTCTAATAGGGAGTGGGCACATTTGACGTCCCTTCCTTGCAACAGTGGCAACAGTGGCACCTGATGGGGCCCAGAAGGCACATCTTTTCTATATTGGCCCCTGCCCTTTGGAATTATTCATCCCCCATACCCAACAATATTTGGCCCCAACCTTGCTAGCCTTTAGAAAGGTTTTAAATACCATTCCCTTAGTCATTGGAAGTAGAATGAATTAATTTCCATCGGGAGACAGTGTGAGTGTGAATATAAACCAATGGAACAGCTTGCCTTCAGAAGCTGTGAGAGCTTCATCACTGGAAGCTTTAAAGAAGAGATTAGACTGCCATCTGTCAGAAATGGTCTAGGTGTCGGGCAGAGGTGGTATTCAGCAGGTTCTGACCAGTTCTGGAGAACTGGTAGTGAAGGTTGTTGAGAGTGTGGTGGCACCACAACTGCCCGGGCACCTGGATGAAGCTATCTATCTAGACCCGTGCCAGTCGGGCTTCAGGCAGGGGCACAGCACAGAAACGGCATTGGTCGCGTTGGTGGATGATCTCTGGAGGGCTAGGGACAGGGGTTGTTCCTCTGTCCTAGTCCTATTAGATCTCTCAGCGGCTTTTGATACCATCGACCATGGTATCATGCTGCAGCGGTTGAGGGGGTTAGGAATAGGGGGCACCGTTCTGCGGTGGTTCTCCTCCTTCCTCTCCGACCACTCGCAGTTCGTGTTGGCAGGGGGGCAGAGGCGACCTCGAGGCGTCTCGCATGGGGAGTGCCACAAGGGTCGGTCCTCTCGCCCCTTCTGTTCAACATTTATGTGAACCCGCTGGGTGAGATCATCCGTGGTTTTGGGGTGAAGTGTCATCTGTATGCTGACAACACTCAGCTGTACATCTCCACCCCAGACCACCCCAACAATGCCCTTGATGTGATGTCTCGCTGCCTGGAGGCCGTGCGGGTCTGGATGGGGAGGAACAGGTTCAGACTCAACCCATCCAAGACCGAGTGGCTGTGGCTGCCGGCGTCCCGATATAGTCAGCAGGTGCCATCGCTGACTATTGGGGGTGAATCTTTGCCCCCCACAGAGAGGGCTCGCAATCTGGGTGTCCTCCTGGATGCATGGCTGTCTTTAGAAGAGCATATGACAACCGTGGCCAGGGGGGCCTTTTATCAGGTTCGCCTAATCCGCCAGTTGCAGCCCTTTCTGGACGGAAGGTTGAAATCCCCCATGACAATAAGTCTGGGGGTGTCAACCGCCACCCTGGCAATGACGTCGAGTAGCTCGGGCAGGGTCGCTGCCACGTGGCAGGGAGCCAGGTACATAGTCAGCAAACCCATCTGCATCCCACGGCCCCACTTCACAAAGAGGGACTCACATCCGGCTATCTGAGGAACAGTGGTCTCCCTCGGACAAAGACTCTCCCTAATAATCACCGCCACTCCCCCACCCCTCCCCTGGGCCCTTGGCTGATGAAATGCACAGAAACCTGGTGGGCACATTTCAACAAGGGGAACCCGCCCCTCTTGGCCCAACCAGGTCTTCGTAATACCTGCCAGGTCTGCACCCCCCTCTAAAATAAGATCACAAATGAGGGGGGCTTTATTAATGACCGACCTGGCATTACACAACATCAGCCGCGGACCCTGGGCCTGAGACTCTGCACAACCCAGGACACGAATCGCGCATTGAGGGCCGGGGTGCGTAATTGCTCGTAAACAGCATGTGCACACCCCCAGCACATGATATGGCCCCTGCGCCCGTCATACCTGCCCCTCCCACTCATTGTTTCAATTACACAGCCCTTCCTATCGTCCCCCTGCTCCCCGATTAAATTTCCTTTCACGACCCCTCTGTTGCAGCCAATCGACCCATCACCCTGCTCAGTTGCTATCTTAAGCCCCCCGGGTCCACATTTACAACCCCCTCCCTTCTTCCCGGGTCCCCTTAAAATTTTGATTAAAAATTTAGCTAAAAAACCCCTCAACCCCCTTCTCACACCATGCCACCTCTCGGGGTTCCAAAGCCTGTCATTAAGGTAGGCCCTCGATAGAGTGGAGGGCCAAACCTGCGAGAGGGGGGAGTCTCGCAGTGCACATAGCTCCGCCGCCGAGTACATCAAGTAAAATCAGAATGGGAAGGCAGTTTGGTAGGGTCCAACAGAGTCCTAGGACAGAAGGTCTTTATATAAGCAGCAACCCAGAGTCCCCTGCTCTCTCACAGCAGTGGAAGGAGTTGGTTTATACAGTCAGTGGGAGAAAAGTTTTTCCCAGCCACCCTCTCACAGTGGCCAGCCAGATGTCCAAAGGCAAGGAATTTGATGGTATCATCCCTTCTGATAAAAGATGGTTCAAACAGCCAACTTCCCTCAGGATCCACAAAATACTGTCCAAGTCCCCATCTGCCGGGAGTTTCGATGGAAATGATTCAATTAGATTTAATATGATTTGATTTGAAGCAGGGTACAAATAAAGCTGCCCAGTAGTTGCCCAGTAATTCTGTAGGAGGATAGATGTATACACAAGGGAGAAGAGAGGGTGAGGGTGGGGAGGAAGGCTGACTCCCAGGCCGATAACAGGGCCAGAAAGAGGGGGAGGAGGGGGAGGAGAGGCCACCCATGGAGGCCCCATCCCAGAGCCATCCACCGGGCTCTCCAACCCCAGATCTTTCCATCCCCTCTCGTCATTTCAGCCATATTTTTTCATTTAATTTCATTTTATTAAATTTGTATACCGCCCTACTCCCGAAGGACTCAGGGCGGTGAACAGCCATAATAAAACATATAAATACAAAATTTAAAAAAGAGATAAAACAGATTAAATAAATTTGGCTGACCATTTTAAAACCCCAATAATTTAAAACCAAATTTAAAATTTTCCATTTAAAAGAGGAGAAGTTCAGGTCAGGCCGGCTTGTTGGAATAAGAACGTCTTAAGCATGCGACGGAAGGTACGCAGATCCGGAATCCTCCGTATCTCGGGGGGGAGCTCGTTCCAGATAGTAGGTGCCCCCACAGAGAAGGCTCTCCCCATGGGGGCAGCCAGTCGACATTGTTTGGCCGACGGCACCCGGAGGAGCCCCTCTCTATGGGAGCGTACTGGTTGGTGGGAGACTATTGGTGGTAGCAGACGGTCTCGCAAATAGCCAGGTCCTAAGCCATGGAGCGCTCTAAAGGTGATAACCAGAACCTTGAAGCGCACTCGGAAGACCACCGGGAGCCAGTGCAGCTCACGCAGGAGAGGCGTTACATGGGAGCGCCACGTCGCTCCCATCACCACCCGCGCGGCCACACTCTGCGCCAGTTGGAGCCTCCGAGTGCTCCTCAAGGGGAGCCCCATGTAGAGAGCATTACAATAGTCCAGATGGGAGGTGACGAGGGCATGAGTGACCGTGTGTAACGAGTCCCGATCCAGAAAGGGACGCAACTGGCGAATCAGGCGAACCTGATGAAAAATCCTCCCGGTCACGGCCGTCAAGTGCTCTTCTAAAGACAGCCGTGAATCCAGGAGGACGCCCAAGTTGCGAGCCCTCTCCGTGGGGGCCAGTGCTTCGCCCCCAATAGTCAGCGATGGCACCAGCTGACTATATCGGGACATCGGAAACCACAGCCACTCGGTCTTGGATGGGTTGACTCTGAGCCTGTTCCTCCCCATCCAGATCCGTACGGCCTCCAGGCACCGGGACATCACTTCAAGGGCATCGTTGGGGTGGCCTGGGGTGATGTACAGCTGGGTGTCATCAGCATACTGATGGTACTCCACCCCGAAACCACGGATGATCTCGCCCAGCGGGTTCACATAAATGTTGAACAGAAGGGGCGAGAGGACCGATCCTTGTGGCACCCCACATATAAGGGGCCCCGGGGTCGACCTCTGCCCCCCTGTCAACACAGACTGTGACCGGTTGGAGAGAAAAGAGGAGAACCACCGTAATACGGTGCCTCCAACCCCCAACCCTTCCAACCGGTGCAGCATGATACCATGGTCGATGGTATCAAAAGCCGCCGAGAGATCTAATAGGACCAGGATAGAGGAACAACCTCTGTCCCGAGCCCTCCAGAGATCATCCACCAACGCGACCAATGCCGTTTCCGTGCTGTACCCAGGCCTGAAACCCGACTGGAACGGATCTAGATACTTTGCCTCTCCGCCAGCATCAAACGTCCAACAACTTCCACCTCACCCTTTTTTGCAGCCATCTTTATCCAGCTAAACATCCCCTCCCAATCACTGCGCAGCGGCTGCCATTGGTGCCACAACTCCGCAACTCCACCGCCAGTGCCAGACCGCCCTCTGTCCACCGTCAGCAACATTGGTCCTGCCACGTCGTCCCTGCTGTTCTGACAGCCGCCGACCAGCGAGCAGGGAAGAAGCCGGCATCGCTGCAGCCGATTTCCCTAATCTTCCTCACGGGGCGCCTCACGGCGTCCTGCAGCCTCCCGCGGCGATCTTCTTTGCCTTCCCCTCACCCAAGCATTTCGGAGGGCGAAAAAGCCCTCAACGGGTTGAGGGGAAACTCTCCCAGGCGGGGGTGGGGCTGCCGATGGTCCTGACAACCCCAGGAGACCCCAAAACCCCAAAAATGCTGCCCGTCCTGACAGCGACTCAGGCCGGCACCGCCATGTTGGGGCATGTGCAGAAGTAAGCAAGTGAAATGTGAGCCAAGTCACTTGTTATAAGCAATTACAACCATAATTGGAACCAGAAGTACCATTGCTAAACAAGGCAATTGTTAAGTGAGCAGCACCTGATTTTATGACCTTTTTGCCGTAGTTGTTAAGCAAATCATTGCAGTTGTTAAATGAATCTGGCTTCCCCATTGACTTTGCTTTGTCAGAAGGTTTACTGAGAAGGTCTCAGATACTGATCAAAAGACTGTGGGATGCTACAAACATTGTAAATAAATGTTGGTTGCCAAGCACCCAAATTTTGATCACTTGATCATGGGGATGCAGTGACAATCATAGGTATGAGTGAGTCACTATTTTCAGTGTCATTGTAACTTCAGATGGTTGCAAAAGGAATGGTTTTTAAGTGGAGAACTACCTGTATTATTGACTGATGTTTTTTTTTTTTTTAATCTTGGATTGATTTTCTTTTGCATGTAAACAACTCAGTCACATTGCCTGAATTGGGTGGCCCTATAAATCCTTTAAGTAAATAAATACATAAATCTAATTCCAGGCAAGCAGATACAAAAGGATTTTGAAAAAGCATTTCCAGCTGAGCAATCTGTTATTGCATCCACTCTTGTTAATTGCAATTCTCATTTAAGCTGAATGCCTCCACATCTGCACATATGGTCAAAGGCAACGTGCTAATGCTTTTTTTCTTCATCACTTTTTTCCCATTTGGCAATCAAATTAAACCAAGCTCAAGAATGAGGTATGTAAATATCAAATGTTGCACTTTGATCTCCTTTTTGGCTTTTAAAAATCGTAAATCTCTCTATCTATCTATCTATCTATCTATCTATCTATCTATCTATCTATCTATCATTTCTCTCATCTCTCATTTCTCTTTCTGTCATCTCTCTCTCTCTCTTCCTTCCTTCCTTCCTTCCTTCCTATCTTATCCATCCATCCATCAATCCATCTATTTCTATCGTCTATCTATCGTCTATTTATCGTCTATCTATCGTCTATCTATCTATCTATCTATCTATCTATCATTTATCTATCTGTCATCTCTATTTCTCCCTCTCCATCATCTGTCTGTCTGTCTGTTTGCCTCTTTATCATCAATCATCTCTCTTTCTATCCTCTCTCCCTTTCTCTCTCTTATCCATCCATCCATCTGTCCATCAGTCCCTCTACTTCTATTTCTATCTCTATCTCTATCTCTATCTCTATCTCTATCTCTATCTCTATCTCTATCTCTATCTCTATCTCTATCTCTATCTCTATCTCTATCTCTCAATCTTTCATCAATATATCTTTCATTTCTGTCTCTCTCTCCTCATACATTGCTCCTACAAAGATCATCAAAATGGAATCAGCCTTAATGCTACTTGGAACTTTAGGCAAAGGAGAAACCATTTCCACTCATTCCAGTCACAAGAGGTAATACAGGCAGTCCTCAACTTATGGCTGTAATGGAGCCTGCCCACCAATTCTTAATAGTTGTAAATAGAACCAAACAGCACAGTCATCAAGCAATCAATGGTTTGCTATGGGCCAGTTTTACCAAAAATGGGAAGCAAATGCAGTTTTTAGCAAAATCATTATAAAATGTGGTCCTGTTATTGCGGGATGCTGTAAGCAACTCTAAATGCGGGCTGATCACCAAGCGCCTGGCATGTGGTCATGTGACTGGGGATAAAGCTGTGGGAACTTCAGAACTAGGTTGTTAGAATCCCAAGGGAGGTCTGTCAAAGCTTTAAACCTAAGTGACCGGTTGTAAATAGAGGACTATCTGTGTAATGGGAAAGAATCCATGCTGCTCATGGAACATCTTTTAATAAAAAGCTGTTTGGCACAGATGTGTTTCTTTATATAGTCACAGCAGAGTAAGGAAGGAGAGAAGACGAATATTAATGATCAGAATTTTCATTTACATGAAAATGCCACTTAAATGGCTGTATTTGAAGACATTTGATCACATATGCAATCCAGTTCAATAGGCAGCTCACAACTAGGAAGAATATCAGAGAGTTTATTAATCATAGGGTCCAGATTTGTGGGTTTCATAGGGATTGCAGAGAAATTAGCATATTTTTCTAATTTCACATTTTTGAACAAGCACCCAAATGTAGCATGAAATTGCATGCCTTTGGGAATGTAACATGTACGAATGCATTAAATTAAGGATAAGTTGTTTGGAAAAACTTGTGCGTGTATTTGACAACCTGGCAAATACACTTGAAGAAATGTCCACCCAAATCCTGCAAACATCTTAAATAAAATCACAACCCAAAGTGACCAATTAATCTACCTATCCTTAGTGGCCTCCAGAATAACCAGCTCCTGATAGGGCAATGCTTCTCTCTTCCAAACAATGTCACTATTCTTCAAAATAGCACCTGGGATACCTATTTGGATCTTCACACTTTCCATCCTCACCTCTGCAGTAATTCCTAGAGCTATTGGATTAGCTTTCCTCTGTTATCGATTCCAGATCTCTCGCTATCAGCAGCTTCATCTCAAAGCTATAAATCAATGGTTTTTCTATGGAGATTCCCCAATCATTTAGGTCATGATTGTTCCAAAGAGGCTTTTCCAAAAGACAACTGGACTTTCTTGAATTTTCATTTGAAAATGTTTCGCTTCTCTTCCAAGAAGTTTCTTCAGCTTGCCTCCAGAAGTTGTGGGTGCTTCATCACTGGAGGTTTTCAAAAAGAAACTGGACAGCCAATTGTCTGAAATAGTATAGAGTCTCCTGCTTAAGCAGGGGGCTGGACTAGAAGACCTCCCAGATTCTATTCTGTTCCGTTCTGTTCCATTCTGTTCTGTTCCATTCCGCTCCGCTCCGCTCTGTTCCGTTCCGTTCCATTCCATTCCATTCTGTTCCGCTCTGCTCCGCTCCACTCCATTCTTGGATGAGAACTGAAAAGTTTTCAGGGAAAAAACCCCAAGAAAGTCCAGCTGCCTTTTGGGAAAGCACCTTTGGGACAAGTAAATGGTTTCATTTTTTACTAGCAAGGCTATGCAGGAGCATGGGTATTTCTTGTTTTATTCCTAATGGCACCCTTGTGGATGCAATAGTTTTCCAACTAGGTTGGAAGGTATCCGAGAATTCCTCTATGGGAAGTGGCTGCAATGCTGTGCTTCTTCTGGCTGCGCCCTCCGCTCATGTAGGGCAGCAGGGAAAGCCCAAGACAAGCAAAGTCAATGGGGAAGCCAGATTCCCTTAACAACCATGTTGTTAACAATTGCCACTTAATAATTGCGGCAAGAAAGGTCATGAAATGGGGCAAAACTCACGTAACAACTTGCTTATCAACAGAAATTTTGAACTCAGTTGTGGTTGTAGACAATTACCTATATAGATTTTATATGAGTCAAAGCTGGCTTTAGTTACGGTCAGATTTGAAACAACAATCTGATGAAGCTTCAGTATTCACATACAGTATGTGCATATGGAGAATGCACGGAAGACTTTGTCTCTTTTCTATACTGCTGTTTCAAAAGGCTAGTTTTGCACTTGCTGCAGCTGACCTTCCAGAGGCCATCTTGCTCATCTAAATTAGCTTGTAGTGGCACTGAAGACCAAGAAAGCATTCCAGAACGGGGTTGAAGCCAGATGCTACTTTCTATTTTATTGGGTTGGGCTAGGTGGCTCAGTAGCTAAGACACTGAGCTTGTCGATCAGAAAGGTTGGCAGTTTGGCGGTTTGAATCCCTAGTATAGTTCTCCTGCGTGAGGTTGGACTAGATGATCTCCAAGGTCCTTTCCAACTCTATTACTGTTATCTTAATTGACAATCATGCTTTTGGGAATCTTCTGCTCTCCCCCCACTCCCTATTTTAAAAGCAACCATTCTATCTTACAGGTTAGATTAAACTAATTAGAATGAAAGCAGTCTATTCAAATATAAATGTTCTTTGAATGAGTTGGAAATTGCCTTAGGCAAGAAAGCTGGCTAGGTGACTTGGGGCCAGAGGTGGGTTCTACTTACCTTTACTACTGGTTCGCAATGGGGCCGCGTGCACGTGCTTGCTTCGCTTGCGCGCACATGCTTTTTTGCACATGCGCAGAAGCATCCTGATAATATCGGGGTTGCTGGGCGGAGCCTCCCACCGGTTTTACTACCGGTTCTATAGAACCGATCCGAACCAGGGGCAACCCACCACTGGTGGGGCCAGTCACTCTCTCTCAGCCCAACTCACCTCACAGGGTTGTTGTGAGGAAAATAGGAGGAGGAGGAGGAGTTATGTTTGCCTCCTTGAGTTATTTATTAACACTAATAAAGATGGGATAAAAGATTTTTTTAAAAAAAACCAAGTTCACCTTTTCTAATACACAAAGTAGAACTTTTGAGGGCCATTTGACTTATCAACAGGTATATTTGTCCAAGGGTCAATAGGATGGCTATTATTCTACATGGGCTCCATTTTGTTTTTGTGATCTATTTTTCTTCAGGTTTTGAATGGGAGAAAGCTTGGCACACTAGAGATCTGCAGCAAAAATAGAGCAATGGTTCTTGTGCTTCCTTTTTCCGTCTCTCAGAAAAGCAGACATGAGAAGGGGCAAGAGAGAGTTGCAGGAATGATCACTTTTGTTCATCACAGAATTATTTCCTGTGTTGATGAGACAGATGACATATCTGAGCCAGGGGTGAAATCCAGCAGGTTCTGACAAGTTCTGGAGAACCGGTAGCGGAAATTTTGAGTAGTTTGGAGAACCGTCAAATACCACCTCTGGCTGGCTCCAAAGTGGGATGGGAATGGAGATTGCAATATCCTTCCCCTGCCACACCCACCAAGTCACACCCACCAAGCCACAGCACGTCCACCAAGCCACGTCCAGAGAACTGGTAGTAAAACAATTTGGATTTCACCACTGATCTGAGCTCTAGCTTGAAAAGCTAACAAGAAGAAACAGAACATGCTAAACATGGTTATACTAGCATCCCTATTAAGATCCTGGCAATAACTGTCCATAGGCTAGAGTCCTAATTGCCGATGATTTCATTCCTATTCAAACATTCCAGGTGTAGGGAGCCACGGAGTAACCTTGGAGAAGCTCTGTAGAAACTATTACAGCAACAGCATGTGCCAAAACTCAGGAAACAACACAAATATTAGAACTAAAATCAGGCTGACTCCTCCCTGACTCCTTGGGGATCTAAGAGGGAGGGAAACAAAGGCCTGTAAGGTTTTGTACAATAGTCTATCACAATAAAATATAGTTCTCTCTTATTTACAGCATTTAACAAATGTATAAAGCTGCCCATCTCACTATATGGGCAGTATATAGCCAAGCGCATAGTTAAAAAAATTAAAAGTAATTAAACATCAATAAAAACCAAGACGGTGTGGGAGAATAGACAACATCCTAAACACAATTCCACAAACTTGCAAGCTCCTTCCACTTTTTATAGAGTCTGTTTCCTAATATGGACAACTTTAATGAGCTGGCCACAAGTGTCCCTTCTAGGATCTCAGGCATTGGTGTAGAAGGGAAAAGCAGGCCAATCTTGATTTATGTGTCTGTCACTTACTTGTCTCCGTACAAGTACACTGGTACCTTGGTATTCATCATTAATTGGTTCCAGAAGATGCAATGAGTACTAAAATGTTGAATACCAAATAAATTTTTTCTTTAAGGAATAATGTAGTGAGTCACAAGGCAGCCAACACCAACCAGTTCTAGTTTGCGTGTTGACTACCAAACATATGATGAGTACTGGAACAAAATTTTCACATCAAAATGCACCGAGTACAAAATTTGATGAGTTTCAAAGCATTTGAGTACCAAGGTACCACTGTACAAATATGCAGACACCCATTCATTCAACCTTTGCAAAGGCATGTGTGTCCACGCGTATACAGATACTGTCCCATTGCAATTGAATGGGTATCCAGCAGTAGCGCCTGTCTCTCTCCATCCCTGCTTTCTCTACATTCATTGAGCAGCAGCACCAACAGGAACATAGAGAGAAACCTGAGATAGTTTCTCATAGGGAGATCAAATGTTCCCATGAGGCTAATAGATAGCAGTCATCATGCTTTCTGGATTCTCATTAAATAGAAAGGTGTGTGATTTGACAGGTAAGATGGGGGTTGCCCAAATGGTGAATCTAGTGAAATAGGCAGAGGTGATATTCAGCCGGTTTGGACAGGTTCACCTGAACCAGTAGCAGAAATTGCCTGCTCCCGCCCACCCGCTCCAGCTCTATGCCATCCTGTTTAGGCACATTTTTGAGGCCGGGCGCATGTGCGGAAGGCACACGTGTGAGCAAAGCGCATGCATGGAAGCAAGGGTAGGTTCTATTTACCTTTACTACCAGTTCACAACGGGACCATATGTGCTTCTGAGCATGCACAGAAACTTCCTGATGATGTCTGGGTCAGTGGGCGGAGCCTCCCACCAGTTTTAATACCGGTTCTTGAGAACCGGTCTGAACCGGGGCCAACCCACCACTGCATGGAAGGCAGGTGCACGCACGCACGAAGCGAGTGTGTGCACATGCGGTGAACCGGTAGTAACATAATCTGAAACCCACCGCTGGAAATAAGAATAATTTAGGTATTACAAAGAGTGGAACACAATGCTCTCCAATGTGTGAAGGCAGGAATGAAGATAGGTTGAATCACTGCCAATGATTCTTTTAAGAACAGGGAAGGAAAAATATCATTTTTCCAATCTTGCCTCTAACTCTTGTTTTAAGAGGCGCTACACTGTGTTGCTTACGTGTTCAGTTAGAAAGGAGGATAATTTATTAATACCAAACATATCTTCACTGTAGTGAGAATAAGCCTTTCAGGAATTGTGATTGGGCAAGACCTGAAGTGTGATTCTTGCTATCTATTGAAGCATTTGTTCTTAAATTCTTGCTGATCCTTGGTTTCAAAGACTGGAGAAGAGAAAACATCTAGCATTTTCAAAATTTAAGGCAAGCAGAAGTATTCAGGAATATGATGAGAGAAAATTGCCTTGGTTTTTACTGAAGCTGAAACAAGCTGCTATAAATCAGGGCTTTTTCTGCTCTTCTCAAGGTTGTAATCAATGCACTATGCAGAATAGGTTTTTTTTTTTTTTTTGATTAGAAGAAAGGAGACCTCCGTTTTTAAAATTCACTCCATCATGAAACTCCCACAGTGACCGTGAAAACTTGAGGATCTGTTGATTGTGCTTTTTCTCAGAAATTGTTAGGAAGGTAAAATAAAACTGAAGATTGCTTGAATTATACCAAGAAATCTGGAGGAGAGGTGAGATATGAGCATCATCATGACTTGCTAGTCATAGACATAGGTAGCATATGGAGATTTCTATTCTGGCTGGCAGTATGATAATTTAACAGCAGTAACTATTAAGCATTAAGATTTTCACTGGTTGGTAGAGTAGAATTAAGTTCTCCTTACTTTCTTGTGCTTTGATGGCAAATCAAAATATATCATAGTAAATTTCCCCAACTGGAGTATTTGCCAAAGGTCTGGGCTTCAAATCCCAGCATTTCAACAATGCCATCTTAGCTACAGAATTTGGGTACTATCACACATGTGGAGGACACACAAATAAGTCACTGGATCACATTTGTCAGGTGCGAAAGATCCAGGTCCACACATGTAGGTTCAACTGAACTGATTTATTGCTACTCGCGCCTATTCATGGGAATCTTCTCAACTAACAGCACCTACTAGAAGTTAGATAAGGGTCAACGGAATTCAAGGGTGTGTGTGGATTTAATTCACTTGTGGCTATGTAGAGACTCTAGGCCAGGGGTGTCAAACTCGATTTCATTGAGGGCTGCATCAGGGTTATGTTCGCCCTTGAGGGCCTGGGTGGTGGTGGTGGCTGGGGGTGGGGGTGGTCATGGTGGGTGTGGCTGGGGTAGGCATGTTGGGCATTTGACACAGGTTCAAGATGTCCTTTTACCCTTCTCTTCTTTCTTTCCACAGTATTCCCTGGCCTCCAGCAGCATTCTGCTGGCTAAAAACAGGCCATGCAGACACCCTGTGAGGCTGCCACATGGCCTGTTTTTGGCCTCCCCGGCAGTGGTGGGTTTCTACCGATTCAGTCCGGTTCGGGCGAGCCGGTAGCAACGATGGTGAGTTGAAATTGAACTGGTTCTCTCTGACAGTTATGTTGGCCCTCCCACCCGCCCCTGGATTATACATACCTTATATCTGATTGTTTTTACCCCAGCTGAAAGGCACGGCAGAGCGGATTGTCGTGTCTCAGCTGTTCCGTAATACGCTGCGCTTGTGCAGAGCACACACATAGTGTGTGCATGATACGAACCGGTGGTAACACCGGTTGAAACCTATCACTGCTCCCTGACCTCCAGGTTCTGCCACTCCTTCCCCTACACATTTTTAAAAACATGCATAACACAATGGGAGAAATGTAAATATGCTTAGTTTGGTGCATTGATTTAGAAAACATGGGACAGAAGCCTTCACTGCCTCTTCCTTTGTCTTTTCAAAGGTGGATAGAGGGATCACCAATCTCAGCCAGCATGGGAGAATGCCATGAGCCTTTAGGCATATTTGTGAGCCTCTCCATGGGGATGGATACCAGGTAGTTATCCTGAAAGACAAACAGTAGTAAGCTAGATGGGCTTCTTGTAGGCCTTCTACATTATGTTTTAATGCCTTTGTTGCACCGCTTGAAATCATTCTGGCATTACCTTTGCTAACATTTATTGCATACTAGAGGGCTCCAATGCTTTTGTGACTGTCTTTGTTCTTTCTTTCTATACCTGCAATCCATTTTTCTTCCATTTTATCAGGAGAGCTATTTTCGTGTGAGGGTATGTGGGTGAGGGTACTCGCTCAAAGAATTATCTGTAGCACACCATCATTGTAAATTTGAGCTTTATGTTTTGGAGAAAGTAAATATTTCTAGGTTTGAAAAAATACAGGCTGTCATTTTCTATCAATAGCTCTACATAAACCAGGCATTTAAATGGAAACTTAAATGTTCTTCTGCACCTCAGTGCAGAAGTAGGCTGGGGAATATATAATGGAAGAGTTTCTTCTTTCAAAAGAGCCCTGAAAATCAGTTTGCGTTCCTCTAAAGATTCTAGTGAGAAGTGTGTTTAGACGAATAGAGAGAGAAGGAAAAGAACAGAAAACTGGAAAAATTGCATAAATTGCCATTATTTCTTTGTCTTAAATAACCTTGAGAAGTTGAAGTTCATTCTCCTAGCTCAATTTTATGCTCTTTGGTATACGGCCATTTTAGGTATATTTTTGTGGGAATTCGCCCCACTGAATCCTATACAACTGATCTCTGAATCTGCATGAATAACTGGTATTTTGGATTACAATTCCCACGATCCATTCCACCTACAACTGATGGGAGTTGAAGTCCAAAACATCTGTAAGGCATTTTACACTTTTTAAACCCTTAAACCTGTATTTAAAACTTATTTTCCTAAGGATTGCTTAGTGCTGTCAGATTTGTCAATGCAAAAATTCCTGATAGCTTAAAAGCATTTGACAAGCAATTTCCAAAAGTGATTAGAAAAGAAAGTATGCAAACTTAGTGTCCTTTCAAAGTTGCCAGTAGCACTTGGAACAAGATGGCTACTCCCTCACCTCCCAGATATTTAAACCAATCAGAAACTGTTGTTTCATGGTCTCTTTATGAGCAGGTGTTGGTCATCACCTTTAAGCGCTCCATGGCACAGGACCCAGGTACCTTCGAGACCGACTTCTGCCACCAATAGCCTCCCACCGGCCAGTTCTCTCCCACAGAGAGGGTCTCCTCAGGGTGCCATCAGCCAAGTTATGTTGGCTGGCACCACCCAGGGGGAGGGCCTTCTCTGTGGGAGCCCCAGCCCTGTGGAATGAATTGCCCCCGGAAATACGTAAGATCTCCGACCTCCGGATGTTTCGCTGCACACTGAAGACCCTGTTGTTCCACCAGGCAAGTGCTCAGCTATTTCCCAAACTGATACTATTCCGTTGTGTTTTCAGCCTTCATGCTTGGAAGGATCATCTCAGTTTCAGCTTTTATGAAGCAGGTGAGTTTCAACAATTGACAATGAGACTTTTAGACTCTTCAATCACACTTGTAGAAACATATAAAACAAAGAAAAAAGTTTTGCATCCAATAAATACAAATGTGATAGATACTTTTGGCCATGGATTTCACTGATTCTTTAAAGAACATTAAAAATGAAGCATTGATCAAAGTGTATTGTTTTTTTATATCCCTTATTGCAAAATCAAAATATTGCATTTATTGAGGTAGGGGAAATATATTCTTTTCCAAACAGAACTATTAAAGCATTTCTTCCTTTAATTCATTCTCTGTATATTGTATTCCTTGATCTTTTAAAATGAGCATCCATGGAAATGTATTGTTCAAAAACATGCTCTCTCACATGAATGGCTATATGAGCATTCGGTTTACTTCTAGGGAAAAAGATGGTTTTGGGGATCAGAGGAAACATTCACAAACAGAATACATCTCTTCATCTTTTTTCTCCTTCAGACTAAAACCCACATTTTATAATAAACAACATCAAAATCGATATAGTAACCCATGTATTCACTATCTGTTGTTATATATATATGGCACCACTGTGGCTAAAGAACCTTGTTTTTTGTTCTGATCACTATGGAGAAGGGTAAAGGGTAAAACACTCAGGGTCTTAATTTCTAACAGTGCACTAAAGTTCCACTCTCTGATGGCTGCAAATTCAGTACAAACAATTTGTTTCTCAGGTCGTGCTCACTCATTCACTCGCTCACAGATACATCATTTGAGATTCTGTTCTGAAACTTTTCTTACAGCTCTAAGAGTTGGAAACTAAAGGCTTTCTTATTTTTGAAAGCAAAGACCATCGTCTGGAAAAGAAAAGAAAAGAAAAGAAAAGAAAAGAAAAGAAAAGAAAAGAAAAGAAAAGAAAAGAAAAGAAAAGAAAAGAAAGATGAACTGACAAGGAAACCCAGCAATGATTTCATACAAACACATACACATACACACACATAAGAACCCTGAATATGTCTATAGCTGAGACTAGAATTATGGTTAATACATATTAGTAATAATTAAGATGCATTCATCTGATGTTCAACTTGTGCAACTATTTCCAGTCTGATAACTGGAACTAACTACTCTTCAGATCCCATGTCAACATATTCCAAATATGGTATGTATGTATGTATGTATGTATGTATGTATGTATGTATGTACCGCATGTATGTATGTTTGGGTGGTGCTATGGATTTCTAAACACCATACACACAGAGACACACACCAGAATCCATAGTTTGCAGACTATGCAAAGAGGCCTCAGAGACAGTCCAACACATAGTGTAATGGTGTAAGGTACAGGCAAGAAGAGCATACACTGAAAGGCACACAGTAGCACAGTATAGAGGAACATAGTGGATGGGCTAGACTGTCAGGTATAAATGCCCTACCCGTGCCAGGGACCAGCTATAGCTCAGCAGTGCAAGGGTTAACCCAGACACCCACCTGGCCAGCTCCTCCCATAGGCCCCTCCTTACCTGAATCCCCGCCCACAGGTACAAAAGGTGGGCACACTCCTCCATGTTGCTCAGATCCTAATGTAACCAAGTGATGATGTGATGAACCTGCAAATAAAAGGAGAGATATTTTACTTGAAGTCTCAAGTCTCTTTATTGGGCCTGATCCACCAATCCTTGTAACAAAATGGTAGCAGAGGATGGTTGGTAAGGCCCAGAGATCCCAAGACACAAGACAAGGACCCGTACCTACCTGCAGAATGGCGACACCCCCGAAGCAACGGGAAAGCAACCCATCAGACTCGCCAGGGAAGGCAGGAACCTCAACCCCCCCCAAAGCCTCCGCGACGGAAGAAAGGGGGGAGATCGAGAAAGGGAAAAGAGCCCACCACGACCAAGAAGAAGAGAAGCTACGACTCGACGTCCTGCAGCTGTTGAAAGAGCGAGCCGGCGACAAGAACCTACTTGCCGACCTGCGGAGCTTCATAATCGACCGCGAGGTGGCAAGGAGCGAAGAAGGCTCGGACTCCGAACTCGAGGAGCTGGACTCGGTGAGTGGATCGCCCAAAAGGGCACTCCCAACGGCCACCGAGCCCCAAAGCCCCGCTCTAAATTTGAAACGGCGGCCATCTTTGTCCACATGGTCGGACAAGATGGCCGACCCCCAACCAATCAACAAACAGAATTCAAAATGGCCGGCGCACGAAAAATGCCGGACCATGAGCCATGATGAAAGTGACCGGGGAGAGGGGACTGAATCCGACTCCGACCCCTGGTACACCCCCAGCGAGCGGCAAGTGGATAGGGCCATGAAGACCCTTGCTGCCGCCTTCGGCCCAGGCCTCAAAATCACTAAAGAGAAGCCGGAGAGGCCAAAACAAAAGGGAAAACGAGGAGAGGGGCAACGAAGCACCCACCCGAGAGCCACCGACGCCCGCGACAGCTCGCCAGCCCACCTTCGCACCCCAGGGACACCGCGCCTCCGATCGCCTAGGCCGCACACCCCGGACCGCATGGATTGGGGCAGCTACTTACAGCCACCGCCGGAGCCCCAGCACCGCCAGGATCTTCATTCGGGAGAAGCAGCTGCTGGACGACGCCTTCCGGAGCACACCTGGATCCCCAAGGCCGAAGCCGAGGCCTACCCGACTGGCAGAGACCTCTACAGCGGAGCCGCAATGAACAGGTCCTTCCACAGCGACGGCGGAGCTGAAATGGACTTCGCGCATGCGCTCTTCCGCCTAGAGGAAGAAAAAAGAAAAAAATTACAAAGCGGGACTTTTAAACTACCGGCAAGTGTTCCCATGCCTTACTGCTGCTATAGGCACATAAGGAACCATGGACAACAGCCAGCAGTAAGTAATTTTACTAATAGTGCTGGGAACTTACCTGTTGAATTTCCCAAGTTGAGAATGGATGGGGGCAATATCCTAGAGTGGTCACAGCAACTCCAAGTGGTATTCCTAAAAGAGAATATGTCTCATTTTATTAATGATCCCCCAGAGAGACCATGGTCTTTAGAGCTGGATTGCATGCACCACAGGGCATTCTACCTTTTAGTTGCAAGCATATCACCCACTATTTACCACTGTATTGGACATAACCTCACTGTATCAGAAATTATAGGAAAAATGTTTGGGTTATTTTACAGTGAGAGTGTGTCCACCACCACCCAAATCTCCAAAGACTTCTTTTCTGCCAGACTTAAGCCAGGAGCACCCATGAGTGAGCACCTAGTGTCCTTAAGCGGTACCAGGGCAGAGCTACACCTCAGGGGAGAGGTTATTTCCGACCAGATTATGAAGAGCGTAATAATTAACTCTTTAGATCACTCATGGAATAACTTCTTGACACACTTAGATACCGTTAGCCTGGGAATGCTATCCGTGGAGAAGCTATCCAATAAGCTGATCGCGGAAGATAATCTGAGAAGGAGCCGCCCCGGCCCTCCCAGAGAACATAAGAGTGAGAAGAGAGTAGTCTTCCAAGAGAGACAACACAACATGCCAGAATGTTATATCTGCGGGTCAAGGGGACACATCAAAAGGGACTGCCCCAAGAACTATAGGGAGAGAGGCAGACCAGAGCACAGGCACAGACAAACGGAAAGGCACACATCGGAAGAAAGGTATAGGCGCAGGGACTCACCCAACCCCAGGGACAGGAGGGGGAACAGAGACAGCTCACGCGACAGCAGGACAGGGTCCTTATACGGGATAGGTGAGCGCACACACATCACATACCAAGACAAAGACACCAGCTCATGGCTCCTGGACTCGGGAGCCTCCAACCACACCACCTACAATCAGAAGCTACTCTCATCATTCAAGAGGGAGGACTTTTCGATCAAAGTCGCAGATCAAAATCAGGTTAGGGTGACAGGCAAAGGGACAGTTACATTGCCAGGCTTGGGAAAAATAGAGGGGGTGCTGCTAGTCCCGGGGATACCCCACAACATCCTAGCCGCAGTAAAACTTAGCAAGGAATCAGGGGCTGAGGTGACCTTTACAAATGGTTATGTCAAAGTTAGCAAGAATGGGGAAGATATAGGGAGAGTAACCGTCAACCAAGGGTTACCATACATAACTTTCCATGAGGATGACGCCCACAGCGTGTGCACCAGTTCAGAGGACACAGAGGGCACCGATCAGGGCAGGACTGAGGGAGAACAGGTAGATGGGAGAGAGGTAGATAGCGATGGCGACACGACACAAGAAACACGACACAACAGACACACCCAAAAGGGGCCCTCAATAGGCAAACCCATGCATGACGACTGTGCTCATCTGCTACACCGGAAGCTAGGGCACGCCAGCTTCCCCGTGGTCCAGAAAATGGCCAATTGTACCGAGGGTGTCAAAATAAAGAACTGCGAAAACTACCTCGAGTGCTCGGTGTGCAAATGTTCAAAATTAAAGGTAAAACCCAGGCCCAAGAAGTCGTTACGCGCCGCCAAACAAATATTCGACCTAGTTCACATGGACCTGGTAGGGCCCCTAAGGCCATCCATAAATTACAAGAAAAGATACTTTCTCACCATAGTAGATGACTTTAGCCGATATGGCTTCGTCTATACTTTAAGGAAAAAGGATGAGGTCTTCCAGAAATTCAAAGAGTTTTACAAAAGAGTAGAAACACAAAACAACACACAGATCAAGCAAATCATGACTGACAGAGGATCTGAGTTTCTATCTAAGGACTTCTCCCATTGGCTCAGATCCAAAGGCGTGATTCACTTTACGTCGTCCCCGTTTTCCGCCTTTCAGAACGGGGTCGCAGAACGGCGCAACTCCACGCTCCAGACGATGGTCAGGTGCGCCTTAGAGGACGCGGGCATTGGCCAGCACTTCTGGTCTGAAGCCCTGGTCTATTCCAACTACACTCTCAACAGAACATGGTCCAGTGTGATAGACAAAACACCATACGAGCTCATGTATAACAAAAAGCCACAGATAGCACACTTACATGTGTTCGGCGTGACCGCTGATGTCCACATACCCAAACAGTTACGCAAAAAAGGGGACAAGGTATCCAGAAGACTGAGGTTTATGGGATACGAGCCAGGAACCAAGGGCTTCAGGTTTGTGGATAGCAATAATAGATTCGTGATATCTAGGACAGCGACTTTCCATGAGCAGGCCAACTGGTCCAGAATACACTTAAACGAGGTACTCACCAAGCGAGAGGATAGTCCAATTGAGCAAGCTCAAGACGAAAGCGAGGCAGTGGATAGACGGGAAGGGGATAGGCCCAGGCCCAACCTCCAAGGCATCAAGGTTGAGGGATGGAAGGAGAATCACCCCAAGATAAGTGTAGACTCACTGACCCAAAGAGAGGCCAGACATCTGCATGACACTGAGCAGACGGTAGGCAGACCGGTCAGGTCTACCAGAAACCAATTGCCAAGAAGACTAAATGATTACGTGATGCACGTGCACACGAATCACGTCACACCCAACTCCTACGAAGAGGTATTGAGACTACCCCAGGAAGAGAGGGCAAAGTGGGAGTTAGCCATGGCCAAAGAGCTGGACAGCCTGAGGAAGCTAGAGGTCTACACCCCAACCAAAGTCCCAGAGGGCAAGAACACAATAGGCACCCGATGGATCTTTAAGATCAAAAACTTAGAGGGTGGGCAAAGCCTATACAAAGCAAGATTAGTTGCCCAGGGGTTTGCTCAAAGGTTCCCGGAGGACTACACTGACACCTACTCGCCCACCGTAAGGACAGAGAGTGTAAAAAGCGCCTTGGTCATCGCATCTCTGCTAGGACTGGAGGTGCACCAGTTTGATGTACAGACTGCCTACTTGCACGCCAATCTAGATAAAGAGATATACATCAGAGCGCCTCACAGCAAAGAAACCAACAGGGGGGACACCTGGTTACTCCACAAGAGCCTATACGGACTGAAGCAATCGGGCAAGCGCTGGTACGAATGCTTGGTAGAGGCACTGAAGTCTATGGGGTTCACGGCGACCATAGCTGACAACTGCTTCTTCACCAGGAAGGAGGGGGACTCGCCAGAATACATCCTGGTTTACGTGGATGACATACTATATATCAGCAAGCACGAAGAGAACCGCGACACCTTCGCCAGCAGACTGAGCGAGCACTTCACCCTAAAATACCTCGGAAAGATAAACCGGTACCTGGGGGTGCAAGTCAACCAAACACCAAAAGGTTTCCAGCTGTCACAGAAAGAGAAAATAGAAGAGTTACTCCATAAGTGCAACATGGCAGACGCCAAGGGGTGTGATTCGCCCATGCAGACGGACTTCCTGAGAAACATGCATGATGAATCACCCGGATTTGAAGACAACACGCTGTACAGGTCAGTCATAGGCTCTCTCCTGTATATCGCTAACTGGACAAGACCGGACATTGCTCTATCAGTTAATTTATTGTCCAGACACGTGAGCAAACCCACCACATACCACTGGGACGCGGTGAAAAGGGTGCTAAGATACCTGAAACAAAGTGCCAATGCATGCCTAACCCTAGAGCCTGAAAAATCCAACGAACCCATCCTCTCCTGCTACGCCGATGCTGACTGGGCCGGAGACACCAAAGGCCGGAAGAGCACGTCTGGATACATATTCTACTTAAATAACAGTCCGGTGCATTGGTATACAGGCAAGCAAATCTTGGTGGCAACCTCGACTACCGAAGCTGAATACATATGCCTCTCCAAGGCCGCCAACAACCTCATCTGGTTCGACGACCTACTGGCCAGCGTGTGGAAAGAACCAGCTTACCCAATAAATGTTTACGAGGATAACAAGGCCGCTATAGAAATATCCATGTCCGACGCTGTAGGGCAAAGGTCAAGGCACATAGATATAAAGTATAAGCATGTGAGACAGCTCTCCAGAATCGGTTTCATAAAGGCCATACACTGCGATACAGAAGAACAGACTGCAGACATACTCACAAAACCTCTGCAGGGCAAACAACACTCACACTTAGTTTCCAAGCTCAACATTCGCCACAGGGTACCAACCAGTCAGTCAGGCCTACAGACACAGGTCAGGCATTTAGAGGGGGATTTGTCAGGTATAAATGCCCTACCCGTGCCAGGGACCAGCTATAGCTCAGCAGTGCAAGGGTTAACCCAGACACCCACCTGGCCAGCTCCTCCCATAGGCCCCTCCTTACCTGAATCCCCGCCCACAGGTACAAAAGGTGGGCACACTCCTCCATGTTGCTCAGATCCTAATGTAACCAAGTGATGATGTGATGAACCTGCAAATAAAAGGAGAGATATTTTACTTGAAGTCTCAAGTCTCTTTATTGGGCCTGATCCACCAATCCTTGTAACATAGACCCTCCTTAATCCAGAAGGGAGATCCCACAGAAGGTCATGAAGAATGAGAGGGTTAAGACCCCATGGGACTTCCAGATCTAGGCAGATAAGTACTGGCCAATCAACCAGACATCATAGTAGCAGAGAAGGACCAGAAAATAGCAATGGTAATAGATATAGGGGTTGCTAAGTAGTAGCCACATCAGTAGGAAGGAGTATGAGAAACTGGAGAAGTTCCAGGGCCTGAAGGAGGAATGGGAGAGGATGTGGAAAGTAGAGGCCAAAGTGGTGTGGGTGTGTGGGTGTGTGGGCGGGTGTGCTTGTTTGTATCAGATGTATGCAGAGCATAGAATGACAAAGAGTCTCCAGAACCCTAGATTAAAGGAAGCTGATTTCATCTACCTCAGTAATGAACTGTTCTTTGGGAGGATTCTAGCTAGCCATATTTGTAGAACAAGCTTTACTACAAGGTTACAATGCACTGATACTGAGTTAAAGGAACCAGGTCTTGAGCGTTAATGCGAACCATTACAGCTTGATTCCGGCAAACAGATTGGTTTTCTATGGCATTTATACAATTATTTATTGTAGAGCTTCTGTACAGCCTAATTTTGAAATAAATAGCTCCCCATAAAAGCTCTGATATGACTAAATTATTATAACAATAACTTTAAAATACCTAAAGCATATGATGATAGATTGTTGCAAGTGCTCTTGTTTTCCTTCAAATTAACACCTTATGACAACAGAACATACCCAGCAGCTACTTCATTAAGGAATGGCACTTCCAACTTTTCAGTTTGGTTCTCTCCACATTTTTCTGCCAACAGTATTCATTAATATAATAAAACCCTCATTATAAAATCATTAGTGTAAAATGCAAATATAGCCTTACATTGTTAATACCCCTACTAGGCCCTTGATGACTTAAACAGTCATGCTGCATTAAGTATAGCATTGATAACACTGGATAAAAAGGTTCATGGAAATGACATTATGTTACCTTTCTGATCCATTATGTCAAAATTTGTACTCAATGGGCCCTTTTTCTATAAATTAATTTGGACCAAGATGGGATTCAGTATTATGCTAACTAACAAAATAACTAGAAATAAATAAACTATGATGGAGATTAAGGCTGTGGCCAGTGCAATATTTCCATATGGGTTATATAGTAGCTTGAATCTCTTTAAAACTCCATAGCTGAGAAAATTATTTTTATTACTTCATCACTGAAATTAGAAGTGGTGGTAGGCAGGTTTCTAACCATGGACATATTCAAGTCCTTTAAATCTTCCCATCAGAAAAATGTAAACTCTACCTGGTTTCTATTCTCTGTATTCTTTTTTTTTTTTTTTTAGTCACTGCATCATCTTTTGAATCTTGAACTAAGATTATGTAGCAGATGCTTTGTAGTTCCCAGGAATATGAACACTTCATTTACCTGCAATTTTAAAGTAATTTTCTAGGATTGTGTGACTGCCATATGATTCTGGAAAAAAAAAAGATGCAGCTGTTTTAGAAAGTTGAAGATAGGCACTAGGCTTCTGCTTCCATATATTTTTTGGAATTTTTGGAATTGGATACAGAGCCTAACTTTAAAGGCAGGATATGGGGTACCATCATCTAGTTGCCAATACAATTTAAAATATTATTCAGAAATAACTTTGAACTTGATAACCGAATGTGGCTCACTGCATTATATATACAGCAAAATTCATTTCATCCCCTCATTTTTCCCAATTCTGTCAAGAGCTGAGGTGGCGCAGTGGTTAGAGTGCAGTACTGCAGCTACTTCAGCTGACTGCTAGTTTAGCAGATCAGCTAATCAAATCTCACCGGCTCAAGGTTGACTCAGCCTTCCATCCTTCCGAGGTGGGTAAAATGAGACCCAGATTGTTGGGGGCAATATGCTATTTAGTATACTATCTTTGGTTTAAGCCGCCCAGAGTCCTCTGAGAGTGGGTAGCATAGAAATATGACTAATAAAATAAAAATAATTACAATCCATTCCTCCATTGTGGATATTTCAGTATTTCTTTATCCTTGTACACAGAATAATTTGCTGCCGTTACCATATATAGAATCCAGCCAGGCTGAATATTCATTGTGTTCTAAATATTGTGTTGAAATCTGCTGCATCGTTGACATCAGGGGTGGGTTCTACTTACCTTTACTACCGGTTCACAACGGGGCCGCGCGGGCTCTTCTGCGCATGCACAAAAGCGTTCTGATGATATTGGGGTTGCTGGGCAGCGCCTCCCTCCAGTTTTATCACTGGTTCTATAGAACCAGTCTGAACTGGGGGCAACCCACCACTGGTTGACATGAAAGAATTTTGAATGAAAAATACAAAACCAGCAAATGTTAGTACAGGCGGTCATCAACCTACAATCATTTGTTTAAAAACTGTTCAAAGTTTACAATGGTATGGAAGAAAGTGACTTCCTCCTCACGACCTTCACAGTGTCTCTGCAGTCATGTGATCAAAATTCAAGTGCTTAGCAACTGGCATGTATTTATGACATTTGCAGCATCCCAGGGTCATGTGATTGCCATTTTCTATCTTCCCAAGGGTTTCCAAGAAGGAAACTTAATGGTGGAAGCTGGACTCACTTATGACAATGTAAGTCACTTAAGAGCTACACTGATTCTCTTAATGGTCATGGCAAAAAAGTTGTAAAATCAGGTATGACTGATTTATTGATGACATCACTCAGTGATGAAGATTCCAGTCCAAATTGGACTGGAATCAAAGAATAGCTCTCTCTCTGTCTCCCCCTCTCCCCCTTGCACTCCAATGTTCTAAACAGATAACAGTTAACACTAAAACAAAAGAGAAATGAGTTGTGCTTGCCATATACCTACACTTGCCAGCATATGGACACTGGTTGTATCATTACTAATACTTTGCATAACCTAATTCACATGTGTATATCTCTTGAGTGGCCACATCCTTGGGAATGGGAATAGGACGACACAAATGTAAGCCTGATGTTGGAATTTTATAACAACAACAACAACAACAACAACAACAACAATAATAATCATATCAGGCTTGTCAGATGTTACATCTTTTCTGTCCTGCTCTACGGAGCAGAGAGTTGGTCTCTGACAGAAAGCCACTTGAAGAGACTAGAAGCATTTGAAATGTGGATTTACAGACGGCTGTTACATATAAACTGGGTTAACAAAATCAGAAATGAGGAGGTGATACGCCACCTGGGAAAGCCAAGGGAAATAATCAAAACCATTAAAAAGTGAAAGTTAGAATATTTTGGACATGTGATGCAACACCCAGAAAAATATGGCATCCTTCACTTAATCCTCCAGGGAAAGATTGAAGGCAAACGAGGTCCAGGCAGAAGAAGAACATCATTGCTTCAAAATCTAAGGGACTGGTTTGGACAAAACTCAGTAGCACTTTTTTGTGCAGCTGTTGATAAAAATAGGATCACCAACATGATTGCCGACATCCAATGATGGATATGGCACAAGAAGAAGACAACTAATAATAGCTTTTTGATGGAGTTACTTCTGTTGCTAACCACATTTATAAGTAGCATTGTGGGCCAGGCCAAGATAATCATAATCATAATCAATTATTCAAAACTTTCATTATTTAATGTCCATGAGGCATGAAAGAGTAATTCCCAGACCTAAGGTACAGCTTGAAAACTCCTATCCTATCACAGCTTGAAAAACAATGCACTATAGATGGTACATTAATTTTAAAACATCCAAAGTTCATTAGTCTTTTGCCAGCCCCTCAAGATATAATCCTATCAATTACTTAAGTATTACTTTAGTATTATTAACCCAATTCTAATGGGAGATCATTTTCATAATCACCAGCAATATATAGTGCCACTCATTTATTACATATATGAGGAAGGAGACTTCATTGACAAAATGAGGATCCATCACATTTAGTGAGTATAAATTTCCATAAATGCCAATAACTCTTTTATACATAATGAGGGTGCATTAAATTGGCTGGGTTTTTTAAAAATGTGATTGGAAGTGTAAACCAATGTGTTGAAACTTCTCTTTCTCAATTTGTAAATCAATTCCCCGCCTTTTCAGTTTCAGCACCTTGGAGGACAGCACCTTCCCCACCATACTGGCCATGTACTGCATAAATACTGTAGGTTCCTTGTACTTTTGAATGCTAACCATTAAGTTCAGAATCTACATAGTTCTGCATTTGTTTTTCACCTATGTATGTGAGCATAAATTAAGAAGACAGCCATGATTCTTATGTTTCAAGATGAATGAGTTGCAAGTTTAGGATGAGATTTTTAAGAACATCTTTTGAATCAAAGCAGGGGGCATCAGCACTCATAGAAATTTAATTGACAGAGTTCTTAGATGAGAGGCTGGAAGAATAGGTCTGAGTTTTGTATTATTTTCTGGATATTAGTTATTTAGTAATAAGCTGAAATAAATAAATGGGTTTTCAGGATTTGAAAATTCAAACATGGAGCAACCAAAAAGTATAGAGCTGTAAATAACCAAGGAGATTTTCAAAATGGCATGTACACAATAAAATTCAATTATTTTTTTCAAGTATTAGAATTAGGGACACTCCTTTCTGTTTGCAAAGGAGAAATTTACACATTACTTTTTTTAACCTAGGCAAGCCCACTTGAGATATAAAGAAATGTTTAAGGATTTAGGACAATGCCTTTGCTTCTTAAGCTCCTATCATGTACTTAGGCACTGCAGATGTATCTGAGAATGCACAAATACACATTTGTTCATAAATTGACAAAGGAGAAAGGAAAACAGTGTTTCACTCCATCCTTGCAGCACAACCTGAATTCTTGTCACCTTAACATGAATAGTAAAATTTAAAAAGCCTGATTTGGTTTTGGGAGAATAATATTCTAATCTGAAAGAACTAAATTCCATCCATCCCCATGAAATCTGGCAAGCAACTCCTTTGCACAATTCTATTAAGCTTTCAGATTATATGAGAGGTACTTAACCAAAGACTTAGTGCTTCCACTGAATTAGAAATGTTCTCAAATCAATGCCTCATGGTAACATCACTCGATTTGGTGATGGATCTTCAGCCCCATGTTCACTATAAACTTTAAAGAATGCACATGGGAGGAAAAAAATCTCTTCTATTATTTCTGTGGGTGCCTCCTTGTTACTTCATATACCTTCCGAAATGGCAGCCTACTAATCTTGATGGAAAGTGGAATGATGATGCTTTTATCTTGATTATGCTTTTGAGGCCACTATTTCTGCATTCAACGAAGCAGCTATTTCTGGACAATGAATTGATAGAAAGTCTAGAGCAGATTCTCAGAATGCAGCCTTTAACATTTCAACATGAAGTGGCAATAGATAATTGCCTCAGAATAGTAGGCTCTTAATAAAGGAGGCCAGTGACCTTAATGCTCCATAATTCTTCCTACTCCTCCAATTATTTTTTTTTTAAATTTATTTTTATATGCCGCCCTTCTCCGGAGACTCAGGGCGGCTTACAATGCGTTAAGCAATAGCCTTCATACTTTTGTATATTTTATACAAAGTCAGCTTATTGCTCCCACAAACCAGATCCTCATTTTACCCACCTTAGAAAGGATGGAAGGCTGAGTCGACCTTGAGCCTGGTGAGAATTGAACTCGCAGTAATTGCAGGCAGCTGAATGTTAAATGCTGCCTTAGTAGGAGGCATTAGCCTCCTACGCCACTCAGGCTCCTATCTATTCATTAAAGAGGCAAATTTTATGTATTTGTTAGATTTATACTCCATCTTTCCTATTTATATTTTCTTTAATACACATGATTAACCTTAATGCAACATAAATTATATTAACCAGTGTTGATTTGAATTCATAATTAATCTACAGGTAATCCTTGAATTACGAATGTAATAGAGCCTGGCAATTACATTCGTAAACTGAGGATTCATTTGATTGAATCATGTTAAATGAACGTGATCACTTCCTGCTTTCCCCAATATATTCACTAATTGAATGTGCAGGTAATTAAATGTGTATAAGGTACCTCAGGGTGAGGAAGACCATACAAGGCCTGGTGCTGGAGCAGGATACTCAAGGCTCCCCTGACCCACTGAGATACCTCGTGTTCCCCTGGTGTCCCTCACAATTGCTTCCCCCCAAATCCTGCCCCACTGTTTCTACACAGGCACTGGGCCTGCCTAGCTCAAAATAAAAAGCTTCAGGGATTTGGGTGTGGCAGCCAATCAACACAGAGCTTGTTTCCTTTGTTTCATTGGGCTCTGCATTGATTGACTGCCATGCCCCAGTCCCAGAAGCTGTTCATTCAAATTAGCCAGTAAGCAGGAGGCTGCTTGGCACCGGCCAGACTGGGCCCAAACTAAGTCTCCAGGCCAGGGGTGGGTTCTACTTACCTTTACTACCGGTTTGCAATGGGGCCGCGTGTGCACATATTTCTGTGCATGCGCAGAAGCTTCTGCGTATGTGCAGATTGTCATTTATGATGTCTGGGTGGGTGGCTGGAGCCTCCTGCTGATTTTCTATAGAACCGGACAGAACCAGGAGCAACCCACCACTGCTCCAGGCCAGTGGTGGGTTTCAAAAATTTTTACTACCAGTTCTGTGGGTGTGGCTTGGTGGGCGTGGCATGGCTTGGTGGGTGTGGTTTGGTAGGCGTGGCAGAGAAAGGAGAAAATCTCCATTTCCTCCCAATCAGCTGGGACTTGGGAGGCAGAGAATAGATGGGGGTGGGGCCAGTCAGAATTTTTACTACCGGTTCTCCGAACTACTCAAAATTTCCACTACCAGTTCTCCAGAACGGGTCAGAACCTGCTGAAACCCACCTCTGCTCCAGGCCCTCATGCAGAGGAGCCGGTCTTTTATTCAGATGGGAGGAAGCTGTTTTCCTTGCATCTCATGTTCTTACAGCTTCACTGGCTTCTGAATAAAAGACTTCAGCTTCTCTGCCACCTGAGTCAGCCTTTTCTGGAGCTCATTGAAAAGTAAGTACTTTTTGGGGCAGGATAGGTGTGGGAATAAGCAGGCGGTATGTTGCAGCATCTCTGCAGTCGGTCATAAGGGCAATTTAATTTAATTTAATTTAATTTAATTTAATTTAATTTCCAATTTATATACCGCCCTTCTCCCTGAGGACTCAGGGCGGTGTACAGCCAAGATAAAAAACATAGAATACAAATATTAAAACATTTAAAAATATATATAGATTTGGGCCGAAAGTTAAGAATAACAAACTAATTAAAAAATTTAAAATTTAAAAATTTCTTCTAAGCCAACCCGGCTTGCTGGAAAAGATGGGTTTTCAGGGAACGACGGAAGGCATTGAGGTCATGGATTCTCCTTATCTCCGGGGGCAACTGATTCCAGAGAGTGGGAGCCCCCACAGAGAAGGCCCTCCCCCTGGGGGCCACCAGCCTACATTGTTTGGCTGATGGCACCCTGAGGAGGCCCTCTCTGTGGGAGCGCACGGGTCGATGGGAGGTCGTTGGTAGCAGCAGGCGGTCTCGGAGATAGCTAGGCCCTATGCCATGGAGCGCTTTAAAGGTGATAACCAACACCTTGAAGCGCACCCGGAAGACCACCGGGAGCCAGTGCAGCTCGCGCAGGAGCGGTGTTACATGGGAGCGCCATGTTGCTCCCATCACTACCCGCGCTGCTGCATTCTGGACCAGCTGGAGCCTCCGGGTGCTCTTCAAGGGGAGCCCCATGTAGAGAGCGTTGCAGTAGTCAAGGCGAGAGGTGACGAGGGCGTGAGTGACTGTGCACAAGGAATCCCGATCAAGAAAGGGCTGCAACTGGCGAATCAGGCGAACCTGATAAAAGGTCCCCCTGGTAACAGCCGTCAGATGTTCCTCCAAGGACAGCTGCCTATCCAGGAGGACTCCCAGATTGCGAGCCCCTTCAGTGGGGGCCAAAGACTCGCCCCCAATAGTCAGCGATGGAGTCAACTGACTATATCGGGATGCCGGGAGCCACAGCCACTCAGTCTTGGAAGGGTTGAGCTTGAGCCTGTTCCTCCCCATCCAGATCCGCACAGCCTCCAGGCACTGGGACATCACTTCAAGGGCATCGTTGGGGTGGCCTGGGGTGGAGATGTACAGCTGGGTGTCATCAGCGTACTGGTGGTATCTCACCCCAATTGACCACTCTGGTGCTACAATATGTGTAACTTTGGGACCAGGTCATACTTTTTTTGGGGGGGGTGTCATAATTTTGAATGGTCACTAATTGAATTGTTATGACTCAAGGAATACCTGTACTGATCAACAGGAGGGCTTCTAATTGCTCCAGTAAACATAGGCATAGGCAATGGAGGGAAATGGTAGGAGTTGTAATTCAGCCAAATGCAGAAGGCTGTACTTTGCCCATTCCTTACCTACAGAAATAAATTTTAAAAATTCTACATTATTACAAATGGTGCTGACCTGAAGTAAAAGACCTTTTGCTGATATTCCCTCTTTTCTGTGTCTTCATATCTCTTTAAATCTCATATCTGCAACATACAATTCTCAGCTATTGTCCCAGTTTTCAACTTCCTACATTGCATCCCTGCCTCTGTCTCTACCTCTGTCAGACTTCCTGCATAAAATTGTTCTTCAAACCAAAATTACTCTGAACCTCTGCCACCAAAGCAGCATTTTTTCTATTTTATTGCTGATGACTTCACACTGAGCAGTTGCACAACAAACACAAACCAGAACACCCGTTCATCTTCTCTCTTTTTCATTACCATAGCAAGAACAGAGTTAGTTTGATAGGTATCCTCTGAGAAGCCAAAGATTATTTAGAGCAGAAGAAAGCTTCAATTCCAACTGGACTTTCTGGTATATTCAATTCTGATTTTAAGAATCACTAGGCTAGAAAGATGAATAGAATGTAAATATAAATATAAATAATAAAAATAAAAATAATATAGTGGAGTGGAGTGGAGTGGAGTGGAGTGGAGTGGAGTGGAGTGGAATGAAATAGAATAGAATAGAATAGAATAGAATAGAATAGAATAGAATAGAATAGAATAGAATAGAATAGAATAGAATAGAATAGCTATATTTGGACAAGGAATTTATCTCTGGTGCATAAGTTCTCAGTGTATATACAAACAACAAAGTGATAAATCGTAAATCATAAGATACAATCATAAATAATAAGATACAAACAAAAAAGTGATAAATCATAAGATACCAATAAGAGAAGGTAATAGGAAAGATGAGAAGGATAACAGCAATACAGCCCTACTACTGGAGTAAATATTCTTAGGCATAAGACAGTGCTATGGCAGTTCGGGAATTAGACATGAGGAAAAAAAACCCTGTTCCTGTGTCAAGATGTTTTGGCATACAATACTCTATAGCAACGTCCTAAAGGAGGAGCTGAAACAGTTGAGACACCCCTCCCCAGGAAGTGAGGGGGGTCTGTAGATATTTTCTCAATCCTCTTTCTAGATTGTGCTGTATACAGATCCTCAGTGGAAGGCATGAAAGTCCTAATGGTACAATTAAAAGATAACTCGGTGCCTGGAATTAATGATTCAACAGCTATCTTTTTCCACTTCACTTTCTAGGAAAGGAATTTAATTTAGTTAATTCAGAAAAATAGAATGGAGTACATAGCTCTGGTGGTCTTGAAGAGTCTTTCCATCTATCTCTCAGAAGAATTGACACATACATCCTTCTTCATGGCATGGATTACTCTGAGTAATTCTATTAAAACGACCTATAGTTTAGTACTGATATAAAGAGAGGAGTTGCTATGTTTTCTGAAAATGTATTTTAATAAAAAAAAGATGGTAGGATAAAGTAGGAAACTCCATTTTGAGTTTGAATGCTTTCATGAAAGGGAGAGTTCTAAGTTCAAAGAGCTGTTTGCCTTAGAAGATGCCAAATATGGATCTCAGGTCCTTACTACCAGCCCAGAAGACTGAGGAAACTACATTCCCTGGGCATCTTTGTTTCTCTGGTGGTAAGATAGTAGGATTTAATGTATCCCAAGAGCAAGCATCTTATTCTTGTGGCATCACTGCCACTTAAAGATAATTTTGCAGGAAATGAAAAGGAGCAAATGTCGAATGGATCTAGCTTAAGCTCCACTTATTTGTAATTTGCAAACCAAGATTTTGTCTTAGATGCCATCAATGGCTCTTTGCTTCCGAACTGAAAGAACTACTTTGTGTCTTAAGCTGTCAGGCACAAGCAACTAGATCCATTTGTGAAAGGTCCAAGCCAGGTACTTTATTGCATTCTACCTATATTACAAGAATTTCCCCAGAAAAATATAGATAAGGTGTCATGGAATTTGGGGTGTGGGTCAAACTTATGCCTCTTGTGAATATTCAAGGATTCTAGGCTAGTTCCCCACTTGACCCCTCTTCCCTACCGTGCTGGGAGTTTTCCCAACTAAAGCCTCCAGTTCGCTACTTGGCAAATGACTTGATGTGTTATGAAAGAGCTCCATTTTAAAAACACTAGCGAGGACTGGACTTGTGAAGGTTGTCCTTTCTTCTCTTTCTGTTTAAAAAAATACACTTTTAAATGCAGATTATCCTTTCAGTCCTCCCAAAGCTAGTATTCTGCAGTCAGAACTGATTATGCATGCATACTGTCTCCTCCGTCTACAGCCAGAGAAACAAGACGTCCTTTCTATTGAACCAAATTTCAGATAGAATCTCGGCAACTTTATGAATGGGTTTCAGTACACTTGGAGCATTCATAATCAACCATCTCTTTTTTTCCTCCATCCGGCGGTTCATGAAGAACTGTCGCAAAGGCTTACTCGTTTTCTTTCCTTAAATGCCCTCATCATTGAAATGCAACATGAAATTAAATGAAGCCTGTCTCTTGAGCACCAAATGGATATGGTATTGTTTCCCGTGACTCCTGGTTGGTAAATATTTATTATGTTGAACTAGTACATGAGCAAGGGATGTAATTATTTCAAATTACTCCCTACATTTGCCCACTTCAGCTCTGATTGTCAGAAATCCATAAAGTGGCAGGTTAGAGAGAATGGCAGGGGGAAATTAATCAGTTATGTGTTATGTGGCGGTGTTGTTTTTCTTTGAGTAATTCATGTTTGCTGAAAACACTGCAAGCCCAGTGATTCACTGACTCCAAATACTAAAGGAAATAGGCCGTTCAGGTTAGAAGTGGGCAGAGTAATAAATCCTGTGGGTGGATTTAAACACTGAATATTGTCCCTCATATCCAAAGTTTGTTTTTTTTCCCAGGGCATCCAAGCATATTTACAATCCATTTAGATACACCAGATGCATTCATTCCGTGAGTGTTTTTGATGTGTTTTCCCCCTCCTGCTCTTCTGGTAGCAAATGAAGGCCCATTTTATGTCTTCTCCTCCCAGGCTTCATATATGGCAAAAAATGGAAATGGGCTTGGCATGGAGATGTCATGTCAGTAGTAGAATCTATCCCAGCAGACCAAACCAAGCTCTTTGGTTCATCAATAATCCAGCCCAGCACCTGCAAAACAATCCCCTTCAATGCCAGGGAAGAGAGACTCAGAGGGCAGTGCCAACTGCAAGTGGGTCTGGCCAAAGCTACTACAACCAGGGAAAGCTGGTTCTTTCCAGAGAAAGAACCATTGGGCATTCCAGTCAGCCCAAGGATATCTCTGGAAGTGAGGAGGCTAAAGGCAGTTTACAGGATATGAGATCTTAGATCGGGGTGGGGAATTATGGCCCTTTTATGACTTGTGGATTTCAATTCTCAGAATTCCTGAGCCAGAATAGTGTCCTTGCAAGCAAGGTAGCCAAGACAAAGGCTTAGCGTATAAAAGAACTTAAAACCATTTTTTTAAATGAAAAAAAAAAAAATCACTACAAGCTTACATGGTTATTTTTAAAACCATCTGATTGAACCAACACTTTTTATTGGTTGTTATATTTAAATAATGAATTATTCATTTCTGCGATTGAAAGAGAACTTGCACATGGTACTTTGTGTCTTTAAATGTCCATAGGTAAGCACAGTTCTTAAATTCAATACTTATCTTAATCTAGGATCAGAGGAGGCTAAAAACTATGGTATTTCATAGTGACAGAGACAGTAAACTATTTGCCAGTATTAAGTGGGATTCATGCAGCTGTTGATAAAAATAGGATCGCCAACATGGTTGCCAATGTCCAATGACGGATATGGAAGAAGAAGAAGAAGAAGAAGAAGAAGAAGAAGAAGAAGAAGAAGAAGAAGAAGAAGAAGAAGAAGAAGAAGAAGAAGAAGAAGAAGAAGAAGAAGAAGAAGAAGAAGAAGAAGAAGAGGAAGAGGGAGGAGGAGGAGAAGGAGAAGAGGAGGGTTTCCTTTATTGTTATACTTGATGGCTTTGTTTTCAGGTGAATCTTGTTAGTTATATTGTTTTACCATGGCAACAAGTTTTAGCTTCCAGTGGCAGGCACAGCAGTAGCAGTTCACACACAATGTGATCTGCTCCTTAATTCCAGCATTGGCCCTAACTTCTCATTTTTCATTGTCATATGCGTGGCTTTGGTGTCAAAAGTGATGCATCTAAACTACCTTGCTTTCCATTTGAATAGCAGGCTAACAGGCAGTGACACAATCAACAACCTTGAAAAATAAGGAGGCATGAATTGGAGCCTAATATTTTGATGAAGCTGCTCCAACTTGCAGAATAATTTCAAAATAAAATCAAGCCACATGGAGTTAGAATTCTGAATAGATAGAGCTGGGATAGAAGGGGATTTTGAAAATAAAGTTGGCTTGTTTGAAATGTACTTTTGTTCCAAGATGCATGGTTCACAGTTTTGCCAAGCTAGAAGTTTGGAAAAACATGGGCCTGCAGCACAATTTTTTGGAACCTTAATTTTTGTTTCAAAAATTAAGCCTGAAAAGCCTTCAGGCATTTTACCAAGCTATTATAATCTGCTGGGCAGTGTTCCCTAAGGTTAAGGAAAAAAGATCTAAAATGCTTATTACGGCTACTACTGTACTATTATCATTATGATCTCACTACTAGTATTATCATCTTGAAGTGCACTCAAAGCAGCTCACACTTTTAAAAATGATAAAATGTGATTAAAAACAATTAAAAAATTAACTTAAGGGGAAATGTGTTTTGGTTTTTATTGGATTCCCCCAACTTTTTGTTACTTGTACTGCTTCCATCAATAGTCTGAATAGTAGTTTAGTGCATTTGAATTCCCCGTTTGAGTTCTGGTGAGCAGAATCTAATTAGCTAAAGGTTGAAGCTTTCATTTGGCGCTAGAGCCACATTCTCATTTGATTCTTCTGCAATAAAGATGGGCAGAAAACAGAGCTGGATTTACTGGTCAATCTCTGAATGTTCCAGAGGAAATTATCAGGCATTGTTGACTTTCAATATTCATCACATCATCAGAGTGATTTTTTTTTCTCATGCCATGATTGACCACATTAGAATAGTAATAAATTGCGATGACATCAAAACAGTTTAAGCCAATGGCTTTTTTTGGGGGGAAGGAATGTGAACTTTAATTCATACTAAGCTGAGCCTACATTTTATTTAATGAATCTCCACGTTCTAGTAAAAATCAGAGTAGATGCTGTAAGCATGGAGTTTGCTTTAGCTTCTCTCTTGAGGTTGGTTGCCTGCTTCTATGTTGCTTCCTGACGTTTCCCCAAGGCTTGAACAAGACAATTTTACAGCAGTAACTTTAGATACAATTAGCTGGTAAATCAGGCAGGTCCAACGCTGAATTGTTAGTCATCCAATTCCTTGAAAGCTAGTCTGAGAGCCTCTAAATCTGCCACATTATGTTTCTACCTATTATACCCCTGCAGCAACACTGATATACCCACTTAAAGATCTCCTAGAATTACCATACCTATTAAAGCTGCAGTCATTACAATTAAGTGTTATTGGGATTAAATTAGCATCCTGGAAAATGTCCAAATTAAGTGGATTTTTTTAAAAAAAATGAGAGCAACTTGATTAACTGCCAAGGAGTGTATAGCATCTAACAATGGCTGTGTCAGGATCCCAAATAATGACCCCATTTCAAAACAGAACTCTGGGGCAGATTCTCAAAGAACAGTTTTTATTTAGGAGACATCATCTTGGCATTAACTGGTGGAATGCCAACTCTGAATTTTCCTGGGCTTTCCATCTCAATAAAGCTGAAAGTTTCACTTTTCCCATGAAACAATAAATTACATTGTCCAGTCCAGGCATTGGCTGGTTATTTGGCAACTCCTTCCTCCACCTCCAGTCAGCCGGCAGTTGGAATGTCCTTGATCCAGGAATGAACCAGTTTGTTTTAGTTACACCACCCCTTCCTCCAGCTCCAAGCTTTGTCAAGCCCGAAGCCACGTGAAAGAATCCCTAATAAAGGTTATCTTCGAGACTGCCTTCTACTACATAGCTCCCAGTGACCGGTAAGATCCCACAGACTTGGTTTCCTCCCGGTCCCGTCAGCTAAACAATGCCGCCTGGTGGGCCCGGGGGGGAGGGCCTTCTCTGTGGCTGCCCCAGCTCTCTGGAACCAGTTACCTCCTGAGGTCCGGACCGCCCCCACCTTATTGGCCTTCCGAAAAGCGGTGAACACCTGGCTTTTCTGGCAGGCCTGGGGCCGTTGATCTCGCTGTTGCAATCTTGTGAGATCCGGCCATGAATGGTGTGAATGGGTTTTAATATTTTAATGTTTTTATAATGTTTTTTTAAATGCATTGTAAGCCACCCTGAGTCTTTGGAGAAAGGCGGCATATAAATTGAACTAATAAATACATAATAAATAATAGAAAACTTCAGAAAAGGAAAAAGGAAACAACCCCTCTCCCCCCCCCCCCCCCAAAGCCAGAACAGCTTCAGGGTTGACAGGCTGACTGGGAACTGGATTTTTCATCAGATGAAAACAAAGAAACACCACCCCCACAATGTTCTGAATTTAGGTAATATAACATATTGGAAGTCATTCCAATGCATTTCTGAGCTCTTCCCCCCCCTTTTTTTTTATGTGGCTTGGAAGGGTTCACCCAATTGCAGCTGAGCAGACATGTTAAGACAGGATGGGCTATCAAAGTGGTCTGATCATGTTTTTAAATAGAGATAGGGTTCTGAGAATAAAACTAGGGAGATGCATTCCCACTGATGTCCATGGGAATGGATTAGTTTATAGTTCAACAGAATCCTCTTTGGGAATCCTCTTATCTGTGTATATGGATGCAGGACTGGAAGAGGTTTGAAAACAGAAATTTGAAAAAAAAAATCCTTTTGGTTTTAACCACTTGCATCTATGCATCTTCCTAGCCATCAGCTCCTTTCTCTTTAAAGTTCTTTCTACAGCTTTAAGCAGCAGGTTTGGAGTGGGCCTTTGGATCGCTGTATGAAGCCCTCTGACTAGGTTGTACAATCCTAGTATAGAACCATCATGCCTTTCAGGAGTTGCTAATTTTCATTTTCCATGCAGTTCTTGACGTAAAATATATTTTCCCCAAATATATGCAATGCAGTATCATTATCATCACCACTCAGTGCAGTATTGCATCATTATTACCGAGCCCTCTCTTTGCCCTAGCTATGGCCTAGTAGGGTTGCCCTCATTACATCCAGTCCTGCTGATGAATGTGATATAAAGAAAAGGACAGGAGGAAATAAGTTAAGTAATCTGCATGGGGGGGGGGTCTATGACAATTGGCCACAGCCACCTGGTCCTGCTCTTTTTACCCCAGCTCCCCACCCCAGTTGACCCACAGTCGCGGTCCTTCCCCTGTCACTCTTCTCCTGCCACTTCTCCTCTGAAAGCAACAGGGGAAGAGTGGCAGAAGAGTGCCAACAACAGTGGGTCAACTGGGGGGCCTAGGATGAAGTTGTTGGGGCCAGGCCATTGTGGCCAATTGTCCCATTCTGCTGCATGAGTGGTAAGAAGTGGAGGTGTGGCTTTTTAGCTTAGAAGCAAATGTAGCTTTGGCTTGAAATAAACTTCCATCTCAGCTCTGGCTTATTTTCTAAAACAGGCTATGAAGACTGAAGAAAAATATGCAAATAGTCTTGTCCTCTTCTTTGTATTTGACAATGGTCTCATTTTTTAAAAAATTCCTGAGCCTTTGTCACTGCAGTCCCTTAATGTTGCAGAACTTTCTAGAGGTTTTACAGGATTGCTCTTTAGATCTGAAGAAGTGGCATACCGCCTGGTTCCCTTGAATGAGTGCATTGATATTTGTAGGCAGTCAGTTCACTGTTTTTATCTGTATCAAAACTGACTGGAACAAGCACTATTGAGGTCTCTACGCTCTTATTTTACCGACAGTAAAGTATTGTATAAATACATCATTTCCCCCCTCTGAATCAAGCACCTTGGTGAAAAACTCTACAGCTTCTGTTGACTTAACCTTGCTTTAGATGTTTGAAAGGATATTTTCCTCTCTGCGGCAGAAGAATAGAATTTAAATCTGTTTTCCTGACCTTTGGTTGTAAGCCAGCATTGTAACATGTCTCAATGAATTTCTCCAGCTTAATATATTTGTGGCAAACTCATCCTTAAGGTGACAAAAAAGACACTCTTTTAAACAAGACTTGTACCAAGCTCTGTTCTCTAACTGAATATGTAAAATAAGAATCCAAGGCTGTCAAATAAAATAGTAATTGGGGACTCCATTAAAAGAGAGAGAGAGGGAGACAGACAGAAGAAGAAGAAGCTAGATAGACTTGTATTTTCCAAAGTCTGGGTGACTTTGTCACATCTTGAATAGGCTAAGAATGAAGAGAGAGTTTCAAATAAGGGAAAAGAAAGGACCTGACTAATTCTTATGGCATATAAATAGCTATAATTTGAGTCAGAGTATAAAAAATATAACATACAATTTGTGCCTTGATTGGACTATGGCATATGATTTGAAATTACTGCTTTTTCCAATAAAAGCTAATAATTGAAGGTGGGGTCATTGGAAACAGGACATCGTGTTTCTGGATGGTGTGCGTAACAGGAAGCAGGTGATAATCAGAATAAATTAAATCTCTTATAGAAAATTGTGATTATGGCAATCAGTAAGTGCAGGGCAGCAAAATATCTGATTCAGCATGCATTCAAAATGAAGGAAGCACAGAAAGAAAAAGTGGAGAAAAAGTAGCATCAGGAAAGGGAAACTGTCAGTGTAAATATATTCATGAACTGGAATAGGCATAGCAACAGGTCAGCCAATCGGGGACCGTTTGGTAACTGAAACATAGTATTTGTTGTATGGGACCATAAGAGACAGTTTGGAGCCTGAGCGTGGCTTAACAGTTCTGTATATAAACTTGAGGGTACTAGCTTCTCCCTTCTCTATTTGCTGCTTCCATTTGCTTGCCTCCTTTTGCTGGCCTCCAGTTTGTGCTTCCATTTCCGGCCTATGTTTGTACTTGCTATTTCCCTTCTCTACAATGTGGAAAAACCTACAAGGGTATTGTATACATGCTTTATGTGCCTTATGTGCTTTTCCTTAGTCAATTTTAGTGCAGCAGCTCTCTTTTCTAGTACCTTCACTTTCACCTATGATAACAAAATAGGGTATAGTTTGTGTCCTCTTGTCAGAAAAAGAAACATTGTACAGATGCCAGAACCTGTTGATCTTCCCAAATAGTTCAGACAAGAAACATGATCAGATGAACTAATTCAACTTTACTGTAATAAAATCTTCAAAGTTTGAAAGTACAAATCTCCCAGTATTTTTTTAACTGACTGATAAGTTTGAGAGGGTTCTTTTTGAGTTTCTCTCTCTGCCTATTATGCAGTTGTGGGCTACGCCTCCTTTTATCTGATTGTCCCCTAGACAGCATCTCTCCCTCTGATTCCCCCCCACCACCATTTCTCCTGGTCACTCTCACCAACCATTAGCCTCACAATGATCTATTTAACTAAAAGGGTGATGACCTTGAATTTAAATTGATTCTGCCTCCCAAAAAGGAAGAGACACAAATGTGCATGCACACACACAGAGTAGCAATAGCAATAGTACTTAGACTTATATACTGCTTCACAGTGCTTTACAGCACTCTCTAAGTGGTTTACAGAGTCAGGATATTGCCCCCAACAATCTGAATCCTCATTTTACTGACCTCAGAAGGATGGAAGGCTGAATCAACCTTGAGCCTGGTGAGACCCGAACTGCCAAATTGCTGGCAGCTGGCGATCAGCAGAAGTAGCCTGCAGTACTGCATTCTAACCACTGCACCACCGCAGCTCTTAATCCAGTAACTGAATTATTAATTACAATTACTTATAAAATATTAATTATCCCTTATTTGCATATACTTTTTTTCTATCTCTTACACAGAAATAATTGCCGTCCACTAAAATACATACAGAGCCCACCTTTCTTCCCTCAGAAGCAACCCCAAGCAAAAAGCAGTGCAGCTCCTGCGCGAGCTGCACTGGCTCCCGGTGGTCTTCCGGGTGCGCTTCAAGTTGTGGTTCTCACCTTTAAAGTGCTCCATGGCTTAGGGCCAGGGTATTTACGAGACCGCCTTCTGCTACCAATAACCTCCCACTGGCCAACACGCTCTCACAGAGAGGACCTCTTCAGGGTGCCATCAGTCAAGCAATGTCGGCTGGCGGCCCCCAGGGGGAGAGCCTTCTCTGTAGGAGCACCCACCCTCTGGAACGAGCTACCTCCCGGAATACGACTGATCCCAGATCTCCGCACTTTCTGTAAGGCCCTGAAGATGTTCTTATTTCAGCAAGCTGGCCTGGCCTGAATAGGTTTTATGGGTTAGTTTTTAATTGTATAGCTTGGGGTTTTAAATTGGAAGGCCGATTAATTTAATTTATTTTTAGTTATCTTAACTTTTATATTGTATGTTATTTTAATTTTCGGCTGTTCACCCCCCTGAGTCCCTTCGGGGAGAAGGGCGATATATAAATTCAATAAATAAATAAATAAATAAATAAATAAATAAATAAATAAAGAAAGAAAGAAAGAAAGAAAGAAAGAAAGAAAATAAAAGAAGAAGAGGGGGTGAACATTGGGAGAATTGCCTTGAAAGGAGAGGAAGAAGGGAAAAAAAGAATGAAGAGGCAAAGGTAAAAAAAGGAAAAGAGAGACAATTCCTGTTTTAGGCATTACCAAAAAAGTTGCATTCTGTAAGCAAATATCCCCTCTTGAGCAGTGGTTTATTTTCATGAGCTTCCATGTTTTTCAGCAACCCAAGTCTGCAACCCATGAACATTTTTTCCTTCCTTTGTATTGCCTTCTGCAGCTGCCTGGATGAGTCCTTTTCTTGGCAAGATTTTTGGAAATGGTTTGCCTTTGCCTGCTTCCTAAAGCTGAGAATGAGTGACTGGTCCAACAGCACCCAATAGGCTTGCACCCAAGGTGGGACTAGAACTCAGGATCTCCCAATTTCTAGCCTGGTGCCTTGACCACTATACCAAAACAGCTCCCCTTTAGCGTCCTTTAGAAGCATCATTCATCTGTTCATTCATTCCAAAAGTTTCTTCTACTTGTATCATGGAAGAATGAAAAAAACTTTCTCAATTCATAGATATTTATTGGTGTGGGGTGGTGAGCGAAAGGAAAGGAATACAAAGGGCAGGACAGGAAGCAATGGATGGAAACTAATCAAGGAGAGAAGCAACCTAGAACTAAGAAGAAATTTCCTGACAGATCAATTAACCAGTGGAACAACTTGCCTTCAGAACTAGTGAATTCTCCAACACTGGAAGTTTTTAAGAAGATATTGGACAACCATTTGTCTGAGCAGGGGGTTGGACCAGAAGACCTCCAAGGTTCCTTCCAATTCTATTATTCTAAATTCTAAATTCAAAGAGAAGAAGAGAGGGAAGAGTTGAAGGCAGGCGGGCGGGAAGGAAGGAAGGAAGGAAGGAAGGAAGGAAGGAAGGAAGGAAGGAAGGAAGGAAAGAAAGAAGGAGCAACATTGCCAGTATGGAGATGCATAATTAATGCTGGTAAGCTGTTTTCAGCCCCTGAACTTCTGTCCGGTTTAATATAAATATGCTAGTCTGAAATGCCGAAGATTTATCAGAATTTCTTCATTTGTTGAAACAACTGTTGCCGAGGAATATTGTAGCTGCAGAGTAAAAAGTAGTTTGGGATTGTGGACAAGAGCATCGAACTGGAGTGTTTTTTAATGTGAACACCGCAGTATTTTAGTAGCCTCGGATACTGCAGAGTTGATCTTTTACGTGTTATAGAATTATATATCAGTATAAAAAGCCCTGAGGTAGCAGGGTAAGAATTGTGTAAACAAAAGATCCAAAATGGGGAAATAATTTGATGAGACCTAAAAGGATGCTAAGGAAACCTTAACTGGATGCTAGTTTGTTAAATCGATGAATCTAGCCCAATAACTCTCAGCACAATTTAGTAATTGTGGTAATTTATTTATTCACAAGCAAGATTAAGATATAGGCCTAAGCATATACATATATATCTGACCTTGTATCTTTGCTTCACAGGTATTCATCGGGAACTGGCAGGGTACCCTGGTGAATGGGCTTTTATACCCAGAGGGAGGAGTCAAAAGGTAAGAAGGGAGTGTGGGGATGATGGGTATTTGGATGGTTAACCCATGCTGGACCATTAAGGGGGATGTTTGCAGAAGTTAGACATTTTATGTGACATAGTTTGGTCACTAGGAATGAACAAAGGAAAGAGTATGGCTAGGACATGCCATCTTCAATCTAGGTTTACATCATCCCAATCTAGGTTGCCGAGGAATATTGTAGCTGCAGAGTAAAAAGTCGTTTGGGATTGTGGACAAGAGCATCGAACTGGAGTGTTTTTTAATGTGAACACCGCAGTATTTTAGTAGCCTCGGATACTGCAGAGTTGATCTTTTACATGTTATAGAATTATACATCAGTATCAAAAACCCTGAGGTAGCAGGGTAAGAATTCTGTAAACGAAAGATCCCAAATGGGGAAACAATTTGATGAGACTTAAAAGGATGTTAAGGAAACCATTACCTGGATGCTAGTTTGGTCACTAGGAATGAACTAAGGAAAGAGTGTGGCTAGGACATGATATCTTCAATCTAGGTTTACATCATCCCACTCCACTGATTGTTGTTTCCTTCCTGGTTTCACACACCTCCACCTGTTCTCTGGTATCCCATCAGAAACCTGAAGTGCCGCGTAGCATTTTGGAATGTGTACTAAATCAGGCGATCAACTAAACACCCAAGATTTACACCTGCCTGAATTGCTGTTTTGCTTTTAGGAGCAATATCTTGGTTAGAAACCAGCTGTGGCAGCAAAGAACTACATTCTTAGCAGTTGATCTCCTTCTTTCATTGGGCTTCTATTAAATGGGCAATTGTAAAGTTGACAAAAGTCAAGATGGGGATGTAACTGAATACTACTATATTTTAATCAAAAACACCTATTGAACAAAGTAGGGTCACAAGTAAGTTTGGTGCAGCATATGAATTTACCATCAGAACAACTTGATCATAGCTAACACATTAAATAAAAATTTGGAAAAGCTCCAGGCTAACCTTTCTCTTCCTTGGATTTTCCAGATGAATTAGCATGGATTATGAAAAAAAGTCCAGCATATTTGGAGACATCAGAATTAAGATGTCAGCAGATCATACCCCTCTAGAGTCAGTTCATTTAAGGGGCTTAAAGCCAAACAATTAATAGCCCAATCGACAATTACTCAACATTCCCCTAAAATTTAACTTATTAAGTTATTTTTACTCAATGGGAGAAATCCTGGTGGCTATGTATGCTTGTCTGTGCATGCACTGCAGTTCATACATGCCTAGGAAACACCTACACTTTTTTCCCCAATTTATAGCATTTGTGAATGTTACAGCTGAGCCAGCTCTTGCAGAAATGCATACGTTGTACAGTATTCTAATCTTGATTGAGATAATAACAATGTATTTCCATAGCCATTATGAGTTCTGTTTCAAGGAAACATGTTTGCTGGCTCACTTTCCAATAGTTCCTAAATAATAGTTTATGTTGGGTGACTGATTACAGAATGTGGCTTATTCATCACTGAGATGGCATCTGAAATCACATCCTCGCATTTTCAAGGAAATAAATTAGCTCTATATTGGTGTCTTGACAGCTGCTCTGATTTATCTCTTTGGAAACTTGGCCAAATATATATGGGCTCAGTCTATAGCTCCTCAAAAAGTTAACATATTATCTTATTTTACTGTAATCACCCTGTGCTGTTATTACAAAAATTGTGTATCAACAAGGAAACAAATACAGTGTGAGGAACTATCGATTCTCCTTAGACTTGCATTAATATATTCAGTAAGCCAATTGCACACTGGAACATTTATATTGTAATTTTCACCATTTCAAATACAGCCTAGCTAGCAAGAGTTTGATAGTCATTTTAATCATCATATTGCTTTCCACCTTTTCTCATTGTTGCTGCAGCATGAGAGACAATTTACAAAACATACACTCGTAGTTCCCTGTGTGATTTTGATTTGTTCAACATGTACACTATAATAAATATTGCTAGGGCTTTGGATAGGAGGAGGAGACTGGGAACGTAATTAATAGCCTATAATTGCATCAGAAATAGTTCGCTACCCCACACACCAGTAGTTGGTTGCTACCGGTTCGCCCGATCCAGGGCGAACTGGTAGCGGTGGGGGTGGGAGGCTCCGCCCACCTGCCCGGATGTCTCTGTGCATGCGCAGAAGTGACGTGCGTGCGAGCGCGTCCACGAGCAAATGGGCAGCGATGGGATTTGAAACCCACTACTGCCACACACACATCATAAAGAGTCTGTTATTTATCCAGAATGCACAGACATTCTGAAACTCAACCAGACTTGGGTATCTCTCTTCTTTGCTGCTTTGGAAAATCAATATAAAGCATGATGTAGGTTAATCTACACCAGGGGTGTCAAACTTGATTTCATTGAGGGCTGCATCAGGGTTGTGTTTGACCTCTGGGGGGGCGGGGGGGCATGGGCAGATTGATGTCACTCATCGAGGCTCTGTTTTGGGCCGTGACAGTCTCCTGAAGTCCTCTGCCAGTGAAAATGGAGCTCGGAGGGGTCCTGTGCGGCCTCCCTGAGTTCCATTTTTGGTGGTAGAGGGTTGCAGGAGGCCATTGCAGCCCAAAACAGAGCCCGGGAGGGCCACACACAGCCTTCCCAAGCTCCCTTTTTGCTGGCAGAGACACCGTGGGGCGGCCCTTCACTGTTTCCAGGGTGGGCCCATGGGCCAGATCTAAGCACTGAGTTTGACACCCCTGATTTACACCTATGATTCCAGCCTGATGCAGTGCCTAGAATGTTGGAGTAAGTCCAGGGAGATACACTTAAGATCCTGCATGAAAGCTGATGAGGTAAATAGTCCAACCTCTCTTTTAGCCCAAACTATGTTACCAGAGAATTATTGTGGGAGTTAAAGTAGAGGAAATATGTATGCCATTTTGACCCAGAAGAACAGAATATAAATCAGATCAAATCAATAAATAAATACCCATTCCTATCCTCAAGGACCTTCTGGCAGTTTGGACCTGCTAATTCATTATGGGAAGTATGGATCGCCTATCAAAACAAGAATTGTTTTCTTCTCTATAATATAGAGTAGTGTTTCCTATTTGCTGTTCCCCAACTGTGCTTTTAGGTTTATTTATGTTTATAGAACACTAACCCCTATTTTGAACATTAAAAGATAATGCAAAGTTGGAAAACAGATTAGCTTAATCTATATCATTTCTCAAGTGTATACATTTTGTAATATCAATGGTAAGTATTTTTCTGACTCTTCTCTTAATATTGGCTGTCACTGATGGGGGCAAGAAATTCGTAATGTTATCATTATCTGGAGAGAGCTAGGCAGGAGAAAGGATGAGGTTTTTGGGCATAAACTCTCCTTGTGGTAACTATAGATTTCCTTCATTTTAAGCAAATTTGTTATTATGAGACTGATAATTTTCACTCAATAATCTTCTTTATGTAAAACCAATGCTATTGTATAATTTGTGCCAGCATAATCCATTTGTGGCAAAAGTCTGAAAGTATGAATCCTTCCTGTCCAAACTGCTTGATCATTACCCCACCAAATCAGTGGTGGGATTCAACTTTTTTTTTCTACCGGTTCTGTGGGCGTGGTGGCATGGCTTGGTGGGTGTGGCTTGGTGGGCATGGCAGGGGAAGAATACTGTAAAATCTCCATTCCCTCCCCACTCCAGGGGAAGGTTACTGCAAAATCCCCATTTCCTCCCGATCAGCTGGGACTTGGGAGGCAGAGAATAAATGGGGTGGGGCCAGTCAGAATTTTTACTACTGGTTCTCCGAACTACTCAAAATTTCTGCTACCGGTTCTCCAGAACTGGTCAGAACCTGCTGAATACCATCTCTGCACCAAATCCCCTTTCTGTCCTCACCCATGCGTTTATTGCTGCTTTCTGCAGTTCTTCCGGTATCCTGATGGAGAAGGACAGGAGAAACAGCTGCTACTGAGACAATGGCCAGAGAAGAGGAGCTTGAGCCCAGGCAAGAAAGTAACTTGAGAAAACATCTCAGATGAGGCCCTTCATATTTCACATGAAGATAAAAGGAAGGAAGAAGCACATTGGGACTTGTGACATTCTGTTCTTTTTGCAGAATCCTAAAAGACAAGAACAGGTGCTCTTGCTGGTTACTATGGAAGAAACTCTTCATTCTTTTTTTTGAGTTCCACTTCTGAGAGATGGTAGGAAGCTTCTTCTAAGGCAGGAGTGTCAAACTCACGTTGTCACAGCAGCATCACATGACATATCGGGACTTTTTCTCCCTTTGCTAAACTGGGCATGGGGGTGGCCAGTGGTGGGATTCAAAAATTTTTTACTGCCGGTTTTGTGGGCTTCGCTTTGTGGGTGTGGCATGGCTTTGTGGGCATGGCAGGGGAAGGATACTGTAAAATCTCCATTCCCACCCCACGCCAGGGGAAGGTTACTGCAAAATCCCCATTTCTTCCCAATTAGCTGGGACTTGGGAGGCAGAGAATAGATGGGGGCAGAGTCAGCCAGAGGTAGTACTCAAAATTCTCCAGAACTGTTCTCCAGAACTGGTCAGAACTTGCTGACTACTACCTCTGGGCATGGCCCTCATGTGATGCAGCTGGCTCACAGGCTGTGAGTTTGAACTTAGAACTTACCTGTTCTAAGGTAAGAATGACTAGATAAATCTGCTTTGGAGCAAAAACTAATACTTCAGGATTACAGTCCTGTACATTCATATCTTGGATGAAGCTAAGCAGATGGGGTACAGGACAAATGACATAATGTGATATTATCCCACATCTGATACAGGGAAGCTAGCACATTATATATATATATTATTGTGTGCATTCGATCATTTTGATGTTACTGATGTTTGCTGAAGATAGTGCTAAACTATGTCCCATTAAATACATTAATAAGGATTCATATTATTCTGGAATATTGTAGAATGATTATTAAATAAATTATACCAAGGATATGTACATAGGGTTTCCACAAAACTCATTTGGTTGCAGCAGGTGACATAATTGCCAAGTGAAATATCCAACATAAAGAGACGATGATGCTATAAAAAAATTTCAGCATTTCTGAAGGAAAACTGTCTAAAACCAGTAGGTGGCGCTATAATCCTGCAGCCAAGTGTATTATCACCTTTTCTATTTATGCATGTTCATAATTTAAAAAAAAAAGAAAGATAAGATGCTGGCATTCCCTTGTATCCATCTTTTTTATGCTAAAATAATTCTGCAATATTTTATTGGAAGCCGCCTCAAGTGTTTGAATAAATAAGAATGTGGAATATAATTCAATAATAAATAAAACAAATGCATTATATAAGCAAGTCAAAAGTAGTTATTGACTTACTTTATTATTTTTTTTTAAAAAAATGATAATGCAAGCTATAAAACTTTGGGGGGCGGGGGGGGAAGGGGACAGAAGCCAGATCAAATAAATTTGTTAATAGCTTCCTTCAGAGTAAGAATTCAGAGGAAGGCATCTATGTTTTCATGGATTGGTAACATGCTAAAATATTGTTGCTTTTCTCCAACAAAGATATGCCTTAGGGGAGCTCTATAGACTTAGCAATAAAAGTTGTGGAGTCCAGAAAATCAGATTTTGCTTTGACAAAATCTTAATTCTGCAACCTAAATAAACTGTGCAAACTGAGAACATTTGAACTTGCGGGATGGGGGGTTGATGAGTTTACAGTGCAGTTTGCAGTAGGGAGGGCCCTAGGATAGAGTAGAATAGCAATAGCACTTAGACTTAGGAGCCTTGATAGTACAGTGGTTTACACACCCTGTTATTAACACAGCTGCCTGCAATTTACTGCTGGTTCGAATCTCTCCAAGGCTCAAGGTTGACTCAGCCTTCCATCCTTTCTAAGGTAGGTGAAATGAGGACCCAGTTTGTGGGGGCAATAAGCTGACTTTGTATAAATATACAAAAGTATGAAGGCTATTGCTTAACGCATTGTAAGCCACCCTGAGTCTCCGGAGAAGGGCGGCATATAAATCAAATTAAAATAAATAAATAAAATAAATAAACTTATATACCGCCTCATAGTGCTTTACTCTCTAAGCGGTTTACAGAGTCAGCATATTGCCCCCAACAATCTGGGTCCTCATTTTACCAACCTCAAAAGGATGGAAGGCTGAGTCAATTTTGAGCCGGTGAGGATCAAACTCCTGGAGTGAGCAATGAGTTAGCCTATAATACTGTGTACTGTGCCATGATTCTTATAAGTGTTCTGCCCCAGCTACGGGTCCCAAGAAGTGTAGCACACACACATAGCTCCAAAAACTCCGTTTAATACAAACAGACCCCTTTCAAAATGCAGGCTTTAACCACAAATGTTCTTATCAGTCTGCTATGAATTACAGAGATTAAACAAAGTCCGACAAGGGTTGGCAATCAACCCAGAAACCAAGTTGTAACAAAAAACTCACTCTCAAATTGCTCTGCGTAGAACCAAACGTTGTTTTCAGCAGAGTTTGCTATCTGTGTGCAAACTTAAATAGGCTAAGGGAGTGGCCAATTAACCCCAAGCCTTACTCTTGAGGAGACCTCCTCCTGAGTAGCCACTCCTGCCTTTTGACAGCCCTGCGTGCTCGAGCATTGAGAAGAGGCTCCTCCACTTCACTCTCTTCACTTGAAGGAGTCTCTGGAGGTTCTGAAGGCCCTGGGTGAGTCTCTACCTCTGGCACCACATCCTCTTCAGCCACCTCGCTGTCCGACTCGAGGGCCGGCTGCACAGGCTGTTGGCGCGACACCACACCTGCCTCCTCGTCGTTGGGATCAGCCACAATCCGCGCAGGCCACTGGCGGGCCACAACAATAAGTCAGAAATATTCCTCAATCAGTGGGAAGAAGTTCTGCTCTAGGCCAGGGGTCTCCAACTTCTGGTCTGTGGGGCAGCACCAGGCTGCCAGGAACCAATCCCTTTGTCACAGTCTCTGTGTTTGTGTCCTAATGTCTCACCCGTTTCTCAATTTCAAAAGAAGCCTTTCTCTGCCAATAAGCAGTATGAGATCCCTCTGTGCTAAAAAGCTTAGAACAAGCTTTCTGCTCTCAGTCAAGGTATTTATGTCATTATATATGGGACTGTTGACTGCAATGCATCAGATTCCCATCACTTGCTACTTAGCTCCTCTTAATTGGAACTGAACCTGGTTAAGAAGGTTCAGGTTAAGAACCTCATTCTGCAAGTGAGCTGTGGTCCATTTGACACGTCAAAACTGATAAACCAACATTAAGACCTGTATGAACTTGGCCTAACAAGAGGGATTTTTTTTTTCTCTACTTACACATCCTGGGGAGTGGAGATGTTTAGATTAAATTCAAGATTATCTTCCTTTGGGATATATAAAATTAATTCCCAGTTTTGATCCTTCCTTCCTTCCTCCCTCCCTCCCCCCCTCCCTCCCTCCTCCTCTTCCTATTACAATCTTGGTTATATCTTCTGCTGAGAATACAAATGTGTCCATTTAGTAAAGAATGTTTTTAATCTTCCAACTCTAGCCAGAATAGCTTTTAGTTTTTTCTTCCTTTATTTTTTGTAGTTTGTACTGCTTGAGAGAGAGGAATGTCAGAGAATTAAATGCATGAACAATGACACAATAACTGATGACCTAGGATTCATTGCGCCTGAGACAAAGCACAGTTGGAATTTTGATTGAAGGACAAGTTATAAATCTTTATAATACATACATAAAATTCTTACAACTGTTACATGTATTAGTTGATAATGCTTTTCTGAAAGTCTAATATCTAACTGACTAAATTACAGGAAATAGCTCACATTAATCAGAAAGATGATGTGTTTAAATGACATTAGCATAGAATCAGTCACCAAAGAGTTACAAAGTATAAGAAGACTGTATTTGTAAGAATGGTGGCTTATATCAGGGGTCCCCAATTTCTGGCTGCAGCCCACTACCGGGCCATGGCCTGTTCGAAACCGGGCCATGGGAGTGATGGGCAAGCATGCGCGAAGCTCCACTTGTATGAACAGAGGTGCTTGCACTTGCATGTGAATGGATTTCTGTGACTGGAGCTTCGTGTATGAGAGTCCTCCTTTCGCATGAGTGGAGCTTTGTGCAGGAACGCAAGCAGTCCCCGCTTGTGTGCAAAGTTCCATTTGTGAAAGTGGAGAGTGCCCATGTCTGCTACTCCTACAACTGGAACTGTGTGCACCTGCCACTAATACATCCCCCCACTGCACCAGGCCAGGCCGTTAAGCTGGAAAGGTTGGGGATTGCTGATTGGTTTATATAGTCTTACATCTCCCCAAACCAGGGGTCAGCCACCTGCGGCTCTGGAGCCACATGTGGCTCTTTCATCCCTCTGCTATGGCTCCCTGTTGCTGGCCGGCTCCACAATTGATAGGGCTTTCAGTTAGGACAGGTAGAGGGAAAAGGATGCTGTGCTAGGAGGAGACTCTATGGTGGGGGAACAGACTTCCGGTCGGCTCCAGAATTGAATGGGGGCTTCTGGTTAGGACCTTTGTGGCTCTTTGAGTGTTTAAGGTTGCTGACCCCTGCCCCAAACCATCATGCAGTACCTGCAGGGAAACCTGAATGGAGAAAGGTATACATGCAGAATATGGATAGGAAAGCAGACAAAGATTTAGGAGCAAGGCTTTCTAAGGGATGAGGTGAGGACTCAGTTGGTGAGCAGAATTGCATGATTGAAGCTTCATGTCATGTGATTAACACTACATTACAAAGAGCTAGGTCCCTAATTATGTGGTCTCATCTGGCATCTTGGCCTTTTGTGTTCCCACTCCCCCATTCCTCATGGATGTGCCTGATTGGGTGGGGAACAGGACTGCAAAACGGGTACGTTCCAACAAATTTTACAAACTGTTTCACTTTTGTTAGTTTTTATCTTCTAGAGCAGGGATGTCCAATCTTAGCAACTCTAAAACTTGTGGACTTCAACTCCCAGAATTCCATGGTTGGCTGGGGAATTCTGGGAGTTGAACTCCACAGGTCTTAAAGTTGCCAAGGTTGGGCACCCCTGCTCTATAGTCACTTGCACTATAGAAGAATCATTTCCCTTTGTTGGTTCCTTGAGCTTTGTTGTAATCTCCTTGATCTCTTGAAGATATACATGCCTGTGTTTTGTAAAAGTAATTAGCATTTTAACATCTGTTTATTTATTTTTAATTTTAAACATTTTTTAAACTTAATGTTAATTTCTTCACAAAGACATAGATCTTTGCAACCTGAACATTACTTTGCATACAGTAGCCAAGGGAATAGAGGGTTTAACATAGTTTAATTTACAATGATGCCTTGTGAGACTATTAAATGACAACCTGCTTGGATTTTTTTCCTTCCACGGGTAATCTCTATACAATTCAGATGCTTGCCTTGAAAAGTTCCTCTCCCTGTGGTGATTAACTTAATATTTGATGTAGTTGATTTTGGCATTCAGCTTAGCTGAACCCATTGTGCATTTATTATTATTGGGACAAGAATAATGCCACTGACCTCAGTAATGAGACTATCAGCAATCATATTACATAGAACAAACAAGTAGAAGACTTGGCAGAACACATCCATGAGCACCAACTAACAACCAGAAGACATAATTATAGGTTTATAATATAGCATATTATATGCTATATAAATATAGCAATTATAGGCTATTGCTATAATGCATTGTAAGCCGCCCTGAGTCTACAGAGAAGGGCGGCATATAAATTGGACTAATAATTAGATAAATAAATAAATAATGAAAACTCTTTAATTTCACAACATATGGACATATTCAATCATAGTTTCAATTGGGAAATTGTGACCATCCAAGTCAAAAAAATGCTAGGGAAATTCTAGAAGCCTGGACTCTGACAAATTAGCCATCAATAGACACATAGACATAAACAATATTTATATATTATGCAAAAGAGACAATCAACCAACCAAAAAGACCAAAACATCTCCCCCATCAGCATTCAGCATCCAGATGAGCATATATGAATTCCAAGCTCAACATCAGACCAAGAATCAAGTAAACAATACCCTAATCAAGGAATGCCAGACAAGCCAACAGAAAACAGCTCAACCAAAGAATCTCTAAGACCATGCCAGGGCAAGTCATTAGAATATAAACTGTGAGAAAATCCCACTCCTTACTAGCACTGATGTTTGGGTAATGAAACCTCTGCAAGAAAACAGCAAAGATCAGAGAGCACCAAGGACCCTTCATTTCAACCCTGAACTACAAATATTCTCCTTTATTGGAATCTGTAGCTCTTCCTGAAGTCTAACCATGCTGTCTGATATTCATGGACATAATCCAACAATATCTGAAGGGTTTCACCCTTGGAGTGTTTGAATCCTAGCCAAACCCATGGTATCAGTTTTATACTTATAGCATGAAGCTTTACCAAATTCTTGTATAAACAGCTATGATCTGTTTGAATACTAATCTGCTCAAATCCTGGTAACTGTAGAAGTGATTTGTCACTGCCTTCTTCTAGATTAATTCAGCTCGTAGCAACATCCTCTTCCTATATGACCCAATCATCAGTAGTTCAATTGTAAGAAGGTTTGAAGTCCTAAATATATTAATGTGATGGTGATAAACTGTATTGTATGTATACAGTTGTATGCACAAATGTATTGTATAAAATATGTTCCCAGACAAAGAGGTTTGCTGTTTTTTTGTTGCAACAGATTTTGTTTTTTATGTTTTGTTATAATAGAGATGCTATATTTCTTGATGTTGGGTTGTAACTTAAGTAGTAATTTAGGTAGCTTTCAAAGGCATATCTGAGAAAGGATTTCTTCACCAATAGTGATAACATAAATCCTCTCATATTTCATTGTACAAACATATTATTTTAGGTATAATAATCTGGTATAATATTTGCATTTGATTGATATCACTGAATCATGCACCCAAAGAGTGCAATAAACCTAGCAGTTACTCACTAATGGATCACACTCAGGATACATATGGGAACTTCAGATACAGAGGGGAGAATGGTTGTGGTATGAAACATACATCTTTTTAGCTGTCAGCAGCTCATGACACTTCTGAGCAACTAAGAAAACAAATTCTATCCTTGGCATTAAAAATAATAGAAAAGCTCTTCCATTATCCAATCAGGCGTTCCTTTGGGATATAATTATCCTCAAAACAAACATATTGTCTTTTTTCATTCTATAGTTTAAAAAAATCCCTGTGCCTGAAAATCTGTTGCAACCAAACAAGTGGGTCCATACATCATACACAACCATTGTTTAACTAGGGTTTGTCAAATAAGACTCAACCGGCTGGGCTCACATATGGTACTAAATCATAAACTTTGTTGTTGTTAGTTGCAAAGTCGTGTCCGACCCATCGCGACCCCATGGACAACATTCCTCCAAGCTTTCCTGTCCTCTATCACCCTCTGGAGTCCATTGAAGCTCACGCCTACTGCTTCAGTGACTCCATCCAGCCACTTCGTTCTCTGTCGTCCCCTTCTTTTTCTGCCCTCAATCTTTCCCAGCATTAGGCTCTTCTCCAGTGAGTCCTTCCTTCTCATTAGGTGGCCAAAGTATTTGAGTTTCATCTTCAGGATCTGGCCTTCTAAAGAACAGTCAGGGTTGATTTCCTCTAGGACTGATCGGTTTGATTGCCTTGCAGTCCAAGGGACTCGCAGGAGTCTTCTCCAGCACCATAGTTCAAAGGCCTCAATTCTTTGGCGCTCAGCCTTTCTTATGGTCCAACTTTCACAGCCATACATTGCAACTGGGAAAACCATAGCCTTGACTATAAGCACTTTTATTGGCAGGAATCGTAAACTACATTTTATCAACTGCAATGTCTGGGCTATACCTGCTCTTCTCCTACATAACCCTAACCTTGAAACTTATCTAAATCCAGCTTTACCCTGTGGTACTAACATGCACTGGTCAGGAAACGGGCAGTGGCATTAGCTTTCTGAACCATCTACAAGTACTGCAAATCACTTTGAAATCCTAGCAACACTTCATATAAACATATGAATTACCATTGCTAAAGCTTCCTGGTCCAGGAAATTTGCAATGCATATTTGTAAACGGGCAGATATACTTGAAACATATTTTGTGCTATGAACATACCAAATAATTTGTAGTGAAAGAGCTCTCAAAGTGACGTACAATAAAGGGAACATACTATTATAATATAATACTATACAATTATTATTACCAGAGTGGTGGATCAGTGTAATAGGTAAGAAGCTGAACAAATCAGGAATATTCTGAAATATTATTAATATGAAATGAATCTTGAGCCTGTTATAAAGTTAGTAGGTGTACTTCTACATAAGAATATCTATGGAGATTCTCAGTCATCCAGGTCATGGTTGTCCCAAAGGTGCTTTTTTCAAGAGGCAACTGGACTTTCTTGGGGTTTTTTGAGCTTCTCTGAAGAAGCTGAAGAAGCTTCTTGGATGAGAAGTGAAATGTGTTCAAAGAAAAACAAGAAAGTCCAGTTGCCTCTTGAAAAAAGCACCTTTGGTTCTACATAAAAACATTCTCTTCCCCAGTCCAGCCTTGATATATCAGTACAAATTGGTTATAATTTGCATTACAGAATCATAAGATAAGGATCATGGCTGTGCAGAGACAATGACATCTGTTTCAAAGACTGAATCCAGAGCAATTTTCCTTATGGTAACTGCTGACATGACACATAGATCATACTTTCAGCTCTCAGATTGACTCTTGAGAGTAATTTGTGTGTATCCAAAGAATGTGATTGGGGGTGGGGAGAGTAGGAACCTGAACTGCAACAAATATTTGTGAATGGAATAGAAAAAAAGGGGGGCTCAAATAATACAATCAGTGTGAGGACCTGTTGTACTATATCGCCTGTCATTGATTGGATCTGAGTTTTTCCCACTTTCAGATAAATAGTTAAGTAAAATGTCTTGCAAATTATAGTGCTTATAGTCTCTTATAGTGCTCTGGTCATGGATTGATTGGCATCTCTTCTTCTAGGATTGCCAAGCAGGAAGGATCGATTGAGTATGACACAGTAGGATCGAGATGGCTCATGGTGGGCCAGTCATCAACATATTTAGATAGATAACTGAGGTCAGGATTGTTAATTTTTTGTAAAGAACTGGTTGCTTTTTTAATAGTTCAATAGTCCAAAGGAGAATAATTGAAAATAGCAATAGCACTTAGACTTATATACCACTTCACAGTGCTTTTACAGTCCTCTCTAAGTGGTTTACAGAGTCAGCCTATTGCCCCCAACAATGTGGGCCTTCATTTTACCCACCACAGAAGGATGGAAGGCTGAGTCAACCTTGAGCCTGATGAGATTCGAACTGCCAAATTGCAGTCAGCCAGCATTCAGCAGAAGTAGCCTGAAGTACTGCATTCTAACCCCTGTGTCACTGTGGCTCTTATATAATATTAAAATATTAAATATTAAAAATATTAAAATCTCATGAGAACAAGAACAAATATTGTGAAATTTCAGCAGTCTTCCCCTGGATCTTGCATGAACCATTATACTCTTGCACAATTTCACCGGATAATGCTATGGCCATGAGTGATTTCATGTGAAAGTATCCAACTCTAGGATGATAGATCTAGGTCATGAGATTTGACTACTTTTAAACACATACATCTATATTTTCAAAAAACTAAAAACTCCACCTAGGAATGGTGCTGATATTTTGGTCTCAACCAAAACTTACTAACAATGTCTGTGCCATCCAAAAGCTCTCTTTGGAAAGGAAAACTAAAATGGCAAAGAAAAGAAATTTTATAATAGAAATTTTAGTTTTATAACTTGTAATTTTTTTTTAAATATGGACAAATATCTCCAAATTTTATTTCCCATTAGTTCTGACCATACTTGTCATCATATTTTGCCACATTATTTGCTGTTTTTGGATCCGAGGACCAGTCCCAAACTTCCTGGTGATAAAGGCAGGTCAAGATTGTAGTATGGTGTAATGGTTAAAGCATCAGGCTAGGAACTGAGAAGTCCCAAGTTCTAGTCTGCCTTTGGCACAAAGCCAACTAGGAGATCTTGATGCAGATGTTGTGTCTCAGCCCCAGGAAGCAGGCAAGGGCAAATCACTTCTGAAATCTTGCCAGAAAAACTTCAGGGGCTTGTCCAGATAGTTGCCAGGAGTCAAAAACTGACTTAAAGGTACTCCCACCACCAAATGATCCTAGAGTAGAATATGGGAGCAATTCAATCCTTGCAACCCCTTCTCTTCCCTTTAGAAAGCTGAAAGTTTTGGATTCAAGTCCTGAGGGGATAAAACACTGATAGCTAACTAAATTAAAGCTTGCATAAGTACTTTAGCCAGTCCTGAGGGCTGGTAGTTCAAATATTTCAGTGAGCTCTAAGGCCATATGGAGAAATGAAATTATATATTGGAACGGTGACTAAAAAAAAAAAAAACCCACTGGCAAGGACCAGATTCTTATTTTTACCTGTTGTATATTTTAGGATTTAAAACAAATTACAATATTTCCCAGAAAGTTATTTCATTTAGGGTTCCATGGAACAGATGGGAGAATAAAAATGTAATTATGGAACAAAATCAAATTTCACTGGGAAGAAGTCATGCCAAAATATTTCATAAACCACTAGTGCATGATGACTATTTGTAGTGAAGTTTGGAAAGATGAGGCAGCATGTTCAAGGCCCTCCAAATGCAGGGTCCAGTGGAGACTCTGGTGGCCATTTCTTAAAGGGTTTATTTCCAACCTGGCTTGATGTGATGAGAGACACACGTTGTATTGGCATATGAATGGCTTTTGTTTCATTTGGGGGGGGGGGGAATGGTGAGTATTCAAACATAGAGGGAACTTCAAGGATTTTGTTTCATTAACATTTCAGGCAAATGTTCTTGATCTGTTCTTCCTGGAAAAACACATGGTTCAGAAGACCAATCTCCTTTCATTTTCCCATTTCTCAGAAAACCCCAAAAGAAATGTCTGCTTTGTGAAAAACACAATAAATGGAAAATCATGGGTTAACAATAGCACTTCAATCTGATGCAGAAATGGATTAGAAGGCCTATTTCTTACAAAGGGAATCACATTTAATCAAAAGAGCTTTGCTGTCTTTGTTTGTTTGTTTGCTTGATATATAACACCTTTCCTCCAGGTGCTCAAGTTGGTTTCCCTAAGTTCCTCCCTTCATTTTATTTTCATAGCAGCAACTATGTGTGATATGTGGTCTCAAGAGTGTAGAAAGTCAGCATCCACGCACCCTCCTAGAGAATGAGATATTTTGGGGAATATTAAAAGGGCAGGATAGAATATTTCCCCTAAAGGAGAAATGGAAAAAAAATATTAAGGGAGGCAGCCCGAGTTTCTCTGCCCCAAGCAGAAACTGAGGAGCCACCTCTTAGAAATGCAGATTTGTTATTCCATTCAGAAAGACTGGGTCAGACAGAAACTTTAGATAAGCAACAAGCCAAAGGTTGACAAGATTAATTCAGACAAAAAATACCTAGGACCTGCATTTCCTCTTTTGCCTATAGAGCCAGCCATGACCCCTACATGACCACACAGGGATCCAAAAGCTTTAAAACCCACCCACTCTCAACTCCATTTGGTCAGCTGTCCCAGAACCACACACTGCTGGTGGTTTTGCTTCATGTCTTTAGAAGAGCATATGACGGCCGTGGCCAGGGGGGCTTTTTATCAGGTTCGCCTGATACGCCAGTTGCGTCCCTTTCTGGATCGGGACTCCCTACACACAGTCACTCAGGCGCTCATCACCTCCCGCCTGGACTACTGCAATGCTCTCTACATGGGGCTCCCCTTGGGTGCACCCAGAGGCTCCAGCTGGTCCAGAATGAGGCCGCGCGGGGGATTATGGGAGTGATGGGGCGCTCCCATGTGACACCTCTCCTGCGCGAGCTGCACTGGCTCCCAGTGGTCTTCCGGGTGCGCTTCAAGGTGTTGGTGACCACCTTTAAAGCGCTCCATGGCTTAGGGCTGGGGTATCTACAAGACCGCCTTCTGCCACCAATAGCCTCCAACCGGCCAGTATGCTCACACAGAGAGGGCCTCCTCAGGGTGCTGTCTGCCAGACAATGTCGGCTGGTGACCCCCAGGGGGAGAGCCTTCTCTGTGGCGGTGCCCGCCCTCTGGAACAACCTCCCCCCAGAGATAAGCACAATACCAGACCTCCGGATTTTTCGTTGGGCCCTGAAAACTTATTTATTTCACCTAGCTGGGCTGGCTTGATCCCACTGTTTTCAGTTAAATTGAATTGATTTTAATTGGGTTGTTTTAAATTGTGGCCAAAAATATTCAATTATTTTTTAAACTGTTTTTAAATTTTGTATGTTTTGTTTTATTTTGGCTGTTCACAGCCCTGAGTTTTGTCGGAGAAGGGCGGTATACAAATTAAAACAAACAAACAAACAAACAAATAAATAAATAAATAAACCAACTTTCTTTCCAAACAGCCTATATTTTATTCCTGGCTTGGAACTGGACCTGGATTTTTCTTCCAATAAGAGGGAGTGACTAGCCCAAAGTCACCCAGTGGGTTTGTCTGATTAAGCGTTAACTTGATCTGGGACTCCCTCATCCTAATCCAATATCTTAATCTTTGTGCCACATATTTCTTCAGTAAATGTTTACAGATATGACTTTTTTTTAAAAAAATGATTTATATGACGCCCTTCTCCGGAGACTCAGGGCGGCTTTCAATGCGTTAAGCAATAGCCTTCATACTTTTGTATATTTATACAAAGTCAGCTTATTGCCCCCACAAACTGGGTCCTCATTTAACCTACCTTAGAAAGGATGGAAGGCTGTAGAACTTATTTCTTAAATTCACTGATCCATCATATTTAATAGTTGACAGGAATAGAGTTCTTTGGATTGGGTTGCACTTTCCCTAAGTCATAACACTGTGGATACCAGTAGGTATTTTTGTACCTTTTAAAAAGATTGATATTCCATATATTTTGAAATATTGGAGGGTTCTACTATTATGGAAATTCTGATATAGGCTGAACTGATTCACAGTTCCTGGGGCATCCATAGGATATCATAAAAGTCAACATGTCACCTGAAATCACATGATGAAAGCCCACCTTTTTTTAACAGGCATCACATATACATAGTAAATTGGCAGGTCAAATGTGATTGGACACACAAGGAATTTGTCTTCGGTGCATATGCTCTCAATGTACATAAAAGATATAAGTGATAAATCATGAACACAGTAATCATGAATCACAGAATACAACACAGTGATAGTCATAGGATACTAAATAAGCAATCAACATAAATCATACTAGGACACTAAATAAAACAATATAAATCATAAGGATGGAAGCAACAAAGTTATAGTTATAAATAGAAAAGGAAATAGGTAATAGGAAGGATAAGAAGAAGAATAGTAAGACAATCTTAGTAAATAGTTTGACAGTGTTGTGGGAATTAGTTTTTTAGCAGAGTAATGCTATGGGGAAAAAACTATCCTTGTGTCTAGTTGTTCTGGTGTGCAATAGGGCATGTGCAATATTAAATGTTAGCTATTTACCAAAATAATAGTTGTGTATCAATTCATTTTTAGAGTCTAGGTTTTGTAAGACAAAACAAAATTGACAGGATAATGATATATTATGGAACTATGAGACAACCAAGCTGGTGATCTGATGCTGCAATACAACAGCTTTAAATCCAACTTTTTACTATTTTTATAGTATCTAAGCAACAAACATCTAGATCAGCTGCTTATGATAATTCTGCATAAACAACTTGCTAGGAAATGAAAGATGCCACTGATCACATTAAAAATGGCCACACTAATACCTGGATTTCCAGGTATTTCTATTTGGAAAGCTGGTTCATTCCAAAGTTCATCTGCTTTATAAATCCTTGAGAAAAGATGCTTGTAGCACAAAAGTTAGGATAAGAAAAATGGAACATCGATAAGAAAGAATATTTCTGCTTGTTCTACCACCATGAAAGTTATCTTGACAGCTTTTCATATGTTTCTCAAACTCAAAACTTTGCTAAGCCTTTGATAATAACTTAGGATTTAATAATAAAGAAGGATTTTCTTAACTTTCTAAAGATGGGTAGGGAGAGGTCATAACTGCAGTAGAAAAAATGAAAGTCAACAATGGTCTAAATGGAAGCAAATCTCATTAAAAATAAATGGAATAAAAGTTGTTCAGGAAGTAGTTTGTTCATTTCACTAATCAATAATTTTCATATTGTAGTGAGTGTCCAGACAAGTATTAAGCTTAGGTTTATTGCCTCCCCATTGAAATCTTCATTTGGTAAAACACTGTACGTTGCTTGCTTACTGAAGTAAGATAGCTTTTTGTTTGATATTTAACCAGCTATTTGCTTTAATCTTGGCAGGCATTGCATTTCTACAAGGACTTCCACTTTCCATAAGCATGATATCTCCATGAAATCCATCCAGCTATGGTTGTCTATTCAAACACATTTACCTTTGATTCCTCTCAAATAATTCTCACACTATCTCTTTCTTTGTAGACTTAAGAAAGCACATAGCAATCTGGATGCATCATTGTCTAGAATGGGGACTAACATCTTCCCCCCCCCCGCGACCCCTGATATTATTGCATTGTCTCATGCTTCTCCCCTGAAATTTAACGATTTTGATCCAAATTTGAAGACAGCATAAAATTATACTAGATTCCAATAATCTTGCCTACCAAGTAAAAGAATATTAGAATCTATTGTGATGTGCTTCTTGTTCAACAACCTGTGAGAGTGTTTAACAATTTCACAGGTTTTTGGCCATTTAAAATGAAATAATTTGGTGGGGATATAGCTGTCACACAGACATCTAGTGTATAGGCTATTGTATGTGAGTACCAAATTGCCAATCCTGAGTCAAGCTTCAAATGGCATTTTTGCTGTTGCAACTACTATCACTTCTCAGCTTGCCAACGAACTATGGGAGAGGGGGAGATAGAACTAAGCTCTAGACATCTAGATGCCAGCCATGGGAACCAAGGACGTTTCGGCAGGTATTTCCCAGAGTCAAAAAGACTTTCTCACAACAATACCAGAAGTCTCCATTTGACAATGTGACCTGGTTTAATAGGGGGGAGGGAAGACCTGTACTTTAACTATATGGGTTTACGTGGTTTTGCCCTTATCTTTGCTGATATGATATACTCAATAAAGTTTTGCATTAAGAGATTGGATCGTCTCAACTGTGCTTGCTGTGGTTGGGTTTGTCAGTTGGAACGTTGACATCCTGTTCTAGGGAGGGGAAAAAAAATAATTTATCATAGAGATAGACTCAGTTTATCAAAATATCAAAAAGAATGCATGCAGTTTTCCATTACTGAAAAAAGTCTGTGTTCCTAAACACCAAATGCCAAGATCTATGCTCATGGCTTTTAAAAATAACAACAGGACCACTTCCTCCTCATATACCCCTATACAAATGAGCAGCAAGCATGTGTTATTAATAATAATACTATTTGCCTGCAGGCAAGAACTGATAGGACCACAGAATAGACAAAGTAATAAAAAACAAAGACGTTAACAGAATAACAGAGTTGGAAGAGGAACTTGCAGGCCTTCAGTAATTGCTGAACCGCAACCCCCAACGAAGATGAATAGCCCTGGGAGTTCCAGTTCATGGGAGGATATAGGTTTCCTAGCTCAATAATTTAGAAGAAGCATAAATAATAACTTTGAATTGCTATTGTGATGTGATGTGTGTGTGTGTCTGTGTGTCTGTGTGTGTTATATCAATAGCAAATAATAGGATATTCTATGTTTGAAGCTTCTAGGGACTCCTTCCTTTTAATAGCAATAAGTGGATTTGTCTCTTGTTTTTGTCCTTGAAATCTGTATGCATGCCATTCCTTTGTTTGTCCAGTCCTTGCATTTCATTTTAGCTGTGAGGCAACGCCGACTTCTGTAGCATTTTGTCGAGTGAGCCACTGTACAAATATAAAGGAAAGAAAAACTTTACCAGGAAGGCTTTGACCACAAATCTTCCCATAATTTGGAAAGGACTTCCTGAACATCAATGCATGCAAAAAGCCCCTTGCCTCAGTTTTTGATAAGTGAAAATACAAATAATATATTTCAGCTACTTTTAAAAAGCTGTATCTGTTTTTAAGACTTCTATGTGACTAGGGCAATGGATGCATTTATACATAACTGGAGAAGTATTATAGATGTGCTGTAACCTCTGCTTAGTAGTCTCTTCAGGTGACTAATGGTCGGTTGACACTAATGTCCCACTTATTCTTGGAAAGAGTCCCCATTTATTTCAATAGAAATGCCTGCCATGAGTAGTTTCTTCTCACGGATAGCTATCTGTGTGGAAGGAGAAACTTGGATTTATTTAACCCTATAGGACAGGAGGAATTAAGAGGGAAGAGAGTGATTTTCATGAAAATAATTTACTTCTTAGCAGGGACCCAAGTTCAGAAATAATCTGGTTAATGGGCTACAGGGAAAAACAAGGGGTTGCACCAAGCAAGTGTCCCATGGATGTTCCTTCCAGAACATTCTGACAACTGCTGGCCAGACCAGTGGCTAATCCCATTGTTCTAAGCACATAAATCTATATTCAACCAAAGCTATTCCACTCTATCTCATGTTAGTGTCTGTTTCCCATAAGGGGAAAGAGGAAAAGAGACAGGATGGGGAGGGGGAGAAATCTTACCTTAGCTGTGAGTTTTTGAAGGCTGGTAACTGGAGGAAAGAATGATAATGGAGAAGAGACCATCAGAGGTGATGGCAGCAGCAGGATCATGTGGCACATTGGATGAGCCAGCCTGGCTTTCCCCCAACCACAGACTTTTTCCCCCAAGAAGTCCTTGAGCCTAGGTCACCACCACCACCACCACTGCTGGTCCTTAGGTAAGGATGAGTTTGTGTGTTTTGCTCGCCCAGTCATGGTTGAGCTTCCATAGCTCCCCTTTTCTCCCGCGCATTCCCCCACCCCCCTTGTCAGAGTTGCCAATGGGTATGTCCCATGGACAGGCACAAAATGAAATGCCAGAAGCTGAAGTGCATTTAAGATGGTAATAGGCTAGGCTAGGCTAGACTAGATAAGATAAGCTTTATTGTCATTTTTTTACTGTGAGCATACTGGCACACATTAAAAATGAAATTATGTTGCCTACTCTCAAAAGAAAGTATATATCAACCCATACACATACATAACACCCACCCACCCACCCACACACACACACACACACACACACACCAGTGGTGGGTTTCAAAAATTTTTACTACTGGTTCTGTGGGCGTGGCTTGGTGGGCGTGGCATGGCATGGCTTGGTGGGTATGGCTTGGTGGGCATGGTAGGGGAAGGATACTATAATATCTCCATTCCCACCCCACTCCAGGGGAAGGTTACTGCAAAATCCCCATTTCCTCCCGATCAGCTGGGACTCGGGAGGCAGAGAATAGATGGGGGCGGGGCCAGTCAGAGGTGGTATTTACCGGTTCTCTGAGCTACTCAAAATTTCCGCTACCGATTCTCCAGAACTGGTCAGAACCTGCTGAAACCCACCTCTGACACACATGCCTATAACCACACACAAACACACACACACACATATCCACTGTCCATTTGTGAAGGTATCAGGCCTCCTATTGATAATGTTCCAATGCTAGCTGATCTATTGGATACCCTTTCTGATGGCAGGGATTGTACTGTAGAGATGCCTATTCTGAAAGATGTTACACATTAGCTTTCTGTGAGGCACACACAAATTAGGAACTGTGGTGGAATGTAATCTGGAGTCACAGGGGGGGAGGGTCTCTTTCCCAGAGAGAAAAGAGACAGCAGAGCTTGGAATGTGTGGTAGGTAAAAAGTGAGTAATGACTCAACCCTCCCTAGCAATTCAAGGAGTATATCTATAGATATTACCATATCTATAGTTATGCAGATAATTGCATTAGTTTGGCAAGATTCTGTCTATAGGCAAGCAACAATAAAGAAACTATTCAGAAGTAACTGAACGTGTTGTTCTTGGTTCTTTGGATCTGACAGGAACTTTGCTATGAAACCTGTACAGGTCAACATCCATTGCCTGGCCCAGTGGCCCAATACTATTACCGATTAGAGGTCAGCAATAGGGGCAACATAATTTATATCAACATATTTTTCCAATGGTCAGGGACCAATGAATAATATTTCAGTGTGGCTGTCTGGAAGAATACATGGTACACATGTTAAACAAAAGCAAAAGTACTGAGCTTAATCAAAGAAAAAGGTAGACAGCTACGGTCAAAACTGGAGCCAAGAGAAGGGGATATAGAAGTGATACAGGAACAGCCACAGATGGAGAGTCGAAGAAGAGCCAGAATCAATGTAGTAAATCAAAGAATAAGAGACTGTGTGTTGAAAATGGATATCTGAAAATACTGGACTGGAAATGATTGGAGGTAATAAAATTACTTAGAAGGAAAACTTTTAAGTCTGCAAAAGGAAGCTCTTAAGATGCCTCCAAAATCCTTTTATTCTTCTTAATCTTGGGGAGGAGAACTAGCAAAGAACACTAAACAATGGAATAATTCTTATTTTAGCAACCTTCCCACAAAGCACTGAGAGCAGGTAAGCCCAGTCGTGGGTAATAAAAACTAGAACGACAAATTGCACAATCACTTCTTTTTGTTCTTTTTGTCCTGTTTCCTTGTACAGATCTTGGAAAGAAAAAAATCACTTACTTTTTGGTTTACTAACATAGCATCAGGAGATTCAGTCCCTGTGCTCCAAAGATCCTCACTTCAATTCAAACATCTCTGGAATTTTTCTAAATCAGTTCAATTCTGTTTAAATTTGGAATAGACCCAGATCTGATATATACTTCCAAGAGAAAATAGCGGTTGATCAGGATAGCTGAACAGAAGCCCCATATCCTGAACCATGGTAATACTGATGGCTTAAAATTGCAGGGAAAAAAAAAAGATAAGACATGTTATGCTTTTGAGCATTCCTGAAATGTCTGATTGGCTGTTAGCATACTGAATCAGATTCAGAAGAGAGATATTTTTCAAGATCTCTTATACAGATGTGATTTCTGTAGATATCTCTCACCTGCTTTGGAGAAGCAACAAACAACTTTGTTGAGACCATTGAATGAAAATTAAAACACATTAAATAACACTTGGTTTGATCCTCCAACTATTTTGCCTAGGTTGACCTTCCTCAATCTGGCAATCCCCAGATACGTTCCATTATAGACTTCATAACCCCCAATAAGCATGGTCTTGTTGTTTAGGAATAATGAGCTTTGTAATTTGATAAATGAGGAGACCTGGAGAAAATTAGTTGAGACAAATATTTTTCTGACTCGATACAAATTAATCTTTTGCTATGTTAAATAATCCCACATGGACCTGATCTAGCCTGAGGTCTTCTATGAAGCAATAATGAAGCACAGATATTTCTATCAGCCCCCTTTTTACATGCATGTGCTGTAAATATCTGAACAGTATAGACCTTCATGTAAAATACAGATTTATATAATATCCTGTTTCTCCAAAATGATGTGAGAAACCATCACTTATAGATAGATAGTTATAGATAGATAGATAGATAGATAGATAGATAGATAGATAGATAGATAGAGACAGATGATAGACAGATTAATATGGATAACAGATAGACATGGATGATAGACTATAGATAGATGATAGATTGATGGATGGATGGATGGATGGATGGATGGATAGATAGATAGATAGATAGATAGATAGATAGATAGATAGATAGATAGATAGATAATGATAGGATAGATGTTAGAACAAGTTCTCTATGAAAACAAATGGCAGAAAATGCAACTAAACTTGTCCCATAGCTCATTATGCTTACCATTTTTTACTTACATAAAGCCCCCTGAATTTATTTTGTGTCAATATGTTATGAAATGGTGCTAGCTTTCTTATGTAATTTTGATTTTTGTCAGAGGTTTTGTTAGAGGAGAAAGCTACAAGATTTAATTTAATCGTGGAATTTTGGTAGTTGCTTTAGTAATTTGAATTAAAAAGAACTTGGATCAACACCTCAGTCTTGGATAGTCTCTTAATAATAGAATGGGCTTTTGTAACCATAGTGTCATATCTGCAGATAGATTTTTATTTTCTTCTTTTTAATTCAGTTGATGTTTTTCATAGAAATTGATTGATTTTTGAAGTATTGTTTTCTTACACAACTTTTAAAAAAAAGAATGATGTAATTACCTCCCCCCTCACCAATAAGCTTACCAAACAGCAAACAGCACTAGCAATTAGTTACTCAAAAAATCCTCCCTGATTTCATCAAGAATTATCTTGAAATGGACTCTGAAATTGCCACAATATTTCTTATTAGATCCAGACTCTGAAAGATTCGATTAGTACTTTATGTCCTTGCACAAAGGGTCAAGGCTTGTATAAATCAAAATGAAGTTTTTTGGGATATGGCTTGAGACCTAAGATGTCAGGGTGTTGTGATATAGCGATGTTAAACAAATCTGCCATGAATTCCAATGGGAGTGATTTCGACCATTTCCTCACTATGGATTTATAGACGGCTGGCATCACCAAGCCGTTGTCAAGGTGATTTAAAGCTGGTCCTCATTATTGTTATATCGATACAATGAAGGTTGGATGACACCAGAATATAAATCATGATTGAGGAAATGGCCTTGGTACAAATCTCTCAAATGTACATTGCCACAACTATGAATAAGCAGCTGCCATGAATGGACTCAGCGAGTGCCCGTGTCAGGCCTGGAAGCCATGTGTTGCGTTGGGCCTTCAGGCCTGCCACATTAACTACTGTGGGAAATTGGGAGGAGGGATTGTATGGAGCACGGGTGATTTATAGTTATAATAACATTCCTTTCTTAGACAGTCAAGGACATCTTGCCCTGAACCTGGAGGGCTGGAACTGGGAGGCATCTCCAGTTGGGACGGTGTTTTGATTGGACCATGTGATGGACATGTGGGTGCTGGGCAGGGACTTGAACTTTCCTTTGTGTGGGGAACACCTGGAAGCTTCCAGATTCAGGTTTTCCCAGATGTGCCAATGACATCTCTAATAAAACGGAACTTTGATGAACTTCAAGCCTTGGAGTCTTCTGTCGTTGTGGGTGTTACTTGGAACTCTGACAGCCCATCATTTTCCGCTCACATATTCACAGAGAAATGAGAGGATGACATATCCAGAAAACATATTGGGGTTAGTTGCATTGGGATTGGGTAGGAACTTTGCAATGTCATCAGCTAGCAGTCTAATTTGAGGCCCAAAACAAGGTTTTACTCGCAATTTGAAAGCTGTGACAGTTTGGGGCAGGGTGTGAGGGAGGAAGTTTTTCCAAGGACATTTCTCCCCTTATATATCTGCCCAAAAATGTCACTTATATTCTGAGATTTTTCTTGGGCCACCCTTGAAAAGGGAAGTTAAGTGACTCCTCATTGGGGAGCCATGGAGAATATCTTCAAAATAAATGGATTTCTTTGCAAAACTGTCTTTTTTTCTCCCAGGCACTTTTACAGTTTTGTAGTCATTTTGATTTAATCAGAGCCTTTTTAAGAGGCTTTGTATCTCTCCTGTGCTATATATTAATTTCATTTTACTGTTTTTATTCATTTTCTTTTTTTCCCTATACCTTTATCACATCTTGGCAATCGGTCTGGGGAAATTTGGATATTGGATGGGCTGAAAACAACAGCCGCCAGAAGAAAATAATAGCATGTTTTAAAATGGGTATGAATGAGCTGAATCCATAATTCCATATATAAGGAAAAGTGGTGAATTTTCCTATATTTTATCGGTTATATCAAAATGCTATAGAACAGCATAATATGTACATTGAGCAACTCAGACTAACCTACACATCCCGGTTGGTAATGGCAACTCTTCTGGATAATGTCAGGAGTACTGAAAGTCCTAAATGCAAGTAGTCTTTCATTTACAATAACCCATGTAGCAACTGTATGAAATTACTTTCAGGATCCTTGGGCCACGCAAAGAAACAAACGCAACAAATCATCAACAGACAACGTTTTGCTTTGGGATGCTGGTTTACTTTCGTAGCTCCAACAATGCTGCAGTCGTAAGCGATCTAAAAATGGTGCTACGGGCGTGTAGCCCGTAGCGCTTTTATGCCTCCCCACCCAGCTGCTGTGGGGCGTAGCCCGCACCACGCCCAGCTGCCCCCCGAACCGGCGAATCAACGGCGTCGGTGGCGTTGCTGGCTTGGGTTCCGCGTCCTTCGCGAAGCGGCATGGTAGATCCCGATCAGCTGTGAGGATGACATTGCTTACATCAGTAAACTGCGGACACGTGAAGCCCTACACCCGACGCACCCTGCACCACACCCGTCCGCCTAACCCAGTGCACCGATCCCCCCACCCTTGTGTGTGTGCCACCGTCCGCGCCGCTGGCTATCCACCGCCGAGGCTGCAGATCGAGGGGTCGGTGGTGAGTTGTGTCGAGCATGAGGGCAGGCTCGACATGCAGCACCCCTTCACCATGGTGTGGTCTGAAAGATACAAAGTAGACTCGTTAACCTATGTTAACTCCCGTGGGCCCGGTTTCATAGGGTACTTGCAATGAAACCGTTTCTGTAATTTATTAGCGTGTACGTCCTCCCCAGGTACCCAGGATGTCTTCTCTTCAGGGTATCCCTTCCATTTGACTAGATACTTAAGTCGCCACCTGCTTAGCTTTGAGTCCAGTATGTCGTCAATCTCGTAATGATCATCCCTTACAGGCCCGGGACATGGAGTTTTATCTCTGACCTGTGTCACAGGTTTTAGCAGGCTAACATGGAACACGGGGTGTATTTTCCCTAATACAGGTGGGAGTTTCAGAACCACAGTGACTGGGTTTATTATCCGAAGTACAGGGAAAGGACCGAGGTATTTTGAGCCCAGCTTCCTGTTTGGTACCTTTAGTTTGATATATTTAGTGGAAAGATATACTAGGTCCCCCACCTTGAGTGGATCGATATGGGCCCGTTTTTTATCTGCTTGGGTTTTATACGCGGTAGCAGCCTCATCCAATGCCCCTCTAACTTGTGGCCATAGTGTGCGTATTCTATCCGCCCATTCCTTTGGATTTTGCTCACCTTCAGATGGGTCCTCTAATTCGGGTATCGCAACGAAGTCATGACCCGAGACAATACGGAAAGGCGTAAGACCGGTGCTGCTATGTACCACGTTGTTATATGCAACCTCGGCGAATGGCAAGAGACTAGACCACTCGGTTTGTTGATATAAGACGTAACATCGAAGGTAGCGTTCCACCATGGCGTTGGCTCTTTCAGCTGCGCCATTGGTGCTAGGATGGAACGCCGAGCTGAGTCCTTGCACTGAGCCAATGGCCTGTATAAAGTTTCTCCAAAATCTAGCCGTGAATTGTACCCCCCTATCTGAAATGATACGACGGGGTACCCCATGTAACCGGTAAATGTGTTGAATGAAGAGCTTTGCTAACTTCCTAGCTGACGGCAGTCCGTTGCATGGGATGAAATGAGCCTGCTTTAAGAAAAGTTCTATCACAGTCCATATAACTGTATGTCCATTACTTTCTGGCAACTTGACCACAAAATCCATACCTATCTCATCCCAAGGCCTAATGGGATTGGCTACTGGTTGTAGTAAGCTGAGGGGTTTCCCCGGCCGGGGTTTTGCTTTAGCACAAACGGTACAGCTTGTGACATAAGCATCCACATACGGCTCGCATACGTGGCCACCAAAATCGGCTTGCATACGTGGCCGCTGGAAATAGTGGGCCCACCTCACCTGTTTGGGGGATAATTTCCTGGGGCTCTGTAAAGCTATCAGGTTTTTGTGATCCGTCCAGACCTCGAACGGGGTATCTGCCCCCTCTAGGATGTGTCGCCAACTAAGGAGAGCCCATCGGACAGCGAAAGCCTCCTTCTCCCATATAGCCCAACCCCGTTTTGACGTATACGCACATGGCTGCAACCGTCCTTGGTTATTGGGTTGTAACAATACAGCCCCAATGGCCAAATCGCTTGCGTCCACCTGCACTATAAAAGGAGTCTCCTGGTCGGGATGTCGTAGGAATGGGGCCTGTGCAAACCGAGCTTTCAATGTATCAAAGGCCATCTGACAGGTCGATGGCCATTTCAGCTTCTGGCCTGGCCGTGGTTTTCCTTCCTGTCCCCGAGTCTGCAAAAGATCAGTAAGTGGCAATGCTATTTGGGCAAAAGAAGGAATAAATTGCCTGTAAAAATTTGCAAACCGAGGAAACTTTGCAACTGCTTCCTTGTTTCTGGGGCTTGCCATTCCAAGACGGTGCTGACCTTTTTTGGATCCATAGTTAAACCGTCTGTAGAAATCCTATAGCCAAGGTAGTCCAACTGGGTGCGATGGAATTCACATTTTGACACTTTAACATATAACCTAGCGTCCAGTAAACGCCGCAGTACCTGGCGGACTAAGTGTACGTGTTCCTCCATTGTTCTAGTGTAAATCAGAATATCGTCCAGATATACCAAGACACCACGATAGAGGTAGTCATGGAGGACCTCATTAATTAACTGCATAAACACCGCCGGGGCGCCCTGCAGTCCAAAAGGCATAACCCGGAATTTATAGCTCCCTAGGGGGCAATTAAACGTGGTTTTCTACTCATCCCCCTGTCTGATCCGAACCCGGTAATACGCCTCCTGCAGATCTAGCTTAATGAAGTACCACCCCGTCACCAGTGTGGCCAGAAGGTCCTTTATTAGTGCGAGGGGATAAAGTGGTTCCACGCTTACAGCGTTTAGATCCCGGAAGTCGACGCATAAGTGAAGGCCCCCATCCTTCTTCTCCCGAAACAGGACTGGGGCAGCCATATGGGCTCTGCTGGGTTGGATAAACCCCCGGGCTAGGTTTTTATCGACATATTTATGCAATTCGTCTACCTCTCTTGGTGTCATTGCATATATTCGGGGTTTAGGTAACTTCGCACCGGGTACAAGTTCTATAGCACAATCCATCCTACAGTGGGGTGGCAATATATCACACTTCGCCTCGTCGAACATGGCTGCCAGATCCATATACACATCAGGCACCCCAGGTGTCAGGGGTTTCGCCCCATGTTTGTTCCCTTCAGTCACCTGACCGGAGGGTTCTGGAGTGTTTGGCTCAGGACCTAGTTCAAGGCGGAGTTTGCGATACCCTCCCTCCCACCAGATAGTTGGTTTCCATTTGTCCAGCATGCTAACCCCAGCCATGCTAACCCCAGGATAAGGGGCTCGATCATGACGTCCATTACTACGAACCTGAGACACTCTCTATGCTCTCCTATCCTCAATTGTACTGGTTCTGTGACATGTGTAGCAGGAGCCACCCCCCCAGGGTTGACCCGTCCACTTGTTCAAACCTAATAGGAGATCTCAACTGATGTAACCGTAACCCTAACTGCGTTGCTAATGCTCGTCTCATCAAGCAACGAGTACAGCCAGAGTCGATTAGCGCTCCCTGCTGTACGTCCAGACCCCGACGTGTATTCTCCAACGTAACCGGGATCAGAAAAGGACGAACGGGAGTACTCACCATCGGATCCCTATTGCTGTCCTCCTCATTGCTATCCCCTTCTACGACAAATGCCTCGCCAGTGCTGGAACGTTCTGCAGGCTCGAGTGGCGACGTGTCGTTACCGGGCTGCCGAGCCTGGGCCACGATCTTAGACTGTTCTGGCGTCATCCGTTGGCATTCACGGCCCTTCCCCCCGGTCACGGGTGTTCGGCTTGCCGGTTTTTGAGAAGGTGGAAGGGGACAGTCCAGAGCCCTGTGGCCTACCTGATTGAATCGGAAACAACGAAACTCCGGCCTACGAACGGAGTCTCCGGTTGCTGCAGGTATGCTTCCTCGGTTGGGCACAGGCCGCTCTGGGATCTTCCTCAACTGGGCCGGTGGTCCTGCTCTGGTCCTGATGCGGAACTCTTTCAACCCCATATCTAGGTCTATAGCTGCCCGAAACCATTCCGGCAGACGTGGTGGCAACCCGCGATATACGCATGCCTGTCTCAAGTCCCGGTCTAGTCCCAAATGAAATTGATGCACAAGCATGCGTTCGGGCCACGCCCGCAACCGCCCAGGGATGGATCGGAATTCCTTAACATAGTCCTTTGCAGGACGGCCTTTTTGTCTCAAGGACACAAGCTCTCCTTCGGCCTGTTGCGTTCTGGAATCATCCTCGAACCGGGCCCGAAGGCCTTCCAGAAAAAGGCCAACGTCGGTTAACTCACGGGCGTGGTCACTGTGTAGGTCCGCCACCCAGACAGCAGCCTCCCCCGTCATAACGGTGGTGATGGCGATCACCATTGACCACTGGGTCAGGTAGAACCGGCCATAAAGGTCCATATAACTAATGGCTTGGCTTAGAAAAATTGCCACTCAGTCCAAACTCCCATCGAACATTGCTTGGAAAGGGGGTGGGCCCCACATAGGCTGGGGCCCCCATGGGCCTGCTGTCCAGGGTGGTACGGACCCGGGCTGACCGGCAGGTGTGCCTCTGAGGCCTTGTGAGGGCAACCTCTGCCCTGGGTCAGTCCGACGCCCATCCTGTGCAGATCGACCCCTGTCATCTGGGCGAGTCCTTGTCCTATCCTGACCATCTGTAGGGGGGATGATCTCATGTCTCTTCCAGCTGTTCCTCGGTCCACCCTCAATTTAGGGCTGGCCAGACGGAAATGGGTATCTGCTGTAGAAGCCCCCACTCCCCCTTGCCAAGCAGCAGAGGGCTCCCCCCCCGCAGCCCATGGTTGCCAGGACTGTGCGTCTCGAAAGCTGGCCTCCCCGAATTTCTCCCTTAGAACATCCAGGGTCGAAGGACCCAGACCAGTGGAGTAACTCCACTCCCCCCCTTCCTCATCATTGATCCACCGTCGTTCTCTCCACTTGAGAAACCTTTCATCCATGGGGGGTGGGTCGGCACTCTTGCACTACCCCCAGGACCGGTAAGGGCTGAGCTGTGCCACCATTCCCCGGAGGTAGCAGGTATCCCTTCTGTTTTCCCCTCCGGCTCGCCTGCCCCCTCGCTTTGGCTCCCCCTCCATTCCTTTGGCCGAACGACAGGGGTGGGGGTGTCGTCCAAACCCTCTGCACTTGCCTCCGCCTGCTCCTCACCGGCCGCCTCCACCACGCACAAATCAGGGTCCAAACCTTCGGCCATCCATCCGTTTGGTTTCTCCGTTAAATTGGAAAAAGTAGCACCGTTTTCCTTTCAGGATCCTTGGGCCACGCAAAGAAACAAACGCAACAAATCACCGACAGACAACATTTTGCTTTGGGATGCTGGTTTACTTTCGTAGCTCCAACAATGCTGCAGTTGTAAGCGATCTAAAAACGGCGCTACGGGCACGTAGCCCGTAGCGCTTTTATGCCTCCCCACCCAGCAGCGCCACGCCCAGCTGCCCCCCGAACCAGCGAATCAACGGCATCGGTGGCATTGCCGGCTTGGGTTCTGCGTCCTTCACGAAGCGGTGTGGTCGATCCCAATCAGCTGTGAGGATGACGTTGCTTACATCAGTAAACTGCGGACACGTGAAGCCCTACACCCGACGCACCCTGCACCACACCCATCCGCCTAACCGATCCCCCCACCCTTGTGTGTGTGCCGCCGTCCGCGCCGCTGGCTATCCACTGCCGAAGCTGCAGATCGAGGGGTCGGCGGTGAGTCATGTCGAGCGTGAGGGTGGGCTCAACAATTACAACAGCATTGAAAAAAGTGATTTACAACCAATTCTTGTACTTATGATTATTGCAAGATCCCCACAGTCACGTTATCAAAATTTAGGAGCTTGGCAACTGGCATTTATTTATTTATTTATTTATTTATTTATTTATTTATTTATTTTTATATTATAAAGAGCCATGGTGGAGCAGTGGTTAGAGTGTAGTACTGCAGGCTACTTTTGCTGATCCCTGGCTGCCAGTAGTTTGGCAGATCGAATCTCACCAAGCTCAAGGTTGACTCAGCCTTCCATTGTTCTGAGGTCGGTAAAATGAGGACCCAGATTGTTGGGGGCAATGTGCTGACTCTGTAAAACTGCTTAGAAAGGGCTGTAAAGTACTATGAAGTGGTATGTAAGTCTAAGTGCTGTTGCTATATGACTGCTTAATTCACTCTGTTTCTCCGGATGGCTTGCAAAGATAAATACCTTGGTTAAAGCATCTCATTGTACAGTGATCATCATTTGTTGGCTTTTCAGACAGGTTCCCACAAGCAAAGTCAATGAGGCAAGTCAGATTCACTTAATGACTGTGTGATTCGCTTAACAACTGCATGACTTGGTAAACAACAGTGACAAAAAAAGATCGTAAAATCAGACTGGATTCATTTAACCACTGCCTTGCTTAAGTAACAGAAATTCAGATCCCAGCTGTAGTCAGAAGTCATGGACTACCTACGGAGTGAGAGAATGCAGGAAAAAGGGAAATTATTTTCTGAATGGACATTAAGAACAAATGTTTAGCATTGCTTTCTCACTAATTGTCTTCAGGAAAGACAAAACCACATTAAGAAAAAAGCAAGTGGTAGATGAGCAGTGAGCAATTCTAGAAATTGCCCCCATTGTCCTGAGGCTTTTCTGCTACAGTTTTAAAAAGCTCTTACCACTAAAAAAAAAAGTTTCAAAGTTGTAATGAAATCATTAAGCATTTGCAATAGCATTTTGGATTTATAAAATAGGAATATTTGATTCTAAATGTAAAAGAAATAGATTCATTGAGAATGCCAGAAGGGTTACTATTGAATTCCAAAACCATTTTTTACATGCTAATGGATTGTTTTCTTCACTCATTTGGTCTTGCTATTTATTTATTCATACATTAAAATTTAAAAATCCTGCCCTTTCATAAGGAAGCTTGCGGGGAAAAATGGTTTCCCTCCCTTTTATCTTTGTGATAATGCTGGGAGCCGGGTTAACCTAAATTGAGGTGGCTGGTTAAAGGTCTCCCTGTGAGTTTCATAGATGAATGGGAATAAGACTAAGCCCATCAAGCAGAGTGCAGTAATAACCGGAGGCAGTATATTCTGTGTTGCGGGAGCTGCTGTAAAAGATTGGAAAACAAAACCCTTGTTTGTCAGCTCGCCTGCTCCAGATCCTTTAAGTTAACCTGCAGCCCTTAAGGGCAGCGGAAAACATGACCTTGTTATCATTGCCATAAGAGGTTCAACAACAGTCTAACCAAGTTAGGTTCATAGAAGGAATGCCAACTAGGAGGGCAGCAAAAGGTGGATGCATCTTTGTCAAGTTGTTATTGTTTGTACATAAAAAATAATTTGAGATGAAGTAGAACAAGGGTGTCAAACTCAAGGCCTGGGAGCTGGATGTAGCCCATGGGGTGGTTAGATCTGGCCTGCAGGGCCGCCCCAGAAACAGGACCAGCCTGTGCTGTCTCTGTCAGTGAAAATGGAGCTCAGGGGGGCTGCATGCGACTGGCAGAGGGTGGCAGGAGGCCGTCACTGCTGAAAACAGAGCTCGGGAACCCATTTTTTGCTGGCAGAGCACTTGGGCCACCACAGACGCCCCTGATACAAGTGATGTCAAGCTGGCCATGCCCACCCTGGACACGCCCACCTGGCCCCCGAGATGGTCAACGTCACTCATGTTGGGGGTGTCTGTGGAGGCCTGAGCACTCTGCCAGTGAAAACTGGCTCCCGAGCTTCATTTCTGGTTGTGACGGCCTCTTGAAACCTTCTGCCTGCAAAAACGGAGCTCAGGAGGGCTATGCGCTGCCCTCCTAAGCTCCATTTTCACTGGCAGAGGCTTTGGGGGCCAGTTCTTTGCTGTTTCCAGGGTGGCCCCGTGGGTCAGAACTAAGCACCCTGTGGGCCAGATCCAGCCCGCGGACCTTGAGTTTGACACCCCTGTTCTAGAGACACAAGAGGAGTTGTGGGATTCAGCCAGTTCGCACCACTTCGGGAGAACCGGTTGTTAACTTTCTGAGCAGTTTGGCAAACTGATTGTTGGAAGAAATCATTAGGGTAGAGAACTGGTTGTTAAATTACTTGAAACCCACCACTGCACAAGAGCAATTTGTAACAATTCTTCCTGAATGGAAAACACCAGGGAGAGATTGCACTTGAGTGATAAAATTGTCTGCTATTTCTCATGGCAGGACCCTATCCCTTCATCATTTTTCTTTTCCTCCTTTGAATTATTTCAAATTGAGAAAGTTTTGCCTGACATTTATCTATTTGTCTCTCCCTACTGATGGTAATTTAGTGGATCATTATACAAGCCTCTGAGCTGTACGTAATGTCAACTGCCTTGTGACAAAGGCAGCGTTATTTTGGAAGCAAAACAGTTTTCAACATTGAAATTTTCCCTGCAAGGGAAGAAATTCCCATCAGTAGAGACAATATTTTAAAGGCTCTAGAACAATATTATACACTTTCGTCACAATAGGAGTCTCAGAGCAATTCTTTTGACATTATCAACCGAGTTCATATTTCAAGTTTTGTTTTGTTACTGTGGTTCTCCCTGTAGGTTTCTTTCTGCCTCCTTAATTGAACACTTTTGAGAATGTTTAAACAGTTCTGTTTTCCTCTTGGCATTTACAATGGAGTCGCTTTCTAGCCTTTTCCTTCCCTCCCCTGTTTTGCTTTGTTCTTCTAATTTTTCATATGCATTACTTTGTAATTAAAAGCAAATGACCTATTTGTGAGCATTACATGATGATCCCAGTTAATTGTATTCTAAAAGAAATACCCTCACATACAGAAGTGATGTTCCTGTGCATTACGAACCAATTGGAACAAAATATTTTCCATGTTGACAGACTCAATCCACAACATCTGTACATGTTACTGAATCGTTATTACAGATAGTCCTCAACTTATGACCACAACTGAACCCAAAATTTATGTTGCTATGTGAGAAATTTGTTAATTGGATTTTGCCCCATTTCATGACTTTTTTTGGCTGCATTTGTTAAGCGAATCACTGCAGTTGTTAAGCTAGTAACACAATTGTGAAGTGAATCTGGCTTCCCCATTGACTTTGCTTGTCAGAAGATTGCAAAAGAGGATCACATGACCCCAGGACAGTGCAACTGTCAAACATCTGAATTTTGGTCTCATTATCACTAGGATGCTGCAACAGTCATAACTGTGAAAAACGGTCATAAGTCACTTTTTCAGTGCTGTTGGAATTTTGAACGGTCACTAAACTAATTGTTTTAAGTTGAGAACTACCTATACTTTACCTCTACCCATACTTTTTTGGATTGCCAGTGGAAATAAGCTTCTGATTTCATGCTATTCTCCCCTCTTCTTGGAAAAAGCACTCTCTTCATATGTCATATATCACTGTGTATGATATGCTATTGTCAGGTTTCAGAAGGTCAGAATGAAACACCACCAAACATAGTCCTGGTTTGTAGAGTTTTATCTCCCACTCCAGCACAAACTGACCATCAAAGAATGCAAAGCAACACAATGAAGTCTAGTAAGGGCTAACCACCCAGTGCTCACCATCACCTTTAAATGTTTCCTGCTGCCTTGCCCTATCACACGTGCAAGCCCATCCCCACGTGACACCTGAACCGTCCTTGCGCAGGCAGCTGCTTCCCAGTGGGCCTGCCACTGCCTCTCAGCTGCCATCACCACTTCTCAGCTTTTGCCGCTGCGGCCGCCATTACTGCTTCTCAGCTGTTGCTGCTGTGGCTCCATCTTTCCAGCTGGAGCCAATGTGGGCGTCAGAAGGTCAGTCCTGGAGAGCGGGTGGCAGTTGTTGTATCCTGGAGGGGTCCCATTGCAGCCTCCCCTGCTGGAATGGCAGCCCCGGGCTGCTAGACATGCTGGAGCTGATAGCTATGACACAAGATAGGTTACAAGTGCTGAATACTTCAACGGAAGTTTGCATCATCTTCCATAGATTCTGGGAATCGTGTGGGGAACATTTCTTATGGTGTCTTATAACCTGGACATTCTCCTATAGTTGCAGCATCAAAGATAAAACAGAACTTTTAAATTCAAACTTCTGTTCCAAGTCAGGATTATTTTATACACTCTCAACCTGACTTGAAGAACAATTAACCAGTGGAACAGCTGGCCTTCAGAAGTTGTGGGGACTCCATCACTGGAGGCTTTTAAGAAGAGACTGGACAGCCACCTGTCTGAAATGGTATAGGTTCTCCTGCTAACCTTGAGCAGGGGGTTGGACTAGAAGACCTCCAAGATCCCTTCCAACTCTGTTATTCTGTTATAATCAATTTCCCTAAATAACTTCCAGATTGGAAAGGACTAGCTCCACTCATTATCCTGTGGGAAGAAAGAATACTGGCTGGTTGATTGGTTGTCTTCTCTTATAAATTGGCAGTGTGATGAACACTTTATAACCTAGACAGCTACTGCTTTACTTAGACACCAGGGAACGTGCCTTGATATTACCTTACTGCTTATTTTATACTAAGTCCGGCATCCCAGCTGAATGGAAGGCATGCCCCTCGCCCAGACTATTTGTTCATTAAATTAAAATGCTGCGCTAATTAGACACTGCGTTTGATATAGAAATTACTCTTTGCTCTTTTCTCTCACTTGCGTTAACAAGGGATGCCTCTAGAGTCACAGGCATTCTCAGCTAGGCATAACATTTCCAGACATCTGCAATAGCGTCTCAGGCCAAACAATTCCTTAGAGGATGGCCTGAATTTTTCAAGACCTGATTCCATTTAAAACAAAAACATAAACCCAAGAAGCCGTGATCCTCCCTGACATTTTATCCTCGCATCAACCCTATGATGTAAATTAAACTCACTGGCCTGCATTTCATTGCTCAAAAAGATTTAAAACTTGGTCTCTTTAGTCCTAGAGGAAATTTCTGATGTTGTATTCTCAATCGAGGTATCCTTCAATCACATTGTCTTCCACTCTTGGTATGTCAGAATGACCTAGAAATTCTGGTAGTTGAAGTCAATGCAATTTTTAAAATCTCCTTTCTGGAGGGTGGCGATCAGGCTGAGAAAGACTGCCATATCATGCACTTTCCTGGGAATAAGCTTGATTGAAATGATCAGTTTTTTAAGTAGACATGAGTAGAATTGCATTTTAAGAGACTAGGATGGTTTTGTGTAGGATTATATTCTTGGGTGTCTTCAGGTGTGGCCAGAGGTGGGTTCTACTTACCTTTACTACCAGTTAGCAAAAGGATTGTGCGTGTGGGCTCGCTTCGCTTGTTCTCGCACCAAGCTTCTGCGCATGCGCAGATCGCCTATGATGACATCCGGGTCAGTGGGTGGAGCCTCCCACCGGTTTTACTACCAATTCTTGCGAACCAGTCCAAACTGGGGGCAACCTACCACTGGGTATGGCTGAATGTGGAATGCTGCCCAGATATGTCTTATTCTTATACACATGGCTTTCCTTTCATAGATCTCCATTTTTGCAATACAGAATGGAATCCAAAATGCTCATAAGGGGAAAGTTTCCTGAGAAAAGGACACCCTTATTGTGAGCATGAGGCCTAGATCCTATCCCTGGCAATGTGGTCCACGCAATAAAAATAGAGACCTATACGACTCCCTTCACAAATATCTTCCCCTATGTCATCCCTGTCCTTAATTGTTTTATTAATCCAATAAAAATACCAGGAGGAAGTCTCTTGTCAGAGGCTAATCTGAAAGCTATGCTTCTCTCTCTTCTAAGCTACATCAAACAAGTCAGGTGACAACGGAGATACTACAAAACGGTTTCTAATAGCTTCAATTACATAGACTCAGAAGATGGGAACCTTTGCTTCCCTCCTGTGTATTAACAGATTTCTGTCTGTCAGCTCCTAACACAATGATAAGATTTTTGTTCCATTTGAGTCTGATGAGATTGTGAAAGAATGACAGGTATCCATCTTTGCTGACTGGCTTTCAGGCAAAACTAAGGAGGCCCAGGAGATGTGTCCCATTCTGAGTAGTAAATACCATCAATAGCTTCAAAGCTTCAAAGGGAAGCTATTGGAAAAGAAGACTTTGGGGAAAATATGGTCTATTAAGAGGCAATTTTCTAGAGCAGCTGGCTGGGGAATTCTGGGAGTTGAAGTCCACGAGTCTTAAAGTTGCCAAGCTTAAGAACCACTGTTCTTGGGGAGGTGGGGGGGAATGAGTTCCAATGGTTTTCAGCCAAGCCAGAATGCCATTGTGAATACTACAGCCAGTTCCTCTCTATAGCATATGAATGCACAACAATTAATTCTTGGGTTTATGTACATTCCAGACAGCAGTAAAGAACTAAAGATCTCAGTCCTTGAAAACAAGTGTGTTGGATTCAAACACCACATCATGTTCAAGGATCGACAATATTACTCTCGAAGGCCCCACATAATAGTGATCCTGTTAAGGCGCAGAGTATTTTCAGGTTTAGCTTCATGAAAGAAAACTGGTTTCACTTGAGAAGCTTACTATGGGATCTATTGTACTGTGTCGCAACTGGTTTCAGAATAAAGGTTACCATCCATGCAAAATAACACTCAGGAAACAGTTCATTTGAAAGAAAGAGATATTTTACTTCTTGAGGGAGAATTTAGGAAAAACAGTAAATATACTCCCTGAAAGTTAAATGTAGTGATAACACAAGGAAATAGAAACATTTCAGTGCTAGCTGGTGTAACAAGATAGCTTATATGATGTTCTCATCTGACCTCATTAGAAAGATCTGTCTGATGTCTTTTTCTAACATGTTTCCTGGTTACCATATTTCCATTCCCAGTTTTTATAACTAGAAATATTGTCTTTCCTACAACAAATAGAAGAAATAAATCAAATACTTGTAGGCAACATTTTCACATTTATATAATTACTCAGATAATAAACCAATTTTTTGCCTAATGTCAAGCACCAGGGAAATCAGGAGATTTAGGCAGTTCAAATGAGTATAAAAATTTATTGCAAGCTTAAGCTCTATACGAGAATCTGGCCAACTAATGGTCAAGGGAATTGAGTGGGAGATAAGAAAGGCATTCAAGGTGGGCTGGACTTAGATCTCTTGCGGCACACAGGGACTCGAGACCTATGATGTCTTTGACCCCTCCCTTGGGCTCAGCCTGGTCATCTCCTACACCTATATCAACCAGAACCAGATAAAGGAAGATAGGGCTACTATAAAAACTTTCTAAAATGGGCATCTGTCCATTCATCTATAAGCCTGAAAAGATATTTATGAAAGATTTCTTCCAATTTTTCATGAGAAAGAACAACTGACAAATAAATGACAGCCACTAAAGATGCAAAATGTAAAGGAATCTTCCTCCAACTTCTGTCCTCATTAGAATTACAACAGTGAATTTCCTGAATGCTTCTGGTTGGACCAAATGGAATTGTGATGTGACCCAAGTAATATTTTTCTTCTATGCTGACATTCATAGAAAGCACTGAATTTTCTGGTCAGTGAGAGAAACTAGAGAAAGCTTCTTTTACCTTTACTTTTTTTCCTGCTCATTTGAGTTGACATGTTTGTTTACTTTTACTAATGAGCACTTTCAACAAGAAAGCTGTTATGTGTTCCTCACCTTCAGCTATTAAAGTGGCACCATCATCAGCACAGGAGTGATTTCAATTCCACGTTCTATTTCTTCTTAGTCTAGCATTTTTTTATTATTTTAAATATATTGTTTATTTAATTAAAAGAGTTATAATAGCCATCCATCTCATATATTATAATCCTGGGCAGTTTACAAACAAAAATAAAAAAATAAAAAAGCAGAGAATCAATATAAAACCTTGATGTATTCCTTTCCCAACTTTGGACCATTTAGATGCTCCAAATTTCATTCTAATTGTCTCTACCTACACCTCATTCAATTCTTCAACAGGCAGATAAGATGGCCTGGTACACCTATATTTTTAAAGACTATCTACAACTTGCTGAGTCCATTCAGTCAAAAGCCTTTCTTTAATCAGTACAGAAAAAATAGATGACTTTTTGAAGCTTCCTTTTTTTCCATCATTCAATTGGATATAATCTTGTTGGTTCCATCTTTAATGATGTCATGAAGTTTGGTTGTGAGTTCTTCAGGCCCTCTATCAGTGGTGGGTTGTTCCCGGTTCTGTCCAGTTCTTTAGAATCAGTAGTAAAAGCGGTGGGAGGCTCCGCCCACCCGCCTGGACGTTATAATTGACGAACTGCACATGAACAGAAGTGTGCATGCTCCCGTTGCGAACAGGTAGTAAAGGTAAGTAGAACCCACCCCTGCCCTCTATCCCATCTAATCCATTACTTCTATTTTTTCTTAACCATTGTATCTGATTGACCTGGTGATTTTATGTTTTCTTCAATTTCATCTGAATTTTGCAAGAATGTGTTTGTGTCCTAAATCACAATCAGAAACAGGTTTTTCAGGTGCTGGAAGAAAGTATGTGTGTATGTATATATGTATGTATGTATGTATGTATGTATGTATGTATGTATGTATGTAATTACAGCCACCTATTGCATGTATGGAACTGGACGACATATAACAAAACAGATAAAAAAATTATAAAGTTAAGGGTATAATTCATCAATTTTAAAAATTAAAGCAATTTAAAAACAGTTTAAAAAGAGATATAGTATAAATAGGACAGTGGGAGAATGGACTAGCAGCACACGTATAGGGTAGTCACCCTGCAGGTTCCCTATTTTCCTGAGATTCCCAAGCCTGTTGAAAGAACCAGGTTTTGAAGGATTTCCTAAATGCTAATAAGGTTGAGGCTAATCTCACCTCAGGAGGGGAAAAAATGATGTTCCAGAGGCCAATTGCCATAGAGAAAAAGGTCTGTCTCCTGGGCCCCATCAGATGAAACTCTTAAGCAGATAGGACTCATGACAGACCAGATGGGATGAGTAGATGTAATTGGAAAGTCCAAGTAAAATCAAGCTCATTTGTGTCACATCCATAATGGAAGTGGAAATTCATATCACCCTCTCAGTAGCCATAGGACTTACTGCCTAAATTGTCCCTTGATTTACCTGCTTTTATGTTTCTATTAACAACCTTCTTTCTCCTATGTTCTTAAAATACCTTAAAACTGGGGTTCTCAAACTATGGACCATGACCCCACTGAAGGTCATGAGCAACTTGAACTGTATGTAGGGAAAGTCACAATATTGTTCCTGCAAAACTGATCGGTCTCGCATAGGTAACATGAGAACGCTAACAAATCTTGTTCCCAGTTTATCAGTTCAAATGCATACTGGTCCCACCAGGCAAATAGGGAAACAAAAGCCACAGGAAGTTTTGCCAGGACCCCTACTCTGCCTAGGGAATAAGCCTAGTGGAATAAGGCTTCACATAAATTCATTAATCCTTTTAGGGGGTCAAGTGGAATTTGCAAATGAGATGATAAATATTATTATTTTTTTAGAAACGTATTATCTGCCTCATAACTAGAGTGTAACAAATGACTGATTTTGTGTGTGTGAAGGGGACTAATTTGTGACACAGTATTAGAAAATATTCCAGGAATAGAGGATCCAAATTTGGGCAAATAATTTATTAATATTTTAAAGCTGATAATAAAACTTTTTCTCTGTATTGTCATTACTACGTCAACTGTCAAATTGCTGCCTTCAGAAGCAGCTTGCATTCAGGCTGCTACGCTTTTTGAGAATATTACCAAATTGTTCCTGCATCATTTACATAATTCTGAGGGACTCACATACTGTACATACGTAAAGATGGATTCTCCTGTATAGTAATTAATCATAATCCTAATTCCTAAAATTTTGGGACTAGCACCTCCTCTTGTTTAGAGGAGGGCAGCAGAATCCTGGAGAAATCATTAAAGAAGCAACACCAGAGAAGATCTGATCTACACCTCTCCTCTGTAATTGACAGTTCTGCCGTCAATATGCCTGTCTTTCTTGGGTGGGATGGGATGATTTTTGAGCAACTGCACTTGTCAATCAGGCTGGGGAGAGTGACAGTGATTTGAGGACAGTGGCAGACAGCATAGCATACAATATCTCCTCCCTTGCTATAGTGTCAGAAAAAGATGTGACCTCCTTAGAAATATTTTCATGGGCTCAATATTTTTTTCCTTCATGTTTTCTGGGAACAAAAGTTATGGGGCAGACTTGTCAAGTTATCCCATGAATTAGGAGGCCGAAAAGCTTCTGTAGGACACAATAGATGCCCACTCTAGAAAAATTAAGTGAAAAAGAAGATGGCTTCTTGGGATCTTGCTCTGGTGGATGGGGATGGGGAGCAGATGGATTTTCATCCCCAGACCCTGAGATGTTCCTCATCTCCATTGGAGTGCAGCAATTGTCCATAATTCCTATGGGGTAGAAGCTTTGATCAGAGTGTGGTAGCTACAAACAGAGCAATATTGACAATAGCTATGGAACTTTGCCTATTAGCCCAATTAAGCTCTAATATTTGGCCCTGAAAACATCCCCTTAGAACATTGTTTTTCTACACAATTCTTATTTATTTATTTATTTATTATTTATTTATTTATTTTATTATATTTCTATACCGCCCTTCTCCTGCGGGATTCAGGAGATATTATGTTATGATGTTATCAGGGGTGGGCTGCTGGGGGTTCGCAGGGGTTCAGGAGAACCTCTAGCTAAGATTCTGTGCAGTTTGGAGAACCCCCAAATCCCACTCCTGGCTGGTCCCGCCCACCCAACCCTGCCCCTCCGAGGAGTCCCCACGCAGCCCGTTTTGGATGCAGGTAAGTGCAGGGCACATGCGAAGATTCAGGAAGGGTGAAAAATGGGCGTACGGAAGTTTGGGAAGCCAGAAATGGGCCTTTTTCCGGCCTCCAGAGGGCCTTCGGAGCCTGGGAGGCTGTTTTCGCCCTTCCAGAGGCTCGAGGAAAGCCTCCAGAGCCCAGGGAGGGCAAAAATGCTTCCCCTGCAGTGGTGGGTTGCTCCCGGTTCTGTCCGGTTCTATAGAACCAGTAGTATAACCGGAAGGAGGCTCCGCCATCTGCCATGATGTCATCATGGGTGATCTGCGCATGCGCAGAAGCGTGCACGCTTCCACTGCAAACCAGTAATAAAGGTAAGTGGAACCCATCCCTGCCCCCCTACCATGGTGCAGGAGGCCGACTAGGCCACACCCACCATGGCCACGGCCACCCAACAACCCCTTGGCATAGAACCCCTTGCTAAAATTTTTGAATCCCACCCCTGGATGTTATTATTCTATTTCAAGCTCTTAATAGTCTGGTGGGTTTAGAAATTCTTATTTAGCTGGGCCAACATCTGCTTTTAAGTAGCCCGCCACCCTTTGGAAATATTTGGTTTGTTACATTCAGTTGATTTCTGTCAACCTTTCTGAGCATATTAGGGGAAAACATGATAGTGTCCTCAGCCAAGAAGAAATAAGCCAGACATCAGGAGTTAATTAGAGTGACAGTGTTTGTTTGGATTTCAGAGGGTCTGCAGAAAAGCTGAAAAATATGAGGTTCAGGCAAGGCTTAAGTAGCAATGTCACTTCCTTGATGTTTATACTTAAACATCAGCCCAACCTTCTCCAGCTAGGGGAAGGATCTTATCCTATCTTTTTGAGAGAGGTCTTCTCAAGACCCCATACTTTCAGGGAAACTTTAAAAGAAGATCCTTTTTGACTTCCGGTTTGCTGTTTGTCCCCGCTGGACGCTCCTTTGGGATCATCGCACCCACTGCCTGTAAAGAGCCGCCTTTATAGCGGAATGGCAGCTCGAAAAAACTCTGTTTCCATGAGGAAACGGAGATAGAGCCGGCTGGGGTGGGTTGAGTCCTCTGCCTAATCCCAAAAGTTTTTTTTTTACTTTTGGGATGGAGCGGAAGAGACTCCCCGTATCCCCAGCCGATGCTCCGGGCTCTGGGAGATCTCTGCTACACGCAGAGCTAGGTGGCAAAAGCAAGCCTGTAAACTTGTAAAACTAATTAAAGAAGACGTGAGCTGGACCGCTGACCCTGAGGCGCAAGTATTTTTTTTTCTTATTTTAGAAAAGTTACTGAAGTTGTTTAAGAAGTGAAAGGAAAAAAGATTTTTTAAAATGGCGATTGCTGAGGCTTGAAGAGAGGCTGAAAAGGGAAAGTCCTTCCGTTTTCTATTACAAAGTAGCGGAATGAATACTTCTGGCCGTAATTGAGGCAAAACCTCACTCTCACTTTTTTTTCTTTTTTTTTTCCCTGGGGATCTGATATTGATCTTGGTTGGAAACAAGCTTTTTTTTTTTCTTTCTCTCTTTTCCACTAAATCTTGTCTGTGTGGGAAATGGCATCGGGACTTACACAGCTAGACAAACAGGGGGGGGGAATTTCCCCCATTAATAAATTACATCAACAAGTTGTAACTCTCCAGTGTCAGAAACCTGATTTTAATATAATAGAATTTCTTCTTGAAGAGATTGTAAGAAGGGAAGAGATTGTGAACCAGCAACTCGAAAAATTTAAGCAGGAAATTAAAGAAATTGGTGAATTGGTGAAATCAAAGTTTGACTTTTTGAATCGAAAGATTTTAAATATAGCTAATGGTTTATCAGACTTTCTGATTCGGTTGGATGCAAAGACTAAATTATTAGAGTCTAAAATGAAGGAAACTGAGGAGAATTTGGATGACAAGATTCAAAAAATTAAAAAGGATTTGGTAAACATTCAGGATAATAGCTCAGAAGACAAATCTAAAATGGAGGTTGACCAAAAGACTGGTAATGAAGAAAATGTGCAACAGAGGATTGAAAGAAAAGTTTTAATGATTCAATATAATTTTACAGAATATGCAATTAGACTGAGAGGTCTGCAGGAAAATAATAGAGATGACTTAAGGAAAATATCTTCTGAAATTCTGGCTGGGATTTTAAAGGTTCAACCTGATGAAGTGTTTTGCAGGATTGATAGAATTTATAGAATAAACTCCTGGTTGGCAAAGCAAAGGCAATTGCCTAGAGATGTGGTGATCTATTTTACAGATAAAGAAATTAGGAATAATATTGTGCAGAACTCTTTTAATTCTACTTTGCAATTTCATGGAAGAAAGATTTGGATTTTTAAGGAGCTCCCGACTAAGATGCTAATGGAGAGGAAGAAATTTGGCTTTCTAGTGACTGAGTTAAAAAAAAGAAATATCCTATTTAGATGGGATGCCCCAGTTGGTTTAATATTGAGACACCAAGGAGTAAGATATCAACTGAACACTGTTGAAAAAGCGGAAGAATTTTATCAAAAAATTTTAAAAATGAACTTAACATCTTTAGGCACAATACAGGATAAGCAAAAGGAGTTGGAAACAAAAGGAAAATATCAAATTACAGAGGCTGTGGTGGATAAATTGTCTTTGGACTCCCTGGATACCCCAGCTGGACTGTCTATAAATAAGAGAGCAGTGTCATCCGACTCCAATGTGATGAACCACCAAGTCACAGACAAGTGCGCAAATCAACCAGTTGATATACAAGTGATGGAGAAGAAAGATGAGATGACAAAACTAACCCAACAAGATCAACTCATAAAGCAGAATGAAAATCGATCAGCCGACACACAATTGGTAGGCACGAAACGAGGATGGAAATTCAACCCGCAAAAGAAAAAGAAAAGAAATAGATCTCATAGAAACAGCAGTTTCTAAACCAAGCAACAGTGAAGCCAGGGACTTTAAAAAACGAATGAATATCTGAAAAGATAGTGGAGGCGAACAATTGTTTAATACTATCCTGAGGATTGTGGCAGATCTCTGTAATGCCGTGATTTTGGGATGTGAAAAGAGCCTTACCTTGTTGGATTTGAATTATCTACTCTGGATTTCTTTTACTGGTAAATATATTATAATTATTTTGAGTTACAAGGCAGGAGAGTTACGCTGGGGCATGCAGAAGATCTGGATGTTACCCATTAGGAGGATGGGAATCAATAATCCTGATGAACACCACAACTATAACTATATGGATATAATTATAATGTCACTCAGGTGGTTGTTTTTACTTTTATATATATACGAGGATATCTACTACTGATGGGGGCAGAAGATGATTGAAGATTTTGAACAAACTGTTGCACCAGCATGTTATTTTACCCTATTATGGGTGATGGATTTAACAATCCAGTGGAAAGACACCAAAGAAGATATTATATGGATTATAAATTTAAAGTTATTGTCTTTTTTCTTTTTACAAAATGGAATGCATATATAGATATGTGTATATCTTAGTAAAGTGGGCAGTGGATTATATTTAGAATTGTATTGCATGATTTTGTAGGAATTGAAGGGTTGAAATAGGTTAGTTTACTGATTGATTAGTCTAAGAAAAAGGATCTTTAAGTCATATATTTAGGGGAGTGGAGGAATTGGATAGAACTGAATAAATGTTAAATTTGGATGTAGGGAGAAGGCCGCTTTAAAATGTTATATTAATATATATAAAAGATTAAATGTTAAATTGTAATAATACACTATAAGTTTAGGGGAGGAGAAAAAGGGCAGATTATCGTAAAAATGGGAGTTATAAGAATAATATGCTAAGGGTCAGTATTCTGAGGAGGGAGTAAGGGAAAGGAAAGATATTATGTATGTAATTAGTTATGAAATAGCCTATTGTTGTGAAGCAGTCACAGGGGGGGATGGGTGGTGAGGGGGGGTTAGGGAAGGGGGGGGGAAAGGGGGAAAAACTTGTATTTGAAAACTTTTTCAATAAAAAAAAAAAAGAAGAAGATCCTTTTCCTATCTCCCAGATTCACCAGTTGTAATGGTTTGTGAGAATGTCCATGAGAAAAGAAATGTTATTTCAAAAATAATTATGTTAACATGTGGAATGAAATTCAGAAAGACATGTTAAGATGGGAGAAATTAAAACTGTCACAGTTGTGGAAACGTTTGTGATAAAAATGAATGTTTTGCCTAGGATGGCAGCTACTCTCGTTGCAGCACAGAAAATGGAGAGGTTATTAAGTGGTCCTACCACAGAATGTATTTCTCTGTTTCTTTATGTTGGCTCCATGTGACTGGTGCACTTTTGCTACTTTATCAGTTTTGAATTGGCTATTTGAGAGTGAATTTATAAGCCAGATAACTACTTTTGAATTGGTTTCTATTTTTCATCCTGTGGGGGAATTGTGCTTTTATTTTCTATTTTAATAAGTGCATTTATTTTATATCTGTGTCTCTATTCATCCTTAAAATGTTTACCTTCAGCATTCACAGCATTGGAAATGGAGAAAGAAGATAATTGCTCTTTTGTCTCTTTACAGGCAAACACACTAGAACTGCTAACAAAAGTGTGTATAGTCAAGGCTATGGTTTTCCCAGTTGCAAGGTATGACTGTGAAAGTTGGACAATAAGAAAGGCTGAGCGCTAAAGACGTGATGCCTTTGAACTATGGTGCTGGAGAAGACTCCTGCAAGTCCCTTGGACTGCAAGGCGATCAAACCAGTCAGTCCTAGAGGAGATCAACCCTGACTGCTCTTTAGAAGGCCAGATCCTGAAGATGAAATTCAAATACTTTGGCCACCTAATGAGAAGGAAAGTCTCACTGGAGAAGAGCCTAATGCTGGGAAAGATTGAGGGCAAAAGAAGAAGGGGACGACAAAGAACAAGGTGGCTGGACTCACTGAAGCAGGAGGTGTGAGCTAAATGGACTCCAGAGGATGGTAGAGGACAGGAAGGCCTGGAGGAACATTGTCCATGGGGTCGCGATGGGTCTGACACAACTTTGCAACTAACAACAACAACAACAACAACAACAACAACACTAGAATAGGAGAGCTACCTTGACATCTGGGAACAGTTTGATCCTATTGGACTTGATGTGCTGGTTCATTCCAAGGCCACTCCTAATAGCCACTTATGCTCCCTCCTGAATCAAGAAGCCCTTCTTGTTCATGGCCTGGTCATCTCCTGTATTGACAACTGCAGTGCACTGAGCTACCTTTGAAGAGTGTCCAGGAGCTGCGGCTAGTGCAGAATGTGATGGTGCCAGCAGTTTGGGACACCCACACCCTAGTTTGTACATGTAACATCTCTGCTATGTGAGCTACATTTGGTGCCAGCTTGTTTCCATGTCCAGTTCAAGATGTTGGTTATCAACTTTAAAGCCTTTGGAGGCATGGGACCTGAGGAACCTTCTCATCCCTATTTTATTGATCTGTCCCACCTGAACAGGCAGAGAGGATATGTTGAGGATCCCATCAGTTACAGATCAGCTGGTAAGATATAAGAAGAGAGCCTTCTCTGCCATTGTCTCTATCCTATGGAACGTCTTATCTCTGGAGGTGAGGTGGCCCTTATTCTCTTAGCCTTTCAGAAGAGTGTTAATATCTGGTTCTGCTAAATAGCATGGAGGTTTGTCATGCAATGCTGAAAATAGTTGGTGAGCTGAAGGCACTCCCTCTGCCTTTTAACTTTTAAATTGTTCTTTTCAACTCTATTTTAATTCTGTTTTTAATTCTGTTTTTAACTAAGGCTTTTATTTGATTTTATCTTTTTATTTATAATCTGCCCAGAGTCACAGAAATGCGATGAGCAATACTGAAATTTGATAACAAGTTTTTTTTATTTAATATATTTATTTAATTTCACAACAAATGGTCAGATTCAACCATAGTTTCAACTGGGAAACTATTAGCATCCTAGACCACACTAAAGGCAAAAATGCTAAGGAATTCCTGGAAGTCTGGCATTCAGACAAATTGGTCATCAATAGACACATACCGTAGACATAAACCATATTTACACACCATTCAAAAGAGACAATGAAAAAGCTAAGAAGAAAAGAAAGAGACCAGAAAAAACCTTTTCTAGCAGCCAACACCCAATTAAGCAAGGATTAGCACCAAGCAAACAATCAAGCAGAAAACAATGGACTACCAAGGAGAAAACCACATCCCCACCAACAGTGGCAGGGCAAACTACTGTATATAAACATTGAGGAAACTTCATACTCGTACTGATAATGTTGCCTGGTTGAGTAATGAAATGTTTGCTAGCAAACAACCAAGCTCAGAAAGCTCCATCTTCTAATTTTTTTTCTAACACTCTCCTCAAACATTGACTAAAAATGTTGCCTCCATATATTGTGAAAGTTGCCTATTAAAGTACGGTCAATGAATATTCTCAGTTGTTAAAGGATTACATGGTAGCTTAGGCTCAGGGACTGCAGCAGGTTGCTTCATGGTTGAGTGAAGATTGACACCTGTATCCCCAGCACTCTGTCTCTTGTGACACCCTAAGAGTAAATGTTTGGGCTTAGCTCCTATTAATCACCCCGAGAGAGCCATATGTACAAAAGAAGGTAAATGAAATACCTATAAATCTAATTCAGTTCTTGAATGGTGACAGGTAAGTGGGAAGGAGATGGTATGGAAATAACATCTCTTTGATAGGCTGGGATTATTTCAGAGCTGTGTTGCCACCGCTCTATAAATATACTTATCGCTGATGAGAAGCTTGAAGTGATTTCGGTTCAAGCTACTGGTAACATCACTTTCTGTTAGATTAGATGTCTCCTCTTGACAGAAATATCACCAGACAAAAATCAATACAACTGTTAAAAGGCCCAACAGATTTATCACCTGAATATTATTACTGATATTTTCACATGCCCTGTTTGAAAGTGCAAGCTTTTGTCTATTGGCATTTCTAAAATGTGAAAAGTTAAAGAGATTCAGAGACTAACATTTCCAGGGAGTAAAGAGAGGAGGAGATGAGAAGTTATATGAGGAGGGAGAGAAAAGGAGAAGGAAGTTTTGATAAGTGAAAGCAAATTAAAGTTGCTTGACCTCATATAACAAGTACACATTCCCATAATGAACTTCAGACATACTAATCAATGAATTGTACATTTAGTTGCAACATCATTTTCAAATGACCACTGTGGTTAGTTGCATCTGATGGAAAAATAATGGGTCAAGGTTGGGTAGGTTCTGGAATGAATTTCCTGCCTTCCTGCTTGGCAGACAATATTCTCCATCAAAGCAGAAAAGCCAAATAGCTTGAAACATCCTGATTTGTATATGTATGTATGTGTGTGTGTGTGTGTGTGTGTGAGAGAGAGAGAGAGAGAGAGAGAGAGAGAATCAGACACAGACAGCAAACATCACACAACGTAGATTTGCTAAGCAATCAGCAGAACATGAGAGGCATCTCCAAACGCACGCCAATTAAATTGAAATACTCAGATTTATTTTTATACTGCAGTCGCTGCTATGAGATTTGATCAGCTAAAATCCAATTATCATGCTTATTTTGCATAATTTATTCTGCTCCTTACGTTCCGATCTGCCACAATTCAGGGAATGCTGAAGAACAAGAAAGGAAGTGAAAAAAATTAGTTTAAATGAACAGAAAATCACAGGTGAAGTAAGTATCTATCATGATGAGTAGGGCCACCATATTTGGCTTGCAAAAACCTAGATGAGGACTTGAATTTGCCATTGTTGTGTATATTGAGCTGTAAAGTTATCCTACTGGTTCTAATTCATTGGCAACATAATTTAGGCTTTCAGATGTACATAACAAATCTACCCACCAACCTTGTTCCACTATTAACATACCCCACTTCATTTATATCACACCGATCAATCACTTTGCAGAAAAAAGAAATAGAATTTTTCTAGGTAAAGTAGATCTGCCTCCTGCAGTGGCATAGAACCACATCCATAATTTGATTTTATAAAACTATTTAAGATTGAGGTGAAACATATTTCCACTAGTAAAGAGCTCCTTCTATCTGAGATACTCAGCTCTCCAACCCTATAAGTCTTTATTTTATTTCTTTATTAAATTTATTTGCCATCCGTATCACATCGAAACAAATGACTTGAGAAGAGAAATATTGGTAGAAAGAATGCTGTGAAGAGATAGACTTCTCTATCTGGGCTAGTCTCTTTCTCAATCCTCACCTCATCCAGGAAGAGATTTTCTCCTTTTTATATCTCCCAGTCCTCTACCACTATGAAGGAGTCAGGAGAGAAAGTCAACATAAGAAGTCATCATCATGAGGATTCAGGCTGTCTCAAGGTTGAAGATGTGGGGCCTTAAGTCTCTCTCTGCTGGGAAAAAAGGACCCTGTTAGATTATTCTTCTGTGTTTTGTCTATTCCTCTTTAATGAGAGTAGGGAATCTTATTGTTAGGATTCTTAATATGACCTGGAAAATGGTATAATGTTGATAACAAAATTGTTCCAGTGGGCATTTGGGGGATAAGTAGATGCTGTTAAGATGCTTTATTTTGTTATTATAGTACTAATATTGATTTTAGGGTTGTTTTGTTTTTATCTTTATAAAGTACTGGGAGTCTTGATTAGAGAGATACACAAACTTAGTAAGTAATATTAGACTCCGTTATCTGATCTATCATGTTAATCTTTAATAAACTTTAATTGGTTAGTGTAATTTGATCATTGATTATTGCATTTAGATTGCTTATTATTTAAAACATTGCCATAGAAAAAGAAAAACGGAGCTTAGCGCTAAGAAGAAAAGGCAATCGTTTATTTTATGAATGATTTCTGGCTTGCAAACTGCAGAATGAAACATCATTATAGTAAAAAGGTAAGTTTATATAGGTTTAATTAAGTTTTAATTACAACAATAAAGATAACACAAACTAAAAAAAAAGGAAAGGAAAAAAAAGAGTGCAGTAAAGCAAAAAAAAAAAAAGGTAAAAAGACTCCTTCTGCACAAAGCAACTTCCCATCCTCATCTTGACAAATATAAAAAATTTCAATTTTATAAACTCTTTACATCTTCTTAATTAATAAATATAAAACTCTTCATTCCATCACCCATCTCTTAACAATAGGCAAATCAAATAAGTCTTCTCCAATCCAATTATTGGCAAAAAGGGCAAACAAAGCTCTAAAATAATAACATTAATTAACATATATATTAATCCCACATTTCAGCCATTAGCTTTAAGGAAAAGCCATTTAAAAGGCCTAGCATGATCTCAGTATCCTAATGTAAATAGCACCCACCCCCTCAAGTTTAACATGACAAGTGGGATCATTTCTCCTTTAAAAGAGATATACTCAATATTTATTGAGTTTGTCTCTTATTTATTTATAGTAACTCAATATTTATTGAGTTATTGTGTATGTCAGAAAAATATTATAACATACACAATATTTTTCCACTCCAAGGGCCAACAATTCGAAAGAAAGCTACCCTAAATCAGTGTTCCATATCTCAACTAGAAACAAGTCCACATTTATTAAAGTAATCTCAGTATCTTAATATAAACAAAGATTTCAATTTAACATAACAAAAAGGGAGAATTTCTCTTCTAAAAAGAAGAAGCTCCCAAATTCCTTTCCTTGAAGTAAAAAGACTCAGAGCCAGTTTGGTGTAGTGGTTAAGGTACTGGCCAAGAAACCAGGAGACAGTGAGTTCTAGTCCTGGCTTAAGCATGAAAACCAGCTGGGCAACCTTGGGCCAGTCATTCACAGCCCAACCCACCTCACAGGGTTCTTGTTATTGGGAAAAGAGGAGGAGGAGGAAGGAATATTAAGTCTATTTGCTGCCTTGAATTACTTATAAAGTAATAAAGGCAGGATAAAAATCTAATAAAACAATGATATATAAAGCACCTTGTTAAAGTAAAAGTCACTCTAAGAGTGAGATGGGCAGCCTCTAAATTTGATAAATAAAATAAAAATTAATAAATAAAATAAGCAAATTAAATATACTACATTTTTCCAGTCAAGATATCAGCAAATCCAAAAAGAATCACCCCGTGTCTCTGGTCAAATAAACCAACTTTATGTTGTTTTTTGTTTTTTTTTTAAACAGAACAATCTTTGTTATCCATTCAAATGCTTGTGGATCCTTATTACAAATGTCTTCAATACTTTAAAAAACTTTTTTTTTTTTTTGTAAATCCAGCAAAAAGAAAAGAAACAAGTTTTTACATGTCACCTCAGATAAGTAGAGGTCTCCGGGCATAATGGTGTACACTATTTATCACCCATTATTTGAATAGGCACTGCTAACAATATCCTGAAGAAAGAACCTTTCCTTGAGGTTGGAACAGTGGTGGGTTCCTCCCGGTTCGGTCCGTTCGGCCGAGCCGGTAGTGGTGACAATATGACGTCACTGAACTGGTTCTCCCCCCCACCCTCCTACATTATTCTTACCTTTTATTTGGTCCCACCCCCAATCTATTGCTGCCTCCTGAGTCCCAGCTGATGACTAGAGAGAAAAAAACTGTTTAAACTCTTGCTGCGGGGCTTCAAAGGTCCGTCCTACAGCTGATCAGTGTTAAAAGCAAACAAATGAGTCAGGTCGTAAGTAAGTGCGAGGACTGGTCGTAAGTGCGACCAGTCCTTTCAGAAATGACTCTGACCAGCTAGCCACACCCACCTAGTCACATGACCTCCAAGCCACACCCACAAAATAAGCCACGCCCACAGAACCAGTAGTAAAAAAAATTAGAACCCACCCCTGGGTTGGAACTTTGGTCCTGGAGTCATTCTACATGGTATGAGCCTTTCTGGCTGCTGCTGAAGAGTTACCATGCTATTTCTTCTTTCTAAAAATATACTTATTTACTGGGTTTGTCTGGTTCAATGAGATATCATATCCTTCTCAGCTTCTCAGTTTAGAAGGAAGATGAAGAAGAGACCAAGAGAATGCCAACCCAACAGTGAGAAGATGGCGTCAGAAAGTACATTTCCTAAACCCGATCCTTCCAATTTGGATTAATCTTATCCAGTCGACAGACTGATGAAGAGGTAAGGAAAATAAAGGAAATCTGACCTACCCTGAAAATAAGATCCTGTCTTATATTTTTTTGAACCCTGAAATAAGCATTTGGCCTTATTTCTATGCATTCAAAAGCCCGATTGGGCTTATTATCAGGAGATGTCTTATTTTGGGAGAAACAGGGTATACAGGAGACTAACTTACTGCTCAAGAAGAAGCAAGAGCTTCTCATAATAAGATCACTCCTGAGTGCAGTCTGATGCTGGAACCACTCTCCATGGCTTTCAACCTGGGTACTTTCCTTCAAAATTATACCATAGTTGCTTTGTATTGATGCTGGGTAGCAAGGGAAAGAAAGCAAAATGAAGTGACAGTGCTTACTGCTGCATGTCAAGATTAACCAGGAGCAAATTCTGAAGTAGCTGCATGAATGTGACAAAATATGCAGTTGTTTCAATCGCATGTTTAGCTTGCAGTTCCGTGCTCCAAAGCAAAGCAACTCTTTTGAAGGGTTTGCATAATCCTCACCATGAAGCTTTCTGGGAAACCCAACCTTTGCATAACTGTAGCGGTAAGTGCACGTTTCTGCTGTGAACACTAGTCCCTTTAGAATGCAGCCTGTTTTTATAGTTTGACTGCTGGATTTATAGCCTTAAAACTGTTAATAGACTCTAACCTGAGAGGGTGATGAAGTAGTAAGAGGCGTTGGTCAATATTTGTCCATCTGCTCCTGTCATCTAGAGATAGTCTGCCATCCTATAAGATTAAAGGTTGGATCATCAGCAAGTTGCTTCTGTCACGATGGCTCTCCTTCAGTGGTGGGTTTCAAAAATTTTTACTACCGGTTCTGTGGGCGTGGCTTGGTGGGCGTGGCAGAGGAAGGATACTGTAAAATCTCCATTCCCACCCCACTTCAGGGGAAGGTTACTACAAAATCCCCATTTCCTCCCGAACAGCTGGGACTCGGGAGGCAGAGAATAGATGGGGGCGGGACCAGTCAGAGGTGGTATTTACCGGTTCTCTGAACTACTCAAAATTTCTGCTACCGGTTCTCCAGAACTGGTCAGAACCCACTGAAACCCACCTCTGCTCTCCTTGCAAGGAATTTATCCTTGTTCAGTTTGAGGTGGTATTCAGCTTTGTAATGAGACAAGTTGCAGGGTTTTTTTTTTTAATATTACAGGAATTGGTGAACTTTCTCTGGCTGGGGACCCCAAAGCACTAGGATTCCCCATAGGTTGCCGAAGATCAATTTTAAAGCACTTAAAAAAAAAAATGAAAAAAAAAGGGGAAATAGCATTGCTAAAATTTATTGTTTTGCTTATGAAGTGACCTAGGTTGTGAGTGACTATAGAGAGTCTTAGCACATGATCAGTGGGGAAAGGATTGCCCACCACAACTGTACATGCAGTTCATGCAATTGCAGTTCTTAGGCAATTCATTGATCATTTCACAAGGATTTGTTTTGGTCTTAGTGTTATTGGTCTTCCACCCTGGACTTATGACAATGGCAAAGGGAATAGAAGGCGGGAGCTCAGCTGCCTATCGAAGTGAAGAACGTTGATGACGGGGTGACTGCTTCTGAAGGCTGGCTGCTGGGAGACTAGAAGCAGTGGTGGTATTCAGCCGGATCTATCCAGTTTGTGCAAACTGATAGCGGCGGCTGCAGGAGGCACCGCCCACCCACCCGGACATCATCACATCCCGTTTTTTACACTCTGCATATGCGTGGAAGGCTCTGTGCATACGTGGAGGTGGCACATGCGAGTGAAGCGCGCATGTGCGCTCACATTTGCAAACCAGTAGCGAAGGTAAGTGAATACCATTCCTGACTAGAAGGCTTACTTGTGCAATGGGTTGACCACTGGGAGACCAGATTGCTGTACTGGATGGGTGAGGAACCCAATTCATCAGGACACTGTTTATGTTAATAAACAAGCATTTCTATTTTACCTTCATGAAGGAAGAAATCCTGTAGCTCTATGTCTCAGGCATCCACCAATCCTAACTCTACCATAATTTCTCAAATAGTGGGGCACCTGATTATATGCAAAGTGCTAATATTTCAGATATTGTAGGCTCATACTGTGTAGATTCATTTTCCGCTCATTCAAACCACAGTTAATGCCAAAGTGACAGCATTTGTGAGGTGTATGTTATCTTCTCCTAATATTAGCATCTTTAGACTGATACTGTCTCCTCCCTCCATAAGCATTTTTATTTCTTTTTTAAAGTCTCAGTTCATTATTTCCTAATTTCCACCCCAGTGGATTTTTATTTGTTAGAAAACGGGTCTCTATAGCGTGCATATGTTTTATTTATAGACACCCACACATTCAAGTTAACCAAAAAGAATTAAATGTCCAATTTTTTAAATGTTGGGTTTTTAATGCATTTATGACTATATTTACAAGCCTTTTGTGAGAAAAAAAAATTTTTTTAAAGCTCCTATTACTTTCTCAATCAAGCATGTACTAAGGAAGTGGCTGTGAGGTTGCAAATGGAAAAACCTCTTTAGCTCCGTTTCCATTCTAAAAAGGGAATATTCTTCCTTTATCACAGATCATCTATTTAAGCATCAAGGCCTGCCATGCGATCACTTTAGGTGGGTTAGTTTCAGAGAGAGGATGCTGAGCTTTGTGCAGACAACCTTATCAATGTACTGCCTAGGTGGCTCCCCCCAAAACAGGAGATAAATGGCTTCTCATTTGTATGCACGGTTTCTTTTATTGCAGAAGCGGTCCAGGATCCCATCCAAGTGCCAAAGCACTTCTTTTATAGCTACAGTTCATTTGATTTACTGCTATGCCTGCAAACTGTTGTACTCATTATCATTGTAAGCTGAAGGCACTTACATCCCTTTCGCTTTTCATAGCCCTTGTATTATTGCAACTTTAAGAGGCTCTAGTGATGGATCATTGACAACATCAAGCTCAGATTATATCCTTCAGAGAGCACAATCACTCCTCCTTGTGGGGAGGGGGAGATGTTGCAATAACAACATCTGAACAGTGATTCCAAGGATTTACTGAATGATGAATACACCCAGTTTTAGCAATATTGATTCCCTCACCCCACCCCCCACCCCTCCCGAACTAATTGGTATCCTTTTTGGTAAAATACATAAAAATCATAGCCTTGCATTAGTCCCAGATCTATGGAGGATGGATGAAGAGCAATTGGGGTATTCCCAGCTGCACAGATGTGTAACTCTGTTGTGAGAAAACATCTATATTCACTAGGGAAATTGCTTTTTTAATTAGAAGATATGTGCGGCTCTGATTGGCCGACAAGGTCAAGCCTGTGAGAAGCAATAAATCCTGGCCTGAGCTGATTTTAGCAATAAATAACAAGGCTAGGTAGAGTGCATTCATGGCACCATATCAATTTTTCTATTAATTAGTATGCCAGCATGTCTTGCATGCATGTATCAAACAACACCATGTGACTTCAATATATAATTTAACCTAGATGTGAGTAAAATGTAAACTCACCCCACTTAAACCCAAAGCTATAATTATATTTAAACTTACCACTTCTGGAAAGCTTTTCCTCTCTTTTAATAGCCGGGATAATTTCCCTCCACAAACCCATCCAAAACAATATAGGTGAAATGCATGCAAATGTAATCCTGGCCAGTTATTATTACCATTGGCCAAATGCGCCACAGAATAGAAATGCAGTGATATGTAAAAAATCTATCTCTCTGTGGTTTTCTTTTGCTTCTCCGCCTTAGATATCAATGGTGGGATTCAAAAAAATTTACTACTGGTTCTGTGGGCGTGGCTTGGTGGGTGTGGTGTGGCTTGGTGGGTGTGGTGTGGGGTGTGGTGTGTCTTGGTGGGTGTGGCTTGATGGGCGTGGCAGGGGAAGGATACTGTAAAATCTCCATTCCCTCCCCACTCCAGGGGAAGGTTACTGCAAAATCCCCATTTCCTCCCAATCAGCTGGGACTTGGGAGGCAGAGAATAGATGGGGACGGGGCCAGTCAGAGGTGGTATTCACCGGTTCTCCGAACTACTCAAAATTTCCGCTACCGATTCTCCAGAACTGGTCAGAATCTGCTGAATACCACCTCTGTTAGACATCCACTGTGTGTCTAAGATATGTATTTCTTTACTTTTTAATATATTTTTATTCTTAACTCTCAAGGTAGCATTCAAGAAATCAATGGAATCACCATTCAAAATAATAACAACAACAACATCCCAGGTCCTTGAGAAGGACTGGTTAGGTGAAGAAAAATGCCAAATCTAGTCTAAACATCTGGCTGGTTGTGCAATTAATAATACTACAAAAACCTACAAATACAAATAGAACAACATTGTTGCAAAGTCAGCCAGATGTTCAGACTGACTTTGACATTTTTTGTCCACATATTGAGTCCTTCCCAAGGACCTGGGATAGGTAGATATAGATATTTAATCGTGTTAAAGTTATTCTCACAGGATAAAAGCTGTTCCGAGTAAGGCTGCCTTTTGCAATTTACTGATAGTGATTTGTATCGATGCTGATGGTGTTGAAGTGGTGTTCCAGTTGTTCTGAGATTGCACCCATGACATCTATTACTACTGGTACTACTACCTTTGCTTGGCTGACTGTGCAACAAACAATAATAAAACAACTGGAGTACCACTTCAACACCATCAGCATTGACAAAAATCACCATCAGTAAATTGCAAAAAAAACAAAAACAAAAAAAAACCCCAGCTTTACCTGAAACAACTTACATCTTGCAACAGTACCTTTAATATCCCAAAGGTGCTTTTTCAAGAGACAAGTGGACTTTCTGGTTTATCTTCGACGACGTTTCGCTTCTCATCCAAGAAGAGATCTCTTGGATGAGAAGTGAAATGTCTTCAAATAAAAACCAGAAAGTCCAGTCGCCTCTTGAAAAAACACCTTTGGGACAATCATGACCTGGATGACTGAGAATCTCCATAGTCAATACCTTTAATACCATCCAATAAGAACACCTGCCTATCTATTGAGAAGAACTCAATGGGTGGATGCAGGGGTGAAATGCTCTCAGTTCGGACCAGATTGGGCGATCCGGTAGCGATTGTGGCAGGTGGTTCGGAGAACTGGTAGTGATGGCGGCGCAAGGCTCTGCCCACCCACCCAGCTGTCGTTACTTCCTGGTTTTAACCAGGAAGTGACGTGTTTTTTACCCTCTGCGCATGCGGCGCGTGCACTTCCGAACCGTAAGGAAGATAAGTAGATTTCACCCCTGGGTGAAATGCAAACTCCAGTCTAAGCATCTGGATGACTTTACAATAACCATAACAACACCCACTCATTGACATGCAGTTTAGCAACATAATGCAAGAAGGTAAAATTGAAGGTTGGTTAACCTCTGGCAAAACCTACCCAATAAAGGAGCCTGAGTGACACAGCAGACTAATGCTACTGTTAAAGGTAGTATTTAGCTTCCAGCTGCCTGCAATTATTGCGAGTTCAGTTTTCATCAGGTTCAAGGTTGACTCAGCCTTCCATCCTTTCTAAGGTAGGTAAAATGAAGACCCAGTTTGTGGGGGCAATAAGCTGACTTTGTATAAAATATACAAAAGTATGAAGGCTATTGCTTAACGCCTTGTAAGCCACTCTGAGTCTCCGGAGAAGGGCGGCATATAAATAAAAATAAAAATTAAAAAATAAATAAATAATGAAAGATCCAACAAAAGGGGCAGCACCTGGCAACTACAGGCTAATTATCAACAACTTTCAAATTGCTAACTGGTGTGGTAGTGATGCAGTCCAACAGCATCTTGTTGAAAACAAGCTCTGTCCTCCTGAAAGGAAACTGCCCAAACAACAGAGGAACAAAAGACCAGTTCCTAAGTGATAAGATAGTTTTGGAAAATTGAAGGAGAAGAAAGACCTACTTAAATGTAACTTGGATTGCTTAAATGAGGCATTCAACTCCCTGCCCCATGTCTGTATAATTAAGTGCCTAGAAATAGTAGAAATATCAGAAGCTTTATGCAAAAATCAATGACACAAGGGAAGACACAGTTGCTGGCCCATGGTGATAGATTGGGCTAGGTTAATATCAAGAGAGGGATTTTTTTCAAGGAGACTCACTATCACCACTACATTGTGTCATTGTGTGATTCCTCTGTCAACAATATTGAACAAGTCAAGATTAGTCAAACTGCTGTACTATCAGCTGGATTTTTACTAATTATATTTTCTCTGGATTTCTCTGAAAATAGGCATCCTATCACTTGAAAATGTATTAAACTAGTAGTTTGTGATGAAATTATTGTATTCATTGCAGCTCTACTTTGGGTATAAAAGCATACAGCCAGAAAATGAAAAGGCATAAATCACTTTTGTGATTGTGAGATGGGTGGCCCCATAAATCCTATCAAACGAAATGAATGAATTGCCCAACCATTATTTTTTGCAATGCCTTAGTATTTATTCTTTTTGGTCCTTAGCTGTTGTGCAAGCATTTTTTCTACAACCTCTTTGGCCGAAGAGACTGTAGAAAAAAAATGCCTTTAAAGCCTCTGACCATCCCAACTGAGTTGCCTGATCGTCAGAGGCTTTTAAAAGCATTTTTTCCACAACCTCTTAAGGTTGTAGAAAAAATGCTTTTAAAAGTAAAAAAAAAAAAAAAAGTTGGCCACGCCCACCCAGTCACATTAACCCACCACCACCAAGCCACGCTCATGGAACCGGTAGTAACAAATTTTACGTTTCACCACTGCTTCCACCCTTCCGAGGTAGGTAAAATGAGGACCTTAATTTGGGGGGGGGGCAATGTGCTGACTCTGTAAACCACTTAGAGAGGGCTGTAAAGCACTGTGAAGCGGTATATAACTCTAAGTGCTCTTGCTCTGGCTATCTTGAGTTTTGCAATTTTATTTAAACATAATCCAATTGTCTGGCTGGCAGTCTAAACTCACATGTTGCACATTATTCTTTTTTATTTTTCTTTAAATCCTAAGCATATCAGACATTTTCTGAAGAAATTTCACCTTACATATTTGTTAATTGGAAATTCAGTGGCAAGAGTAGATCCAGCAAGGCCCATCAATGAGGCTGTATAGGTATTTAAAATGATTTGAAGAAGGGCTTCAGGTTATACGAACACAGCACCCCTGCTGTTGTGTATGTATCTATTTTGTGCGGGAAATTCAAATGCATAGTGAATTCTGATTGGTATATAAAAGTATATAAAGAGGGCTGTTGCCTGTGAGTTTTTGCTGAAGTCTCACCCTGAATTAAAGAGCTGTTGTTACTAGCCTGCTTGTGCCTCTCATTATTCCCGCGCTACAACATTGGTGATGAAGGTGGGATTGAGGCCACAAGAGGCAAATCAAAAGAGCTTGGAGTTTCAGCCAGGGTGACTAGCGAACACGGAGATGTGGCATGTCTGCCTACGTTCCACCAAAACCCTTCGATCCGACCCGAGAGAAGTGGGGATCGTATCTGACAAGGTTCGAGTGCTCCTTGGAAGTGAGCGAAATGCAAGGGCTCTCCGCAAACAGAAAACGAGCTCTGTTCTTAAGCCACTGTGGGCCAGACATATTCGAGAGGGCCAAATCCCTCTGCGAGCCAACCCCAGTCCAGACGGTCCCCTGGGACGTCCTTCAAGCCAACCTGAAGGCCCACTACGCTCCAGTTCCATCCAAATTCGTTCAGCGCTACGAACTCCGGCAAAAAGTTCAAAAAGAAGAAGAGCCGGTGAGTGCTTATGTGGCCGCGCTTCGAAAAGCCGCTACACATTGTGACTACAGAGACTTAGATGATGCATTGCTTGAACAACTGATTTGTGGGGTTCGTGATACCCGGTTACAAAGGCATCTTCTAGCCAAGCCAGACCTAACGCTAGCCGGCGCGCTAGACGAAGCCCGAGCACATGAGGCATCAACGAAAGCGTCAGAAGCATTGCAGCATCCCAGTTCAAGCAAGGACGGGCCGAAAACAGCCCTGGTCCACAAAGAAGAGGTGCGAACCAGCACAGAGGAAGAGTCGGATGAGGACGTCTTCCATACAGATAAGAGATCGAGCAAACAAAGCCGCCGCCACAAGAACTGCCCCAGCTGCGGCAGGGATCACGAGAGACAGTCGTGTAAATACAGAGAAGCCATCTGCAGGCTTTGCGATAGAAAAGGCCACCTAGCACGAGTTTGCAGAGCTCAACTTCTGCGTAGTCGAAAACCACGTGACTACCGCGACCAACCAGAACCGGCTCGTTCAAAACAGCCAATCAAAGATGACGGCGTGAGAAAACGGCGCGAACCTCAAAAGCGGGAAACCTACAGCATGACAATCGGCCAAGCCAGCACACCCGACGACGAGAACGTCTACATGAAAGTAGAAATTGATGGCAAATTGTGCGAAATGGAGATCGACACCGGGTCTACGTTATCGATCATGTCCTGGTCAACACTCAAGGCACTCCTGCCCAAGCTTCAGAAAAATGAGCTATCCTGACAGAAAATCCGCCTACTCGACTACCAGGGAAACCGAGTTCCCGTTGAAGGCGTGGGCACGTTCCGGGTCACCTACGGCGAGTTCCAGAAAGAGCTGCCCCTGACCGTCGTTAGCAAGCCCCTTCTGAGTCTACTGGGCATGAAATGGTTCCGAGCCCTCGGCACGGGCTTCACGGGCGTCCACAACATTAACGGATCATCACTGAAAGAAAAACTGCTTCACGAGTTTCGGGACGTTTTCGAAGCGATTCTAGGCAAGTACTAGGGGACCCCTATTTCTTTCAATTTAGACCCAAACGTAGCGCCAATTAGACTGAAGGCAAGATGAGTTCCCTTTGCCTTAAAACCCAAAATCGATGTGGAGCTCGACAAGCTCATTAAGCAAGGGGTGCTAGTTCCTGTAGATCACGCTAAGTGGGAAACCCCAATAGTTACTCCAGTTAAAGCGGATGGCTCAATTAGGATTTGCGCCGACTATAAGTGTTTGATTAACAAGGCGTTGTAGCAGAGTGCCTATCCGGTTCCTATAGTCCACCATCTACTATACTCCCTGGGCCCTGGCAAGCTATTCGCAAAGCTAGACCTTGCGCAGGCGTACCAGCAACTGCCAGTAGATGACGCTATGGCAGAATCACAGACAATAGTAACCCACAGAGGTGCCTTTAAATGCACCAGGCTTCAGTTTGGGGTCAGCATCGCCCCAAGACTTTTTCAAAGTATTATGGAGCGCCTCCTATAAGGCCTCCTAGGTGTCGTCCCGTATTTCGACGACATTTTGATTAGTGGCCAGGACGAAGCTCAGTTGGGCCAAAGGGTTAGACAAGTCCTAACCAGATTCAGAGAAGCGGGACTCAAACTCAAACGAAATAAATGCAGGATAGCAGTGCCATCAGTAGAATTCTTAGGCTACAGAATCGACGGCTCAGGCATTCACCCCAAAGAAAGCAAGGTGAGGTCTATCCAAGGCGCACCCACCCCCAAGTCAAAAGCCGAGCTACAGGCTTTCCTGGGCCTACTCAATTTCTATATGAAACACAAAGCCACCGTTGCGGAGCCTCTGCACAGGCTCCTTGGAAAAAATGTTCCGTGGGTTTGGGGCAAGCGAGAAGCGACCGCTTTCAATGCAGTAAAGAGACTTTTGTCCGAGGACAGTTTCCTCATTCAGTACAACGCTGAACTACCTCTGGTGTTAGTCTGTGACGCTTCCCCCTTTGGCGTTGGCACGGTTTTAGGCCATAGACTGCCGAATGGGTTAGAGGCGCCCATCGCCTATTACTCTCGCACTCTGTCTAGTGCTGAAAGGAACTATAGCCAGCTAGATAGGGAGGCACTAACGGCTGTAGCGGGGGTCAAAAAATTTCACGAGTATTTGTTTGGCGGCACCTTTGAACTCATTACAGACCACCAGCTGCTTTTGGGACTGTTGGCTGGAGATAATCCGACCCCGGCGGCTCTCTCCTCCCGGATGACCAGATGGTCCATTTTCTTGGCCGCATATTCGTACAAACTGCTCCACCGGCTGGGCAAAACCTTAGGACATGCTGACGCCCTCAGCCGATGTCCTTTGTCAGAACTATTGGACAACCCAACCCCGGAAGCCCCGGTTTTACTGCTTGACATTGTTTCCCCGGGCCCCATCTCTTCGAACGAGATGGCAAGGGTTTCTGCCAGAGACTCTGTTTTGCGCACAGTAATGGGCTGGGTAACGAGGGGTTGGCCTACCAAGGTGGACGGTGGTGACGTCCAATTGTATTTCAACAAGAAAAATGAACTGTCAATGTTGGGGGGTTGTTTGTTGTGGGGTGACAGGGTGGTCATTCCTTCACGATTAAGGCACAGGGTTCTAGAAATGCTGCACGAGGGACACCTGGGGTTGTTCGCATGAAAGGCCTAGCTCGTAGCTATGTTTGGTGGCCACATCTCGACCAAGATGTCACTGAGTGGGTGGGGAAGTGTAGGTCCTGCCAGGAGTCCTGCCCAGATCCCCCCATAGTGCCCGTTCGGGAGTGGAAAAACCAAAGGGACCGTGGGGGAGGATTCACATAGATTTCGCTGGCCCGTTCCATGGCCAGAACTTTCTAATTATTGTAGATGCATATTCTAAGTGGCTCGAGATTGCCCTAATGCCATCAACCACTTCTGAGGCCGTAATCAAAGTACTCAGAAAACTATTCGCAACACACAGGTTGCTGGACACTCTGGTGTCCGACAATGGGTCCTAGTTCACGGCAACTCAATTCGAAGGCTACCTAGCCGAACTAGGCATTAGACATGCACTATCCTCTCCTTTTCATCTGGCTTCTAATGGCCTTGTTGAACAATTTGTAAGAACGGCCAAAGAAGCCCTCTCCTGTTGTGGCCCCGCCCTCTGAGCCTATCCCATTGGAGGAAGAAAGCTCCGAGCATGAGGAAGAGGAGTCAGCCAGGCCTCCCTCTCCAGGCCCCTCCCCTCTGGCACTGTCTCAGGTGCCGGCCGACGGAGAGGAGAGTAGCAGGGAGACAGGTGTCTCGGATGAGAGTGTACGAGAGACATCATTCCTGGACGCATGCCTCCGAAGGCGTGATAAACGATTGCAGCAGCTCAGGAGGCGTGCTAGGGATTTGAACTGAGTCACTGGACCACACCCCAGAGACTATATAATAGAGGGTGGTGGCCAGTGATCCCTGTGACAAACAAAAATAAACCTTGGATAGTCACTAAAGCCTCGTCCGAAACTGCTGAGAGGAATATTTATTTTTGTTGGACTCTTGTACGCTGAGTATATTATCTTTCTGTTTCTGTGGAAATAAAGCACTTGGCAGACGGTGTGTATATCACTGCCAAGTTGGAGAGAAAGACCTGGGTGTGTGCCAAGTGCTTCCTTAACCCTCGGCTGGCTGTGTTTGTGTGTGTGTGTGGACGGGGACAGATTATCTCCTGACTCGATGCAGGGGACTGGCAGGCTAGGATAGACGAGTTCCTAGCAATACAGCATGCTACCCTGTGCCCCACTTTGGGCCGCAGCCCGGCCGAACTTTTAATGGGCCGAAAGCTACGATGCGTTCTAGACAGACTGCATCCGAACTACTCCTCTGATAGTTTCACCGGGGAAGGGGGAGGACTAAGACACTTCGAAGTAGGATCACTAGTTTTTGCTAGAAGCTACACCAATGGGCCCTTATGGGTAGAAGGAACCGTCGTAGGAATTACCGGTCCAAAGTCATACACAGTAGATATCGGGCATGGTAAAATCTGGAGGAGACATATAGATCAATTGCGTAAACATTTACCAAATGAAACTCCATGTCCTAACTACACAAGTCTTTCCGACACAGCTACCTCAAGCCCGAGTAAGCCGGAATACTTATCTGGCAACCCTGAGTTCCAGTGCCACCCCAGCGAGCCGACACTTCCAGCCGGAGATCGCCACACCTCCAGAGAAATCCAGGAGGTTCCATTGGCGGAGCCGGGAGAGACAGGAGGTCCCTCCGACCGGCTCGACGCCTCACCAACAACTGAACTGCGCAGGTCAACCAGGATTAAGACACGCCCTGGTCACCTGCGTGATTTTGTATGTAAATATGTAAATAGATAGAATAAGTGCCTTCTGGGAAGGGAGGGGTGTTGTGTATGTATCTATTTTGTGCAGGAAATTCAAATGCATAGTGAATTCTGATTGGTTCTTGGTTGCCTCTGGAAAGTATATAAAGAGGGCTGTTGCCTGTGAGTTTTTGCTGAAGTCTCACCCTGAATTAAAGAGCTGTTGTTACTAGCCTGCTTGTGCCTCTCGTTATTCCCGCGCTACAACACCTGCACTTTTCAATCAGACAAGCCTGTCTTTTCCCAGTTTTGCAAATTGAAGAAGCTGCTTTAATGAAGAGTGGAGCAGTACTGTTTCTCTGAGCTTTGAAGCTGTTCTGAAGCATTTTTGGAAGTAGCATCTAGAGCTCTGCTAATCAAGTAAATTGAACAGAGCTCTTCAGCGTTTGTCTCTTATGAAACTGAGAATACAGCTTGATCTCTGCATTATCTAAAAAGACTTAAGTGCTAAACTGTATTATCTTATGGCCAGTTTGCTTTGTTGTAATAATGAACTTTTCAGCAGCTGAAGCTTGTCCCCCAAATCCATCATGTACTATATTATATTACTGCAGAATAAGGTATTTGTATGGATTTATTGATTAGTTGCAGAGGTGAAATCCATTTTTTTTACCACTGGTTCTGTGGGTGTGGCTTGGTGGATGTGGTGTTGCTTAGTGGGCGTGGCTTGGTGGGCATGGCAGGGGAAGGATACTGCAAAATTTCCATTCCCACCCCACTTCAGAGGAAGGATACTGCAAAATCCACATTCCCTCCCCACTCCTGGGGGAAGGATTTTGCAAAATCTCCATTTCCACCCCACTCGGGCCAGCCAGAGGTGGTATTTGCTGGTTCTCTGAACTACTCAAAATTTCTGCTACCGGTTCTCCAGAACCTGTCAGAACCTGCTGAATTTCACCCCTGATGAGTTGGTTATTATCTGCATGTCCTTTTTTTAATTCATGGAGCTCCTTTTTTCCCTTCTATCTCCAAAGAACAAAGTTAGCAGGAAAAGTGGCATCATTTTGGCACTTCACCTTATAGTATTTTATTTTAACAACTATATCTTTTCTTTTTTTTCTCTTGTTAGGTATTTATTTAAAAGAGAAGTAAACATATATGCACAATCCATGTAGTTACATACAAAACTTCTACGAAGATATGGCAGTGGCTTCATAACTGGATGTCCAATTCAGCTATCCAGTCAATCTTCTCTGGGGTTGCTTTGTGCAGGCGTTCTAGGGAACCAGAGAATATACATTGTGGGCAATCGTGCACAATATGTTTAATGGGAAGCAATTGATGTCCATGTCCATAGCATTCCTAATGGGTGACAATGACCAGATGCAGCCGTACTGGACTTTTGGGCATCACAGCCATGACAAACAGAAGTGTATAAAATCTCTTGTTTGTAAGGAAACTGAGTAACAATCATGATTGAACCCCTACACACAGACATTTTCAGAAAAGAAGAACTGAAACATAGCATTAGCATAGCATAGCATAGCATTATGTTGCAAAACATTGCAAAACTCAGCACTGCAGCGCTATGCTATTTAATTCAGCAGACCTAAGATCAATGGAAATAAATTCAAGAATTAGATTGGGCTGCATGAAAAGCACAAATCATAAGGCCTTCTAACATATGTATACTAACCCATTGCCTTAATATTTATTGGCTTGGAACTAAACTAAGTTGATTGAATTTTCATTCTATTAAAATCAGTTAGATAGGTTATTCACAGTCTGTCAAATTAGTTTCGGTGCAAAGAAAGTTTCACTTATATAGTTTGGATGAACCTAATATCAAGGTTTATTTATTTATAACCATAACAATAATGTATTACAGTGGAATTAATTTGTTATACAGTGTAAGCGTCAATATCATCTGGCATAACTAATGCAAATTTTCAAACAAATCAAGATTTTAAAAAAGTGTCTACCCAGAAATAGGTACATTCAATCAGTAAAGAAAAAACACTTATAAATATAAGTGACATACAAAACATTAGCAGGGTAGCACAGTATGAATAAGCAATTATATGCAAATGAATTTAGGTTTTTATTAATAGTAAAAGAATACCATGGAATGGCTGTAATCAATGTACCTACATAACAGTCAATTGAAACAGTCAATTGAAAGTAGCATATCAAATCTGCCTTACAGAAGGAAGGAAGGAAGGAAGGAAGGAAGGAAGGAAGGAAGGAAGGAAGGAAGGAAGGAAGGAAGGAAGAAGAAGAAAGAAAGAAAGAAAGAAAGAAAGAAAGAAAGAAAGAAGAAAGAAAGAAGAAAGAAAGAAGAAGGAAAGATGAAAACAACTTAAATATGAATACAAATATAAATATTGTTATGAATGAAGGCAACTATAAGTGTCTAATGATAATGTTGCAAAATCCAATCTGGGTCAGTAACTGGGACCAGAAGATATCTGAGCTTTTGGATTCATGCTAGAGCCCTTCCTCAGGGAACTTCTCTCTCCAGAATACAAGTTCCTTGAGATTGGGTTCCAGCATGAGTCTGAAAGCTTGGAAGACTAAACCTTTGGTCCTGGTGACTGACCCAGATTGGATCCTAAAATAAATATTGTTGGATTTGATTTCTCTTCAATGCTTTCTTATCCCTTTACACAGATTTCTTCAGGGCTTTAATAAGCCACATGTAGATCCAATAAGAAAACATTTTCCAGTTTCTCTTAATTTATGGGTCATTCCATGTCAAGTTGTCTGGGGCTCCCAGATTGACCATCACGGATTTTGATGAAATTTGGTGTGAACATGCACACATGTCCCCAATGAACATTGGTAAAGTATTATGTTTGCCGAGGCAATACTTGTGGAGATATAGTCATTTGTTTGACCCCATACCGCAGCCTTCTACAGTATGACTCTGAGGTTTCAGCAACTTTGAGACATAATATCTCTGGCAATATTTTGTTGAGAGAAACAAAACTTGGCCATCTTGTACAACTTGTTGTGCTCTATTAAACAAAATAATAAAAACATTCTCATGAGTGATCTCCGTCTACATAATTTGGAGCAGAGTTGGCAAAAAAGGACTGTGACGCAAAAAAAATGTTTGGCTTCTTATATCTCTGAAAGGAAAGATATAAGAAATGTGAAACTTTGTGTGTAATAAGCAACACAAGGTTGTCGAATATAAAATTTCATTCTCCTACTGCTTTCCAGTAGTCCTCAAATTGAGTATAAAGGTAATGGCTTTTGTAAAAAGGCCAAAAATAAGGTATTTTCAGCCTGCTTTTACAAAAAAAGCTTCTGGAAACTCTGTTAAATCATTCTCATTAGAAAGAGCATGTTTCAACTACCCTAAAAAAGTAGGGTTGGTGTTTCATTGCTGATATATAAAGCCCTAAAAATAGGGATAAAGTTGAGGATGTTGCTATGGCAGCGTCACATGCATTCTATTATTGTTTCGTCTTGTTTGTTTTATATAGACATCATTACTACTATTATATTGCATTGGTCCATGGTGACCTTGTCACTACCAGTTCAGGCACTTGACCCAGCAACCCCATCACCATAGGGGGCACACCTGATAGCCATGGCTGTGTTTCTTGGTTCAGGATTCCAAGCCTGTAGTTTGGTTTCTTCCTTGAGGTTCCAAAGCCTTCTGTGGGTATCTGTCTGGTTCCCAAGCCAGCAATTGGGCAGCTTATCCTAGGTTCCCAAGCTTAAAGTGGGTATCTTATATGGTTCCCAAGCTGAAGTCCGTACTGTTTGTATGAACTGCCAAATTCCAACAATCACTTATTTATTATTGAATTTACACGCAATGTTCTTCAGCGTCACTTCTGGGAATTGATACTATTGACCTGATGATGTAATTGAAGGTGCTGGAAGCACGCAAATAAAATGTGATTCTGGAACCCAATAAATATCTTGTCTTCCAGGCCAATAAAATGAATGAGCAGGGCCTCGTGGATGCATAAATGTTACTAACACATAATTTTGTTTGATCAAAATTTCCACAACGTTGCCTACCCACCATTTTTTGTCATAAATGCAGGCAACATAATAACTGGGAAATATGTTGGCCAACTTTAAATTCGGATCAATTGGCTATAAAGTTAATTGTGTCATTTGAACCTTTGCTGGCAGAAATTGAATTTGAATCAACTGGCACAAACTGGTGATGATCTCTCGTGCTAGCTATTGTGCTGCTAACTTTCCATCCTTCTTCTTGCAGCATCCTGCTGTCTTCAATTTCTTCCTTCGGAACGTATATATATTTAAGACCGTGAATGTTTCTGTCACAAAAGTTGAACAGATCTGTCGGTGTCAGTATTTGGTCAGTTGATGGTCACTGGAGGCTGGCTTGAGCAGCCAAATATTTAATCATTCCGCCAACTCCATCAGATGGTGATTTGGTGAAACAAAATCACATGATGAAACATTCACGGACTTAAATATATATATGTTCTGAAGGAAGAAATCGAAGATAGCAGGATGCTTCAAGAAGAAAGATTAAGTTTAAGTAAAAATGTTAAACTAAAAATGGATATCTTTTTAAAAAATTATCAAGGTATTAAAATGGTTAACTTTAAACTTAATTGATAATTTTCTGAAAGTTTTGAAACAGATATTTTGAAGGATGAACTCAAGAGTTAGAAATAATTTAACTCAATGGATTAATAGTATTTTTAAGATTATATTTTGAAGAATATTCTATTGAAGTGTTTTTTTTTTTAAAAAACTTACTGAAGTATTAAAATGGTTAATTTAAAATTGAATGGATATAAAATAATTTTTTTTCTTCTTAAAAGATATGCTTTAAAGAAAGTTTTATAATGTTTAAATTAGAATTTTAAAAGGGGAGGCTGATGAACAATTTTTAAAAGAGGAGTTAAAGAGTGTGAGGGGGTGTTGAATCTTGTACTAAATTATTATATTTTAGCTTATGTTTGTTTAATGCTATACCCTGTTTTTGCTCTGGGAAGTCGGGGATGGGGGTGGGGAAGGGGGGGTTGAAGGTTGTGTGGGGATAAAATGGTTGTCTAATTCTTAATAAAATTAAAAGATAGTTTAATAAATAAATGTATTATTAATAAATGTATTAATAGAGAAGTAAGAAAAGTGGGGGAAATGTTATAATAAAGGAAATGATAATATTAAGATATGATAAATATTGGAAGAGCAGAAAGAAGATACAAAAGGTGTATTCAGAAGATATATTGACTGATTGATTATGTATTGTTTGTTTGTTTGTTTGTTTATAAAATAAAAAAAAACTTTTTGAATAAAAAAAAGAAAGAAAGTTCAAAGTCCAAACTTTACCCTTTTTTCGCGCCACAGTCATTTTTGGCCAACTTTGCTCTAAATTATCTAGATGAAGATCACTCATGAGAATGTTTTTATTATTTTGTTGAATAGAGCACAACATGTTGTACAAGATAGCCAAGTTTTGTTTCTCTCAACAAAACATTGCCGAAAATATTATGTCTCAAAGTTGCTGAAACCTCAGAGTCATACTGTAGAAGGCTGCAGTATGGGGGTCATACAAATGACTATATCTCTGCAAGTATTGCATCAGGAAACATAACACTTTACCAATGTTCATTGGGGACATGTGTGCATGTTCACACCAAATTTCATCAAAATTCATGATGGTGGAGCTGGGCACTTTTCTGAAATCAGATCACTTGACATGGAATGACCCTTATCATTTATATTTTCCTTTTAATTTTTAAAATCACAACCAGTTTCTTTTGTATATACTATAAAGCTTCCTCGTCTTAATCATTTCCTTGGCCTGCCATTTGTACTCCCACTTGTACTTTCTCTGGTTTGTTAAATAGATTTCTTCCACATCTGTCATTCCTTCATTAACATCTTTTAGACATAGTCTACTCATAAAAGCAAATATTATTACTGATAGTGTTGATATTGCAAACACTAATTTCTGGCTCTGTTCTTTAAATAACTCCTTTAATGTTTCCAATGTTACAAGGTTTTGTGTCATTTTGTAAGTCCTAGTATTAACTGACATCAAGAATAGACTTATATTATTTTTCTTCTGTTAAAATCTTTAGTTCCCTTTAGTGTCCAGTTTCTGAAATAATCATTTATCTTTGTTACGACTTGCAGTAGCCAGAATAGTCTGTTTCCCATGAGAAATGATTTATTTTTTATAGTTAATTCCAAAATCTTATAGTAAAAGTTGATATTAAGAGTTCCGGAGGACTCTTAATGACTTTAATATGGTTAATCAGCAATTTCCAGAAGTTATTAGAAAATAAGGTTTAGGAACTTGGTGTCTTTTAAAAGGGTCCTCTGTTGTTGTGAGTAAAGATGGCTGACCCTGATGTCTTCTGGCACTCAAACCCACAGAAAAATCCTGCCCTGTGGTCTGCTCACTACGAACAATCATCCAGAACATATGTGAGTGATTTTCTGTGCTCTCCTTATCCAAGGAGAGGTTCCAAGGAACAAGTCTACTCACTAGTTCCTTGATCTTTGCCACAGTTGTTGCCTTCACTTTCATAGAACTGTTTTCAGTTCATCATATCTCTCCAGGAAGTCCCTGTTGCATCCTTCTTATTTACTATATGTTTATTGCTGTTTTCCCTACCACTGTCCAAAACATTTCATACTTGACCCATTTCAACCTGAAACTGGTCCAGGGGTGGGCTTTAAAATTTTTAGCAGGAGATTCTCTGTCCGGTTGCTGGGTAGACATGGCCATGGTGGGTGTGGCCTAGTTGGCCTCCTGCACCATGGCGGGGAGGGGCATCTTTGCCCTCCCTGGGCTCTGGAGGCTTTTCTTGAGCCTCCGGGAGGGTGAAAATGGCTTTCCCAGGCTCCCGAAGTCCTCTCTGGCCTTCCTGAACTTCTGGTAGGCCCGTTTTTCACACTCCCCAAGCCTCCGTGTGCGCCCTGCACTTACCTGCATCCAAAACAGGCTATGTGGGGACTCCTGGGAAGGGAGGGGAAGGGTGAGCGGGGTATTTGAGGGTTTTCTGAACTGCACAGAATCTTAGCTAGAGGTTCTCACAAACCCCTGTGAACCCCTGAAATAATTGCTTTAAATTTAAGACAGGGTTGGTCTAATCCTTCTGGAAGTGTACTGAATTCAAAATAACTCTGCTTTGAATAGGAAACAGATGTTTTGATCTTAGAACACTTCCAAAGGGGCCAGGCCCCCTTCCCTCTTTCTTTGGTGCCTTCAAGTCGGCTTTAGACTCCTGGCAACGGCCTGGGAAAGTCCCTGCAGTTTTCTTGGCAAATTTTTTTTGGAAGTGGTTTGCTATTCCTCTTTTTTAGGGCTGAGAAAAAATGACTGGACCAAGGTCATTCAATTCGCTTTGTGTCTAAGGTGGGACTAGAACTCACAATCATCCAGTTTCTAGCCTGGGACTCTAAACCACTACATCAAACTGGCTCTCCAATTTGAAAAACTCTTACCAAGCAGAAATATTGTTTCAAGTTTGAGATACAGCTTTATGGTCTTGAGATGTTTCAATTAGATATATTTTCTATTTGTCCAATTTTGGCTATATTACCAATAGTATCCCTAAATATCATTAACAGAATGGATGATGTGATACATAAAACAACACCATTTAAACTCCGGTGATTGAAAAGTCTTTAATAATCCACAGTACTCCCTTTATCCTGAAATGTGTAGCATTCTTTCAGAAAAACTCGACACTCCCTGATTCCCCCCCCCCCCCAATCCTTCCCACCGGCAACCAATTATGGTTCTCAAAACAAATGTTTTCCAACATGCAAAGAGATTGGAAGAAGTAAAAGATTCTTGAGGAACATATTACTAGGAAGAAATTGAATATAATACAGAGATTATCCTAGGCACTAGAACAAACATATAGTGGTCCATTAATATGAGGTTAAATACCAGCCATTTGCTATACAAATAATCTCTGTGGTTTGAAAAGCCTCAGCAGGCTGGTAGACTTGACCTTTGTAAGTAATTCGTGTTATCATTTCCACTTGTCTATCAATCATTCTAGCCCCTTGTTACACCAATCTTCAATTATTCTTTCAACAGAAAAGCCTTTTGCATTAAGACCAATTTAAGAAGAATAGGAACCCATTTACTACCTTATTGCAGCTTTCTCTAAGAGATGCCTTCCAAGTACGTTGGACTACCAAGCCTGCAGCATATCCAGCTTGCAAAATGACTTAAATTTCTAGGAGTTGCAGTTTAACATATCTGGAGAGCATCAATATTAGAAAAAGCTATTATATTCCTTTGATTTTTTTTCTTTATAAAATCAATTTCAGCATTCAGAAATGTCCTTTCCAGGACTTCCTACCAATAATTTTTTGTTTAATGACTTATGTTATATAAGTTTTATTGCACATAGCTAATAAAACTCTGATCCAAAATCAAGCTGCTGTATGTTATTCTAAATGTATTTTATTTAAAAAAAAAGTTTCCAGAAATATGTTTGCGTCAGTACCTTGTATGTACCTAAGTGTCGATAGGATGCTGATAGAAAGAAGGAAAGGATTATAAGCAAGCGGTGGATTACAATTTTACAATAATACATCTTGATTTAACAAGGAACAAAGACTAATTAAGAGAGTGACTGTAGAAAGTGAAACTTAAAGAACTAAGACTATTTAAGACGGTTGTGGACGGAAGGGAATCAGCTGAATGGTAGCGAATGGCGGATTGAGGATTGAGGATTCGGAGAAGGAATTTTTACTTTGTATCCAGCAGTAATAACAAACTCAAACCACAGACACGGGATTTGTAACGAGACATTGGACACATTGACGCTGTTGGTAAAGGAGATATAACTTGCTACACAGGAAAATCGGAACAATTAACTCACTGATTTAACGGAAGCTATTGCAATAGAACTGTGAAAGCTGGGTGAGAAGAAGGCGAACTGAAGAACGAAGGAAGAAGGAGAAGGAAGTAATTCCAATTGGTCTGAAAGTGATATAGTGGAGAATTTTAAATATTAAATTATTAAAATATAGTTATTTCATTTACTTTACAAAATCCAAATTTAAAACTTATTTAATTTTGCTTAAAGAATACTAATATTAAATTTTGAAGTTATTATAATATATACCAAAGAATTGATTTAAGACTATCTTTTTCTTTATTGTTTTATGGTTTCCCACCCCATTGAAATAAGTTAATAGATTTTATAGTAATATATTGATTAAGGGGAATTATATTGTGTATTGATTAGAAACTTAGATATTAACATAGACATTGGAAAGAGACTGTTATAGATATTATTAAGGAATAATAAGGAACAATAACTGTGATAATCAATATAAGTAGTATATACTGGCAATTGTGATATAACTTAATAGAATATCTTAGATAATTTATAGAGAATCTTAAATTCCATAGGTTTATTACATAAAGGTTACATAGGAATTGTTTAGTGTTAAAGTGAACTTAAGTATTGTGAAACCAGAAAGTATGAACATAAACGTGATTTAGCATTAATATAACTTGTATTTAAATATTAATTGTATTATATTGTATAGGAACAAGAATAGAAGAATGAATTGCTAAAACACTGTATTTCCCCCTAACCCCTCTGAATTAATTAATCTGACTCTTATATAACAATATTTCACCTACCCCCAACCAAATCAGTGTATGAAAATTTGGGGAAAAATTATACAAAAAACCATGGCAACATCCTCAATAACAATAACTAAAACAGGGAAAAAACTAACACCCACACAATCTTCACCTGCACAACAAAAAACGATGCTAACTACAGACAAGGAAAAAGCTGCCACTGCACACAACATACAGAATATACAGTCTATATTAGCTATGATTCAGGAGGGGATGAACAAGACCCAAGAAACAATAGCGAACAACCATGAAGAAACAAAAAAGAACCATGAGGAACTGAAATCAGAAGTATGACAAATAAATGATAATATAAAAAAAATGGACGACAAGATTGAGAGAATACAACAAAACATAGTTAAAAACAAAGAATGAATCCAAAACATGGAAGCTAAAATGGTGCTAACGGAGGAAAAGATGGATAACATCGAACAAAATCAAATGGAGTTAAATAGAGAACTTGAAGAGTCAATTACCCATTTAGAATTAGAAAAGGCATCATTCTTTTTACGGTTTCAAAATATTGCAGAAACAAAAGGAGAAGATCTAAGAGACCTGATGACAGATATATTAGTTGAGGCTACCCAGAAGGAAAAAAACGATATTAGTAGGGAAATTGACGAAATCTATAGAGTTCATATGAACTATGCCCGTAGGCACAAACTACCTAAAGAAATACATGTTAGATTTGCACGTAAAATTGTAAAAGAAGAGATCTACACATTAATGAGAGAGGGAAAACCCTGCTACAAAGGAAAAGAAATAATAACCCTAAAACAAGTTCCAAGAAGAATAAGAGAATACAGGAAAAACTACAATTTCTTGACAACCCTACTGAATCAACATAAAATAATGTTCCGCTGGCTGGTGCCAGAGGGAATTCTAATATCTTGGGACGACAAAAAATATAGAATCGACACGATAGAGAAGGCACAAGAATTTTTTGACACACATTTTATAATAGAAGAAGAACAGGAAACTAGGCGTGACTCAGAAAATACAAACCAGGAACACTCCACGGGGGAAACAAAAAAAGAAAAGGAAGAAAAGGAGTCTAGGGAAAGGGAGAAGATGGAAAGAGAAGGGGCTAGGGGGAAAACACAAATGGTAACAAGAAACACAAGTAGACTTAGACTAACAAAGAAAAACTAAGGGAAATGGGACGAGAGTTGAAATTAATCTCAATTAATATAAACGGCCTTAATCTACCAACCAAAAGAACACATACTTCCAAAAAACTTCAAAAATTAGACATAGACATTATCAATTTACAAGAAGTACATATTAAAAAACAACATAAACAATTATTAGAAAACAGAAAACTTGGATCACTATTCATCTCGCTATCAGATCAAAAAAAAAGAGGCATCGCAATATACATTAAAAGCCATATTCAGGCAAAACCAATTTACACAGATGGAGATGGCAGGATACTAATGATAGACATTAAGACGGAGGCCCGAAATATGTTACTGGTATCAATATATGCTCCGAACGGGAACCAAAAAGAATACTTTAAAAAGATACATGATAAAATTAAAGAATTAGACTACGAACATATATGTATAATAGGGGACTATAATGCAATCGTACATATGGACTATGACTACCAGAGTAACAAAAAAAAAAAACAAATCTAGGAAAAAGACACTACCTGACACTTTTAAGGATATGATTCAAGAGTTACAACTGAAAGATGCCTGGAGAGAACTGAATAAAACCAAAAAACAGTATACATATTACTCAAATCCCCATCAGTCCAGATTAGATATGGCCTGGATGACTGCAGAACTAAGAGAAAACATAAAAGAAATTGAAATTATACCGAACGTATGGGCAGACCACAGTCCTATAACAATAGTCTGGAAAGGCCAGCAAAAAAGAGGAAGATGGATGATGGATAGAGAGTTCATCAAAGATAAAGAATACATAGAGATGATAAAGAAAGAGATGGAGATATTCTTTCAAATAAACAAAAGGGAACATACATTATTGCAAATCCTATGGGACACTACAAAAGCATATATAAGAGGACTAACAATTTCATTCAAGGTGAAGAAAAACAGAGAGAAACAGCAAAGAAGAAACAATTTATTGATTGAACTCGGAAAACAGGAAGCAGAATTACAGAACAGACCCGATAGGAAAGAGATCAAGGAAAAAATAAACTTTATCAAACATGAAATAAACCTAATAACAACAACAGAAATAGCTAGGAAAATCAAAATGGCAAAACAAAACCAATTTGAATTCGCAAACAAAACAGGACGTTGATTGGCCTACAAACTAAAGAAAGAAAAGGAAAAAAGACTAATACACCAACTACAAGATGAACAAGGGCAACTGCAGCATATGAATGAGGAAAAAAAGCGAATCATAAGAAATTTCTATCAGGAACTATATGCACAGGAAGAAATCCAATTGGAAAAAGTAAAAGAGTATATAAATAAAACCAACATTCAAGAAATAAAGGAAACTCAAAGAGAACACTTGAACAGACCAATATCGATGTCAGAATTAATTGAAGCGAAGAAGAAGCAGAACAACAATAAAACACCAGGTCCAGACGGCATCCTGGCGGAATTTTACAAAATTGAACACCAGCCAATTGATGACATTCTATTACAAGTCCTGAATGAAGCAATTTTAGAAGCCAAAATTCCTAAATCATGGATAGAGACAATCATCACATTGATACCTAAAGAAGACTCAGATCTCACTCAAACCAAAAACTACAGACCCATATCACTTCTAAATGCAGACTATAAATTATTTACATCAATCATGGCCCAGAGAATGAAGAGAATTATTGTGAATTATATCCATACAGACCAAAATGGATTTATTCCAAATAGGCAAATCAATAAGAACACAAGAACAATAATTAATATCCTGGAATATTATGAGCAAAAATCGGACGAAAAGATGGCCTTACTCTTCCTTGACGCACAGAAAGTGTTCGACAATCTTAACTGGGGATTCCTAACATTGCAACTAGAAAAAATGGGAACTGGCGAGAAATTTCTAAATATGATTAAAACAATATATTCAGACCAAATCGCAAAAATATGGATAAACGGAGAGACAACAGACCAATTTAAAATATCCAAGGGAGTGAGACAAGGATGTCCCCTCTCTCCTATATTATATATACTAGCATTGGAACCTCTGTTGAATGAAATTAGGAATGACAATGAAATAAAAGGACTAAGAACAAAAAACCAGGAGTATAAGTTACAAGCATTCGCAGACGACGTAGTATTTATTTTAGAACGACCAAAACAATCAGGACTGAATTTACTAAGGAGGATAGAACAATATGGTGAAGTGGCAGGTTTGAAAATTAATAGACAAAAAACAAAACTACTAACTAAAAATTTGACACAAACCCAGGAGAAAGAATTGGAAGAGACATTAGGAATACAAACAACAACAAAAATAAAATACCTAGGAATTTGGCTCACCAATAAAGCATCATCCCTTAAAGAAGACAACTATATTAAATTGGCCAAACAAATTCAGAAGGACTTAGAGGCATGGAGTAAATTGAAACTATCACTATTAGGCAAAATTGCTTCAATTAAAATGACTATTCTACCAAAAATGTTATACCTATTTAGAACAATACCGATAAATCCAGGAAAATCATATTTCAAAGACCTTGATAAAATGACATCAAAGTATATATGGCAGGGAAAAAGAGCCAGGATTAAACTGAAACACCTGCAGGACACCAAAGAAAGGGGTGGCCTGGGATTACCAGACTGGCAAACATATTACACAGCAACAGCTTTAACTTGGATTAAAGATTGGATGACACTCGAAGATAAACGAACATTAGCACTAGAAGGATTCGACCTGTCCAAAGGCTGGCACGCATTCTTATGGGAGGAAAAGCCCAGACAACATGAACACTTCAGGAGACATTATATCAGAGGAGCATTGGCAAAAATTTGGATTGAAATAAGGAGAAAACACTACGACAAAATCCCAAGATGGCTATCAACCATGGAGGCCCAAATTTACCCGAACACAATGGACATAGGCAAGATGAAAACCTACGACAAATTGTTGAACATAGAGGGAGATATAAAAACAACAGAGGAATTGAGACAACAGGGCACGGACATTGATTGGTGGACGTATTTACAGATAAAATCAAGATATAAAAGTGATATGAAAAAATTTGGAATCCAAAAAGAAAGAAACGAATTAGATAAAATTATAATGCAATCAGATGACAAATTGATAACTAAAATATATAATTATTTGCTTAAATACAAATTGGAAGAAGAAGTGGTGAAGGAAAACATGATTATTTGGGCTAAAAATTTTGGATATAATATTAACCTAGAAAAGTGGGAAAAAATGTGGAAAGTAAATACTAAACTGACAATGTCCGTGCCCTACAAAGAAAATACATACAAGATGTTTTATAGGTGGCATCTCCCCCCTGCACGGTGGGCAAGGATGTTTCCCAATACCAATCAGAATTGCTGGAAATGTAAAATACAGAAGGGGACCTACTATCACATGTGGTGGTCATGCCCAAAAGTCAAAAAATTTTGGAAAACAATTCAAAGTCAGCTGGAAGAAATCACCACCCAAAAAGTGCCCCTCAGACCGGAAACATACCTATTAGGAATACTGACAAAGGACTATAAAAAAGAGACACAATACTTAATAATACACATCCTAACCGCTGCTAGAATCGTTTTCGCACAAATGTGGAAATTGGAAGATACGCCACCAGAAGAAAAAATAATACAAAAAACAATGGAATGTGCGGAAATGGATAAACTGACCAAAGAAATACAGGGAAAAGAAGACTCAGACTATTACTTAACTTGGCAAAAATGGTACAACTGGTTAGATAAAAAGAACACGAAATAAAGGAATACCACCCAATGATACCAAAACAAGGAAATAAAATGAAATATCGTTATATAAACATTGATACATGATGAAGGATAATATGTACAGATATATTGATATATAATTACCGAAGTAGCTCTATTTTCAAAGCTCAAGCTTTATGACTTGATTTCATTGTATAGTTAGTTTATGTATAGTTTGTTTAAACGTCTATATTTGTATGTGTATGTTTGTCTATAATAAAAAAAAAACATTATGTAAAACATTGATTGAGCAAAACCACGATGGGGCAGTGGAAGACAATATCTATGGGCTTCTCTGGTAATAATGATAGTAGATGAAGTATTGTGATTTAAAATGTAAGAGAAATAAGCAGTAAAGAGCTTGAATTAATAAATGAAGTAAGAAAAATAATAGCTGTGTTTGGCATTAATTACTAAGGTAGTAATTAATTAGTTGTCACTAATTAGTAGTACATTACTACTACATTAGTTTCACTTTCCCCTTGAAACTAAGGGGAAACATACAATAGATGTGAAGACGGGGGGAATAGAGATATCAATTTAATTATGAATGGAGCAATAAAACTACATGTTGGAAAATATGAATGGGAGTCATTTAGATTGCAGGTCCGTATCAAAGTGCTTATGGCAAAATCAGCCGAGAGGGAGATGCTGGTACATGAGGCACAGAAGACTCTGGAGTGCCCTGGGCCTTTCTGGATACATTGTCTATCAGTACAGTGCATGGATGCAGTCTTATTCCCCCTAAAAATGTGTATCATCCTGCATAATGCACCAAGACAAATTCCTTGTGTGTCCAATCACACTTGGCCAATAAAAAATTCCCATTCCATTCCATTCTATTCCATTCCATTCTATTCTATTCTATTCCTGACCATACAGTCTTGCTATGCAAAAGTGGGTGACTTGTGAGGAAGCTATAAGTGCTGCCAAGACCTACACAGTTAACTACCTTGTTATGGGTTTGTTGGAGAGTACTTAAAGCAATCTAATCTCCTAGGTCAGGGGTCAGCAACCTGCAGCTCTGGAGCCATATGTGGCTCTTTCACCCCTCTGCTATGGCTCCCTGTCACTCAAAATATGCATCACAATCACCAATGTGCGACACCTGCCAGCATGTGATTTATTGAGCTTTTCAACCCCCAGTAGGCAAACCATGGATAAATCCAAGGGGAAAAAATTCAGAAGAAAGCAGAACGTTTAATTCAACTACATATGCTAGTTTTATGGCCGTGCAAGAAATAGTCAGGCATCAAAAAGGTTTCGTGGCTCCCAGTGTTTTCTTTTCTGTGGGAAATGGGTCCAAATGGCTCTTTGAGTGTTTAAGGTTGCAGACTCCTGTCCTAAGTATTGGAAGTAACCTGTTTGCTGATCTTACCTCTTCTTGCATTGCAATCTCGTGGTTTTTTACATGCATAGATGTACAACAAGTAATATCTTGACCAGATTTTAAAACTATGAGGCAAATGCTACAGATCTACCTATGATACCAATGCAAAACAATTATGTTTGAGACTGAGAATGCTTTCGGACAGTTGCAGCTGCCTTTTAAGCAACCTGAATTATGAGAGGAAATGCTGAGGCTAGTGCACAAAACACCTGCAGCAGGATATTTCAACCTGTGTACAACCATAGATTTGATTATCTGGGACTTCTGGTGGTTAGGTCTGAAGGTTGAGATATCATCTATCTTATCTAAATCAGATTGAAGATTTCCGGGCAAGCCTCCAAGTGCTGGGAAATTCAGCTTTTGAATAGACTTTCCACACTTTCTAGTGTTTATCATCACACAGTAGTGAACCATTTCACTAAAATAGAACCTTGTATTTATCTCTTGCAAAGGTATCATTACCACCAAGGATATTGTTGTGGCCCGTCAGCAGTCTGTACGGATTGTAGCTGATTCTGACAGTGAGGAGGCTGGTGTGGTGTTGTGCCAGCAGCCTGTGCAGCTGGCACCCGAGTCAGACAATGAGGAGGCTGGAGAAGATGTGGTGCCAGAGGCAGGGATTCAGCCAGGGCCTTCAGAACCTCCAGAAGTTCCTTTAAGTGAAGAGGACGAAGAGGAGGAGCCTCTTCTCAATGCATGGGTGCGCAGAGCTGCCAAAAGGCAGGAGTGGCTCCTCAGGAGGAGGTCTTCTCGAGAGTAAGGCTTAGGGTTAATTGGCCACTCCCTTAGCCTATTGAAGGAGGAACGCCGACTGAAACAAGTTGTAGGGAACAATTTAAGTTCATTCTCCTTTGCATCTGGATCTCTGTGAATTGCTTCTGGGCTTTCTGCCAACCTTAGTAAGATTGTGATTACTTTATCTTTGTTTTCTTGTAAGCTAAGGAAGTTAAGGAAGTTTATTAACAGCTTTTGTTTGGAAAAGACTGAGTTATTTTAGTAAATTTAAGTTTTGTACAAACTTCGTGTGTGCTGTGTTCTTTGGGGTCCATAGCTGGGGCAGAACAGATATTGCCAATATGTTCCTCTACTCTGTTTTCCATCTATTTGTCTGCTTTATCTCGGCTCCAGGAGGAAAGTTACTGCCATTTTCTAGAAGATCCTATTTAGACTCCTTGAAGTAAAAAGTAACTGGCTCAGTCTACTGTTTATTACTCAGAATATGATGACTAGATATAGTATACCACTGCAATATTTGAACAGTATCACCACTGCTATATAGGTACTAGCAAGATGACTGGACTCGGCTATTGCTTCAAGTTACGCTAATGCTCTACATATCTCCACCCAACAGACTTTATTTTACAATAACTCTGGGTTCCATCCTGAGTTCTTCCCTCACCACCTAGGACTCTGCTAAATTCAGCAATTCCCAAGTGGACAAATTCTAAAATTTCATCTCAAAGTACCTACACCCATTCTTTTGGGGAAAGAAAGAAACAATTAACAACACCTGAAATGAGGCTGCTCCTACAGCTTCCTTTAAAAAGTCCCCAAAATACAATCCTTCCAGAGAGACAGTCAATGATTGGATGGTGTTAGGAAATGACTGTTACCTAACTTGTTGGGTTGGCAATATATAAACCATCAATGTAGCTTTAAGACTGCTGTATTGCATCATACTGTGTCCTGATTGGTTAGCTCTGTAGCCAATGTCCTTAAGAGGGAGCTAGAAACATGGGTTTTTTTCGTTGCTGTTCTTGCTCTCTGATATCTCTGTATGCTACTCTTTGCAACTCCAGAAGAACTGTTTATTGTGAATGACTATAATGACTGGTAAGAAGACTTTGTTATTGGATTATCCTTGGACTGTCGTTTTGGCTATCTCCTGCTTTATATGTGTATGATCTGGACTGTTTATTGATCTATGCCTTACTATTTCCTGAAAGTAAACACAACTCAGTATATCTGTATGTTGACCAATCAGGACATAGTATGATGCAATATAGCAGTCTTAAAACTACATTGATGGTTTATATATTGCCAACCCAACAGGTTAGGTAATAGTCATTTCCTAACAGATGGCAATCAACATTCTCCAAGCAGAATCTTGGCAGAATCCAGTAAGTTAGCAACCAGGACCAAACTTCTTTGGCTCCTTCTTCAAGTCAGCTTAAGTTGATGTAAGGCAGGGCTGTCAAATTTGCGGCCCACAGTCCAGATGTATCACGTGCTGGCCATATCCATGCCCGGTTTAACGAAGAGGAAAAAAAATCCCAATATATCACGTGACACCACAGTGATGACACGAATTTGACACCCCTGATGAAGTGGTGAAATCCATTTTTTTCTGGTTCTGTGGGCGTGGCTTGGTGGGCGTGGCAAGGGAAGGATACAGCAAAATCTCCATTTCCACCCCACTCTGGGGCCAACCAGAGGTGGTATTTTCCGATTCTCCGAACTGTTCAAAATTTCCACTACCGGTTCTCCAGAACCTGTCAGAACCTGCTGGATTTCACCCTTTCCCTGATGTAAGGGGTAAAGCAGGAAATGACTTATAGTAGGTAGGATAGTTTTTGTCAGTTGTTTTTGTTCTGTCCTAGTTGGCTGAATCTTAGAGATCCTCAGCCATCCATAGCATACTGTATGGGATGCTTTCTCAGCCCTGTCATCCCTACTGCCATAGTATTGCCAGTAGTGCGTTTAAGCCTGCTGCATTTTATTTTTTTGTGATATCTAAGGAAACTCCTGTGGCTTAGGTGCCATTCTGCTGGTAGGGTTCTTTCATTTGAATTGCTTCCTATGGTGTCTCAATAGACCAAGTAATTGCTGTAGTGCTACAAGTTTAGTTGCTTTTTTAATTTCTACTTCTAAGATTTTTTTTTTTAACCACAGGTTCTTGAAACAAATAGAATGTGCAAAGCAAAATAAAAAAGTAAACAAAATAAAACAGTGTCAACTGTCATAAAAACCAACACACACACACAAACACACACACAAGAACACACACAGAGCAATGTATTCCCAGGAAAGCAGTACAACTGTAAAAGTCAATCACAAACAGCCAGGTAGTAAAAATCATTCATGGCTAAACCCAGAGGAATATAATAATCTTTACAGCTTGGTAGAAAACCTTGATTGTGTGGGCAATATGAAACTCCAGGGAGGCCATTTCATAATCTAGGCATCACGACTGTTCTGAATCACCAGCAATAACACCGGTGATGGGGAGACATGAAGTGAATTCTCAATTGTCCTATTAAAAAAAAAATCTTTCAAATGCTCTGGATCCAAACCACAAACATCTTTCTAATTACCTGGATTTTGTTGATAGAGTACACTTAAAAAAGCAGACTGTACCCTGCAATTTCAAAACACTCACAATAACCATTTGCACAAGTAGTCGTTTCCACTAGCAATGACACCTTGGAAGGGAATGCAAGACTCAGATGAGTTATCTTTTCTACTATTTCTAAATAAAATGGCTTCCTCCTAGTAGATGAGCCTTGTGATACTATGCTGACCCTCTGAGTAGATACTTGCACTAGCAATGATTTCAGTGGGAAGAGAACTGCCTACAGCAAGATATGTGCTGTCTATGATTCACAGAACTAATCTTGCAGGTATTTATGGAGTTGTCTACTTTTCACGTTACTTACACTGAGAGCATATGCACCAAAGACAAATTCCTTGTGTGCCCAACCACACTTGGCCAATAAAGAATTCCATCTATCTTCTATTATAGAATTCAAAGCAGACTCATGAGTATTTCCCATGTAGGCCCAAATCTAGACTTATCTCACTCAGATTTCAGGCTATGATTTAGTATAGTGATAGCCGCAGTAAGTGACAGCCATGGTTGTACCTGCTGATGACTTGTGGTATGCTTCTGAACTGGCTCTGAGGGTTGGAAATTTGGGGCACTGTTTTACTGTGGTCCTTTTCCTTCTTTTGGGGTCAGTTCCAGTCAATGTAGCTTCTTCAGTCAGAAGTTACAGTCAGAAGTCTGAGGAAGCAGCAAAATATTTCAAATCAAAAAGAGAAGTTGACATGACTCAGCTTCCAGACAACCCTAGTTCAATTTGACCAAGGCAAATATGGGACCACTTAGTTCTAAGAATTTTCCATCTCTAGATTTGCATAGGGTTGCATTTCCCCACTTAGTAGTGGTGGGCAATCTAGGCTCCACAGCTCCTGCTCAAAGAGCATGTGGCAGAAGGCCTTTGCACAGAACATGTGGTCCACCAATTGCACCCCTTCCTGGATCAGGAAGTGCTCCAGACAGTCATTCCTTTAGCACCTTTTTGACAGCTCAGCTACTGCAATGTGCTTTACATGGGTTTGCCTTTGATAACTATTTGGAATCTTCAACTGGTCCAGAATGCAATGAGACAGCAGTGACAGTGTGCACACAATACCCCTCCTTGGTGAGCTGCATTGTTTGCAAATATGCTTCCAGTTGTGATTCAAGGTATGAAACTGTAAATGGCATAGGGCAGAGGTGAGGAACTATGGCCCTTTTATGACTTGTAGACTTCAACTCCCAGAATTCCTGAATCAGCTGTGCTAGCTCAGGAATTCTGGGAGTTGAAGTGCACAAATCATAAATGGACCATACTCTCCCACCCCTGGTAATAGGTCCTAGTTATTGGAGGAACTACTTCTTTTATTGGCTTTGTCAGTATGTGCTCTCTGGTTCCCTCAATTAAACAGTAGCCTCTGTTGGGAAGACTTCTCTGTAATGGAACTTGTCCTCTGGCCTGTGGTTTCTCGCTAAGATCCAGGTGGCTTCCACCCTTATGAAGTTCTGGAAGGGCTAAACGGTCTAGCTGTCCTCTCAAGCCTTGGGTAGAGTGGATGGTATCCTTTGTTGGATATGTTTGCATATGTTGGATATGTTTTGTTGTTAGTACGGCTTGATTTTCCACCTTGTTTGTTTTAATCAGTGGTGGGTTGCTCCCGGTTCGGGCCGGTTCTATAGAACCGGTAGTAAAACTGGCGGGAGGCTCCACTCACCTGCCACAATGTCATCATGAGTGATCTGCGCATGTGCAGAAGCGTGTGCGCTCCTGCTGCAAACCGGTAGTAAAGGTAAGTAGAACCCACCCCTGGTTTTAATGTATCTTTCATATTGTTCTTTTATATTGTAAGCTGCCCAAAGGTGATCTGGAGTTGTGTATGCCTTCAAGTCTCAGTTTTGACTTTTGGGAACTGCCCCTTGCAGTTTTCTTGGCAGTTTTTTCAGCAGTGGTTTGCCAGTTCTTACAATTGGGCACTGCCAAAATTGAATAAAACAAAGAAACACATCTACTTAGCTTCAGCAAAGTGATTATATCATAGGCCTTCATGCTGTGCTTTGGCAATTATATTTCTTATACAAGCATCATTGATTTATCTTTTTAAAAACTAGTTCTATTCATTTTTTCCCACTAATCGCAATGAATCTCAAAGAACCTAAGTTAGGAGTTTCTTAAAAGAAAAATGTTTGGCTTAGATGGTTTACAGAGACAATTTTCTCCTTTTTGCAATATAATCAATATTTTTGCTGTCAGAGAAAAATGCTTATAATTTTAATACAGCTGAAGACTGAAACAGATTGTTCCACTGTTAAAGTCTTGCTGTGCCATCCAGTAACCATTTGAAAAAGTTGACAGGACTACAGCAGCCAATAACTCAGGGAAGAGGGATTTTATTCTAATTTAAAGAAATAAAATTATAACAAATATCAAATTGCAAGTTAATTATATTGTGTTTTGTAGTGGTTGTATTGCCAAGTGTCAGGCAATAGCCACACAATTGGTTCTTTGAGGTTTCAGAGACAATAAACACACCAGTAAGGAAATTTTAAGTTTTTAAACATTACCTTTAGCAGACAGATTTAAACATAAACACTAAAACATAGCCTATCAAATCAGATGATGACAAAACTTTCTTCAGATATTGGGAACCCCAATGGAACAACAGTGGAGAGACCCCAAGATAGCCAAGTTACCCATTGACACCCATCTGTGTTAAAGCTCCAAAATCAAGTGGCAATTTCAGAGTCTTTTATCCCTATTTTGCATCAGACCATCTGCTAAGAGATTTGGTATCAAAACCTCATGACTTTGTTTGTATGATACCATGATTTCTGGACCTTAATTACAACTAGACAATTATATGATCTACCCCTAGATCAGGTTTTCTCAATCTTGGCAACTTTAAGATGCATAGACTTCAATTCCCAAAATTCCCAGGCTAGCATGGTTGGCTGAGGAATTCTGGGAGTCGACGTCCACATTTCTTAAAGTTGCCAAGTTTGGGGAAACTTGATCTAGATTGCTTATATTTAGACCAGGGGTGTCAAACTCGCATCATCACTAAGTCATCATGTGTCGTATCACAACTTTTCCCCCTTCACTAAACTGGGCATGGGCATGGCCAGTGTGTGACACATCCAGCCCATGGGCCACGAGTTTGATCTAGACAGTCATGCAGATTGATAGCACCTGGAAGGTAGACCATAAATCTAGTAACTGTACAGAGAGACAGGGGCCAACTTCATTAATCTTGAGATCCTCCCTAATGTACTAAAGCTGTGTTAAAATTTCTCCCATAACAGGAGTAGGGAAGAACAAGCAATTTAGACACTATCATAATTCGGAATGAACATTAAACTTCTAGAATCCTCTCAATATGAAGTAGCAAATAAAAGATGTCACTACACTCCTTGAAATACAAGGGTCTTCAGCAATGTCATTACCATGGCGCAATCCAGAGATGCCCCAAATACTTACATCTAAAATTATTTAAATCCGAAACATATAAGGAGCATTGATTCACTTCATTTTTCCTTAATATGTATTCAATTTACATAGGACTTTCCTACTGATTTGGGTGAAATGTGCTAAATCTGCAAAAATGTAATCAAAGATTGGGATTCAATTATCAATAAAATTCCAACTCTTGCATACCTGTGAACTTATCCCAGAAACAATGATACAGTTTTGTTCAAAGTACTTCAAAATGATGTTTTTATTTAAAAATCTCCTTTTAGAGAAGGAAGCCTCTCTCCCTCCCTCATAACAAACCTCATCTATACAGGCTTCTGATTTCAATTTCCATTCCAAGGAAATCAAGTGCCTTTGTGAACTGATACCAAGGTTTGTATGCTAATTAGTTGGCTGATGATTGAGTCAAAATTAGTTTACAATAAAAACTTGATTATAACTCCTTTATAGAGAAGCAAGACAAGAAGAATCTGCCATGTACCTATTTGGTTTCCCAAAAAGAGAGGGTTGGACATCAAGTTAAAGATATCTGCAGGAAAGTGGAGGAAGTAACTCAGTAGGAGATTTAAATGTTTGAAGATTCTCCAAAGAGGATATGAATATGTAGCAATTTTGTCAAGAGTGTTCATTTTCAGGTCAAGTGTTGAACGGAATTAATCACTGATTGTCTTGCTTCTGCAAATCATGAGATAGAATTTGAATTTAAAAATGTGCACCACTTCTATTTAAAATGCCATGGAGAGACAAGCAGGCAAGTTTAGTCATACATGGCAGTCTGAAGATGGTGATGGCCTTTCCTTTCTTGATTCCCGTGCATTTATCTGGAAATCCACTCTCTCCTCAAACTATAATATATATAAAATCAGGGTCAGGGACCCTGCCTTTTGCATCATGGTTAAACCAATCCGATGTAAATGCTTTGCTTATATTCATACCTTCAGATATGGAAATCTTGAACTGGGAAAGGAGGCATGATCCAACATTTTTTCATGATATCTTGGTTTAAGACTTTCTTTCCATATACACTTACCTAAGAATACACCTTCCTGAAATCAACCAGATCCATTTCTATCTAAATATGAAAAGAACTTTATAGCCTGAAAAAGACTCTTAGATTTAATGGATGGAATATCATCAAAGTATACTTTTCTCTTCCTTCTCAACTTCTTGAGTTTGAATTGGTCTCATGCAAAGCATTTTAAATTCTGGCTGCCTCAACTTGAACCCATCTCTTTCATTAAGAAAAAGTTGTTTTGAGTCCAAAACAGCTGTTTTGCATTTGAAGTGGGCCACTCTGATCTCAGCAGAAGCCTTTCAAAGTTAAGGTGCTTCCAAAATAGTTGAAATAGCCCATTTCCAATGTGAATTACTCCGAAGTGAAAATAGGGCATTTCACAATTTGCAAAGAGTTTAAATTAAAATGTTGTACACTCCTACTTTGAATGGTACAATGTATTTTGGACTTTGAATTTGACCTTTGATTTGTGATCTCTTTTGGTTCCTGACCTGCAAGAATCTTTCCATTCCTCCTTTAATTCTATTAAAATTGTTATATTTCATAATCCTCAGGATATGTACACGGGTTGCAAGTTTTGATTAAAACAAGAGGACAGCATGGGTTTTCCCCTCTTTTATTTTTTTTACAGAGACTAAAGTGTCTATTTGTGCATCAGCCAAGCCTTATTAAAACCTTCAAACACATTCACTTCCGCAGCTGCAGTGTGGCTAATGTGTTTGCAGATTAGCAGGTCAGGAAGCCAGGCAACAGTTTTGTGGTGTGCAATAGTATGCTTTGAGGAAATTAACTCTCCCCCACTCTTCTTAATGAAAGTCCTAATTTATTACTAAGAAACTACATTACTATGAACAGGTTGGACCTATCAAAAATTAACAACGCTTTGGTTACAACCTGTCTCAATTACAGCAATGACTTTACAGGGTCTGCCCTTGAAAAGTACGGAAATTACAACTGAGGTGGAATTGCAGTGGCATGAATGTGAGGTACAGGAATCACATAAACTCTCGTGGAAACTCTCCTTCTTCTGGACCTCCCTGTGTTCTGACTTGCCCAGATCTCTTCTTTTCCATCCTTGATTCTGTCAGTTGTCATCCCTCCCCAGGTCTAAGTATTCATTCTCTGCTTAGCCTTAATCAACTGCCCGGCCTCACAACTTAGCCACTTCTCACAAACTTCCAAGCTTTGATCTAAATTCCCTGCCGCTCCCTCAAGCAGCACTGTTGTGAATGCTCTGGAATCTGGATCAACCAACAAAACACAGTGGATAAGCTCTTTCTGGTAAACCATTCCAGTTCTTTATTCTTAGCATAACAAGAATAGAAAGACGTCCCTGTTTCTTGAAATACTGTCTTTTCCCCCACTCAGATAATTAAAGCAAGCTTAATTCAGCTAATACACTATATACCCGTGATGGCGAAGCTATGGCACACGTGTCAGAGGTGGCACACAGAGCCCTCTCTGCTGGCATGCACACCGTCGCCCCAAGTCAGATCTCCGTGGCGTTTCTATCGTGAGCTTCTGTTTCCCTGCAAACGACGAAACAGAAGTTCACGAAAGAAAAAGATCTTACCTGTTGCCGTGCTGCCAGTGTTGGGATGCCAGCTGGTCTTTGGGTCTCTGCTGCGCATGTCTGCATGTCTGCACATCCACGCATGTCCGTACATGTGCACATTCAGGCATGTCTGCACATGCACATGTTCATGCATATCCACATGCATGTCTGTGTTTGCATGCGTTTGCGCGCACACACACCTTTCAGTTTGGGCATGCGCACACGTGCAGTTTGGCACTCGGTCAGGGGTGGGTTCTAAATTTTTTTACTACCAGTTCTGTGGGCGTGGCTTATTTTGTGGGTGTGGCTTGGAGGTCATATGACTAGGTGGGCGTGGCTAGCTGGTCAGAGTCATTTCTGGAAGGTCCTCGCACTTACGACCAGTCCTCACACTTACGACCCGACTCATTTGTTTGCTTTTAACACTGATCAGCTGTAGGACGGCCCTTTGAAGCCCCGCGGCAAGAGTTTAAACAGTTTTTTTCCCTCTAGTCATCATCAGGAGGCAGCAATAGATTGGGGGTGGGACCAAATAAAAGGTAAGAATAACGTGGGAGGGTGGGGGGGTGGGAGGGCGGGGGGGAGAACCGGTTCGGTGGCATCGTATTGTCACCACTACTGGCTCGGCCGAACCAGACCGAACCGGGAGGAACTCACCACTGCACTCAGTGCCTAAAAGGTTTGCCATCACTGCTATATACAGAGACCTACCCATCTCCCCTTCCTCTCTAAAGAAGAAATATAGCAAGTTGCTTTATGACCTAACTGCTTTATAGTTCAGAGAGTAATCATTTCTCTGTCAGCAATAGTATTCTTTTGCTAAAATAACCATGTGCCCATCTTAAAATTGAAATGCAACCAAATTACCCAAGGAGTTAATCAAGGGCTTTAGTAAAATTTAGTTGGCCAGCCTTTGTGATTATCTATAGTCTTTGGTTCTGCTTATCTTTTTTGTTATCTGAAGAATAATGTTAGGGCAGAAAGATCCCATGGGGCATCACCATTATGAGCCATGGTGCTGCAGTGGTTACAATGCAGTATTGCAGGCTAATTCTTCCAACTGCCAGCAGTTCGATTCTCACCGACTTAAGGTTGACTCAGCCTTCCATCCTTCCGAGTGGATAAAATGAGGACCAGATTGTTGGGGGCAATAGACTGACTCTGTAAACTGCTTAGAGTGGGCTGTGAAGACAAGAAGCAGAACTTAAGTCTAAATACTATTACTATTGCTATCATTATTGCATAGTAACCCTTTGCTGATTTCTCTTCGTTCGTCTTGAATCACCCAGAACCTGTATCTGATTCCATTTTTATCTACCCATTGGTTTCAATCTAACTTCAGCTTCATGGCCTGTGGAACTTGCTTCTGTCTAACGTAGCTCCTGTCAGCAACTGCCTTGGACTGATAGCCTTATTCTATTTTTCCCCAATTATATTTCATCCACACACACCCCACCCCTTCTACTCAATGACACAATCTTTACTTCCCTTCCAATTTCCTTACAGGCTCCACTGCCTGGAACAAATCCCTTATTTCTTTCCTGTAATCTATTTAAATTATTTTATTCTATGTAAATTAGCATTTTTTCCAGTTACAGGCATCCAGTTCCTAGCATGCAAGTACATTTCCTTGTTCTCAAAACTAAACTCCTACCAGTTTAGACCAGCTGTATACATTCCTCAGGGACACAGTGGCTCAGTGGCTAAGACGCTTAGCTTGTCGATCGAAAGGTCAGCAGTTCGGTGATTTGAATCCCTAGTGCTGCATAATGGGGCGAGCTCCCGTTACTTGTCCCAGCTTCTACCAACCTAGCAATTCGAAACCACATAAAAAAATGCAAGTAGAAAAATAGGGACCACCTTTGGTGGGAAGGTAACAACGTTCCATGCGCCTTTGGTGTTTAGTTATGCCAGCCACATGACCATGGAGACGTCTTTGGACAGCGCTGGTTTTTTAGCTTTGAAATGGAGATTAGCACCGCCCCCTAGAGTCGGGAACGACTAGCACATATGTGCGAGGGGAACTTTTACCTTTTTACCTTTATACATTCCCCAACTCTACTACAACTTTATGGGATTCACTTGATTTTGGATGAGTCAGTGACTAATATAGTAACAGTTGTATTACTCTGGACAGAATCTGTGTGGCAGATATTCCCATGCCACCTTCCATTTTTTTAAAAAATAACATTTTAAAAATCTAATTTACCTATGTATGAATGAATGAATGAATGAATTCTGGACATATTTTGCAGTTTTATACACATTTTATACATATACTTTAAAATGTAATTATCACTACATATGCAATTAACCCTAATGTATTTCTTTCTGTGCAATTTTCCCAATCCTATGCAGATTTTGCTCTCGTGAGATGAAATGTATTTGAATCCTATTTAACATGCAGCTTGTGATATTCCAAGCTTTTTTTAAATTTAATATTCAAAGGTTATGTTTCATAGCAAGGACAAACTAAAGAGTTTGATTCACATTACAGAGAAAACTGAAATTTCAGTTCAACTGGTTCTGGTTGCTTTAAATGTGAGATGATCGGTAATGGACAGGACAATAAGGAATGATAAGGTAAAATGAACCGTGATTTTTAGTTGCTTTCACAGCCTGCTGATCATATTGTCTAATGGAAGAGATCCCCAGAAATGTACTGCTCGTAGAGAAGTCTGGGAAATATATGTTGCATCCAGATTTGGCTAATTACCAGGAGATTTTAGGATTTAAAAGGCTGCAAAGTAAACGATTACAGCTATTAACACTCATAGGGCAAATTGATCTTAGACACGGGGAAAATAAAAGAGCTAGAGGGACATTGAAAGTAATATGAGGTACTTAAGTCAGAACATATTATGCTGAAGTTTTGTTAGCTCAACTTTCCCAAACATTTTGTATGAAAAATATTTCCCACGTCAACTTTCCAACAAAGAATGAAAGCTACGGTTTGCTGCTCCTGTGGGTATTACAGTATAATCCATTTAGGTAAAGATATTCACATAAAAAGGGGCATTGCCCTCTTTTCTTACATCCGTAATATGTGATTGCATTTCCACGTTGAGTACTGTCATGGGAACTATATTGCATGTTCAGAGACTCTGCAACATCCATCTGCCAATGTTATGAACTAGGAGGGAATTCGGCAGAAAACAGATCGTTTTCTAAAGAGAAAACACAGAATCCCTGGGCCAATTCTCAATCAAGTTAAGGTACCATTATTACCATGCTCCTGTACACTCAGACACTATGAGTCAAACATCTATTCTGAATTCAGTTCATTAATAAACACAGAGTTTGATGTTAACAATATTAATAAACACAAGAGTCTAAGTATTTTCATTAAAACCTTTAAACAAGAAAATAAAAGCTAACAGTAATAGACAGTAAAAAAGGAAAAAGAAAAAGAATGCAAAAAAGGAAAAGAGTTAAAGATAGAAAAGAAAAATAATAAACACAGAGTTTGGACTGGGTGGGTTTGTCTGAGTGTCTGTCTGTCCGTCTATCTATCTATCTATCTATCTATCTATCTATCTATCTATCTATCTATCTATCTATCTATCTATCTATATGGCTGCCCAAAATGTGGCTCTTATGTTACTGATGTAGTTGGTGACAAATTTCTCTACTGTACCATCAATTGTAAAAATGATGTAAGGAAAACAAATAAACCAAACTCTCTGTTAAAATAATTTTATTTTGGATTCAGACATTTTAAAAACAGTCTCTTTGGCCATTTAATTTCCATCTTAAATTCCAATAAAGAATACATAAAGAAATAAACATTCCATAACAGAGCAAAAAAATTTCTCTATGCCCAGCACTGAGACAATGATCCTGAAATGAAAAGATGTTTTAGACATAATGCATCCTTTCTAATCTCTGTTGCCAGGGAAACTCTGCTGAAAAAAACTTTCCTCTGGACACTGACTCTTAGGTACTGCTCAAATTCCTGCAGTGACTTTAGAAGAAAAACTAGATTCATCTGAATTAGTCATCATGGAAACAGGAGGACTCATCTGCCAAATGTGAAACTTGTAAAACAAGAGTGTGCGAGTGTGCATGTTGCTACTTAAAGAGGAGGGAACCCATGGAAAAAAAAGAAGGGATTGTGGGTGGCCTTTTACAAGGAAGTGGAATTTATCTAATTTCAACTGTTTTAAAAAGGCCCAGGACCCCTTCACGGCTTCTGAAGGGAGCATGATTCAGCCTTTTATCTCTGAAGACTCAGACACAGTGTTGCTGTGACAATAATTTTATCTGACCAGATAAGAGAGGGAGTAATGCTTATTGGAGGAAGACATCCAAAAGGCCCACTGTGATCAACTTAAGAACCAAGACGGGCTTTGTCCAGGTTCACTGTTCCTCTTAATGCCACAACTCTGATTTTATTTATCTTGACAAGTACAATTGATAAAACTATAAAACACGGGGCAGGTGTGTCCTTGATTATTTTTTTCTGTGAGAAGGCTAAGATGATATAAAGAGGGAGGTCATTAACATATGGCCCCAATATGTTGTCATGCTGTTACGCTGTTCAAGTTACCCATCATCTGACAATTGATGGATAACAATCAATAAGGGGTCTTCTCAGAGGTCCTTGGTGCTCTCTGAGATTGCTTGTTTTCTTCCAGATGTTTCATTACCCACACTAGGTAATGTCATCAGTGCTAGTCCTGATGATGTTACCTAGTTTGGGCAATTAAACATCTGCAAGGAAAAATGCTGAAAAGAGCATGAAAGACTCCTTATTTTAACCCTGAGCTACAAATATTCTTCTTTACAGGTCCTTCTCAACTCAAAATTCAGGTTATAACATGCATCCTTAAAAAAGTATGCCTAGCAACTGCTGGCTGGGTTCACATATCGTGCTAAATCATTGTTGAATTAACCATGATTTATCAAATAAATCTCAAACACTTTATCATAAACCTCATGATTTTCAGCAACATGCTAAACAAAAACCCAAACACCCCCAAAACTTTCTTCCTTAATGTACGTGAAGTTGACCATTATCTCTTTTCAGGTTAGATTTTTAATTTAAAGTTGAACTAAAATTCCTCCTCTCTTTTTTGTATGGAAATATGCAGGACATGTTTATAATTTAAAGGAGAAAGAAACACTTGGGAGGAGTAGGATTATAATTTAATATTATTTCCCAATAATGGTAGTCCTTGACTTATGACCATAATTAGAATCAGAATTTCCATTGCTAAGCGAGGTGGTTGTTAAATAAGTCATATTCAATTTTATGACCTTTTTTTTGCCACAGTTAAGCAAATCACTGTAGTTGTTAAATGAGTCACACAGTTGTTAAGTGAATCCAGCTTCCCCCATTGACTTGGCTTGTCTGAGACTGTTTGGGAAGGTCACAAATGGTGATCATGTGACTCTGGGATGTTGCAACTAATATAAATACATGTGGGTCACCAAGTGCCTGAAGTTTGATCACATGACTGTGGGGATACTGAGAAGGTCAAAAATGCCAACACTGGTGTAAGTCACTTTTTTCAGTGCCATTGTAACTTTGAACAGCCACTAAACAAATGGTAGAAAGCTGAGGACTTCCTGTAGATCAGGGCTGTCAAACCTCCGGCGGCGGGCCAGATGTGTCATGCGCTGGCCACACCCATGCATGGTTTAGCGAAGGGGAAAAAAGTCCCGATATGTCACATGACACCACCATGACGACACAAGAGAAAGTTGGCCTTCTGCTTGAGACACTTCTGCTTCATGCCACCAGATTTATTGTGGCTGAGAAGAAAAAGAACGTCAATCACCTAGTTAATCAATACAAGTGAGAAAATATTTTTGCCCCTCTTTTCATCTACTAGGTCCCTTCTCCAGAGTAGCACCAGAGGTAGTGCTGGCTGAGGGCAAACAGTTTTGACTTTCAGGGTCAAGAGGTTGCAGAGAGAATTCCTAAAGCTACATGTAATGTATAAGCCACTTGCTGCTCCAAGTACAGATCCTAAATAGTAGATAAATTATGCCTAACTAGGGCTTTTCTGGAAATCAGGACAATCTACGGGCCATCCCAAAAGACTAGCAAATGCATCAGAGTCAGAAACCTGTTTGAATTGTTCAAAAGGAAACCATTCACTGACTTCCTGACAGGGAAGCTAAAGCAAATCATTGGCTAATCATGACATGCTGTGTAGAATAACAGGTTTCTGTAATTCTTATTAAAACAATTGAATTGCTGGGAATTGTTCTGAATTCCCAATGACCTTTTCTTGACATAATTTAATCCCTTTCCATCCGATAATCCAATCAAATATTAACTGAAAAGAAATCTGAGGCTTTCTCCTATTTACATTCATTATAAGCCTATCAAAAGCCTTTAGACCTCTATTTGATCTTGGCATTATAATTGATCAGTAACCTCTAATAATTTGTGACATTGATTCACATTAGCTTTATATCAAAGCCACTTTACTCTAATGGATTAGCCATCACTTACTGGCACAGTTTTAATCTAAAATTAATAGCTGCTCCTGGTGCTTCTCTTATACTAAAATTGACTGGCAATTTTGTAATGTTTAGGTAATCCTCCTATTTAATTTTAAACCATTTCTAAATATATTATTTTAAAAAAACCCAAACAAGACAATGAAATGTGACCGTTCTATACTTATTTCAACAGCTGGTGTTTCTTTTTCCAAGTAATACCTTTGAAAATTCCTTAACTTTTGGGCAAGTTAATATCAGAAGTAATTCCTGGGGGATTGAGAATTAAGAATTTTTGAGGCGTCTTCTTCTGGGTCCTTGTGCTCTCTGATATGGTCACAAAGACTACACTCTTCTGAATGGACATAGCTTAACTATGAAATGTTTTTCTCAAAGTAGCTTGCCAGACACCCCACCCAAGACTTTCAAGTGGCTTTGCCAGATGAAAATATTTTAAGATCCAATCTGAGTCGGTAATCGAGACCAGAGGTTTAGTTTTCCAAGCTTCCAGATTTGTGCTAGAGCTAATCCTCAGGGAACTTCTTCTGCTAGAGAGAAGTTCCCTGAGGATGGGCTCCTGTACAAGTCCAAAAGCTCAGAAGACTAAACCTCTGGTCCCAGTGATCGACCCAGATTGGATCCTGCAACATTATCCTCGGACACGTATATTTGCCTTCATTCCTGAAAATATTTTACTTTCCCCAGGCCTTTAATTTTTTTTCTTATTATTTCATGAAGAAGAAATTGCCTCAATATTACTTTTCCTCCTGTTGTCCTTATTTTAATGTTCCTATACTTGCTGATTTTTTTTTCTAAAACTGGGTTATGACTTCTTATACAAGCAAACTATGTTTTGCAGCAACTGCAAATACCAGAGGAGAGACTCTCTCCATTCTGCCTGTTAGGAACTCTATAATCCTTAGAAACAAAGAATCCTCCAACTTCAAAAATTAAACTACGAATCCTTCAGTCCATAACAAATTTTTGAAAAACTCTGGCCATTTGGCCACTTATTGTCACCTTCCTGTAAAGAGTTCCCATTCCTAATTGTCTGGAGGAAGACGGTGTGCAAAGGACATGATTTTAATTAGATTAAAGAGAAAGTGTTAATTGCATGAAAATAATTTCAAAACAAAAAATATGTCGAGTGTCAGCCATTCCCTCGACACATGATCCCAGGGACTGTGACAGCCAGAAGAACAGAGACACGGTGAAGGTGGGGTGTTGTAGTGTTTAGCAGGGCACGGTGATATCAGGTGGTGGACGGGATAGGGAATCTGGGGGCAGGGTCAATAAAACGATGTCAAAGGAAACAAACGCCCTTCAATGCGAGGGACAGCGCGATCCGGAAGTAACTGAAGGATTAAATAGCGCGGTCACTTTAAATGCACAATTGAGCAAGGGAGGGGTGCTTGGGGGCGTTCTATAAAGCCAGTTAAGTGGAGGAATCGGGCGTCTCCGACTTTGTTTTTCATCAGAAAACTTCAGCGCTTACTGTATGACCACCGTGTAAGCTACGATTAAACCGGATAGCTCCACCTTTGAGTGTGTGCGTGTGGTGTTTGTTCGGCGGAGCACAGGTGGTTCCAGAGGAGGCTGACAAAAAGTCGGAGACGCTTTATTCTTCTGTCTGAGGACTGCAAGCAGCTGTGATGGCAGAGGGCGTGATGGATGATGCCACGGTGTTGGACTTGGGGACAGAGCTGGAGGCAGAGGAGGAGGAGGACGTGGAGACAGAGGAGCGTTGCGAACAGCCAGTGGTACGCCCCAAACAGAGAGTGGTGTCACCCCCCCCCCCCAGAAGACAAGCAGGGAAGACAGGATTCATTGGGGACTGAAGCTGCTCGAAAACCATCTGGAAATTGGTGGCAAAGTACCGCTACACTAGGGAAGTTGGGGTTTCAGACGTCAGCTAACCCCCCTCTAGCCCCTCAATTCCAAGGGTGGCGGGAAAGGCAATGGATGGAGGAGGAGGAAGAGGGGGAATGGGATTATTCTTCTGGCCCCGGTGTAACCACCATGGATATGTTGAGGGAGAGATTTGGGGAAGCTAGCTTCCGGGATGCCCCCTCTTGGCAGCCCTGGGCGCCCGGGGCAGACCAGTCAAACACGTGGCAGAGTGGGGGGAGAGCATCAACGGGTGGCATATCCGAATCCAGGGTGCGTTTGGCCAGTCCAAAGCTGCGAGTAGACCATAGTCGATATAGGGCCAGACCGGATGAGGACCCTGCTCCCCAGGGGAGAGGTTCCTTGTCAAGCGAGGGGATACAGGGTACACAACGACAGCCACCTAGTCAGGGGCATCGTGAGGACCGGGAAGGTGAGCCTGCTGCTAGACGGTCCCGCTCACTGGAACGAAGAGCCCCTCGGGGTGGAGAGCGGTCCAGGCGTGCACGGGATCCAGCACCTGCCTGGACCCCAGGGCCTTGGGTACAGCAAATACCATGGGGTCTCCCTCCCTTACAAGCCACGTTCGATGGGAATCCACACCGTGTAGCCCTCTTTCTAAGCCAGGTGATCAGCTATATGGATGCTTACGGGCACTATTATTCCTCTCAGTGGGCCAGAGTAGTAGCGGTTACGACGGTTTTGACAGGTGAGGCAGCTGACTGGGTGGCCAGTTTACACACCATGCACGCTCGAGAACTGGCAGATTTGGGACTGTTCCTGGAAGCGTTACGAAGTCGATTTGAGGACGATGCCAGCACCCAGGCCATTGTTGAAAGCGATCTAGTTTCACTAAAACAAAATGGACGAGCGGCTAAAGACTATGTAAAGGAATTCCATACCTTGGCTAATCGGTTGAGGGGCTGGCCCGAACGTTTATTAGTTCACCATTTCCATAAGGGGCTGGATAGAGACCTACGTCAGGCCTGCGTGTATAGGGGCCTTGGTCCTTACATAACGGCCTGGTATAAAGCGGCTGTCGAATTGGATGTAGGCCTGAAGGAGTTCCGGATGCGAAGCGACACCGTGACCCCACCAGGGAAAGTGTTGGAGAAGCCACCAATAGGGCGGGGAGGCGTTCGAACATATATGCCTATAGGAGTAAGAGGTGGTATTGCCTCACGAAGACCATTCCGATGTTACCGGTGTGACCAGGAGGGCCACAGAGCGCTTGACTGCCCACTCCCGCCTCTCCGGGCCCCAGACATCCAGGCATCAGGTTCCGGTAGGCGGGCGGGTTTCCGTTCCAGACTATCGGAGCGCTCTCGTATCGCGGCTCAAACAAGAGGTGGCAAGGCCAATGGTCGTGATGGCAATGGTGGATCTCCTGACATCATCCGAACACCGACGGAGGAGGGGAACATTGAGGAGGAAACGGAACACACGGATCCTATGGTATGTGATCCTGTTCGACCGTTCGTTATCCAGGTGACACTAAAACACCCTGGGTCGGGTAGATTGGAACGGCAAGGGGCCTTAGTAGATACCAGTTGCACCCGTTGCCTTTTACGGAGGGTGATAGCAGACAGTCTTGGACTCCGTATAGTGAAATTGCAAAAACCTATTTATTTTGAGCAAATGGATGGTTCAACGCTAGGAGGACAACCAGCTACCCATGTTACAGAACCTGTGACACTTGAGATCGGGAATCATTGGGAAGTAATACGATTTGTGGTTGTAGAAAAAATGATTGAACCCATCATTCTAGGCCTATCATGGTTAGATAAGTGGAAACCTACCATTTGGTGGGAAGGAGGTTTTCGCAAATTACGCTTGGCAGTAGGCCCTGATCCACCTGAAGACAGTAGAGATATAGGAGCGACTGGGAAGGAGATGTCCTGTCTAGAAAAAGTCCCACACGTATACAGAGATCTATGGCGTGTGTTTAGTGAGAAGGAATGTGAGGCCCTTCCACCCCACCGTCCTACAGACTGTGCGATAGAGTTAAAACCAGGTGTTAGTTTACCTAAACCTCGCATGTATTCCATGACTCCCCTTGAATTAGAGGAATTGCAGCGTTATATAGATCAGAACCTAGCCAGGGGTTTTATCTCACCCAGTCGTGCGCATATGGCGGCGCCAGTTCTGTTTAAGGAGAAGAAAGATGGAGGGCTAAGATTGTGTGTTGATTTTCGGGGATTAAACGCTGTCTGTATGAAACCCCTTTACCCCTTACCCCTTATGACGGATTTGCTTTCCACTCTCACGACAGGGAAGATCTTTACTAAGTTGGACCTCCGAGAAGCGTATTACAGGGTCCGGGTAAAAGTGGGTGATGAATGGAAGACCACATTTAACTGCCCTTTGGGCAGTTATAAGTTCCGGGTCATGCCATTTGGTCTACAGGGGGCCCCTGCAGTTTTTATGCAGTTTATCAATAGTATACTCTATGATCACCTGTATCGTGGAGTTCTCGTTTATCTAGACGATATTCTAATATACTCCAATACCCTAGAAGAACACATTCGTCTGGTACGGCAAATATTACTGAAGTTGTTGAAGGCTCAGTTGTATGTAAAGCTATCGAAATGTGAATTTCACAAGACAGAGATAGATTACTTGGGGTTTAGGATTTCAGGAAAAGGGATTGAAATGGACCCAAATAAGGTTAAAACAGTGTTGGAATGGCAGGCTCCAAAGACCCGAAAACAATTACAAAGTTTTCTGGGCTTTGCAAACTTTTACAGAAGATTTATCCCCTCATTTGCCAAGGTGGCTTTACCGTTGACTGATCTCTTAAAGACGAGAAAAAGTGCAGTCGGGAAAGGCAACCCACAACAAAAAATAAATTGGACGATATCATGTCAACGTGCATTTGACACGTTGAAAACCCTCTTCGCTAATGAACCCATACTAAGACATCCTAACACTTCAAAACCCTTCGTAATCCAGGCGGATGCAAGTGATGTGGCAGTAGGGGGTGTTCTCCTACAAAGAAATGAACATGGGGTTCTTCAACCATGCGCCTACACCTCCCGAAAACTAACCGATACAGAACAGAATTGGACGGTTTGGGAAAAAGAGGCGTATGCCATAAAATGGGCCTTGCAAACGTGGAGGCATTTGCTAGAAGGGACTAAAGTAGAATCTGAGGTATGGACGGATCACAAAAATCTAGAGGCACTTCAATCGCCTCGTAAACTGTCCCCTAAACAGGCACGTTGGGCGCAGTATTTCCGCAGATTTACCATCAAGCTGAAAGCGATACCAGGTGGAAAGAACTATTTAGCTGATGCCCTATCACGCATGCCACAATTTGAGAGCCAAAAAGAGGAGATAACACAAGCCTTAATACCTTATAAACAGACAGGAAAGCAAGGAAGGGACGTATTCCCGCTCCCCACAACCTGGATAGGGGAGTTGAGGAAAAAATTAGCAACAGACAGTTGGCTGAAGACCAATCCCCAGATAGTGACACAGAAAAGAGGACTAATGTGGAAAGGAGATAAATTATATATCCCTGAAGGACTGAGGGATAAGGTGTTACGACAATGCCACGATGTAAAAACAGCAGGGCATTTCGGTTTCGTGAAAACATTGCATCTAGTGAGGAGACAGTTCTGGTGGCCACATATGCGAAAACAGGTAGAGACATATGTACAAGGCTGTCCCGTCTGTATAAGAGCTAAACCCTTGTCAGGGAAACCGTCTGGTTTGTTACAGTCGGTGGCTGAACCACAGAGACCTTGGGAAGATATAGCCATGGATTTCCTAGTCGAATTACCTCCCAGCAAAGGACACAATGTAATATGGACTATTATTGACCTGTTTTCCAAACAGGCGCATTTTGTCCCCTGTAAAGGACTACCGTCCGCAAGGCGTCTAGCGAAACTGTTTGTCCAACATGTATATCGACTTCATGGCACACCCAAGCGTATAATCTCAGACAGAGGTCCCCAATTTACCACCCGGTTCTGGAGATGGTTTTTAGGACAATTAGGAACAGAACAGGGACTGAGCTCTGCGTTCCACCCAAATACCAACGGAGCCGCTGAAAGAGCCAATGCCATGGTAGAAAGGTATCTACGTTCTTATGTGTCATACCAACAAACAGACTGGTGCGAACTCTTACCTTTCGCAGAATCAGCATATAATAACACCGTGCACAGCAGTACTGGTTATACACCCTTCCTAGTAGTTTCTGGAAAAGAGTTCCCAGCCATCCCCGATCTAGATGTACAAATGACTAGTTCCCATAGTCCAAGAGAATGGACAGAGAAGGTTAAACAGAGTTGGCCGCACATCAAAAATGCATTAGAAAAAGCTTCTGAAGCATACAAAACCCAAGTAAACAAACGGAGACGAGATAACCTACCCTTCAAAATAGGAGAAAAGGTGTATTTGTCCACAAAATATATCAATCTACGTATGCCCAGTAAAAAATTAGGCCCAAAGTATATAGGTCCCTTTCCCATCACCAAAATAATAAATCCCGTAACGGTATCTTTAAAACTACCCCCCTTACTGAGAAGAATACACCCAGTATTCCACAGTAGTCTCCTAAAACCAGCAGCCAAAATAAGAGAGACAGGAACACGTCCAGGGCCTGTGACAGGAAATTCATACGAAATTAAAAAGATCCTCGATTCCAAAATATATCATGGGAAGCTTAGGTATTTAGTACATTGGAAGGGATACCCTATATCAGAAGCAACATGGGTGAAAACGAAGGATATAGATGCCCCACGATTACTAAAACAATTCCATGAAACATATCCAAACAAACCAGGTGGACACTTTTCCACTTAATGAGAATAACCGAATGTTTTTATGTCCCTACAGGAAGAGACCTGGTGGGGGGGGCGCATGTCGAGTGTCAGCCATTCCCTCGACACATGATCCCAGGGACTGTGACAGCCAGAAGAACAGAGACACGGTGAAGGGGGGTGTTGTAGCGTTTAGCAGGGCACGGTGATATCAGGTGGTGGACGGGATAGGGAATCTGGGGGCAGGGTCAATAAAACGATGTCAAAGGAAACAAACACCCTTCAATGCGAGGGACAGCGCGATCCGGAAGTAACTGAAGGATTAAATAGCGCGGTCACTTTAAATGCACAATTGAGCAAGGGAGGGGCGCTTGGGGGCGTTCTATAAAGCCAGTTAAGTGGAGGAATCGGGAGTCTCCGACTTTGTTTTTCATCAGAAAACTTCAGCGCTTACTGTATGACCACCGTGTAAGCTACGATTAAACCGGATAGCTCCACCTTTGAGTGTGTGCGTGTGGTGTTTGTTCGGCGGAGCACAGGTGGTTCCAGAGGAGGCTGACAAAATAGGTATATCATTTATTCATAATTATTCAAAATTAACTGAATTAATTTACATTGAATTTTTGATCTGGCACCATCCATGCAAGATCCTAAAAGTGCTTTTTCAAGAGGCAACTGGACTTTCTGGTTTTTCTTTGAAGACGTTTCACTTCTCATCCAAGAAGCTTCTTCAGCTCTTCTTCAGCTCAGAGCTGAAGAAGCTTCTTGGATGAGAAGCAAAATGTCTTCAAAGAAAAACCAGAAAGACCAGTTGCCTCTTGAAAAAGCACCTTTGGGACAACCATGACCTGGATGACTGAGAATCTCTATAGACATCCATGCAAGAGCTAGGGCCAGCAAGCAGCTTGAATTAACTGTAGAGCAGGGCTGTCAAACTTGTGCCGGATGCGTCATGTGCTGGCCAGGCCCCCGCCCGGTTTAGCGGAGGGAAAAAAGTCCCAATACTTGATGTGATGCCGTCGTGACAACACAAGTTTGACACCCCTGCTATAGAGCATGATGTGGTACAGGGTATCCTGAGAATGAGGAAAAAAGTCTCCATTCTGTTCTTTAAGCAGGATCAACTGCCAATACCTTCTAATAAAATGTTTTCTAAAAATGCACTAGAACTATAAGAAACTTGGCAAATGTAGGAGAAAGATAGAAAGTGCAATGAACCCTAACTAAGATAACCCAGGTTCTCTACTAGATATATTCTCACAATTTTTTTTTTACTGAAAAATAATTATTAAAAGCCTAAAAAAGATATGATGTGAACTTGAAAGCTAAACAACCCATCACTGTCAGCACTCCAATTGCCTGCCCTGCAAGGGGGAAACAGGAATTGTCTTTGTCTTTGATTCTGCGGGTGATTTTCGCAAATGAAATCCGTAAACTAAAATCTCTAAGGTTTTGTTATAAATGAGTTCAGCAAATGGGAAGCCCTAGCAAATGAATTCTTTCTTTGTTAGTAGATATTTGTTTGGCACTTGAAAATAACGTTCTCTGGAATGTCTTTTTATATCCCCATGCCTCAAGAAAGGTCTTTAAAACCACTAGTGATAATGGCATTGTTTTTGCATCTTTTATATTTTGTAAGCTGACAGCTAAATCTAATCTTGTGTCTGCGAATCTAAAAAAACTGAGCCTTTAAAAATAACAACCAAGCCAAATTTATCTAAATTATCCCTTGCAAACTTGTACCTCATTAGTGGTGTCCATGCTTGATTCTATGTCTCCTTTGCTTCATTTAATTACTGTAAGTTCTTCTAGTATTGACACACTTTTGAAGAAAACAGCCACGATATAGACTTTTTAACCTTTTGTGATTCGGTAATTTGTTGCTGTACTTAAATTATTTGGTGGATTGTATTCAGCTAGAAAGGCAAAGACACAGGCACATTTTAAATCATTTTGCAATATAATTTTTGATTTCTTATTACAGTAATATTAATCCATAGTATCCTCCTCCACAGAATAAACCCTGAATAAATCCTACCCTTATATAGGGGTTTTTCCCCTTTCTTCAGGCCAACCTAATAATTCCCAAGTTTCCAACTGGTATTGTGATATTTTCCCTTTTGGTTGCATTTTTAAAAATCCCATCTTCCATCCAAAGAGTTTTTATGACTTTCTGTCATATTGTACTCTGGAAGGCAGACTAATTCTGAGGCACATTAATTATCCCAAGCCTAAAATGGCAAATGTATAAAGATTTATCTATGAGGAAATTCAAATGAATTCAAGTAATGTCCTTGTGTGCCAGAAGAATTCTTGAAAGTGTGGAAGAGCAAATTTGAAAAGGAAGAACTCTAACTCTTTAAATTTCCACAGGTAGGTGGTCTCCTGAGTTGAAGGCACGTATGGGAGAGGGTTCCACTCATTTTCCCCTCCCACATGATTAATTTAAAAACTTCCCTTCTCCTGGTGAAAGAAGAACAACCTCTTTGGAGCTGACAGTTTTCCCGTTCTGGGGTCTGTATGTGCTAGACACAATGCTTCTTTTGATTTATTTTATATATGCTCATTCACTGGTCCTTTTCTCCCTTCCTTATTACTATTACTAGTAGGAACAGTAATAGTGGTACAACAGCAGCAGCAGGGGGAAAAAACCCTCTGAAAAAAGAAATAAAAGACCTGATGATTGAAAATGGTGGGCTTAGAGTTTCATTCAATATCACAATATTCTTTACACTGATAGATTAGCAAAAGAATCCATGGCAGAACTACACAACATACCCAACCTGACCAAATACACTTAGTTTGAAATACCCAGAATCATGGACCTCATCAACCTCTGTCTCACAACCTATTTTTAATTTGATGGACAAATATAGCAACAAATCAGAGGAATACCCAGGAGATTAGCACTCTCAGGATTCATCGCAGAGACCATAATGCAATGTCTAGAAACTATAAAACTCACCTACATTCAACTCAAAGTATGGATCTGGCATGTAGATGATACCTTTCTCACAATAAAAAAAAAGGAACAACTAGAGAAGACACAGGAAGCAAAACAACTTCAAAGGAATAAAATTCACAAGGGAAGAAGAAAAACAACAATTAACTTTTTTTGGATACCCTCATCAACAGAAGCAATAATGGCAAGTTAGAATCACAAGTCTATTGTAAAACCACCCACACTAATCAAGTGCTCCATTACCAAACTAACAAGCCAACCTCCCACAAAAGAAGCTGTGTAAGAACACTATTTAGACAAGCAAAAATACTGCAGCAACTCTGAACATCAGGAAAAAGAATCAGATGATCTATACAAAATCTTTCAACAAAATGGATACCCATGCAACTTTATCAAAAAGTGCCTGTGACCTCTCAACCCACTACAGCACAAGCAGTAAAACTATAAAAAGCAGGGTGGATTTGATTTAAATCGAGTTGATTTAAATCACAATTTAAATCATGATTTAAATCACTGGTAAAAGGCTTGATTTAAATCAACTCGATTTAAATCATAATTTTTAAAGAGCAACTGTCATCTCTGCTACTCCTTTGACCCACTGTTGGCTCACCGATAGTCCCAGTGTTGCAGAATATACAGCCTCATGCTATATAACTAAGCTCCATTTCATGCTGAATAAACTAAATTATTTATGTATCTTAAATAGAAAACTATTTTACGATAGATTTTTACCCCAAAAGTGTTTTATTAAAATAAATTCTATAAAAATAAAAAAAAATCGATTTAAATTTAAAAAATCTGATTTTTTAAAAAAAATCATTGATTTTTATCCACCCTGATAAAAAGGATAGCATTGCTATACATCAAAAAACATCTGACTATTACAATAATATGGCATTGCCATAGCAGAAAGCTACAGTTCTTCAAATCATTTTCAGTAAATCAAAGGACCGAGTAATCCAAGAAGAAAAAAATCAGGAGTTATCTGCAACATATAGTGTAAGGACTGTAACAGTCACTATACAGGACAAACAGGCTGAAAACTAGAAAAGTGCATTCATGTACACCAACTAGCAGCCAGAAGACATTATGAAAACTCTTTTAATTGCACAACACGGGGGCAGACTTAACCATAGTTTCACCTGGGATACTGTGAGCATCCTAGACCAAGCTAAGTCAAAAAATGCTAGAGAATTCCTGGAAGCCTGGCACTCGCACAAATCAACCATCAACAGGCACATAGAAATAAACATCATCTACATACAATAAAAAGAAACAATAAAAAAGCCAAAAAGGAAACAAAAATACCAAAACAATTCCTCACCAGCAATCAAACCCCAAATGAGCAAAGGTTAACACCAAGATTAACACTAGACCAGTGGCTCCCAACCTGTGGTCTGCAGACCCCTGGGGGGGACATGATATTGTCACAGGGGTCTGTAAAAACTTTATGAAATGTTATGATTTGATCTTCAGTTAAGAGTTAAGTTTTGGTGGTCTATGGCCATGGTCACAGTATTTAAAGGTGATCTGTGGTGAAAGGAAGTGTTGAGAGCCACTGTGCTAGGCCAACAATCAAGAAGTAAACAATACCCCAAACAAGTAACTAACAACTTGGACAAACAAGCTAACAGTAAGCAAGACCCTAATCAAGGAACCATCAAGATCACTCCCACGAACACTGACAGGACAGGACAGGATACAATCTGGGTTGGTCACCGTGACCAGATGTTTTGTCTTCTGAGCTTTCGGACTCGTGCTGGAGCCCATTTTCAAGGAACTTCTCTCTGGCTTCAGTTCCCTGAAGATGGGCTCCAGCATGACTCCAAAGGTTCGGAAGACAAACGTCTGGTCCTGGTGACCAACCCAGATTGGATCCTGCAACATTACCCTGGGACAGGTAATATTCGCCTTCTTTTGTGACTGACTGGACAAGCCACTAGTATATGAACAGAGAACCAATCCCACTCCTTTCCAACACTGATGATATTACCTAGTTGGGTACAAGAAAACCACCAAGCTCAGAGAGCACCAAGAACCCCACAATTCAACCCTGAGCTACAAATATTCTCTTCTATTAATAAAAGAAGCTTTTTGAGAATTAATTTCCTTCCTTACTTATAGACGTTGGTCTTTGCCTGAGTGCTCCCTCGGTTGCTCTTTGGAGAAACCCAAAATTGCTTCATAGAATTGATAAATAGGTCTTATAGACAGTTGGTTCAGAGTGGCATACAAGACTAAATATTTTACTATGGGGAAAAAATACTTGCAGAGGAAGATTAATGAATCAGTCTGAAGCTCTTTCAGAACTTTTTATCTCATCTGTGTGTTCATAGACAGAAGCACTCAATTCTGGAAATCCCTTCAGGTATGGGTTGCGATGGTAGAGCTGAGAAATTGTTCTGGTCATCCACTGCTTGTCACAATTACTGTAACCCTTTACTTCCAGTTTCACTTCTCCTGGCTGCTTCTTTCCTGAGAGTGAGTAGCTCAGGCTCCCATTTTCTTACACTTTTCCTGAGAATAATAGAAAATAAATTGTCTGTGCATAGCACTCTAGTAAAAAGTGCAAGGATTTTTCCAGCTGAGCAAACATATCTGTCAACCCTGAAGTGAACCCGGCTGAAGCCATCTTGGAGGTTTCAGGGCTGTCACACAACGGTGAGAGGGGGGAAATAGTTAGATGGGGTTTTGTAGCCAAAACAATAAAGTTTTCCTGTGGGGAACCAAGGACATTCTCATAGGTGGCTGGCCAGAGGAAGAGCAAGCAACCAAGCAACCAGCCAGCACTTGGATTGGAAGCGTGACCACTGAATTGGGGTGGGGGGAAGGGGAAACTTACTTTTAATTAGGTGAAAGCCACGGGAAAATTCAGTTTCACCAATTGTGCCAATATGAAGTATCCAGTAAACTGTTCTTCGAGGAACCTACCTGCCTCGGAGTTCTGTTTTCTATGGGTGCATTACTTGGAATACTGACAATATCTTCATTTAATCAGATATTAGGAAAAGCAGAAGGGGAAGATAAAGGTGGGGAAGAAGAGGAAGAAGAAGAAGAAGAAGAAGAAGAAGAAGAAGAGGAAGAGGAAGAGGAAGAGGAAGAGGAAGAGGAAGAGGAAGAGGAAGAGGAAGAAGAAGAAGAAGAAGAAGAAGAAGAAGAAGAAGAAGAAGAAGAAGAAGAAGAAGAAGAAGAAGAAGAAGAAGAAGAAGATTATTCTCTGAGGGGGTAATCCTGGGGAAGGGACTTGAAAGCACTTCTACCTCCCTTGTAGGGCCCACTTTATATGATCATAATGTACTGACCCCCTCCCCAAACCATCCAAGATGCCAACTAAATACAGGTTCTGAACTATTTGCTGACCGGGCTAAATAAATATTTTGTTGTAATGAAGATTTTAGTATATTTAGCTGGAAAAATAAATCATACCATCCCTTCCAGTCTCCTCATTCCAGGACATTTCTGCAGAATGGAAAGACATTGAGTATCCAAAGCTTCTCCGTTAACCCATCATTCTTGTAGTACAAGTAGTCCTCAACTTACAATCCTCTCTGCTTATGGTTTCTGGAATTTTTTCCAGGGATCATAATGTTAATTTTTAGGTTTGTTTTTTAAAGAATATTTACTGTGTAGAATTGTGACCTTAAGTGGATGCCTCTGGGAAATAACTTATCTTCCTATACATCTTCTTAGTGTTTGCCAAGTTTCCCTCCCCAGAGTAGATTCTTTTAATTTCAAATATAATTATATGGGTATCTAGCATCCCATCAAAGAAGTGGTCAGCCTCCGCTATCATCTTTATTTTCCTCAGTCCTTCTGGACCCTCTTTGGCCTCCATTGCCATTCTTAAACAATAAAATTGGTGATTGGCACATCTAACATGGCAACCTTTTAATAAAGAAAAATTCTGGCTGACGGCCATTTTTAAAGAATGCCCACAATACACATGCAAGAGTCTATCAGCCCCTCCCCAAATCTTGGAGAGAGCTTTGAATCAAGAACAATAATCTTTCAGTAATGGCTAAATACAGAAAAGTATTTTCTAAGAAAAGAACACAAAATCCATGTACACATCATTAATGAATTTCTCAAAATATTCCCAGTGTAGCAGTGGTGGGTTTCAATTTTTTTTACTACCGGTTCTGTTTGTGTGGCTTGGTGGGCGTGGCAGGGGAAGGATACTGTAAAATCTCCATTTCCACCCCATTCCAGGGGAAGGTTACTACAAAATCCCCATTCCCTCCCCATTCCAGAGGAAGGATACTGTAAAATCTCCATTCCCTCCTGATCAGCTGGGACTCTGGAGGCAGGGAATAGATAGGGGTGGGGCCAGTCAGAGGTGGTATTTATCGGTTCTCCGAACTACTCAAAATTTCCGCTACCGGTTCTCCAGAACTGGTCAGAACCTGCTGAAACCCACCTCTGCAATGTAGTTCAGATTTTTGAATATTAATGGCTATAAAGACAGGATCAGTCTGGTTTACTTTATGGAAAATGACTATAGTAATCTCTGCTCTCGAATTTCTTTCAAGTCATAGCATTTCAGCTCTAAACGCCATCAGAAAGCATTACACAGTTCTAGAAAATAAATACCATACAAAAAAGTCAACCTTTGAAATGAACTTGCAAACTCATGCCAAAAGAAATGACAATGATCAGCCAGTCTAGTCCTGTGGAGGGCACATCTGAATGTTTGATTGTGCTCTGGATGCCCCCATGCCATGAATGAGCCAGGTATGAAATTGACTTGAAGCACCTTAGAAGGATGATTTTGATTATATGCCGATGCCCTTCTGGAAAAACAGCCCAAAACCTCTAATTTAGGAGATGTCTGAAATGTTGTGTTTCCATGGAAAACATCTCATTTAAATATCAATGGCATACACCCCAAACAAATACAGATTACATGTCCCAACAGTAAGAGAATTTAACTCCATTTGAAGTAGAACGGTGTTGATTTTTTGCCCTCAGTAATTTCTGGGGTATTAAGAAGTTTTTCAAACAGAAGAGGTGGAAGGAAACGACCCACTTTTTCTGTTCCTTTTTTCAGATGGTTTTTTTTAAAAAAAAAAAAAAAAACAGGTGTGCATTAGCCTTCTTTTCCACTTATTAAAGGAAATTCCTAGCAGACTGTTATGCCAGTTTACAATAACACAACAAGGGCATTTTTGCCATTTGCCTATCCTGTTTGCTTAGTTGCCTTCAGGTTGTTTCGTTCATTCCCCCAAAGAAAAAATTTCCCAAATTTACATTCAGAAAATGTCAGAAGACTGTTTAGTTATTCTACCTTTCTCTTATAATAGAAAGCTGGTGCACCGCCAAATTATCTCCCCCCCCCACACCCTTTTCATACAGGACCTACAGGATCAGGCTGCCAAGGTTTTGAGTTGTATAAAACAGGAGTGTCTTTTTTGTGTGGTTAAATCAAGATCTAAAACAAGAGCATTAACATTAGAACGCTACTATTTTGTGAAAGCTTCTGCCCAGCTTCTCCAATTTGTTTTAAAGGTTGAATATTTTTATTCTGGCTAGTTTATCACCTCATATTTTTGTTTTCTGGCACTTTAGGAAACCGACATAACATTAAATAGAGTGGTCTGCAAGTGAAAAAAAGATGCCCACTCCTAGCTTTATGAAGCTATCAGGTCTGAAATACCCTTTGATCTTTCCCATTTTGCATCTTTCACCAAGCAAGTTCCCTCCTTGACATGGGTAGGGATAACAAAGTCAGAATCCCATCCTACTGATATTTTGTTAGCCATTCCAGTAATGGAATAGTCAACAATATAGTTAAGTCCAAACTCATCTTAGGTCACTGAGATAAATTCCAAACATAAAGAAGGAATGGTAATAGTTGGATCTATAGGAACCTGTATTGCTTAGCTATGGTGATATGATAAGCTCACAAGCATACTGTATATTCAACTCCTCTCTGCCTTATATTCTGTTTTAATCTCTTTAGAGTCTACCTCAGATGACTGGGATGAAGTTGACAATCTATTCAAGAGATAAAACAGTCTATTTTCTCTTGTTCTTAAATACATTATCAGGGAATGTTTTCTCACTCACCAAGTTTTGATAGAGGAGGAGGCAGAACCAGAATCCAGCTCACCAAAGAAGTTTCTTCAAAAATCGTAAGAAACCACCATGATGAGTCAGGTTATGATTCTCTCTAGACCAGGGGTCTGCAACCTTAAGCACTCAAAGAGCCACTTGGACCCATTTGGAAAAGAAAACACCAAGAGCCACAAAACTTGGGTGGGCGTGGCCAACTTGATGTCATTCACTTCCACCAGTTACATGACCCCCCCTAGCCATGCCTACCCACCCGGTCATTAGGGCAGAGAACCAGTTGTTAAAAAACACTGGGAACCACAAAACTCTTTTGACATATCGCTCTCTCCCCCTCCTTCCCTCCCTCCCCCTCTCTCTCCCTCTCTCCCTCTCTCTCTGTATCTCTCTATGTCTCTCTCTCTCCCCCCATCTCTCTGTATCTCTCTGTCTCTGCCCTGGCCGCTTCTCCATCTCCCGCCGTCACCCTTACTTTCTCAGGCCAGCCGAGGAGTGACTGGGAGGGGAGGGCAAGGGACGGGCCAGCCAGTGGTGGGATCACCCAACAGGGAGCCACAGCAGAGGGCCCAAAGAGCCACATGTGGATCCAGAGCCGCAGGTTGCTAACCCTTGCTCTAGACTAAGAGTTCCCCAATCCCCAGGCCGCAACCCAATACTGGGCTGTGGCCTGTTTGAAACTGGGCCGCAGGAGAGATGGACAAGCTCATGCACACGAAGCTCCAGTCACGTGAGTGGAGAGTGCGCAATGCCCACTATTCACACAAATGGAGCTGTGTGCACCTACCACTCATCCCACCCCCACCCCCATACAGGGCCGGGCAGCCAAGCTGGAAGGGTTTTGGGAACGCTGCTCTAGACTGATACAAAGGACAGTCTATTTGTCTGTGCAGATTTTCAGTCATTCAGGTCATGGTTGTCTCAAAGATGTTTTTTCAAAAGGCAACTGGACTGTTTTGTTTTGTTTTTCCTTGAGGAGGAAGAAGAAGAAGACAGTTCACTTCTCATCCAAGAAGCTTCATCCAAGTTCCAAGAAAAAGACAACAACAGACCAGTTGCCTTTTGAAAAAGCACCCTTGAGACAGCTTATTTGCAACAGCAATCAAGGTTTTGGAGTTTTACCATAGTTACCTGGAGACTCCAAGGACTGAACCTCTTGCCTTTGGCATGAAGAACAATTAGGCTGAAGTTCTAAAACACGTACAATTGAGCCTGAAAATATCTTGATGACAGCAAACATTTTAGAACTCTCTGTTTTCTGGCAAGGTATATACTTAATGATACCTTATGTAGCAAAAAATACTGACTCCTATCTTCTTCCTGTGAGTGCTGGACTACTCAATAATTTGGCATAGGGCAACCATGACAAAATAGTTGATCTCTGGATCAGCTGTAATTCCCAGATTTCATTTTTAGAAAAGCGTTAATCTCCAAGAACTTCTAGAAGTTGCGTTGTAAAATGCTTAGACGCTTTTCTGCCCTTTCGGGGTTTTTTGTTTTTAAAGGAAGCTGGCTTTTCAAAGCTTTTATAATACAAAGAATCAAGGACCTTAACAGCCTGATATACAGAATACCTGCAGAAAGTTGTGTGTGTATGTGTGTGTGTGAGGGTAGTTGATTTTTTTTCCGCGAGAAAAGAAACTAAGACATCCAGGATGTGCTACTTCTGATGTAAAGACAAAAATTAGTAATATTTCTTGAACAGATTTGACTTTTTTTTAAAAGGGTGTCTTTCCCAACTTTCTAAATATTTTTAAAAAGTTTTCTGAACAAGGCATGCTAATGAAATCTATCTTTATTATCTACTGCCTTCGAAATACTTGGGTATTAATTGTTCTATAACAATACCTTAATTTCATCATTATGAGTGAAGTTTGTTCTATTCTATTCTATTCTATTCTATTCTATTCTATTCTATTCTATTCTATTCTATTCTATTCTATTCTATTCTCAGATTCAAGAGCAGGCATATTAGCTCTGACTGCCAATGAAAATACAGTGGGCATTTTAAAAGCAAATACATACTAGACCTTCATATGGAAGGTTGGCATTTTGACTAGCTGTCACCCTAGTAGGGACACCCACGAGGTGAGGCAGGTGTTGGGCATGGGTGGCCTGCCTTCGGGGGCCCTGAGGTAAGCTGGTGTGGCACCAGTGGAATGGACAGCCGGCTGGCTGTGCAGGCTCTTAAGTAGAGCTTAGTTTGGTGGTAGGACTTATATTAGGCACAGAAGTAAAAAAAAACATGCTATGGCTTATTTCTGGGATAACTCTTATTTTCAGTGAAACAGGGTATTAACAAATAATCATAACATTGAAGTTCTAGTATATCTGCTAAAATTTCCATGAATAATATTTCTCCACTAAGGATTGTAGAAATTATTAAATATTTATTTATTTATTAAACAATACATTTAAATAATTTATTACTCTTTATTATGAATTGTTTCTCTTTGATCTGTGTGGGGTGCATGTGACATGACAGCAAAATCAAGTTAGGCATTTTTTTGAATTTTTGAACAATTTCCATCACTGTGTTGGAAAGACAGGTTTGCGATAAACTCAGGGAAACATTACAACTGTCAGGAAAGAAATTAAGAAATATTGCCAATCAAGGAAAGGTTTAGCAGCCTGCTAATACTTGGGACCCTTTCATGTGCCTTGTCATGGCGAAGGGGCTTGCGTAGCTCAATGAAGCTATGAGCTATGCCGTGCTGGGCCACCCAAGATGGAGAGGCGATAGCAGAGAGCTCTGACAAAACGTGATCCACTGGAGAAGGAAATGGCAACCCACTCCAGTATCTTTGCCATGAACACCCCATGGACAGTAGCAAAAGGCAAAAATATGTGATGCTGGAAGATGAGCCCCTCAGGTCGGAAGATGTCCAATATGCTACTTGGGAAGAGCAGAGGGCTAGTACTAGTAGCACCAGAAAGAATGAAGCGACTGGGTCAAAGCCGAAAGGACACTCAAGGACAAAGGAAAGAACAAAGCAGAGACATCACCTTGCCAACAAAAGTGTGTATAGTCAAGGCTATGGTTTTCCCAATTTCAATGTATGGCTCTGAAAGTTGGATCATAAGGAAGGCTGAGTGCCAAAGAATTGAGGCCTTTGAACTATGGTGCTGGAGAAGACTCCTGCGAGTCCCTTGGACTGCAAGCCAATCAAACCAGTCTGTCCTAGAGGAGATCAACCCTACTGCTCTTTAGAAGGCTAGATCCTGAAGATGAAACTCAAGTACTTTGGCCACCTAATGAGAAGGAAGGATTCACTGGAGAAGAGCCTAATGCTGGGAAAGATTGAGGGCAAAAGAAGAAGGGGACAACAGAGAATGAGGTGGCTGGATGGAGTCACTGAAGCAGTAGGCATGAGTTTAAATGGACTCCAGAGGATGGCAGAGGACAGGAAGGCCTGGAGGAACATTGTCCATGGGGTAGTGATGGGTCGGACAATACTTGGGAAAAAATGTCAGTTATTAGAAGTCAACTTGCTGTTATAACATGTTAATCTAAACTGTACTATTAAATGAAGCTGTTTATATTCATTTTAAGTTAAAGTATAAATGTATAAAAAGCAAATGTGCTGTTCCTAACCTTCTCAAAGTTCTACCAAATCATACAAAAAAATAAAGACGAAAAGCAAAATTTCCAAATCAGGAAAGAGTTTGAAGGTTGTAGCAACATCAAGACAACCCACTGAGGTCTTCCTGGGTGAATTGGATTCAACTTTAATTTTGAAGAAGGAAGTAAGAAAAGAAAAGACACCCGTCACAATTAAGGTACATCCCACACTGCTACAAACAGCAGTTTGATGGGCAGGGAAATGCTGAACAAACTTGCTGTGGTGATGAGGAACCAAGATGAAAAATACTGCACTGGGGAAAGGTAGGATCAAGGGTGAAAGAGGGAGAGCCAAGCTTCATAGAATGAAAAAAAATCCTTTCTGATTTCAGGTAGAGAAAAAGTCAGGAACACCAGAACACCATGCTGGCTGAGGAGGTAAAAAAAAGAAAGAAACTCAAGATAAAAAATAATGTTTGCACTGATTTTGTAAAAGAGGAGGGTAGGAGGCATCACAGAAGAATTATGGTTTTGCTAATGTTTTGTGTCAGCATAATTTTCAGGGACCCCAAGAATGGAAGTGGGGGCCACATGTAATCCATGGGTCAAAGGTTGCTATCCTACCCTTAGAACATGTACAGAGAACCAGAGAGTAGGAAAATCGGTCCCTACTCAGCGGTCAAAGCTCATTCAAATACCTTGAAACAGTTGATAAGTTATCTCTCAATTTACCTCATCCCACAGGGCAGTTATGGAAATTTTAAAAACCCAGGTCCACTGTCCTGGGTATAAGATGCTAATAAACTAAATGGGAATAAGATGGGAATAAACTAAATGCACCCTGATAGCTGTTCAGCTACTGCAAAAGATGGATGACTGAATTAGTTAACATTTTGTATCCTAAACAAAGGGACGTATTTGGTAAATATAACAAATTCACTGCCACCCATAGCAAGGACAATAACAAAAAAAAAAAAAATCTTTCAGAAGTTTGATAATTTCAACAGTGACTGATTTGTTCTCATCTTTCTGTCCTTGTTTTAAGGCTGGCCCTGTCAATGGCATTTTACCATTCTCCATTGAGATGGATGGATTTTCTGGAGACAGGGATGCAATAGTCCATGGGAAGATTCACGAGTATATTCCAGACAAGAGCATTCTGACTCAACCAAAGTGTGCAATGATCACCAATAAGAAGAGCTGGATAAAAAGTTTTTAAAAAGTTATGTATGGAAGATTTTAATAGGAAATATGAACCAAAGCCGTTCTTTAAATATTTTTTTGATATTCACAAATATGTAAGTTTAGGTAACTTTGTAAATTCTTGAAAGAGAGAAGAAAAGAACCTTGGCAAAAAGGGTTGCAAAATCAAGCATGACTCACTTAACAATTGTTTTGCTTAGCAACAGAAATTATGGTTTTAAGTTGAGGAAGACCTCCGTCTGGACAAGATTCAACCTGTGCCTGAATTAAATTGTTCTAAACTCAACCTGTTTCCCAGCAAAGACCTAGCTGCATGCTCCATGATAAAATACACCAGAAAAAAACAACCTCTCAATGTCCACAGTCTTCCCTCTCTAAATTTCATTAGCAATAGGAAGACCTCACCACTGAGAAGTCTGTACTCAAAACCACAAAAACCACTAAGATGTACTGAAGATTTTTTTTTCTTCCACCCACATCTTCTTAATTTTGAGTTTCAACCTTATTTTTTACTTATTTGTTTTGTGGTACCTGTTATTTCTCAGGATCATCATACCTGTGCAAAGAATCTTGTTTCCAGATTCCATATACGCTTTGGTGTTTTTGGACCCATATCCAAATTTTAGTCCTTTTTCCAACTTCTCAGCATGTGCCTGCAAATGATACTCACACACTACCATGAACTAGCATGCCAGAAACAGCTATTCATAAATGAAGAATCCAATTTTGCATGTTGACGCTTGGAATGCTGAATACCCTCTTTCCTTTTCGTGAGACGTATCATAGGTTGTATAGTCTTTTGCCTTCCTCTTTATAGGTACCAACAATATATATTGGCTATCTTCTTTTTTAGACAGACTATTTTTGTGGTCGACAGGTAAATCCCATTATCGTTTTAAAGAGACAAAGACCAAAATAATCCTGGAACAGAGTTTATTCTTTGCAAAGGTCTCCCTCAAAGTGAGAGAGCAAATTACCATTCGTTCTCGCCGTCTTTTATACAATTTCAGGTTACATCTTACAGGATACAAGCATGTCCCTTGAGTACAATTTCAAACCTTATATAATAGACAAACACATGATATTCCCATTATGGGAAGTCCCCACAATTCCAATATAAAAATACCCTACTTAAAATATTGCTTATACATGTAAGATCAGCATTCACGTACTTCCCCTTCTTAACGAGGTCAAGTTGACCTGAAGCATACATCCTGTTGAATAAACACTTTCTCAAGAACATAACTTCCTCAAGAACACAGGAAACATATAATTCCGTTCTCATGTTCTTAAATGTCAGCTAAATTATATAATCAGGTTATACAAGGTAAAACAAAGCCTTAACATGATTTTAAAATGGCGTAACTCAGGTTATACGAATTTACAGGAATAACCCTAATTTCTTTATTTCTCACAATCCCCGCTTCTCCTCTTTACTATCTTTTATTCCTGTAAACTATGAATATCCCGTAACAGTATAGAAACTCTTCTCCATACAATAGGTAATTTGGACAATGCCATGTTACCACATAAAAACATTAACCTGTAAGGAACTTGTATCCTTAAACATAGAAAATGTAACCCTTCCTCCAAAATCCAAAACTTCTTGTATGAAGGTGTATAATTACCAAATAGCTCAGTGCATTGCTTATATAAAAATTCCATTCTATTTGTAAGGCCAATGTATTGAGGAACTATCCCATATGTATGTTTGCACTTGTCACACACCATCTTCAAAAGATGACTTAATACATATCTCGGCTTCCTCAGTGGTGTCTATTAGGGTTAGTGGTGTTTCTATAAAAGAATAACGGTGCTCAAATTCAGTATGGAAACGTAGCTGCTACCATGTTATAGGGTAACTAGGCAACACAGCTAAAATCCCCATTCCTATCCACACCTGTAGAATAACAAGCACTACCACAAAAACCCATTATTCCTAGTGAACTAGCTCCCCCAACATATTATTCAAAGAGATAAAAGATTATTATCTTACCTCCAATTCATCAATCAATAAAGGAGAACTTACATCCACTGGATACCAAAACATAGATTTACACCAATCAATAATATCTTTCCTCAATACAATCAAAAACACAACAAGAATTATTACCACTCCTAGCCAAATACAAAATTCTTCATAAAACTCTTCTTCCATCCATTGGTCCCCAATCGTCTAAGGTTTGTCATCAAAAAGTCAGTTTAAGAGGGTTTGCAGGTTCCGTAGCAACTGTCCTTCCATAATGCAAAGCCACCAGTCTCTCGACTCTGGAATAGCATACCCAACCTTGTTCCTTAGTCCTTACAGCCGACCCTGTAGTTAACAGAACTTGGAACGGTCCTTTCCACACCTGCTGCAACTTCTTCTCAGTAATGGCTTTTATCGGACTCAGTCTCCACTTTTTTATTCATGTGCTTGGAAATCAAGAGGTGGATTCTGTCCTTTTTACCTTAAATGAGAAAAACACTGGGACAGTCCCTGTATATATTTTCAAAAAAACATCCTTCAATTCTATCCTAGGCATTCCAACTTTCCCCACATATGGCAATCCAAACATCATTTCATACATAAATATCCCCAGATCTTTCCTAGGACTAATTCCTATTCTTAATAGAGCTAAAGCAGTGGTTCTCAACCTTCCTAATGCCGCGACCCTTTAATACAGTTCCTCATGTTGTGGTGACCCCCAACCAGGGGTGGGTTCTAAATTTTTTTTACTACCGGTTCTGTGGGCGTGGCTTATTTTGTGAGCGTGGCTTGGAGGTCATATTACTGGGTGGGCGTGGCTAGCTGGTCATGTGACCGGATGGCCATGGCTATGTGTATAGGGACTACTCAGAGGGCAGTAAAAAGTCATTTCTGACAGGTCCTCGCACTTTTGACTGGTCCTCACACTTATGACCATCCTCACATTTATGCCTGTGCAGCATTCTTAACAACCATGTCACTCATTTCACAACTGCTTCTCTTCAACATGGTATAAGATAGGGCAAAAAACGTAAAATGTGAGGACAGTCGTAAATTCGAGGACTGGTCAAAAGTGTGAGGACCAGTCAAAAATAACTTTTTCAGCCCTCTGAGTAGTCCCTGTGCACAAAAGGACTACCCAGAGGGCTGAAAAAAGTGATTTCTGACAGGTCCTCGCACTTTTGACTGGTCTTCGCAGTTATGACTGGTCATCATTTATGCCCATTGTACCATTCTTAACAACTGTGTCACTCATTTCACAACTGCTTCTCTTCACCATGGTGACAAGATAGGGCAAAAACATAAATTGTGAGGACAGTCGTAAGTTCGAGGACTGGTCAAAAGTGCGAGGACCAGTCAAAAATAACTTTTTCAGCCCTCTGAGTAGTCCATATGCATAAAAGGATACAGCAATAGAGAGGGATGAAGGAAGGGAAGGGAAATTAGAGGAGGAGTGAAGGTAAGAGAGGGAGGAAGAGAGGAGGAGAAGGAGAAAGAAAGAGGAAGTAGGGAGAAGAAGAAGAGGGGGGAAAGAGAAAGTAAGAAAAGACAGAGGTGGTAGGTTTGAGGAGAAAGATTGCTGTACAATAAAAAAGATGAAAGGGAAGAAAGCCAACCCCAAACAAATATTAAGATATTAAGATAAAGAATGAATTGTTAAACTTTAAAGAATAAAAGAGAACAAATAGGAATAAATAGCAATAATTAGAAACACACATACAAACATACAACTATTTTCTTTGAACAGAGTATTTGGCTGGTTCACAAATTTAAACAGTTGTAGGAGGTTAGCACCCACCCCTTTCCTAGAAGAATGAAATATTTTGGGAAGTATTAAAAAGGCAGAATATTATATTTCCCTGGATGATAAATGGAGAAGCATATTTTACAGACAAAGCAGCTCCCACCTTCCTGCCCCCCACCCTTTGTTAATGGGCCAGAGGCAGAAAGTCAATCCTTTGTCAAAGGACATTTGCAACACAATAGCAACAGAAACTAACACAATGGGCCCCATCAAGCCATGTGATCCTGTCCACCATTAAACCATCTTTTCAAGCAGTCTCCATGTTTCCAGTGTCTTTTTCCCCACTTGGAGCAGAACCCAGAAGGATATTTCTTCCAACACAGTATTTAGTCATTTCAATTAAATTTACAATTTCTATATTTCCTTTTTACCATATTTATTCCTCATCTATTTTTTTAAAAACCAATATTACCCTTCATCCTCATCTCTAATCTTAATCAAATTCAATTTTTCCCTTCTATTCTATATTATACCCCTTCCCATTGTCATCTATTTTTATATCCATCCTCACATTGGTTAATTATGTAATACAGTTGTTTAATACAAATTCAACATTTTAATATAAATCAATTAGTTATATAACTATCTTTTTTGTATATTAATATGAACATGAATATTCCAATTATTTCCATGCAATCCAATTTCTTACAAATCAATTAATTATATTTACCAATACTAATAAACCAAATAATTTCCCCCATATATCCCTCCAAACCACAACCATTTCTGCTTTCAACATAATATCCAATTAATAGTATCTCAATTATTACAATTCCCTAAATAGAGCTTTTTTTCTTTTGTGTTTTAAAATCTTGCCCTAAAATCTTGCCCTAAATTTCCCATTGTTTGCAGTTTTGCACCTACCTTTTTTGGTGAGGAAAAAGAAAAAGAAATCTCTCTGCCTCATTTTGTCACGTTAGTTTCAATTTCCCTTCTCAGCATAGCTAGGGGGAAAAAAATTTGCTCCAGGAATTTACCTCTTTGCAGCTAGCTCTTTGAAGCCCCGCAGCAAGAATTTAAAGTTTTTTTTCCCTCAAGCCACCAGCTGGGACTCCGGAGACAGCAATAGATTGGGAGTGGGCGGGGTAAGCGAACGGCGACCGGGCGATCCAACAGAGGCAGAGGGGGAGGGGGAGTGAAGGCGTGGGGGGAGGGGGCGAGAGAGGGCTTTGGCGACCCCTGGGAAATGGCCGTTCGACCCCCAAAGGGGTCGCGACCCCCAGGTTGAGAACCGCTGAGCTAAAGGCAAACACCTCATTCAAGGTAGTTGAAGCTCTAACATTAATTTTTATATCATAAATTTACTTATCTGATTAGCACATTCACAACGCCCTATAGACAATAAATGTAATTGCCAATCAATTCCTAATTGTTCCATAAGCTTCATCACCTTGGACAATGAAATGTATACCCCTATCACTATCAATAAGATCAACCAATTCATATTTGGGTATTGTTCGCTTCAATATGAATTAACAATCTTCTGAACACCTATCTTTACACAAAGAAAGGCTTCAACCTATCCAGTAAAATAATCCACTATTATTATTACATATATCAATAGTCACACCACCAGCATTTCAATGTAATCTACTTAGATTCATTGAAAAGGCCAAATGGTCAAATCTCTACATATTTTTTTTTCATACACAATGTATTCATTTCCGTACCATACATATAACTATTGTATCAATAGTCACATATATGCATATACATTTAATAAAATCAATAAGTGCTTGCGTTCCCCAATGGTTCCCTCATGCACTCATTCAATCACATTCCACATCACAACTTTAGTAAAAATTTGCACTCCATCTTTAGGCATCCATTTCCCATTCACTTACACACTCCTTCATCGACTATTTATATAATATCAAGTTTAGAAGGATCCTCAGCTGCCTTTAAAACAGCTGTGATAAGTTCCACCTATCGCAATTCCTTTTACTAAATATCAACCCCCTTTCAATCCAGATTATCCCAAAAGTATGTAAAATACCATCAGCATAGTTCAAATCAGCATAAATATTCCCTACCTCATTAATTAATATGTGCAATGCTTACAATAAAGCAAAAACCTCACATATCTGCACTGACCATCCAAACGGTAACTTTCCAGCTTCCAATATCTCAATAGTGTCTCCATTCACAACTGCATAACCATCCAGTCTCATCCCCTTCTCAATTCATTTATTCATCCACATTGTCCCATCTCTCTCTCCTATTGGTCAAGAGAACCAAACTCTCTTGAGACAATTTTAAAAACCTAGCATTTGTATACCACCTTTTAGTTCCCAGTCCACATACGAACCAACACTCCTTTGGCTATACCATCTTCCATTACTACAGACAAGTGGAAATTTTTTCCTTAAACCAGGCAAACATAACACTGGAGCAACACTATATTATTACTTTCTTCAACTCTTCAACCTTTCTTCCAAACAACTTAGTTTAAAATTGACTATCAATAAATCAATAAAGTCTCAATAAATACTCAACTCTCCCCACTTCAGAGGAATCACACCACACCTCTATCAAATTAGCTAAACTATTTCCACAACTATTTCCATTTCAAAGAAATGCAAACTTAATCTAAATTCACAAGTAGCTAACCAGAAAATCCATCTTTACCTTCTACCATTAATTCTTCCCTCAAGGGAACATCCTTTATCTGGACAACACTAAGCTAAAATAACATAGTCAACTATTCCCCAGACTATCCAGTATCTAGAAATCTCCTTCTCAGCATTCAAAATCATTCAAAATACACAGACATAAAAACACAAAAGAGGGTAATAAAAACTTCAATAAGCAAAAGAAAATCACCTAATAGAGATACTCCGGGTCTCTACTCCCAAAAATAATTGTTTCAAACTTTCGTCACTTCTCTAAAGCAGGACAGGAAATACATCTACATAGCTGCCAATGCAGTCAGAAACAATGCAGGATCAAATCACCCATTCGCCCCTCCTTTCTCTCAGACAAACTCAACAAAGGAAAAAAAATGTGTAAAAGGGAAAACAAACCGCACCTTCTCTCTCCCCTTTTCTACTTCTCTTGTTCAGAACAAAAAGACGGGGAAAATATAGAGAAGAAAAATACTACTCCTGTCTCCAATTTATATCGCAAATACCTCTTCCTAATCCTACTTCTCCATAGGATCTCTCTCATCTCTCACTTGCTCATTCAAACACTTGCTATTACAACATAACAACAACTACAACAACAAACTCTTGCCACTCACTATTTCAATATACAAAAGGAAATTCTCAGGGGTTCAACGCACAGGCATTCACAAATATCAGGATCACCTTACCACCCCCATTTAAGAGCTTACCACACTCACTCATATTTATTCTGCAATCAGACCTTTTAGTGTATTCCACACACACACATGCCTTTTCCCTGCCAATTAGTCAGCATAAATACTTCAGGGAACTTTATTATCATTCTCAGTATTATTTTTATTTTACAAGACAATGAGATCTATTGCCTAAACAACTCTCATCACACACACATATCATTTAACAACATTTGCAAACCTGGAATAAAACCTGGAAAGTTTCCATCCCTTCAGATACCCATTTCATTTTCATCCTTGACATCTTGTAGCCCATTCCTCAAGCAGTGGAAAACTTCAGGATGCAGTTTTTAATCAAAAACTTGATTTCGGGCCCTAACCACACCTGTCCTCCACAGCTCCAGGCTTAAACCAAGAAGGTCACTTAATTAGCCGGCACACACATATCACCATCACATCACATTAATCAAAAACAAAATATTCGCATTCAACCTCAGGTAGGAAGAACAATAACCGTTCCTTACCACATTCCTACAGAGTTTTCTGCCTCATCCAAGAACAAGAACTATCTGTATACCAAGCTCACATCCCAGAAGAGACAATGCATCTCTCCCAAGCAGATTAAGACTTACTTCTGGAACAAATATCACATCCAAACATATAATACACTTTCCACGACTCAATTTCACATTCTTCAACAATGGCACATCAAAAGGTATACCCTTGACACCCCTTATCTTAATAGTTACACCTGTGGGATGCATTCCTCTAGGCAATTTACAAATAGAGGTTCTAGTCACACCCGTATATATTAGACACACATAATCTTCCTCTTCTGGACCCACTAATCATCCTCTTCTCAGGACAATCCTAGCAAAATCCTCTCCTTTACACACACAAAGCACTTTTTGCTTTCCAATCCACCAACACTAGACTTTTTCCCACTGGAGTAATCCTCTTCCAATTCCAGGACACTGTCGCCACATTGCAACCAGTTTCACAAAACCTTTTCCTCTTCTGTCTGTTTCAACACAGACACTATCATTCGACTTTTCTTTCTTTCTTTTTCTCTTCTAGTCTTGGCCTCATCCCTATTCAAATAGACCTTTTGAGCTTCTTTCAACAGAGCAGCAATATCAGTAGTAGCTTCTGTATGTCTGGCCATGATTTCGTCACAAATTTCATTTTTATTAAGGACTCATAAGCCGGCATTTCAGGAGAAAGACCAGTGTGCTTATTCAAATTGTCCTTAATATTTTCCAGAAACACAAACGGTGTTTCTTCTCACAACTGTTCCACCTCCAAAAACTTTTGTTAGAGTTTCTTCCTTGAGGTACAGCTGTCTTAACTCCCTCCATTTGCTCCCGATCAGCTAAATTATTATTATTCCAACCAGGATCAACTAATGGAGACTTAACATCTGCAGCAACGGGCTGAACAGCCCCCACTTGGGTTTTATCCAAAAAAAAACCATAGCTGCCTTTCGAATTTGTGACCTCTCCTCAGGGGAGAACAAATAACCCAATATATGCTGTAACTCTGCAAAAGTATACAGATTGGGTCTCAGGAATAAATCCAATGACTCAGACAACTTGATCAGATCTGCCTAGAAAGACGGCATGTTTCTTTTATAATCTTCCAGATCAGAAGATGTCAAAGACTCATTCACAAAAGCCGCAATACCATTCGGCATTCCTCTTAAAGGAAACATTCCTTTAGTTAGTGAACATGTAACATGAGGAGAAGTGGATGGATTCTGTTTCACAATTATTAATAATTCACCCAACTCCTTCTCCTCTATCTATATTACTGCCCTGCTGAAGTCTCTTCCTCTCTGCTCCCAGCAGCAACATCAATTTCACCCACAACTTCTTCTTCCTTCCCATACAAAACTCTAGATCTTCTCGGGGAAGAGGGGTTAAACTACTAAACATGGAACTGAGGTTCAACATATAACAATTGAACTTTCAACTTCTTTTTTCACCAAAACATTCTTCAAACCATTGATCCAATATGGGTCTGACTCACCAACCCTACTCCACCTATAATTAGGCTGTATCAACACAAACCTCCTTACAATAATTAATCATAGTCACCTTATCTAATACCTTTGTACAAGCTTTCAACCAATCCTCTGACCACTGTATTAACAATGTCCCTAATGGAGATATGTATTACAACCTGTATTACACTAATTATACACACAAATCATACAGGCCATACAAACACAAGAGAAAACATATACTCACTCCTGGTGCACCGAAGTCTTCAGGAACGTTCCTCTCTGTCCAGGCATTCAGGTCTCTGCCTCAAGGTTCATAGAAAAGCAATTCCAGCTGGAAAGGAAATAACCCCATCTCACTGAAATCAGTGTTTGTGCGCACGTATCAGGGAGTTCCCTTCCAGACAGAATGTTTTCAGTCCCTTCGGGCGCCAATTGTGGTCGACAGGTAAATCCCATTATCGTTTTAAAGAGACAAAGACCAAAATAATCCTGGAACAGAGTTTATTCTTTGCAAAGGTCTCCCTCAAAGTGAGAGAGCAAATTACCATTCGTTCTCGCCGTCTTTTATACAATTTCAGGTTACATCTTACAGGATACAAGCATGTCCCTTGAGTACAATTTCAAACCTTATATAATAGACAAACACATGATATTCCCATTATGGGAAGTCCCCACAATTCCAATATAAAAATACCCTACTTAAAATATTGCTTATACATGTAAGATCAGCATTCACGTACTTCCCCTTCTTAACGAGGTCAAGTTGACCTGAAGCATACATCCTGTTGAATAAACACTTTCTCAAGAACATAACTTCCTCAAGAACACAGGAAACATATAATTCCGTTCTCATGTTCTTAAATGTCAGCTAAATTATATAATCAGGTTATACAAGGTAAAACAAAGCCTTAACATGATTTTAAAATGGCGTAACTCAGGTTATACGAATTTACAGGAATAACCCTAATTTCTTTATTTCTCACAATTTTCCTTTAGTGTTCCATGTGTTTTGCAGCTTGATAGGATCCTATCATTTTAACTTACTATCTAAAAAATAAATGAAAAATGATAGCCAGAATTGAAAGCAGCAGTTTTCTAAGTGAATTATACAATTAGGTGGTGGCTGGAGAATCTTGTCTGCATTTCTAGCACGCTGCTACATAAAGTAATATAGTTAATGCAACAATAACAGGACCGAAGAGCAGATGGGAAATTTGACAGACAGAGGAAGAAAAAGAGTGAGTCTGCAGGCTTTTTCCTAACAGAAAATGAGATGACAAGAGAAAATAAATTTATGTTCATCACTCCGATTAAATGGGTGAGGTGTAAATTTTATAAACAAACAACAAATAAACAAGTTCCTGTGGCTACAACTGGGGTGATGAAATTTATCACTTCAATATCAAAAGCAGATTAATCATCAAAAGAATGCACTTACTTGTTAGACTTATCACAACTTTTCTCCCAAAAATACATGGCAGCTTACAACATTTCAGTGAAATAGTTTGGTCTGGAGAGATCAACTGATTCAATGACATCCAGTAAATGTCCATGGCTGAGGGTGGGCTTGAAACTAGATCCTCCTACATCTAAAACCTTAACCACTCTCATATTGGTTCATTTAGGAACAGCAAAATACAAGAGTAAATCAAGAAATAAAAGACTAATTCTACCAAGATCATTTTTCCAGTTATTAAACTCTCCGATCATTGTTTTTCATGTTTTTGTACCACATACATATGGAAGAATTGCCACACCCCTTTCCTATCATCTCTCTCTTTTAGAGGTTTTACAAGCTTCACTTCAGATGAATCTTTCTTGATCTTTAATCTGGATTACGATCCTTGAAAACCTATTTTCCCCTGCCTTAGTCACCATGACAAGAATGACTTTCTTAATTTTGGGGTCTGCACCTTTGTGGATTCAGAGAACTGTTCTGTACCTTTCTTGTACATTTTTAATCAGGGGAGGGTGGCAAATGCTATCGGAGAGAGTAATTTAACTTTCCCAATTAATTTCCACTGGAATAAATGGGATAAACAGAAAAGTGTGACATGAATGGAGGCTGAGAAAAGGAAAAGTTCCAGGCATAGGCAGTGACAAAACGTGACCAAAGAAGATATATCCAGGCTAAAAAAAAAAAAAAAAAGAGGAGAGTGTGAAAAATATAGCATTAGAGAGATTTTTTAAAAAACAAACAGCTTTCATTAACACTCCCAGAATGTTTTACCAGCAAGGAGAGTAAAAGAGGGCAGTATCCTGACCATTACTCTGGGGAAACAGGAGAAATAACCAGGAGTGAAGTAAGAAGAAAAGCTTTTTGAAAAATCTGTCCAGCAACACAGTAGAGTAGATGGAGAAAATTTCCCTGTCCTGCTCCTTTCTGAATAATAGAAACCAATTAGACTAATTTGTATAATGCATGAATTGGAATGCTGAGGGGTTAGCAGCAAGGGAATCCCTTTTTTAAGGTGTAAAGGAATGGCTGGCAGAGTTAGACGGTGTTAAGGAATAACAAAAGTCTTTGGGCTCGCTGAACAGAATGCAAGGTTGAGTAGCTTTTCAACCAAGCAATAAGCTTAGCTGTAAAGGGCAGAAGGCTAACTGGAGACACTGCCTCACAAGGAAGCATTCACTCTGCTTTGAGGCATGATGACTGAACAGGTTTTGCACAAGCCTACTGATTCATGAGGAACCTGTCCAATCAGCCATGAATAGTTCAAACAGGTTCAGCGGACAAGGCACTGACTGACTGACTGACTGATATTTTGGGAAATCTTCCCAGACTGCTTTGAGAAACAACAACAAACTTTTCCCTCTTCTCTTCCCCTGCTCGAAGTATTAGTTTATGCACAAAGTCTTTGCTTTAGTTTTTATTGGTTGAGCTGAGCCTTCTGAGATGCCAAAATTAGAGGCAGACACCATGCTTTTTGGCACAACTATGCCTTTTGATGAAGCATCAGAAGTACATCTTGGATAATTTCCTAGATAGTAAATGGATCTTCCTAAGTATTGAGTGATTTTGCCCAACTAGATTGCTGTTAACTTTCTTTACAGGTTATAGTCCTGATAAAACAAAAGAACTATGTTTGGACAAAAATAATATTTGGGGGAGGTGTATATATTTTGTGGGATCGAAAAATCGGCAGTTCAGTGGTTCAAATCCCCAGTGCCGCATAACAGGGTGAGCTCCCATTACTTGTTCCAACTTCTGCCAACCTAGCAGTTCGAAAGCACGTAAAGAATGCAAGTAGAAAAATAGGGACCACCTTTGGTGGGAAGGTAACAGCTTTCCATGCACCTTTGGCGTTTACTCATACTGGCCACATGACCATGGAGACATCTTCGGATAACTCTGGCTCTTCGGCTTTGAAACGGAAATGAGCACCGTCCCCTAGAGTTGGGAATGATTAGCACATATGTGTGAGGGGAACCTTTACCTTTACCTTATATACTTTTGACTCATTTTTTTAAAGAACTGGAGTTTTTTAAAAACTCCAGTTCTGACAGTTTGTTCCCATTTAAGACCTGCCTTTGTTCTATCCTGAACACACAACCTGAATGAATTTTCTCCTCTATTTTTGGAGGGTGGGTGGGTGGGAGCAGACAGAAAGTTCCTGATGCAGGAGGGATTCACATGGTGTGCATGAATATTCTCCTTAAACAGCCTTCCCTCGTGTTGTGTTAAAGTGAAGGGGGCAGGCAGGATGGTTGTAGAAATGGTGACCCAGAAATACTAGTCATGGGAATTGATCTGATCCTTACTTCCAGACAGAACTTCACCCTTCATTAGAACCCAAAGAAGACCTCCAAAATGTATTGGCTGTTGCAGATTCTTAAGCATATTGTCAGTCTTCTCAAGGAAACCAGACAGGAAACATGAACAGATGAGCTAATTCTACTTCATTGTAAGGCTGCATTAAAAGAATCTTATGAAAGTACACATCTCCTGCCATCTCCTTTATAGCCTGAGAAATTAGTGAGGGTCTCTTCTGAGCCTCTTTGTCTACCCACTACACAGCTGTGGGCTATGTTCCCTCTTATCTGATCATTCCTTAGGCAATATCTCTCCACCCCATACCATTATACATACCATGTTCCAGTGGTGGGTTGCTACCAGTTTGCCCCGGGTCGGGAGAACTGGTAGTGACGCTGGCGGGTGGGCGGATGCATGCGCAAAAGCATTTTGCGTGCACATGAGCATGCACATGCCCACGAGCAAACCAGTAGCGATGGGATTTGAATCCCACTACTGCCATGTTCCCACTCAAAGTCAACCTCTAATCTCCTGCCTTCAAAAAGTACAAAATGCCAATGGCAGGACTATGAGGGTCTTCCGTTGCACTGCTCTCAGGTTCTATGTCCTTGGATATGCTCTGTTATACACATGTTCCCTTTACAATATTCCCTTGGACACAACATAGCAATAATCTTCTGAATATTTCATTACAAAGCCCTTTGACCTTTATTCGAGGTATACACATTAAAAACCACCCACCTTTTGCAGGCTTTTGTGTTAGAATATTCATGACTGGGAAGACATGGTAACAAGGTCAGCCAATGAAAAGGCATAGCAACTAAATCAATCAATTAGGAGCTGAGACAGACTGGAGCCAGGGCATGTCTTGGTCTGCAGCTTCTGCTTCTGTGCAGGGAAAAAGAGAAATTGAAACCAGTGTCTGTGCATGCTATCTGCTCCTGAAATGAAACTGTGAATCTGCTATTGGTATTGTAAACTTACTTCATGTATTATTCTTGTATATAAAGAAGTTAATGAATCCTGCTGAATCAATTTATCTGTGTGTGCTTCTGGATTTGATATTTGCAAGAAACTCTGACAACCTGCATTCCAAAAACTGAAGCTGTCACGGTAGAGAAGAAAGTACTCCTACAAGACAGCACATTAGGTGAACCAACCTCAGCCCAGAGCACATATGTGTCATGCTTGACCTCTGCCTGACCTATTTTACCTATTTTAAATACAATGAAGATTTCTTCAGACAAAAACACAGCTGTGCCATGGGTTCACCCATGTTCCTCATTGTGGAAACTCTACATGGAAGAGATAGAAACCAAAGCCTTAGACTCCTTCACAGGAATTCTACCCACTCACTGGTATAGGTATGCGGACTATACTTGGGTCAAGATCAAAATACAGGAATTGGAAGCATTCACCAAACATATCAACTCTGTGGAAAAATACATCAAATTCCTGCGGGAAGATGTTAAAGAAAATAGTCTAACCTTCCTGGACTGTGCAGTACACATTAAGGAAAACAGAAGCCTTAACATTGAAGTTTACAGAAAAACCCACACAGATCAATATTTACATTTTGATTCTCACTACCCACTGAAGCACAGAATGGGAGTTATCAAAATCCTACACCACTGAGCTGAAAGCCTGCCTACCAGCAAAGATGGGAAAGAAAAAGAACTAAAACACATCAAGGAAGGAACTCCTCAGAACTTGTGGCTATCCTAAGTGGGCCTTCATCAAATCCCAAAAGACCCAACAGGAGCTCCTCCATAACAGGCAAAGAGGAGAACAATAAAAGAAGCAATGTCATTATTCCATACATTGCAGGAATATCTGAAAAGCTCAGGAGGATCTTCAGCCAACACAACATACATGCACTCTTTAAACCCTTGTCCACCCCAAGGATAAAACACCCAGACACAAACTGAGCAAACTGGTATATGCAGTACAATACAGTGAGCCATGTGCAGATCTGTACATTGGTGAAACAAAACAACCACTTCATAAATGCATGGCACAACATAGGAGACCAAACTCATCCGGACAAGATTCAGCAGTCCATCTGCATTTAAAAGACAAAGGTCACTCTTTTGACGAAGCAAAGTCCACATTTTGGATGTACAGGGCCGCTGGTTTGAAAGAGGAGTCAAAGAGGCCATCTATGTCAAAATTAAACATCCCTCTCTCAACAGAAGGGGAAGGATACGACACCATCTACCTCCAATCTACAACACAGTCCTTTCAGCAGTTCCAAGAAGGCTCCACACCCATTTGCACTCCTCAGGTGACCCTGACGACACAGATAAACCTCCAAGTGGCCTCAATGACTCTCTAAAAGAATGCAATGACAGGCTGTCTGTAAGGAATATAAATCCTTCCATACCCCACCATCCAGTCAGAGCCAAAGAAGCTTCTTGGATGAGAAGCGAAATGTCTTCAAAGAAAACGTCCAGTTGCCTCTTGAAGAAAGCACCTTTGGGACAACCGGAGACAGTTGCAATACCAATATTATATTTTGAATTTGCAAAATAGTACTTTTTTTTTTTTTGGTGCTCAAGCAGTCTCTTATGTTGTTGACGGAGAACAGAGCAGAACTTGTTCAGTGCCATCCTCTGTATCTAGAGGAAGAGTAGGAATTGATCCCAGGTCATCCTGGCTTCCGCGCAGCTTCCTATCTCCTATGATATGCCTATAATACGAATGGCTGAAACTACACAGCAGACAAATATCCAGCAGTTTCCTGTAGGTGGACAGATAATGCCTAGTGAAGCTGCCATTGATTGATGTTTTGTATGTAGGACACATCCACAAGACTGTCGAGATGGTAAGAAAGATAATAAAATATTAATCAAAAGTGCCGGGCAGGGTGGCTAAACTCCCCTCAAGATGGTCTAGTTGTCTTTCTTCTTTTCTGTGTTAAGTTGGAAGGGAAATTAAGAACTGTGATCTGCTTTCTTTCTCTTCCCCACAGTAAGCAAGAGTCCTTGATGGTGAGAATCAAAAGGAAACCAGCTATCATCATGCCTCGTATTGGGACTTCTAGAGGACGCTCTGTTTCAAAGGCAAACAGTTCTAATCTTTAAAATACCTTCACACAATGTAACCACATTCCCATCCAAATCCGTGGCAGTGCTGACATGATAGACCAAGACCCAGGGCTACTGCCAGAAAGAGGAATTCTTCAGCATTCCCCCCCACCCCTTAGCAGTTCTCATTCAGTTTCATGAAAAAGCATTCTTTCAAAAGGCTACAGGGCTTAAAGAAATTCATACAGAGTGTTTTTCAGTTTCTCTAATGAGGAAATGGTGTGTGCTGCGGGTGTGCATGTGTGTGCCTGTCTGCGCTTGTCCTGTCTTTCCTTGTCCAATCATTTCTCTACAGCTGTGATGGCGAACCTATGGCATGCGTGCCTGAGGTGGCATGCAGAGCCATCTTTCCAGGCACATGAGCTTCACCCAACTCACCTGCAGCTGCCATGCGCGTGCCCCCAGCCAATGTTCGGGCCTCCGCTGCACATGCACGCAATTCAGGGGACCCAGCTGGGAGCTTTGGAGCTCTCCTGCACATGCGCATCCATTTGCGCATGCATGCGAGAGTATTTGCGCACAGCACACACATGCATTGTTGTGGCCCGCCAGCAGCTTGCACGGATCATGGCTGATCCTGCTGACGAGGAGGCTGGTGTGGTGTCGCGCCAGCAGCCTGCACAGTCGGCGCTCGCGTCGGACAGTGAGGAGGCTGAAGAGGATGTGGTGCCAGAGGCACAGATTCATCCTGGGCCTTCAGAACCTCCAGAGGCTCCTTCAAGTGGAGAGAGTGAAGTGGAGGAGCCTCTTCTCAATGCTCGAGCACGCAGGGCTGCCAAAAGGCAGGAGTGGCTACTCAGGAGGAGGAGGTCTCCTCAAAAGTAAGGCTTGAGGATAATTGACCACTCCCTTAGCCTATTTAAGTCACACCCGGTTAGTAAGTTTCTTGCTAGAAACAACTTGTAATTATCATCAGAGCATTTTTGGAAAAGTCTTATCTTGCTTTCTGGACTGGTTGCCAACTTTTGCCGGACTTTGGTTTATTCTTGCTATTTAATAAATTTGATAAGGACTGTTGGTGTGTGTCGATATCCTCGGGAATCCAGAGCTGGGACAGAACATGCTTAGACTGCATTCGTGCATGCAAAAACCATGTGCATGTGCAGATAGCACATGCGCGCAAAGCACGTACCTGTTCGGGATTCAGTGAGTAAAAGGTTCGCCACCACTGCTCTATAGCATTCCTGGCTTCCGACACTTCCTTTCTTTAAAAAAATATTTTTTATGGAAAGTGTTTTTTTTTATTATTAGTTTTCAAATGCAAACTAAACTCAAGAGAGAACAATAGAAAAAGAATAAAAAGTGCAAGGAAAGAAACAAGAAAAAGGAGAAAGCAAGAAAAAGGAAAAAAGAAAAAGAAACAGTACCTTTCAACCTTCATCACAAATATAAACAATATAACAAACCTATATAACTCTTTACCCCCCTAAAAGTTTACAAACAAATATCTCTTCTTTCCATAACCCATATTTTATCCTTTGGCTGATAGGACCCAAAGCATGTCCATCCCGCTTGACTTAATTGGGTAAGTGGAAACAACTGGGGAAAGACTTGTAGTAAGTGATTTTTGTCCAACTGTGTCCCACTTTCTACTCCTTTCTCAACAATTGTCTGCACAAGATTTGTTTGTTCATTCCTTTGTTCAATTTTCATAGCCACGCATCTCAGTCAATGATTCTGGGTGGTTTACAATTTTTTTTAAAAAAAATACAATTAAAATACTTTAATTTACTAGAGATGCAGTAAAAGACAATAAAGGTTTGTTTGGATTCAGCTATGCATGTTTTGAAAATCTAGTCATGATTGTTTATAAATTGTGGTTAATAGTTTGGTATATTGTGATAGCTATCTCACTGTAGATTTATATGCTGTACTTGTCAACTTTTCATTCTGGTGCTTTCCTCCACAGTACAGGTAGTCCTCGACTTACGACAAGAGCAGAGCCCAACATTTATGTTGTTAAGTGAGATATTTGTTAAGTGAGTTTTGTCCCATTTTACGACTTTTTTTGCCTCAATTGTTATGTGAATCACTGCAGTTGTTCAGTTAATAGCACGGTTGTTAAGTGAATCTGGCTTCCCTCATCGACTTTGCTTGTCAGAAGGTCACAAAGAGGAATCACATGATCCCAAGACACTGCAAAAGGTCATAAATATGAGTCAGTTGCCGAGTGTTTGAATTTTGTTCACATGACTATGGGGATGCTGCAACGGTCGTAAGTGTGAAAAATGGTCATAAGTCACTTTTTTCAGTGATGTTGTAATTTTGAACGGTTACTAAATGAACTGTAGTAAATCAAGGACTTCCTATACGTTAATCTTCTACTCCCCTTCTTCGTTATATTAGTAATTTGAGCTTGATGTTTCTTGGTTGCTTTCTATTTTGATTTTTGGTAATGCTTTGTAATTGTTTTTATTTTATTTCAATTCTGTTTGCTGCCCAGAGTCACTTGTTGAGTTGAGCAACTGAAGAAATAGAATAAACAAACAAACAAACAAATAATAAAACAATAAATCTGATTTATCTGGAACCATGGTGGCACAGTGGTTAAAGTGCAGGCTACTTCTGCTGACTGCCAGCTGACTGCAATTTGGCAGTTCGAATCTCACCAGGCTCAAAGTTGACTCAGCCTTCCATCCTTCTGAGGTGCGTAAAATGAGGACCCAGATTGTTGGGGAAAATATGCTGACTCTGTAAAACCACTTAGAAAGGGCTGTAAAGCACTGTGAAGCGGTATACAAGTCTAAGTGCTATTTTTTTTTATTTGATTTATATGCCGCCCTTCTCCAGATATTCAGGGCGGCTTACAATGTGCTAAGCAATTGCTATCCTTCTAGGTAAGATGTTGGGGCAATATGCTGACTCTATAAAACTGCTTAGAGAGGGCTATAAAGCAATGTGAAGTGGTATATAAGTGCTATTGCTAGTGCCATTTACAGTAGTTCTTTCAAGTGATCACTGCTTTGCTGTGTGGGAGGAGATTTTGGGGCCAGAGGGGTTGATATTGGTATTTCACATTCATGGCATTTTAACTTCCTGGTAAAAGTGGTTTCAATTGTGTGGCTGGATAGCTGACAAGGGCAAAACATGGTTGCCTCTAGTTATCTGGCAAAGCAGACCTTCCTTTTAGTGCTGGAAAAAAACAACAATACAAAAAAATAAGATGCTCAATGACTTTGAGGGCAGCAAATAGTTATTTGCTTTTGGGTAGGGGCTGTAAGAAAAGATCAATGGATAGAATAACTTTTTAAAAGACATTTCTAATACAAATGGATGGTGGTACAAGGGGACATTGTAATTATGTGCTTTAAAGCATGATTCCTGGGAGTGATTATAAACAAAATATCACTCTTAAATCAACTAAACTGCCCAGAGTCACTTAGGTGAGATGGGCGGTGTAGAAATTTAATAAATAAATAAACACAGTAGCAACTGGAGCCTGCTATTGCGCTCTTGAAATCACCAGCATTTTGTTTTGGTATTACTGTGATTTACTCTTTGTCACTTGCTATTTGAGCAACAATTGTGCTTTGGGAAAATATAGCTTTGTTCACTGCCTGATATGTGAAAAGGGTTTTGGAATTGGCTCTGCTTTCTCTGGAGGCCAGTTGTGAAGTCAAGGTTGAGTTAGATAGACTGACATCTATATAAAGCAGTTTCCTGTGTTGCTATAACTGTTTTTGGTATTTCCTTATTTGGGTGCTTGCATTTGTGTGTTTTAACTGATTTGCTTTGATAACGAGAAATTTTAACAAGAAATAGATTTAATATGTAGTTGTAATTTGATTACTGCATCTTCTGCTCTTGGCAAGGCACTTAGGGGGAAATACATTGTTATATGCCAGCAAAATGAGTTTCAATAAATTATTGAAAAAGAATGCTCTTTCTTTGATGCATTTTGTGTGAATATATGCATCCCTTGTATTTTCTCAGGGAAACAAGCATAAAAGAGACCTTTGATCAAATTATATATTGCCTTTTATCAGAAAAGCCCAGTAGGCAAGAACATTCGTCCTTTTATTGTTTTGAGAGAATCAAACTTCCTACCTATTATGTCTGCTTCGTTTCGCTCTCTAACTTACTCAGAAAAAAACACAGACAAATGTGCAAACACACACAGAGATGTATAAATGAATGATCACGACCACATAAATTTAACTTCTGAAACGCTGAAAACCAGTGCTGCATCTGAATGGTATTTAAAATCATTCTTGCTTCTGGTGAAGCTGGGAGGACATAGTAGCATGAATCAATCAGAACAGAGATGGAAGGGGCCTTTTGAGATCTTTGAGTCCAACTTCTTCTCAAGCAGGAGACCCTATACCAGTGATGGTGAACCTTTAAGGGCAGCAAGTGCCCAAACTGCACGCATGCATGCCCAAACTAAAAGGTGTGCACGCACGCAAACACATGCGCACATGGACATGCATGTGGGACATGTGTGAACACGTGCATGCATGGACATGTGTGAATGCATGGACAGACATGTGCAAACACACACATGCATGGATATACACATGCACGGACATACACACACAGATGCACGGACATGCAGGCATGCGCAGCAGAGACCCAAAGACCAGCTGGCTGGTGGGAGGTGGTGCATCCCAACACCGGCAGCTGGCAAGAGGTAAGACCTTTTTCTTTTTTGAGCTTCTGTTTCGTCGTTTGTAAGGAAACAGAAGCTCACAAAAGAAATGCCATCGAGATCTGATCTGGGGCGACGGTGCACGTGCCAGCAGAGAGGGCTCTGTGTGCCACATCTGGCACACATGCCATAGGTTCGCCATCATGGCCCTATACCATTTCAGACAGGTAACTGCCCAGTCTTTTCTTAAAAACCTCCAGTGATGAAACACTGACAGCTTCTGACGACAAGCTGTTCCACTGGTTAATTGTCCTCATTATTAGGAAGTTTCTCCTTAATTACATGTTGCTTCTCTCCTTGAATTGGTTTCCATCCATTGTTTCTTGTCTTGCCCTCTGGTGCTTGGATCAAAACATGGGATGCAAGTCCAGGCTTACAGCCCAGAATCCCCCAAATTCAGGACTTGCAAAATCCTCCCTGTCTTTTACTAGATGATCTGGCATTTCAGATCCAGTTGGAACAAATACAGTTTTTCCTCAAAACCTACTAAACCCAGGGTCAACACTGAGCATGACTGTGCATCCTTTGGAAGTATGGACCTCATGCCCTTCTGAATTTTCAGCTTCATGTTTTTTTTAAAAAAAAGACAAACTGTAGCACAGTTTATTTTCTGTCTGTTTTTAAAGACTGTTTTTGGTTTTATACAATGCCCAGAGTGTATTGGGTTAGAACAGCTATAATAAATTCAAATGCATACATACAGGGCCCCAATCCTTTATAGAATTGCATTTCAGGCAGTGTACTAATGGTATTTCCAAAGTTATTTGTTGAAGATAATTGAAGGAGTTATTTAGGCTAAAAGTTATATACTGGGTAGCTACCGTAACAGATTTCTCAAACAAAATATCCCCAAAAGGACATTTCCTGCTCTTTGTGAAATAGGCAATGGAAACTCTTTCTGGTTGTCAAATTCTTTTGTGCTACAATTTCACCCGCCACCACTTGCTTGCTTGAGGTTCCTCAAGTTGATATATTTTTTTTTCTTCTGTTACATATATGACAGCTGATATAACATAAGCTACCCCCGTGTCTTGCAGGGAGAACTGCAGTCCTCCAAGATTGGTTAAGCAGAATCTCTCAAGCTTCTTTGCAAATTACTATACTTGTAAATCTAGGGATGCTGGTGGGATTTCCCTTCTTCCTTCCTTTGCAGATTCATTGTTTAAAAATCCCCTGGTGAATAAAAGCTTCTTTAATATTTGCAGCAAAGAACAACTGTGCAAATGGTATTGCAAACCACACAATGTTCTTGAACTCTTTGGGATGTTGTCCTATGGAGAAGGTTTGCTGGGAATCTAGCAGGACATTCTCTTTCTCCCTCTTTCACACACATCAATGCAACAGACTGAGAATCTCCTTAAATATATGATTCAAACTAAGGCCAATATATATTTAAGCAAATAATAATCCCTCCTTCCTTTTGCAAATGCCCAAGCAATGTCTTCTGACTCTCTTTTTTGCCTCCTCTTGGCTACTTGATCCCTTTGAGTTGGATAGTCTCCCTCCTCACCCAAGTTCAAGGAGTGACTCCTGCCTATACTGTATCCAGCGGTGGGTTTCACATATTCTTACCACTGGTTCGCCCCATGCGTGCGCCTTCCGCACGTTTGCCTGGCCTTCCGTGTATGCGCTTTGCTCACATGCACGCCTTACGTGCATGCGTCCGGCCTCAAAAACATGGCTACATAGAATGGCATTATGCCAGGGTGGATGGGTAGGCCTATCAGTAGTGGGATCGCCGCTACTGATTCGCCTGAACCCATCCAAACCAGCTGAATACCACCTCTGACTGTATCTCTCAAACACGTTGCTTTACAATTTACTTTAAACAAGCCTGCTACCATGTCTCCAACTAGGGAGCCTTTAAGAGACCATTCCCCTCCCCCCCTATCTTTTCAGGCATCCAATAAGGAGAAATATTCAACCTGTAACTCTGAGCAGACAAAAATGCCTTTGCAGTAAAACACCAGCCACCATATAGATACACAGAATATACATCACCAGAATATCCATAAAGGATAATAAGTTATCAGACACAGTAGAATGAATCTTTCTTGCATTCTTCAGAGAGTCTTGCTCAGTTCAAACACAACAAACTGAGCCATCGTTTTAAAGGTGAAGTTCATTAAAAAAAAAAAAAAACACCAAATAACAATATATATTTAAACAAATCAGTTCTCTCCCTTGCCTTGCAAAATGACCATAGCAGCTCTCTCTATGGAAATCTCATGTTGCAGTTTTGTCACTCACTTAACTCCTCTTACTGAATTGAATCTCTGGCATATCTGAATCCAATCTGCTTCTCCTCCTCTCAGGCTTTGAAGTCTCCATCCTCCCCCCACGCAATTCACTGTGTGATTTATTCACTTCTCTATCCACGTTGGCTGAACTGCCAACTAATATTCCTAAATCCTTTACATATACCTGCACACACCCAAGCTGCTCCTTTCCCCTTTTCAGCAGCAGGGAGAAATGCGCCAGCTGGGCATTTGCTGGGGGAGGGGGAGAGGGGTTAAAAAAAAACCCCAGCCTTGTGGCATCTTCCCTTTCACCTATGACATGCTGGTGAATAATTTGTTTCTTTCCCTCATCTTAAACACATTGTTTCTTGCTTTCATAATCCATCCTCTTTCCTCAGCTTCAGACTTTGCAACTAGAACCCAAATACCAGGGGTGAAATTCAACAGGTTCTGACAGGTTCTGGAGAACCGGTAGCAGAAATTTTGAGTAGTTTGGAGAACCGGCAAATACCACCTCTGGCTGGCCCCAAAGTGGGGTGGGAATGGATATTTTGCAATATCTTTCCCCCAGGAGTGGGGAGGGAATGGAGATTTTGCAGTATCCTTCCCCTGCCACACCCAGCAAGCCACACCATGCCCACCAAGCCACACCCACAAAACCGGTAATAATTTTTGAATTCCACTACTGCCAAATACTGAAGTCTATTACCTTATTTTACCTGGTAAAAGTATGCCAGGTTAGATTGGATTTATTTCCCAACTTTACTGCAGCCAACCAGCTTACACATGGTATCAAGAACAACCAGTAAACAAAAATTGCTCAACTAATTGTTCTCTTTTATTTAACTGTTGGTCAATTGGCGCTGATTGGTTTTTTGTTCTTTTCGAGCTTTGTAAACTCACAAACATTAGCAAATACCTATGCTAATCATGTCTCAATGTCCAAGAATAATAAAAGAACCTTGATTAATCTCTTTTTAAAGTAAAATTAGTTGATGTCTGGAAATATCCTAAAAGCAGGGGTGAAATGCTCCCGGTTCGGACCTGATCACCCGATCCGGTAGTGACAGAGGCGGGTGGTTTGGAGAACCCGTAGCAAAAATCCCTGCCCCCCCCCCATGTCCAGCTGAGCCGCACAATCATCAGAGGCTTTTTTTTAACTTTTAAAATCATTTTTTCTATAACCTCTTTGGCCGAAAAAAAATGCTTTAAAAAAAAGCCTCTGATGATCGTGCAGCTCAGCTGGGATCGTCTAAGATCCCAGCTGAGTTGCCTGTTTGGCAGAGGCTTTTTTTTTTTTAAATGCCTCTGACAAACCCAGCTGAGTTGCCTGATCGACAGAGGCTTTTTTTCTTTTAAATGCCTCTGACGATCCAAGCTGAGTTGCCTGATTGTCAGAGGCATTTAAAAGAAAAAAAGCCTCTGCCAATCAGGCAACTCAGCTGGGATCGTCAGAGCACTTTGAAATGGTTTTAAAAGTTTTTTAAAAAATTGGCCATGCCCACCCAGTCACATTACCCCCACTAAGCCATGCCCACAGAACCAGTAGTAACAAATTTTAGATTTCACCACTGTCTAAAAGTAACCAAAAAAAACCTCCCAATCTGCTAAAAACTAAGTATTTTCATTTGAAATTAGGTGTATTACTAGAAGCAAATGTTAAGCCCCCAAAGACTCTAGTTTTGTGTTCAGCTATAATAAAATATTCCAATAACCACAAAACACTGTGTATTCTTGGCTTCTAACCATGGAAAAATGTTACGAATTGGCTTGGGACAGAGAATGTAGTTAAATAGCACCTTTCAAGGTCTAGTTGCAGTTGCAGCACAGATTCACTTGTTAATTAAGCGACACAAAATAGCTGCATGCAATATAATGAAAGCAAAATTAGTTTCTATACAAGGAACATTTATTATACATTTTGTGGTCAGATTTGGCAGCTTGATGCTACCTGGTGCATTATTTTGACTATTACAATAATTTTGATCCCATAAAGTGATGCTAAAGAAAGAAAACTCTGGTGGAGCTCTGGTGCTCAGCAGACTAATTAACATCCACTTACATCTGCTGCCTGCAATTACTGCAAGTTCAAATCTCATCAGGCTCAAGGTTGACTCAGCCTTCCATCCTTTCTAAGGTAGGTAAAATGAGGACCCAGATTATGGGGGCAATAAGGTGACTTTGTATAAATATACAAAAGTATGACGGCTATTGCTTAACGCATTGTAAGCCGCCCTGAGTCTCCAGAGAAGTGAGGCATATAAATATTTTTTTTTTAAAAAAAGAAACATGCTAGAGAATGAATCTATCTGTTGTAGCGCGGGAATAACGAGAGGCACAAGCAGGCTAGTAACAACAGCTCTTTAATTCAGGGTGAGACTTCAGCAAAGGAACACAGGCAACAACCCTCTTTATATACTTTTCAGGGGCGACCCAGAACCAATCAGAATTCGCTGTACATTTGAATTTCCCACACAAAATAGATACATACATAACACCCTTCCACTCCCAGAAGGCACTTATTCTATCTATTTACATATTTACATACAAAATCACGCAGGTGACCAGGGCGTGTCTTAATCCTGGTTGACCTGCGCAGTTCAGTTGTTGGTGAGGCGTCGAGCCGGTCGGAGGGACCTCCCGTCTCTCCCGGCTCCGCCAATGGAACCTCCTGGATTTCTCCGGAGGTGTGGCTATCTCCGGCTGGGAGTGTCGGCTCGCTAGGGCGGCGCTGGAACTCAGGGTTGCCAGATAAGTATTCCGGCTTACTTGGGCTTGAGGTAGCTGTGTCAGGAAGACCTTGAAAGTTAGGACATGGGTTTTCATTTTGTAAACGTTTACGCAATTGATCTATATGCCTCCTCCAGATTTTACCATGCCCTATATCGACTGTATATGACTTTGGGCCGGTAATTCCTACGATGGTTCCATCTACCCATAAGGGCCCATTGGTGTAACTTCTAGCAAAAACTGGTGTTCCTACTTGGAATTGTCTTAGTCCTCCCCCTTCCCCCTTGAAGCTATCGGGGGAGTAATTGGGATGCAGTCGGTTGAGAACGCATCTTAGCTTTCGGCCCATTAAGAGCTCGGCTGGGCTGCGGCCCAAGGTGGGGCACGGGGTGGTGTGCTGTACCGCTAAAAACTCATCTATTCTAGCCTTCCAGTCCCCTGCATCAAGCCAGGAAAGAGCTTCTTTGGCCGTTCTTACAAATCTCTCTGCAAGGCCATTAGAAGCCGGATGAAAAGGAGCGGATATTGCATGTCTTATGCCTAATTCGGCTAGGTAGCCTTCAAATTGAGTTGCCGTGAATTGGGGCCCATTGTCGGATACCCGGGTGTCTGGCAACCCGTCTGTTGTGAATAGTTTTCTGAGTACTTTGATTATGGCCTCAGAAGTGGTAGATGGCATCAGGGCGATTTCGAGCCACTTAGAATATGCATCTACAATGATAAGAAAGTTCTGGCCATGGAACGGGCCAGTGAAATCAATGTGAATCCTCCCCCATGGCCCTTTTGGATTTTCCCATTCGTGAACAGGAGCTACGGGCGGATCTGGGCGGGACTCTTGGCAGGGCCTGCACTTCCCTACCCACTCAGTGACATCTTGGTCGAGATGTGGCCACCAAACATAACTACGAGCTAGGCCTTTCATGCGAACAATAGCAGGGTGTCCCTCATGCAACATTTCCAGAACTCTATGCCGTAACCGGGAAGGAATGACCACCCTGTCTCCCCACAAGAAGCAACCCCCCAACATTGACAGTTCATTTTTTTTGTTAAAGTACAATTGAAAGTCACCACCGTCCACCTTGGTAGGCCAACCCCTCGTTACCCAGCCCATTACAGTGCGCAACACAGAGTCTCTGGCAGAAACCCTCGCCACCTCGTTTGAAGAAATGGGGCCCGGGGAAACAATGTCAAGCAGTAAAACCGGGGCTTCCGGGGTCAGATTGTCCAACAATTCGGGCAAGGGGCATCGGCTGAGGGCGTCAGCATGGCCTAAAGTTTTGCCCAGCTGGTGGAGCAGTCTGTACGAGTACGCGGCTAAGAAAATGGATCATCTGGTCATCCGGGGGGAGAGAGCCGCTGGGGTCGGTTTATCTCCAGCCAAAAGTCCCAAAAGAGGCTGGTGGTCCGTAATAAGTTCAAAAGTGCAGCCAAACAAATACTCGTGAAACTTCTTGACCCCAGCTACAGCTGCTAGTGCCTCCCTATCTAGCTGGCTATAGTTTCAGCACTAGACATAGTGCGAGAGTAATAGGCGATGGGCGCCTCTAACCCGTTCGGCAGTCTATGGCTTAAAACCGCGCCTACACCAAAGGAGGAAGCGTCACAGACCAATACTAGAGGTAGTTCGGAATTGTATTGGATGAGGAAACTGTCCTCAGACAAAAGTCTTTTTACGGCGTTGAATGCGGCAGCTTCTCACTTGGCCCAAACCCACGGAACATTTTTTCCAAGGAGCCTGTTCAGAGGCTCCACAACAGTGGCTTTGTGTTTCAGAAACATCGTATAGAAATTGAGAAGGCCCAGGAAAGCCTGCAGTTCAGATTTTGACTTGGGGGTGGGCGCGCTTTGGATGGTCCTAACTTTGCTTTCTGTGGGGTGAATGCCCATGCCGTCGATTCTGTAGCCTAAGAATTCCACTGATGGAACCGCTATCTTGCATTTTGTTCGCTTGAGTTTAAGTCCCGCTTCTCTGAACCTAACTGAATCTCGTCTTGGCCACTAATCAAAACGTCGTCGAAATACAGGACGACCACTGGGAGGCCTTGTAGAAGGCGCTCCATTGTGTTTTGAAAAAGTCCTGGGGCAATGCTGACCCCAAACTGAAGCTTGGTGCATTTAAAGGCACCTCTGTGAGTTACTATTGTCTGTGATTCTGCCGTAGCATCATCTACTGGCAGTTGCTGGTACGCCTGCGCAAGGTCTAGTTTTGCGAATAGCTTGCCAGGGCCCAGGGAATGTAGTAGATGGTGGACTATCGGAACCGGATAGGCGCTCTCCTGCAACGCCTTGTTAATCGAACATTTATAGTCGGGGCAAATTCTAATTGAGCCATCCGATTTGACTGGCGTGACTTAGCGTGATCTACGGGAACTAGCACCCCTTGTTTAATGAGCTTGTCAAGCTCCGCAACAATTTTGGGCTTTAAAACAAATGGAACTTGTCTTGCTTTCAGTCTGATTGGCGCTACGTTGGGTTCTAAATTAAAGGATATAGGGATCCCCACGTACTTGCCTAGAGTCTCTTCGAAAATGTCCCGAAACTTGTGGAGCAGGGTTTCTTTAAGTGATGATCCGCTGGTGCTGTGAACGCCCGTGAAGCCCATGCCGAGGGCTCAGAACCATTTCATGCCCAGTAGACTCAGAAGGGGCTTGCTGACGACGGTCAGGGGCAGCTCTTTCTGGAACTCGCCGTAGGTGACCCGGAACGTGCCCACGCCTTCAACGGGAACTCGGTTTCCCTGGTAGTCGAGTAGGTGGATTTTCTGATGGGACAGCTGGTTCTTCTGAAGCTTGGGCAGGAGTGCCTTGAATGTTGACCAGGACATGATTGATAACGTAGACCCGGTGTCAATTTCCATTTCGCACGATTTGCCATCGATTTCTACTTTTGTGTAGACTTTCTCATCGTCGGTTGTGCTGGCTTGGCCAATTCTCGTGCTGTAGGTCTCCCGCTTTTGAGGTTTGCGCCATTTTCTCACGCCGTCATCTTTGATTGGCTGTTTTGAACGAGCCGGTTCTGGTTGGTCGCAGTAGTCACGTGGCTTTCAACTACGCGGAAATTGAGCTCTGCAAACTCATGCTAGGTGGCCTTTCCTGTCACGACACCTGCAGATGGCTTCTCTGTATTTACACGAATGTCTCTCATGATCCCCGCCACAGCTAGAACAGTTCTCGTAGCGGCGGCTTTGTTCGCTCAATTTCTTTTCTGTATGGAAGACGTCCTCGTCCGACTCTTCCTCTGTGCTGGTCCGCACCCCTTCTCTGTGGACGGGGGCTGTTTTTGGCCCGTCTTTGCTTGAACTGGGTCGCTGCAGCACTTCCGAAGCTTTCGTTGATGCTTCGTGTGCTCGAGCTTCGTCTAGCGCACCGGCTAGCGTTAGGTCTGGCTTGGCTAGAAGACGCCTTTGTAACCGGGTGTCTCAAACCCCGCAAATCAGTTGTTCAAGCAACACATCGTCTAAGTCTCTGTAGTTACAATGCGTTGCGGCTTTTCAAAGCGCAGCCACATAAGCACTGACCAGCTACCCTTCTTTTTGAACTCGTTGCTGGAGTTCGTAGCACTGAACAAATTTAGATGGAACTGGAGCATACTGGGCTCTCAGGTTGGCCTGGAGGACGTCCCAGGGAACCGTCTGGACTGGGGTTGGCTCACAGAGGGATTCTGCCATCTCGAATACGACTGGCCCGCAGTGGCTTAAGAACAGAGCCCTTTTTCTGTTTGCAGAGAGCCCTTGCATTTCGCTCGCTTCCAGGGAGCACTCGAACCTGGTCAGATACGATCTCCACTTCTCTCAGGTCGGGTCGAAGGGTTTTGGCGGAACGTAGGCAGACATGCCATGTCTCCGTGTTCGCTAGTCACCCTGGCTAAAACTCCAAGCTCTTTTTGAATTGCCTCTTGTGGCCCCTATCCCACCTTCGTCGCCAATATTATAGCGCGGGAATAACGAGAGGCACAAGCAGGCTAGTAACAACAGCTCTTTAATTCAGGGTGAGACTTCAGCAAAGGAACACAGGCAACAGCCCTCTTTATATACTTTTCAGGGGCGACCCAGAACCAATCAGAATTCACTGTACATTTGAATTTCCCACACAAAATAGATACATACATAACACTACCCATGTTTTGCATTCGAAAAGAAATAAAATAACAAATACTATCAAAACTGGATCAGATTTCACTCACAGTCTCCTTCCCCCCTTCTTAAAGCCAGCACTGATGGAAATAAGTTTGGAAAAATATATGGAATATATGGAACACTAAAACATAATAGCTGAGGTTAGGTATCATAATAATTCATACAATGATTTACCGGGTAGTTAGCTTTGGCTTGCTACAATGTATGAATCTAGCCTCTATGCATTCAAGGCAAATAGTTCATGGTTATCTGAAGCACATCACTAATGGCTGTTTTAACCTTGGATAAAACAAATAATAGTCTACAGTGATGTACAGATCTGTGAATGAATTGACTGTATTATCTTCAAAAGTACAGTCCTGGGCAAAGACTTTTCTCTTTCTTCCTTCTATTATCTAAGAAAAACTTGCTGCAGGATTATATTAAGAGCCTTCCTGGAAAAAGTTATATAGAATTCTACCAGGAGTGGGCTGCTAGGGGTTTGCAAGAACCTCTAGCTAAGATTCTGTGCAGTTTGGAGAGCCCCCAAATCCCACTCCTGACTGGCCCCTCCCCTCCCAGGAGTCCCCATGCAGCCCATTTTGAAAGCAGGTATGTGCAGGGCTCGGGGAGGGTGAAAAACAGGCCTACCAGAAGTTCAGGAAGGCCGGAAACAGGCCCGTTTCCAGCCTCCAGAGGGCCTCTGGAGCCTGGGGAGGCTGTTTTCACCCTCCCAGAGGCTTGAGGAAAGCCGCCAGAGCCCGGGGATGGGAAAAATAGCCTCCCCTGCCATGGTGCAGGAGGTTGACATGGCCATGCCCACCATGGCCCCGCCCACCCAGCAACCGGGCAGAGAACCCCTTGCTAAATTTTTTGAAGCCCACCCCTGAATTCTACATTCCTAAGTAATCAATCAGTACTGCACAGAAAATAATCCTCCTCCAGTAGATGGCAGAGTCCAGAGAATAAAAGGTGCAGATCTCAAAAATCATCTCTCAAAACTCTTCTGAATATCTACGGATATTCTCAGTCATCCAGGTTATGGTTGTCCCAAAGGTGCTTTTTTCAGGTGGCAACTGGACTTTCTGGTTTTGTTTTGTTTTGTTTTGAAGACATTTCACTTCTCATCCAAGAAGCTTCTTCACCTCTGACTGGATGGGAAGGAATGGAAGGATTTTTACTCCTTGCAGACAGCTGGTCATTTGCATTTTTTTAGAGAGTCCCTGAGGCCACTTGGAGGTTTATCTGTGTCCTCAGGGTCACCTGAGTAGTGCAAATGGGTGTGGTGGAGCCTTCTTGGAACTGTTGAAAGGACTGTGTTGTGGAGTTATGCTTTCTGCAGGATGTTTTTCTCTGCCCTGCAGACAACACAGACACCTCCCCAACAGCCTGCGTCTACATTCAACAGTGAAGAAACACAGGGCAGAAAACATCCTGCAGCCAAGAAGGCTCCACACCCATTGGCACTATTTAGGTGACCCTGAGGACACAGATAAACCTCCAAGTGGCCTCAATGACTCTCTCTCTCTCTCTCTCTCTCTCTCTTTTTTTTTTTTGAAAAAAAGTTTTATTTTTAAACAAAAACAACATAAAAATATCATCCTTCCCAACAATTACAGTGTTTCGATCAGTTAGAATCATTTCGTGCTCTCAAAAATTTTCAAAGTCTCATCATATGACAAATGTTCTTTCCTCTAACAGAAAACAAGTATTTAAACATTTTATCCAAATTTCATTTCATATATAATATCTCATCTCCATGCTTTATTATCTATCCATTGATAAAATATCTCCCATATCAAATAATATTGTTTATCTTTCTGTTCTTTTATTTCAAATGTCAGTCTACTCATTTCAGCACAGTCCAACATTTTCTTAATAATTTCTTCATCAGTAATTATCTTCTCTCCTTTCCAATTTTTTGCAAATACAATTCTAGCCGCTGTTAAAATATTCACAATTAAATATTCGCAATTAAATATTGCAATTCTTTATTAAATGTCTCTGGTAAGATCCCTAATAAAAGTATCTCTGGTTTAAAGTCAATATGTCTCTTTGTCATTTTTTCCAACCATGTGTGTATCTTAGTCCAAAATCTCCTTGCTTCTACACATGTCCACCACATATGGTAATAAGATCCTGGGATCTGATGACACTTCCAACACTTCTCCGATTTATTCTTGAACATTCTGGTTATCCTCATCGGGGGTAGATGCCACCTGTAAAACATCTTATACAAATTCTCCTTATACAGTATGCTGTAGACATTGTCATTTTATAATTATGTGACTACAATTTTTGCCATTTCTCTAAATCAATACCATAACCAAAATTTTGCCCCCATGCTATCATTGATTCTTTAACTTGTTCTTCTTCCAATTTTATCTCTAGCAAATATCATATAGCTTTTTAATTATATGGTCTTCAGAACCCATTAATATCTTATCTAAAATAGTCAAAACATTATAAAAACCTTCTTGTTTGAGATCTTCTCGATATCTAGAAAGTATTTGCATGTATGAAAACCAATCCATCTTATATCCCTGATCTTCTAAATCTTGTTTTAATTTAAGTTCACCCTTTTCATCCAATAATTCACTATATCTAACAATTTGTTCCCCTTTAAATATCACTGGATATGAAAAAGCTTCAATTGTAGATACCCAGACTGGAATCTTCAAATAATGATATTTTTTAATCCTCTCCCAATTCAAAAATAAAGCTTCACGTATCTGATGTCTTCTAAAATACCCCTGTATTTTAGTTCCTTTATACCATAAAAAGGCGTGCCACCCCATCAACAAATCATGTCCCTCCAGATTCAATAATCTAGTGTTTTTCAGTGTTACCCATTCTTTAATCCACATTAAACTAGTTGCTTGGTAATATAGTTCAAAATTAGATAAACCAAAATCACCTCTCATGTTAGCATCTTGTAACAACTTAAGTTTTATTCTTGCCTTCTTTCCCTGCCAAATGTATTTCAACACCATTTTATTCAAATCTACAAAAAATTCCTTACCCAGCTTTATTGGAATTGTCTGAAAAAGATACAAAATTCTCGGTAAGATATTCATCTTAATAGTTGCAATCCTGCCAATCAAAGATAACTGCAAATTTCCCCATTTCACAAGTCTTGTCCTATCTGTTGCTTAAGCTTATTATAATTATTTTCTTTAAGAGAACTACACCTCATTGTCAATTGTATCCCCAAATATTTTATCTTATTTGTGACTTGCATCTTTGAAATCTCCATTAATTCTTCTTTTTGTTTTTTAACATATTTTTAGTCATTATCTTCGTCTTTTCTTTATTAATTTTCAAACCAACAACTTCCCCAAACTCTCCAATTTTTTCTATCAGTTTATTTATTGATGCTAGTGGTTCTTCAATAATAAAGAACAGGTCATCAGCAAAAGCTTGTAATTTATATTCTTCTTTTCTGATTTTCATTCCTTTTATCTCTTTTTCTTCTCTAATATTTCTATTTAAAACTTCCAAAGTCAATATAAACAACAATGGGGACAATGGGCATCCTTGTCGAGTACCTTTTTCTATCTCAATAGAATCAGTCAATTCTCCATTACCTTCGCCGTCTGTTTAAAATATATAGCTTCAATTGCCTGGATGAATTTCCTGCTAAAGCCCATCTCTTCCATTTGTAACATCATAAATCGCCAGTTCACATTGTCAAATGCTTTTTGTGCATCTAAAAATATCAAAGCCAATATCAGGATGCGCTTCATAATATTCTAGAGTGAATGACTCTCTAAAAGGCTGCAAATGACCAGCTGTCTGCAAGGAATATAAATAATTCCATTACCCATCATCCAGTCAGAGCTGAAGAAACTTCTTGGATGAGAAGCAAATTGTCTTCAAAGAATAAACAAGAAAGTCCAGTTGCCTCTAGAAAAAGTGCCTTTGGGATAAAAGGGTTCCTGTTGTGAAAATTGGTATTTGATGGGAAATGGAGTTGTTTTCCCAAACTGGATAGAACTTGTGAGGAAAATGTTAGAATTATTCAAGACAAAATTCCAAAATGTTTTTTTTTTAATTTGATGGTTAATACAAGGTTGGTTGATATATGGAAATAGAAAAGTCTCAATTTATGACTGTACACCTACTTTTCTAAAAGACATACATTCTTTTCAAGAGTAGATATGATTGGAATTTGGCTCCTAAAGTTTCTGTCAACCCTGAAGATGACATATGTGTAGCCATATTTTCTTGTAGCCTTTGTACTCTTTTTCTATTTGCTTTTGGGTTTGCAGTAACTCAATTTTATAAATATATCAGGCTCACTACTTTCTAACTGTTGAGAGGGGGGGTGTAAAGATAAAGGGGGAATGTTATTTCTAGGTGGCATTCCTTTCCCGTGGGAAGAGAGAAGACGCCTGCAGCTGGCTGAAGGTGGTGTTTGGAGTCACCTGGCTGATGGACTGATAATTGATTGCAGGTTGTGATTCAGTTTCTAATTTATGCTTTTATTGGGTGTAATTCCGGATCCAGTTCGGAGTCAGAATTACACCAAGTCCATGACAATTTAATGTGTTCCTAATAAATGGATTTGAAAAGGAAGATGGATGCCTTGGACTTTATTTTTTGGGACATGTTACTTGGAGGCTTGACAGTTTCTAAAGTTGAGAGATTACCAAAGTGTTTTTCAGAACATAATTTTGTGAGCTTGGTGTATAAAAGGAAAACTGATTGTTTTAGATCAGGGGTGTTAAACTCACGTCATCACGGCATTGTCATGTGACATATTGGGATTTTTCCCCCTTCGCTAAACTGGGCGGGGTTGGGGACGGGGCCAGCATGATGGAGTCTAAATGAAACATTGCTACAGAAAGGAGCCATAGTGGAGGGTTGTAAAAAGAAATTAAAAGAACTGTTTGAAAATAATTTAGATAAAGATACTGGTGTGAGAATGGTTTGGGATGCAAACAAAGTTATAATCAGAAGTATTTTATATGTAATATAATAGTGAACTCAACTTATTTATTTCAACAGGCCGGCCTAACCTAACTTTTCCCCTTTTAAGTTTTTAAATTGTAAATTTTAAATTTGTCTTAAATATTGGGGGTGTTTTAATTTGTCCCAGGCCAAATTATCTAATGTGGTTTTATACTGTCTTTTAAATTTTGTAATCTATGTGTTTTATTTTTTGGCTGTTCACCGCCCTGAGTCCTTCGGGAGTAGGGCGGTATATAAATTTGATAAAATAAAATAAATAAATAAAATAAAAGGAGTCAAGAGACAATGCAAGCTATTTTGGATGAGGTAGAGAAAAAAGAAGATGAATTAAAGACATTTCCAGAGAGGTATTTCTCAACAAATTAAGCTATTACAATGTCAATTATCTATGTTAACAATAAGAGAAATAGAAATAAAAATGAACTATGTAAAGCAAAAAAAGTTTGCAAACAAACCAGGAAAGTGATTGGCATATAAATTACAAAAGGAAAAGGAAAAGAAAATGATATTGAAATTATGAGAGGGAGATCGTATATTAATGGATTATATGACCATACAGAACATTTCATTAACTTGTATAAAGGAATTCACATCTCTCTAGAGAAAATAGATGAATATCTAAAGAAACAAAAATTACATTAGTTGTCTTAGTCTAATGGCTTCTACTTAATGAGCAGATGATAATTCTGGACAAAAGGGCCATTATACAACTCCATTTGATGCACCAATTGTGGCCAATCATGGATTATGAGTCTCTTTTCATGGTCACTTGTGCTTTCATAGCCTCCTGTATATGGGGCTGCCCTTGAAGACCATTCAAATACTACCATTGATCCAGAAAAGGGGTCTCCAAACTTGGCGACTTTAAGATTTGTGGACTTCAGCTCTCAGAATTCCCCAGCCAGCATTGCTGACTGAGGAATTCCGGTAGTTGAAGTCCATAAGTCTTAAAGGTGCCAAGTCTGGAGACCCCTAATTCAGAACACAGAATCCCCTGCCCCCATATCCTCTATCCTCCAGAGGATAGTCATAAAATCTTTTCACCACTCATAATGCATGATTTAATTCATTCAGACTACCCCATCACCCACATGCTGCATCAATTTATTGAAGAGCTTAGCCTAACCCCAAAAATTGCCCATTTCTTTTCTAATTCTCAGAAAATATATTGGGTAATATGAATGTCTGCCATATGAATGAACATTATATACGATTAGAGAACGGAGGCAAGTCTTTATTTCACTGCCTCCTGCCTTCTGTTCTGTAAAATACAGAGAATATTCAGTGGCTTCCTTTACTTTGTAAGCCCTTTGAGTACTTGAGAAAGGCTGACACACAAAAGGCAAACTTGGCAAAAAGGGTATTATGAATAAGATATTCATTAGGGCTGATTAGGGCGTGAATTCATTTCATAGCCCATAAAATTGAGACTTCATGGTAAGCGTATTATTCCATAATAAATTCAAGGTATAAAACAGGGCATATAAAGGAAATTATTTTCTTAGATTTAATTAAGTTACCATCTCTCCTTCTTTACTTTCATTTGAAAAATGTCCCCTGCGTTTTCTGGAATGCCTGCGGAAAAAATCACGATTACATGGCTTGTAATGAAATAGGAAATGGAGCTTTCCGCGTGGCAAATGGTTTCATTTTATGACAGGAAATTCCCACCAGATTCTCCTGAGCATAACTGCCCATCTTTCCTGGAATTACTGTTGGTGCTTATTTACACTGGTGCTTCATTTAGAAACTCAATCACCCTCTCAGCACCATTTTTCGGGTGTTCTTAGCATTAATTAAATCATTAGAGATTTGCACAATCAAATGGCCTCTATATTCAAGTCACATTTAACTAACGCAATGAGTCTGCAGCATTTGCCAGACAATGCAGATGGAAGCACCGCAGGTCCCAAAGAAATGCGATTTTATCTGAGACCATGAGAAAGGGCAAAAAAGGAAATGTTTTTCAGGGAAAGAGATCCCACCATTCCTGCACTTGAGGAATCAATGATAGCCTTTGAGGATCCTCAGTGTCAGGCCCCAGATATGGGGTAAGATCCAGGAAACAAGAACTAAACAGATTTCACTGAGGTATTTTTAATGCTACTTAAAGTAAATAGCAAGCTGGCTGGGGAATTCTGGGAGTTGAAGTCCACACCTCTCTTCAAGTTGCCAAGGTTGAGAAATACTCAAATATTGAAACGTGGAAAGTGTAAGAGTAATGTCTAACTCTCATTTCTTGTGACTTAATTATAGTAGAGTAATTTTGTGTGCTTTGAACTGTAATTGTTCCTCGTCTGACTTCTCTTCACTTGGACTGAGTTGCTGTTTATAAAACTGGCTACCAATAGAGTCATTTTCTATCTCAGTGTTTTTCAAACTTGGCAACTTGAAGAAGTATAGACTGGAGTTCAACTCTCAGAAGTTGAATACTGGCTGGGGAATTCTGGAAGTTGAAGTTCACACATCTTCCGGTTGCTAAGTTTGAGAAATGTTGTTCTATTTCCTGATTTATATTTAGTGTCCCTTCTGCTATTTCCCCAGCCTCGGTACAATCCAGAGGTGGTATTCAGCAGGTTCTGACCAGTTCTAGAGAACCGGTAGCAGAAATTTTGAGTAGTTTGGAAAACTGGTAAATACCACCTCTGGTTGGCCCCATCCCCATCTATTCTCTGCCTCCTGAGTCCCAGCTGATCAGGAGGAAATGGGGATTTTGTAGTAACCTTCCCCTGGAGTGGGGTGGGAATGGAGATTTTACAGTATTCTTCGCCTGCCACGCCCACCAAGCCATGCCACGCCCACCAAGCCACACTCACAGAACCGATAGTATTGCTAGCAGTATCTTTATTGTTAGGTTACTGAATCTTTCAAGTCTGAAAGTACTTCTTCCTCCTTTATGTTTATTTTTCCAGAAAACTAGGGACGGTATCTTCTGAGATCCTTCCCATTTACTTCTATGGGCTGATACACTTTTTGCAGGATGGTTATCTAGATTGCAGCTCTCCTTTCTGTTTCCTAAGGTCATACCCATATACCATGATAGTTAGAGAATGGAAATGGTTGCAAATGTGGTCATTCCTTCAGACAAACCTCAGCAGAATCATTTTCTGCTGAGAGGTTATAAAAGCAGCATGGAATTGTCAAGTAGTTTAAAAGATTAGCCTGTGAAATATGGATAATATTGTGGTTAGTTTGACCATCATTAGGCCATAAATTATGTCATGGAGCAAAGTAGGGAAAGGTACCAACAGTCAACCTCAATCTTTCAATGAGTACATCTAAACATTATAATTACTCACTCTAATTAATAAAATGAAAGGTTTTATTTAAGGTGAAAAACTTTTGCTAAATGAATCAATTAACATTTTATTTTACTGACTTTCATTTACTTATTACATTTACATGGTTGCCCATCTGAAATAGATGCTCAGGACAGTTAACATTCATAAAGCCACACAAACCACCCAAACAAACCATAAATTTTGTGCAGCACAATGAAATGTAACAGCCATGAGCTGTGCCTCTAAATCAAATCCGAAAAGATCTGGCTGGGGAGGGGTGCCTCCGTCCGCCGGCTCAGGGCAGTGGGCTCAGCTGCAGCCCAGAGGAGCCGAGGAACTGCGGGGAGCCTCCCATGTGTTGCACCCCCTCCCAGCCTTTGCCCACACCTCCATGCTGCCAGCGTCTCCTGAAGCCTCCGCCATTGGAGCCATGACAAGGACGGGGCAGCCCGGTAAATTGGGTGGCCGAAAACGGCACAGAGGTGTGGGTCGAAGGCTGGGAGGGGGGTGCTGCAACACGCGGGAGGCTCCCCGCAGTTCCTCGGCTCGTCTAGGCTGCAGCTGAGTCCGATGCCCTGAGCCAGCGGAGTGGGTTACTCCAGGTGCAACCATGGGGAAGGCCCGTCAGAGGTGAGAAGGGGCGCTTTTCGACCAGGAAGGGCAATGGAGGGAAAGCCGAGATGACCACCGCTACCCCACTACATCCCGACCTGTATATGGGGCTGGAGTGTCAAAAAAAAAAAAAAGTGTCAAAAAGTCCCAAAAATTTTAGCCACCTTTTTGGTGGGCGTGGCTTGGGGGGGTTTCATGTGACTGAGTGTGTGAGTCTCAAATTGGCCATGCCCAATCAGTCATGCCCCCCACCTAGCCACACCCACAGAACCAGTAGTAAAAAATTTTAGAACCCACCACTGATATGCTCCCATACCAGCTGAAGCTTCTGAATGCTCTTCATGGAAGCTGTATGAAGAGCAGGTTGTCCATTTGATTACTGTTCATTTATTCAAATTGGTAAAATATATTCACAGAAAATTTTACATTTTTCTGCTGTAGCTCTAATTCTCCAGTTCCTCATTACGGGTACTGTGATGTTGCTGAATGTAAGGATGTCATGTCATACACATCTTTGTTAATAATTAGAAATTTAACTTATAGTTACCGAAAGAGAGAAATGAAGGTGGCTCAAACCATTAGATAATGTATTTTAATGTTTGAAGAAAAACTTCATCTAGATCAACATGGGAAAGACTGAAGGAAATAAACTGATTTACTCATGGGGAGAATGGTATCCATAGCTTGTGTCAGTGAATGCAGTATGATGAATGTTTAAGAGGTAAGGCAATCTGTTTAAAGACCTTTGTGCAAGAGGGAAATCATTGATGTTCACAAACAAAAGCAAAGGCAGTGCTTTTTGGAAGTCACTGCGTTTTGTTTCTTTTTTTCCCCTCGCTTCATCCATTTTCCCCTTTGTTTCCCCTTTTCCCATTGTCTTTATTTCTATTTGTACTTTGAATCAAGAAAAAAACTTTTATCTATTTTTTTTTAAAAAAACTTTGTTTACAAAAAAAACCTAGCTTCATTCAGAACCTTGTCTATGTTACAGACAATTCTTAGACTTTGGAATAAAGCTTGGCATTGCTCTACAGTTTAAATCCTGATAATTGGGTACTGTATTGTTTATTTATCAAATTTATATGCTGCCCATTTTTCTGAATGCTACTGTAAGCGGTTTACAAATGCTGTATAGAACCTTAAAACAATAAACAAAGTTCTTAGATTTAAAAATTTGATTAAAAATAACTAAGCAGGATGGAGAGGGAGGGAGCAAAGTGCAGGCAGAGAGGAGGTGGGGCAGTGGTAGATTGCTCCCGGTTCGGTCTGGTTCTAAAGAACCGATGGGAGGCTCTGCCCACCTGCCCCAATGTCATCATGGGTGATCTGCGTGTGCGCATAAGTGCATGTGCGCGTGAGTGAGCTAAGCGAGCGCGCATGCATGCTCCCATTGCGAACCGGTAGTAAAGGTAAGTGGAACCCACCCCTGAGATGAGGTATTCTCTACTCCAGGGGTGTCAAACTCACATCATCACGGCAGCATCACGTGATGTAGCAGGACTTTCCCCCTCTTTGCTAAACTGGGTGTGGGCGTGGCCAGAGCATGACGCATCCAGCCTGCAGGCCAGGAGTTTGACAGCCCTGCTCTACTCCATCACCCACTTCTAAAATGCCACACACTCATTGAAGCCCCAGGCAATATCATGTAGCTTAATCTTCAAGGCCTTTTGGAAGGCCACAAAGATTGGAGCAGATCTGAAGGGGGTGGGGTTCCGATTGATTGATTGATTGATTGTTATATGTACAATGACAATAAAATTATTATTACTTTTTTTCTACTGCCCATCTCCCTATAAGGCTTACTAGTTATAAAGCAAGTAGAAAAACTAATTAAATTAAAACATTAAAACTATACAGATTAAGGTATTAAATCTATACTATAGTAATCACTGGTCTCCAAAATGGCAGGGAATCATTTATATCCTCAAATGAATGATTAAGGAAATAAATATTATCAGAATTCATACAATTAGGTTTAAGTAAATATTCTCTCACACTAGAGCTCTTATATTATTGTGGATTATTAAAGCATTATAGGGCTTAATGACAAAATGTTTTAGAGTTATTATTTAACAATGAATTTAATACATAAGAACATTATTCATAATATTTCTTCTATTTTTTTTTTGCCAGCCAAGATAATTTTGTACTTATTGTTTTATTTGGAAGAGGGAAGTGGGATTTTATTAAAGCCATGCTGCCTATAATTTCAGCTTCTCCAAGCTTCTCTTTTGACAGATGTCATTCTGAATCACACCAAGGAAACCTATTAGATAACAGCGATGCAGTTCCACTTTGGGTAGTTTAATAATGTATCCTGAAGCAATGAGATTGAATCATTACAGGCCCTAAAAATGAAGTCGGATGATTCTTGAGAGCAGATTGTATATTTTAAACTATTGATTTTCTCAGAATCCAATAGCAACTTAGTACACCTACACTACCTACACTACCATCCTGCATCCTACCATTTGCAGTAGGTTTCGTGCCATTTAATTCAAATAAAGCTGGTTAACAGAAGGACTTTTTTAAAAAGTTGATGGAGATAACATTACAGAAAGGATCAAAATGAAGAGGACTGCTCTCAGACCTTAATCTAACTTGGAATCGCTGAACAAATTTATATACCTTTCTTGAAATCAAATCATAATCAACTACATTTGAACCACACAGAATTTAATAAATATGTATTCCACAGAACTAATCCCAGAAAAGAGGCCAATTCAGTTGAGATCTAGTTTATATAGGACTAGACTGCCATGGCCAGCTCAGACTAGGAAGATGAGGAGCATCATCAGACTAAGGGGATTCACCTGGAAGAGCTGCCTAACATCCAGGAGAGGCAACTACTGTATTACTGGACTCAGGAGGCAAAGAGTGGAGCTAATGCCTCCCCCTAATGCAAGGGCCTGTTGTGAGGAGAGCAGGGCTGAACAAAAGTGCTCAGCAAGACTATTGGCCAGAAAGAACTTTGCCCCAGTAAAGAAACAAATCCAGATCATGCTATTCCTATATAAGGGGAACCACTTGCCTCAGAAATCTGTTGGTGACCACTCTCCATTTACCTCACCATCATGCTCCTCAACTCCTTACTGCTTTCTTGTTTATTCAAACCTTTCACCATTACAGTCTTGTCTGAACATCTTTTCGGTAAAGATATAAGACTTACCTATGTGTCTGATTCCCATGCACCAGAGCAGATCCAGACAAACCCAGTAAAATTTGTATTAGTTTTTAGATTTTCTATATGGAAACTTTTTTCCACTTTTACATCTTTAATATTTTTTTTAAAAAAATATTTTTAAAAGAAAATTAAAAAAATTTTGGGTTATTGAGGAAACTTGTGGTGTTTATTAATTAAAAAAAAAACGAGATCAAATCCAGTCCAAATATTTGTAGGACAGAAATTTTGTCTTATGGGAGTAAAATTGACAATAATTAAACATATAACATATGTGAACACCAACGGTGACACCTCCTACCCCCACAGAAGGCACAGATTGACATACAGTTGTTTCTGCATACATGAGGGAAGCTTCACTCAATTGATGGAAACCGTTTCACCAAACCGCAGAAAATGAAAGTTCCTGTGACACAAAAAAACCCTGAACCCGGCATTTGGAACAACTTGATGACCCATAGCTGGTAGATGCAAGCATTTCATATTGACTCATCAGTACCAAACTACAATAACACGGTTAAAAATCAAAATAGAACATAAAGTCCAGCATTTTAGCCTCCTTTATGTTTGCAGAAACAACTGTATGTCAATCTGCACCTTCCATGGGCACAGGGTGTGCCACTGTTGGTGTTCACACATTATATGTCTAATTAATGCTCTCGCTGGACTTTATGCTTTATGTTGATTAATAATTAAAACTCTGAAACTAGAAAATTGCACCAAGGTTGCCATGCCATAGAGTAGACATGGTTCTAATTTTTATATTTTTACAATTAGTGATGATGAAATAAGTAAAGCTAAGCTGACACAAGATGACCTGTATTGATAGGATGAGTCACATTCAGAGAAAGAAGGATATAATCCTGTAGCCTAATAAGAGTGTGTCAGAGTTTGTTGCAGCACAAACAATCAGACAGTTCAGCAGGATTCAAATATATATATATATATATATATATATATATATATATATATATATATATATATATATATATATATATATGTTTTTCTTCTAGCCAGGTTTTCCCTACGTAGCCAAGGTTTTTTTGTAGCTCCAGCTCACAAAAAAACCTTGGCTACGTAGGGAAAACCTGGCTAGAAGAAAAACACACATAAACCCTACGAAGAAGTAAGAAAATTTATATATATATATATATATATATATATATATATATATATATATATATATATATATAAATTATATATAAGTGAAATATAAATTTGGTATAAAATGGTTTGTTGTGAATGCAACTGCTTGAGGGCTCCTTGATTGGAGCTGAAAGGCGAAAGGGATGCAGTATGCTCCCTCCCACATGCTGGGGTAGACCAGGTGTCTTGATAGAAACATACACACACACACACACACACACACACACACACACACACACACACACACACATATATTTGTAGATTTTCATGGGTACAGGTATGCAAGTCTTGGAGTATTCGGATCTTCTCCCGTGTAAGATTGAGAGCACTTTGGCAACGTTTTGGCAGAATCTCATCTGCCATCATCAGGCTTGTGCAAGGGGTCTTTTGTAGCAACAGTTGCTGCAAAAGACCCCTTTAGATCACCAGCTCAAATCCCCCTGCAACTCAGACTAACCCGAGCACAACCAAGCCCCACCCAAACAGAACACACCGCCAGCCAATCAGAGCACAGCCAACCCCCCCATCCAATCAGAGCACAGCCAAGCCCCCAACCAATCAGAACATACCTCCACCCAATCAGAACACAGCCAAGCTCCCACCCAATCAGTTCATACCCCCACTGGCAGTTAAAAGGAAGAAACAGCTGTGATCACACATTGCTCCTAGAAGCACGAAGCCGAAAACACCAGCCTGAAGATGATGAATGAGACTTCGTCAAAACGTTGCAAAGAAACTTCCAATTTTACACGGGAGAAAACCCAAATAACCAAAGACATACATACAAACACCCACGAAAACCTCAGAAAATACATATATACAACCAACTTCCCTTCCTGGATGTCTTAGTTTACAAGAAATCCAATGGCTCCCTAGGACACACCATCTACCAGAAGAAAACATACACAAACCACTATCTGCACGCACTCTCACATCACCACCCAGCACAGATCAACTCCGTAGCCAAGATACTCATCTCCAGAACAAAACGCTTAGCTGATGAACAACACCTAAAAACTGAACTACACACTCTCACTAACGTACTAACATCCAACGGATTCCAAAGAAATAAGATTACCAACCTAATCCAAACAGAAACCACCACTAAAATCCAAGACAGAGAACAAGAAAATGGCAAAGCCTTCCTCCCATACAGAAAAGGCACCACAGACAGAATCAGCAAGATCCTCCAAAAACACAACATCAAGACAGCATTCTGCACAAACCGAAAAATATTCACCATCCTAAGAAACCCCAAAGACAAAATTGAGTTAGAAAATCAAGGAGTATATGAAATCCCATGCACTACCTGCCCCACCATATACATCAGACAAACCAACAAAAGAATAAGTGCACGCATTGAAGAACACAAGAACTCAGTCAGAAAAGAGGAACCAACTTCTTCCCTGGTCCAACACCTTAAAGCCACAGGACATGATATTGACTTTAAAAAGACCAGAACTATCGCCAAAACTGAACACTTTAACAACAGAATAATCAGAGAAGCCATCGAGATGGAAAAACGCCCACACAGCATGAATAAACGAGATGATACCTCCCGCCTACCAGCCATTTGGAAACCCGCCCTCATTGACAAATGGGTCTCTAACATAAAGAATGACACCAGACCCACACTCACGAAAACCACACAGGATGTCACCACCACACATCCACGCAAAAAGCAAACCCACACCGATGAGGCATGACCACAAAATGCGGAGTTGAAACCAGCCTGACTAAAATCAACCCCGACGACACAAACAGAATCAGACTCGAAATCACCAACATCCTCTGCACCAGCAAGCCACCCAAAAGTAACTTACCCAAAGAGGAACAGACAGCACTACTTAACCTGAAAGAAGACACCAGCAAAATAATCCTACCAGCAGGCAAGGGCAATGCCACGGTGGTTATGAACACATCTGACTACCAAACCAAATTAACCAACCTACTCCAAGACTCCATATACAACCCCTAAACACAGACCCCACCACCTACCTGGAAAAAACCACCAGATCCAAAATAAAAGCCTCCCCCATCAGCGAAGAGATTCAGCAAAGAATCATTCCCAGAGAGAAATCATCCAGATGCCCTAAGCTTTATGGTCTCCCCAAGATACACAAAGAAGGAACCCCACTTAGACCCATAGTCAGCTCCATAGGCTCACCTCTAAAAAACCTAGCCAAATTTCTCGCCAAACAACTACAGCCCTATGCAGAATCCATCATCTCATACGTAAAAAACTCATTCCAGTTCATAGACATCATAAAGCAACAAAACTTACAGCCCAGTGACTTACTCGTGAGCTTTGATGTCATATCCCTCTTCACCCAAGTACTAATCAAAGAAGCCTTGACAGTTATCCAAAACAAATATAACCCCCCCCCAAGCACATCTTAGATCTGACCAACCACTGCCTATCCAACACATACTTCATCTATAATGGACAGAAATACAAACAAACAGAAGGAGCACCCATGGGATCACCCCTCTCACCTGTCATTGCCAACCTCTATATGGAATACTTTGAAACCCAAGCTCTAGAAAAATCTGATCACAAACCCAAACTCTGGCTCAGATATGTGGACGACACCTTCATAATCTGGCCACATGGGAAAGAAAAACTGGACAACTTCCTCACACACCTCAACAGCCTACACTCCAAAATACAGTCCACCATGGAAACAGAAGCGAACAACCAACTCCCCTTCCTGGATGTCTTAGTCTACAGAAAATCCAATGGCTCCCTAGGACACACTATCTACCAGAAGAAAACACACACAAACCGCTATCTGCACGCACTCTCACACCACCACCCTGCCCAGATCAACTCTGTAGCCAAGACACTCATTTCCAGAACAAAACGCTTAGCTGACGAACAACACCTAAAAACTGAACTACACACTCTCACTAACGTACTAACATCCAATGGATTCCAAAGAAATAAGATCACCAACCTAATCCAAAAAGAAACCTCCACTAAAATCCAAGACAGAGAACAAGAAAACGGCAAAGCCCTCCTCCCATACATAAAAAGCACCACAGACAGAATAAGCAAAATCCTCCACAAACATAACATCAAGACAGCATTCTGCACAAATCGAAAAATATCCACCATCCTAAGGAACCCCAAAGACAAAATTGAGTTAGAAAATCAAGGAGTATATGAAATCCCATGCACCGCCTGCCCCACCACATACATCGGACAAACCAACAGACGAATAAGTGCACACATAGAAGAACACAAGAACTCAGTCAGAAAAGAGGAACCAACTTCTTCCCTGGTCCAACACCTTAAAGCCACAGGACATGATATTGACTTTAAAAAGACCAGAACTATCGCCAAAACTGAACACTTTAACAACAGAATAATCAGAGAAGCCATCAAGATGGAAAAACGCCCACACAGCATGAACAAACGAGATGATACCTCCCGCCTACCAGCCATTTGGAAACCCGCCCTTATTGACAAACGAGTCCCTAACACGATGAACGACACCAGACCCACACTCACGAGAGCCACACAGGATGTCACCACCACACATCCACGCAGAAAGCAGACTCAAACCCACACTGATAATGAGCCACGACCAAGGACCAGAAGCCAGACTGCAGCTGCATCATTAGCCACTTTAAACCCCTCCAATCCATACATGAAGCAGACTGACACCCACCATGAAGAGCCCGCACGGCCACAAACACGAAGCCAAACAACAACAACGCAGCTCACCAGCTCAAATCACCCTGCAACTCAGACTAAGCTGAGCACAACCAAGCCCCCACCCAAACAGAACACACCCCCAGCCAATCAGAGCACAACCAATCCCCCATCCAATCAGAGCATAGCCAAGCCCCTAACCAATCAGAACACACCTCCACCCAATCAGAACACAGCCAAGTTTCCACCCAATCAGCTCACACCCCCACTAGCAGTTAAAAGGAAGAGACAGCTGCGATCTCACATTGCTCCTGGAAGCACGAAGCCAAGAACACCAGCCTGAAGATGACAAATGAGAAGCTTCTCCTATATACAGAACAGTTGAGCTAAACCACATCCAGGCTCCTAGCTGTCTCTTGTGGCTCACACAGCAACTACTATGTTTCAGTTACCGAACAGTCCCCATTGGCTGACCTTGTTGCCATGTCTACTCCATTGGCTAACCTTGTTGCCATACCTATTCCAGTTCATGAATATATCTACACTGACAGAGTGTAGCCCAAGTCTCTAGTAATAAAATTGTGTCAAGGGAATTAATATTTATAAAGGATTTATCCTTCTTCTTAACCTCCCATCCTGCAAAGTTCCATGAGATCAACTTCAGACTGGAGGGATTTTGTAGCTCAAGGTATCAGTCACAAGCAATTATTGAATTCAGTGTATCATAGTGGTCCTTTAAAACACTACCATTTCTGAGACCAACAGCAGTAAGAATGTCATCAATCATATTAAAGTTTTGATATGAGGGAGGAATCTAAGTCACAGAGATCCTAATTTCACCAGTAATTTGGAGGAAGAACATAGGAGATAGATCTAAAGGTTTCCTCTATCTGTAACAAATTTTCATCATTATTATTGGGTAAAAGAGGAAGGACTTCCAGAGGAAGGATGATGTCTTCCTGCACTAATACCAGATGACTTACTGTACAGAAAGATTTAATACCTGAAGGCAGTTCCCCACGATAAGATTTTTTTACCATTGACTCTTTTGGGGCATTTGTTGTCTTAACTTGTTCATTCTTACATGTAAGCAAATAATAATTCTGGAAAAACAACTGGCAAGCCTTATATTATTTTATTAAAAACTGACCTTAAACTACAAGATCTTATCCAAGAGATCTGCTCAGTTGAAGGTCATTGGTGCCCTTGCTGTAATGTACTCTGTTTTAACAATATCCTTCGTTCAGAATGGGAATGGAATAAAAGGAGTGATCTGTTTCACAAAGTGCAATTTGCAATGTCATTGAGATAAATTACCCATAGGCTTAGGTAAAATTAACAAAAGCTAACTTATAAGGAACAAGAAACAAATGCCAATCCAAGTTTTGTTAATTTTCTAATGGACAGATGGGGCAAAAGTGAAGCCAAAGCTGAACAATGTAAACTCTGTGGACGGTTGCCATAAGCATTGTCATCAATAGGTGTATTAGTCTCAACATCGGCTGTTAGCTGAATCATAAGAGTTAATTACCTAGTACATTCTTCTGAGAGCTCCTTGATATAATGGCTTGACCTATTGCTGAATTTTATTTTATTTTATTTATTTTGTTGGTCAAACATGTACAAGACAGCAGGTATAGGGATAAACATAAAGGAGTAAGTACAGATAAATGGGGACAGTAAGACAGGGACGGTAGATATGCTGGTGCGCTTATGCAGGTCCCCTTTACAGACCTCTTAGGAATGGGGTGAGGTCCATGGTAGACAGTTTGAGGTTGAAGCTGTGAGGGTTTAAAGCTGTAACAATGGAGTCGGGTAGAGCATTCCAGGCGTTGACCACTCTGTTGCTGAAGTCGTATTTTCTGCAAACAAGTTTGAAGCGGTTTACCTTGAATTTGTATCGATTATTTGCCCATGTATTATTGTGGTTGAAGATGAAGAAGTCATTGACAGGTAAGACATTATAGCAGACAATTTTGTATACTATGCTTAGATCAGACCACAGGCAGCGCAGTTCCAGATTGTCCAAGCCCAGAATTTCAAGTCTGGTGGCATAAGGGATTCTATTGTGAGTAGAGGAGTGGAGTACTCATCTCATGAAATATCTCTGGACCTGCTCAAGTGTATTAATGTCCGATATACAGTGTGGATTCCAGGCGGGTGAGCTGTATTCAAGAATTGGTCTGGCAAAGTTTTTGTATGCCCTAGTTAGCAATACAACATTTCCAGAGAAGAAGCTTCACAAGATTAGGTTAACAATTCTTAATGCCTTTTTGGCAATGCTGTTACAGTGAGCTCTGGGGCTTAGATCGTTTGAAATGAGTACTCCTAGCTCCTTGACAAAGTGAGGATTATCTACAAGATCATTTCTGCCCAACTTGTATTTGGTGTTCTGATTTTTTTCCCCCAATGTGTAGGACAGAGCATTTATTAGTTGAGATTTGGAGTTTCCAAATGCGCAGCCATTCTGACACATAGTCAAGGTCGCTTTGTAGGGCAGCAGCATTGTCAGTGGTGTTAAATAATTTTACGTCCTCAGCGAAGAGGACACAGCTGCTTTTAATATGATCACATAGGTCATTGATGTAAAGCAGAAAGAGCGTGGGTCCTAAAATGCTGCCTTGGGGGACACCGCTGTTAACAGTGCCAGATTTGATTAGGCCCTCCCTATTTTGACCATTTGTTGCCTGTTGGACAGGAATGCAGCTATCCATTTGTGCAGGGATCCGGAGATGCCATAAGAACTTAGTTTTAACAGTAGTTTGTCATGAACCACCGAATCAAAGGCTTTGCAAAAGTCTATGTAAATTGCATCTATTGCTTTATCCTGGTCAAGATGTGTGGTCCAAATGTTTCTACAGTGTAGGAGTTGCATATTACAGGACATTTTTTTCTAAAACCAAACTGCTTGTTAGATAGCAGGTTGTCTCTCTCTAAGTGGAGGGTGATGGATTGGTTTATAATTGATTCCATAACTTTACAGATGACGCAACACAGAGTTTAGAGTTTAGAGTTTATTGGATTTCTATACCGCCCTTCTCCCAGGGGACTCAGGGCGGTGTACAGCCACATTAAAACACATGAATTTATAAAATTTAAAACCAATTAAAACAAATATATACAATTTGGCCCTCAGATTAAAACATACATATACCCACTTAAAATCCATATTAGGCCAGTACAGCTTGCTGAAACAGGAAGGTCTTTAGGGCACGGCGAAAAGTACGCAGGTCGGGGCTAAGACGAAACTCTAGGGGCAGCTCATTCAAAGGCTGGTGCCCCCACAGAGAAGGCTCTCCCCCTGGGTGTCACCAGTCGGCATTGTATGGCTGACGGCACCCTGAGGAGCCCCTCTCTATGGGAGCGTATTGGCCTGAGATTGGTCTATAATTTTCTACTAGACTAGGGTCTCCCTTTTTAAAGATAGGTATAACAATGGCTAATGACCATAGGTCAGGCAAGGAGCTGGTTCTGAGGGATACCTCATAGATTGTGCAAAGAGGTTCAGCTAGGGCAGTGGCAAGCTTTTTCAATTTGAACAAACTGAGTTTATAACAGAGTACATTAAGAACTGTAAAGAGGCTGAAATATGAGGATTTCTTTGTTCCAGACTTTCTAAGTTATCAGAGGGATTTCAGTCATTTAGGATTTTGCTAATTCACTAAACTGGACTGTTGCTTGCTCATGAATCTTGGCTTGCAGAATGTAAGTCTTTGCTTGTGGATTTGGAAGGCTGTTTGCCAAGCAGATCTACAGTTTCATTTTCTAAAGTCAAGTTCTATGAGCAGTTGTTAATCATACTTACAGGAGAATTCAGTTCTGTACAGTTAGTTGGTTTAATAAGTTTGGCTATAAAAAATACATGTTGGATCCAATGAGAGTCTAGAACAGAGGATTGTATTTCGGGGCTTGCAACAACAATTTGTTGATTGGTTTTCAGTAAAGAACTCAGAGAGTTCTCCATTGTTCTGCCAGCGCCATCAAAATTTGTTGTTAGAAACAGTAAGCCCATTTTTTATATATGTTCTTCTGGTTAATACAATTTTCTAATATGTATTGCAATTAGTACTCTGAGGTATTGATGAGAATGGGAAAAATAGATTTATATTTCACAAAAGGAACAGATAATTGTGAATGGAGAATTCACAAAACCTCACGAGACACCCAAAGGTACTAGACGGGTATCCCTCTTTCACCATTGCTATCTATTTTATCAGAAGTACTGAATACTTCTGATAAATACAATTTAAGTTGAGATGAGATGAGAGAATTGCTGGAGTAAAGATTAAAAGAAACATGTATAAATTGCAGGTATATGCTAATAACCTGATGATAATCTTGGAGGATCCTGTAGAAGGAATAGAAATATTAATATAAAAACTAAAGGACTTTGAGGTGTTGGCTTTGAAATGAACAAATAAAAGATGAAGATGTGAACAAAGAACATTGAAAAACAAAAAACTGGTTTTAAGATTGAGCAGAAAAAAAGTGAAATACTTGGGTATCCCTATGACTATTATGAATTGTATAGTGTACAAGAATAATCATGCTAAGACTTGGAAAGAAATCAAGAAGGGCAGATTAAGATGGGAGAAATTACAATTGTCATTGTTGGGGAGAAAGTTTGTGGTAAAATGAATGTTTTGCAAATAATTATGTTTTTGTTTCAAACAATACCTATTTTGATAACTGATATACCATTTAAATAATAGCAGAAAAAATATATTTAAATTTGTATGGCAAGGAAAAAAATTTTTGAACATGAAATATTTTGAGATGTAAGGAGAATTGGGATTATCCTTGGCAATATGTATGCCAAGATAAATTAGAAAACACTCCTTTGATATCTGGTTTTTGCTGCAATCTTTTGCAGGTAAGAAAAAGTTCTGGATTTTTTATTTTTTTGGCAGGAGAATGTTCTAATTTATGGACAAACAGGACCAATCATATTACTATTATGCATCATCAACTCATATCTGAAAAAGCTGCTTTTAAAACTTTTCAAGAGTTAAAAAGAAATGCAATTTATTGTAGAGTGATTCTTGATAATTTATTCAATTTAATCATTTAGTTTATTTAGTCTTGATTAACTGCCACTTCTGCTACTCCACACTAAAAAGTTCTGGAGGAATTACCTCAGTTCTTAAGTAACCCTTTTTATATGAAGTTGGAAAAAGTTGATGAAATTGATATTAGTATTTACATGATTTTTGAAATAATAAGCTTGAATATCCTGTTCTGGTTAATCAATAGAGAGTAGCATTAAATATTGTGCAATTAATTTAGACAGCAAACAATTTTGTTTCATCTATATTGAATACTTCTCAGTATATTTAATAGAGGCTGGTTATTCAGCTTTTGAAGATATGACTCAACACAAATTCATATTATTTTATTTGTCCTCCAATTGGTATATTTTGGGCTGACATTTATGAGACAATAACTCTGGATCAATCATTGTATGTTATGGATGCAGACAGCCTTATTGACTGTATCTCCAATACTGGAATCTTTTAAAAAATGTAAATTTGAGGGATGGAGTGATTGGCTAAAAAAAAAAAAACACTACTAGATAACATTGGATGAAGTGTCTGTTTGATTTGCAATAGTGGATTACTCATCTCTGCCATTTTTTTCAGTTTTCTATTTATAACATAATTTCCAAGAAGATTTTCCCTTTTTTTCTGTTTTCCTTATTTATTGTCATTCTTATTAATTATGCAGTTGTGCTGATTTTTTAACACTGCTGTAAGCATTCATACTTTTTTAATTAGTTTACAGAATAAAATACAAAATAAAAATATTAAAGAACAGCAAATGTATAACCTACATGTTATAGTGTTCTCTACAATGATAAGTTAAATTTCAATTTAAATTGTATTTTATGTGTTTACGTCTCTATATCTAAATTACCAAATGAAAACTCCATTTATGCCATTCTTTTTTTCTTTTTCTTTTTAATGAGGCATTTTCTCTGTTTGGAAGTTGGACTGAAGCCTCCAGTTTGATGACATCAAATATGATTTGTCCATTGCTTTTTCCAATCAAGTTTTTATGAGACAAGATTAGTGTAAAATGGCTAAGAATGAAAAAATTGTCCATATAGAAAGGAAAAGTGTAACATCTGTTCAAGCCTGTACTTTTGTAAAAATGACTTCTTTCTTCGGGAACAGATGTCCTTTCAGCTCTCATGATCTTAGACATAATAAGGTAATCTCTTTCTTATTTGACATTATCAACCTTACAGACTGTAGTTGGTAGCTCTGTCACACTCTTCAAATGAGACCATTTTGAATGAACTAGAAATTATCTATAATTTAGAAGCACTGGGGTTAGTTGGGAAATTATATGTGTCAGAAGTGATTTGAAAGTAATTTAAATTGTTAAAAGAGTGTACTACTTCTAGGTTGCATGGATAGCTTTTTCTCAGCTCAGTTTAGAAGTGTTAAAGTATCCTGTTTTGGGAGTAATGTTATCCCTCTTGTGCTATGTACATATATATATATATATATATATATATATATATATATATATATATATATATATATATATATATATATATATATTTACCACAGTTCTGGACGTTTCACAATGCACCCATATAACATCTCTGTTCTGCAACTTGCACTGGATCTCAATGGGCTTCCAGGTACAATTCAAGGTGCTAAACCCCAGCTATTGTCTCAGTTTGCCCTGTCAGATTAAGATCTAGCATTAAGCTTCTTCTATTTCCAAGTCATGTCTAATCTGATGTTTCAGGAATGTTTTCCTGCCTGTGGCCATGGACTGAAATTCTGCTGTATTTTTAATCTTCCCCAATCATCCGCCATATAGTACTATGGCCCACATATAGGGGAAAAAAATGTTGGAGATTAGTGATGCATATGTCTATTTTACTCTTCTGAGGGGCAAAATAGACCAAATATTTCAAAGATGCATTAAGCATACTTCATCCTTCTCTGAAAAGCTAGGCATTACTATGGAACAGAGAAGAGGCAAGAAACAACCATGAGTTAGGAAAGAGACTGAAGCTATGTAGCTGTAGAAGACAGGCGTAAACAGCCCTACAAGAATGAGAAAGGGAAAAAGCAGAAGTTTAGCTTGGGAAGCAATGGCAAGGGAAAAGAAAAGAAAGAACCTAGTTTAGTTAGAGTCATCCTGAGAAGACAGAATACTAATGGGAAAGTATTTAATTGAAGAAAAGGAAAAGATTGGTATTTAGCTCCAGATAATTTGTCAAGAATGTATAAAGGTACTTCAAATGAATGTTGGAAATGTAAATGTAAAGAAAGGACTTTTTATTATCTATGGTGGATGTTTGATAAAGCAAAGAAATATTGGAGTAGGATTCATATCTCAATACAGAAAATTCTTAAAGTGAATATAGAAAGAAAACCAGAGACTTTTTGGGGGGTTTAATGGAGCAAGACTTGGAAAAAGAATTTGGAACTCTGATGATATACATGTTGACAGCAGCAGGACTACTCTACGCACAGAAATGGAAGGTCACCTCAATCCTCACAATGTATGAATGGCTGCAAAATCTGATGGAGTTAGTACAGATGGCTAAATTGACTGCTTTCATTAAAGGAAAAATAACACAAATATCTTTATTTCAGGGGTGAAATCCAGCAGGTTCTGACAGGTTCTGGAGAACCAAAAACAGAAATTTTGAGTAGTTCAGAGAACCGGCAAATACCACCTCTGGCTGGCCTTGGAGTGGGGTGGGAATGGAGATTTTGCAGTATCCTTCCTCGGGAGTGGGGTGGGAATGAAAATTTTGCAGTATCCTTCCCCTGCCATACCCACCAAACCACGCCCACAGAACCTGTAGAAAAAAAATTGGATTTCACCACTGCTTTATTTCTACTTGGAAACTACTTCTGGACTTTGTGCTTAAGGTGGAAAAAAAATGAAACTTTGATTTTGGGTTTTGCCGATTAGATAGATTTATTGTTATAGAAATGGCTACTTTCTATTATTATGAAAAAGTAAAAAGTTGAGGGTAGATCTTATATATAAATTTTTTTAATTAATTTTATAACAACAACACAACATACAAAACACAAACACACAATATGTGTTTCTTTTTAGATCTTAATGCCTTATTTTACTGAACCAAAGGAGTTGGAAGTCAATGCCTTTTTTCCCCTTTCTCCCTTGCTTTCCCCCATATCCACTTCCCTTTTTCCTTCCCTAATTTTCCTAATATTTACTTTTGTATTTTCTTTGTATGTCATATTATAAATTAATTAAAAACTATTTAAAAAAAGAAAAGGAAAAGATAACTCAAGAGTAAAAAAAAAAAAAAGAAGATGGGAGAAGAAAGGAGCTCCAGATTTTCATTCCTGCAGCATTTTGCCCACCAAATCAGTTCCTCGAATTCAGGACCAATTTCTATGTCACAGCAGGGGGAGTCTTGTTATCCCAAAGATGACATAACTAATTAGTATCAATTTTGTCAGCTTCTTATAAAGAAGAGTTATTGTCATAGGAATGACTGTTAATTCCTCCCAAACCTCAAATAAGACTTAAAGGCAGCAAAAGCATCTGGACTAAAGAAACGGAATCACAATTTTTTAAAGTTTAAATACTTGCTAGGATTTTAGTGGGTCAGGTGAGAATTCTCAGGCTTTGCCCAAAGAAAAATTGAATTTTGGTATTCTTTATCCCAACCAGTAATTCAGACTTATAATACTGCTTCATGGTGCTTTATAGTCCTCTCTAAGCAGTTTACTGTGTCAGTGTATTGCCCCCAACAATTTGGGTCCTCCTTTTACTGACCTCAGAAGGATGGAAGGCTGAGTCAACCTTGAGCCAGTGAGAATCAAACTGCTGGCAGTTGGCAGAATTAGCCTGCAATACTGCACTCTAACCACTGTGCCATGATGGCTTTCTGTCCACAGTACAATCGTTACCTAATTTGGAAATAACTGTGACATTTTCCTCATTAAAACTAAAGGCATGTCTTTATGAGGGATAATGAAAAATAATGGCCTCAATTCCATTGCTGACATTTAAGTATAGATATTTTAATGCATGAAACAGGAAAATAATCCTAGCAATAAGCTCTTCTGTTACTATATTCACCACACTACAGAACACATTTCTGCCAATCACAAAGAAGCTTCTTAATGCTGTCATAAATGAATTTAACTTTGTCTGTTCAACCAAATCTTGACATCCATTTTCATTTCTTCATTTGAATCACACAGATGTTCACAAATGTATTCGTTAAATTTTGAGTAAGGTAGAAGTTGCATGATGCCAAGTTTAGCCTGTATGGCATAGGACAGCGTGGTCCAACTTTGCAATTGTTTCTTGGGTGGCTGATGATACCCAGTGTCATGTTGCAACAAAATATCTTTCTTGTGCTTCCAAACTCTGCCTAATTATTGTTTCAAAGTTTTTGAGCGTTAACAGGGTAATGCATTTTGTGGATCGGTTGAGGAAAGCCATATGAATAATGCCATCTGCATCCCAATAACTATGAGTTTTCCTGCCAAACCTGGGTTTTTATTTTATTTTACAGGTGAAACTTGTTGATATTCTATGGAGTGATGCTTCATTTCTGGGTCATAATGGTAAGTCCATGTTTCATTGACTGTCACAAAGCTGTGAAGAAATTTCTCACTTTAATTTTTTTTATAGCATAACAATTGCTGCAAATCTGAACTCTTCATCTTTGCTGTCACCATACAAGGAACCCAGCTTGCACAAACTTTCTGTGTGGAAGAACATGAATAATATGATATACATTCCCTTTATAAAATAATTGTATTGCTTTTAGAGTAACAAAAAAAGAAAAGAAGAAAAGAAAAAGGAACAATCCCCCCAAATACATACCCTGTTTCCATGAAAATAAGACATATTATATTATTACATATTATAATACATTGTAATACATATTACATATTATATACAATTACATGTTATATACAAGATAATAAACCCAGTAGGGCTTTTGAGCACATGCGCTAAAATAAACCCTCCCCCAAAAAGAAGCCCTCCCCGAAAATATTTAAAGACATGCGCAGCTGGTCCCCGCCATTTCCTCTGGTTAGGGTTAGGGAGACAGAGCTGGAAATCAGGTAAGATGGCAAGAGGACCCCATCTTGCTCCACATGCCCCAACATAATAAGATCTCCCTGAAAATAAGGCCAAGTGCCTATTTTGGGGTTCAAAAAAATATAAGACAGGGTCTTATTTTTGGGGAAACATGGTATATTATAAAAATTGTAAAAATTTTTCACTTAAAAGTAAGTGAAAAATCCAACAGAAAATAAGACAGAGTATATTAAGTTGTTAGAACAATGAAGTTAAAATTTTATGCATAATTATCTAATGCAAACATTCAATCTATATATCTCTATCTAATACAGTTATATAACAATCATGCTTTTTAACCTACTGTACTTTGCATAAATGTCCCATATGTCTTTATATTTGTCAATACAAAGTCTATGTCCATAGGCAATCCGCTCATAGGTAGCAAGTGTAATCAGGTCTTCAATCCATTGAGTAAATGGGGCCATACCTTTATATTGTTACAAGTTACAGTGTCAGTCTTTTGCCTACAACAAGGGCATTTAGTGTGGTCCAGTTCTCAAATTCCATGTAGTAGGTATGTAATTCAAGAGAATCTCTGCCAATTTTAGTTTCTGCTGCACAGTTACATTTATATAGTCCATATAGATTATGTCAATCTTTCCTAATTTGGCCTTCACCAGATGTCTTGAATTATCATTCCCAATGTAGGTTAACTACTGGCTAGAAATTCTGAGCTGTAGCTGAACCGGTCCAGAGATTCTAAACTTGGGGTAGACTGAATTAGAGTTATTTTATTTACATATCTCTCATCCTCTTACTGAATTTAGAATAGTGTCCAAGACAATAATTAAAATCTCCAATAAAAAGTAAAATAAAATATAAGTTTGTTGTAATTGAATGGTCAAGCTATTAATAAATATAAAATTGTTATTCAGCATGGAAAAATTCTTTAAGTATTCTCCTCTGGAAATCCTCCATCTGAACTTCTTTATTTCAATTTTCTGGAGATCTCAGTTTACATTATAATACAAGTCTTTAGAATTTTGAATGAATTATGTCAATCAATCAACGTTTTTTATGGTCAAAGACCAGCATAAGGAGAGTAGGGTACATTTTTTTTTAAAAAAAATACAAAAATACATACATAAATAAATAACATACATACATAAAATACATAAAAATCTGAAAATATCTTTAAAAACATATTTAAAAAGTCTATAAAATAAAAAACAATAAATAGGGATTAGAAAACCCATAAAGTAAATCTATCATACTACAAAGCACTTATAATAGTGGTCTATATGCACATTTAATTTGTGGCACATGTCATCTTCTGACATATTTTAAGGGTTGCTGCACAAAACTTAGCAACACTATATGTTATATAGCAGGGTTGATATCTGAGACCAGCAAGAAGATATAAAACCTCAAGAGATGGTGAAGTCTAGATCTTTACATAAGGGAAAAGGCTGGCATTCCTTCTGATGCTCCCCCAGTCAATCTGATCTGACAATATTAACTCTTATGTCTTCCAATCTATTCCAATGTCTGATATAATCTATCCAGGCATTTGTGACTTAGTTTTTTTTAAAAAAAAACTTTTATGGTAGCAACCACTTGTTGACTTTTCCATCAGCATCCCAGAAACTCATTTATTTCAACCTGACTAGCTCTAGCTCAGTGGTTCTCAACCTGTGGGTCGGGACCCCTTTGGGGGTCGAACGACCCTTTCACAGGGGTCGCCTAAGACTATCCGAAAACACATATTTTCAATGGTCAATGGAATAATTTTATGGTTGGGGGTCACCACAACATGAGGAACTGTATTAAAGGGTCGCGGCATTAGGAAGGTTGAGACCCACTGCTCTAGCTGATCCCCTGCACTGCATATCTGAAAGCCCTTTTCCTACGGCCTCACCTATCTAAATGGCTACAACGGAGTGACTGGTGATAGTCTGATCACCAGGTTAAATCTGATCTGTGAACAAGCCTGTCAGTCAGTGCATCTAATCTCCTCCTTTCCTACCAAGACATTCTTTTAAATTTTTCTCTTGTCTGGCAAATCTGCTGCACCCTGCAGTGCTGTCCTTTAAAAGGCCATGAAGCTTCAGAACAACAAATCAGGATCAGAGATCTTAAAGCAAGGGTTTTGAATCAAGACTGGCAGATTAAACTCATTCACCGTATCTCAAGTGAGTAAATCTTAACTTGCACCAAATTCGCTACAGAGCACAGTCCTACTTATCAAAGTCTGTGAATCCCATCACAAGCTCTCTTTTGTCAATGGGCACCACTTTGATTTGTATTATCTGATGATTACAAAGAATTATGGGTTGTCTAAATTCAGAAGATGATAGTTGTGAATAATTGGTTCCACCAGCAGACTATTCTCCTTCCCGTAGTGCAGGAGACACTTGATATTCTTTGTGCCTGTGTCTGTGGGTTATTCTGAGTGAAATCTGTTCCGACAGATCTGCAGAATTATTCACGACTGATTTCCACAAAGGGTTAGGAAGTTGTCAGGTTACAAGGTTATGGGTTTTCTGAAAGACAAAGAAGGTAGCAGAAAGACTGTGATCACTGCCTTTCAAGTCTTTGGCAAACTGTTCTTGGAAGCTGGACAAGCTGGTGGTCTATAATTTATTAATCTAGTCCTGCTGATTCTATTGGACTAAGATTAATTTCAGCTGGAATGTTTTTCAGATACTCTGGACAATTTGTGTGTGTGAGTGTAGTATGTGTAGGTCTGCACCACTTCTTTTGGAGATCTGAATACAGCATCAATTGCATTCATCCCCATATCACATAGGCTTTTATCAAGAAAAAGTTCTATTGTACAAGTTTGGAAAATAATGAACTGCTGAAATCTATACCTAAAATCAGGTAGAAATTCTAAACATCCTGTATTCACTTGGGGTTTGCAGCCTATTGAGATTTCTCATCTTTTCCCTTAATTAATCATGCATTCTCTGTGGGGGCACCTACGATCTGGAACGAGCTCCCCCCGGAGATACGGAGGATCCCGGATCTGCATACCTTCCATCGCGCGCTTAAGACCTTTCTTTTTCACCAAGCCGGCCTGACCTAAGTTTTTTCCCCTTTTTAAATGGAAATTTTAAATTTGGTTTTAAATTATTGGGGTTTTAATCTGTTCAGCCAAATTATTTAATTTCGTTTTAATCTATTTTAAATTTTGTATTTATATGTTTTATTCCATGGCTGTTCACCGCCCTGAGTCCTTCGGGAGTAGGGCGGTATACAAATTTAATTAATAATAATAATAAAAATAATAATAATGCATGCATTTGCTTGGATTTTGTAAAACTTCAGCAAATGCTAATGTTCAAAAGTTTTAAAAGTTTTTGTATATGTGATTCTCAGAAGGAATTTTTGCTGCTGTTCATTACTGTGATGGTAGATGGTATATTATGTTTTCATAGCACCATGCTATGTGTGTGACTGAATTTCTTTTGTTTATTCTCTGGCATAACTCTGTAAAGACTGCTACAGAAATTCAGTTTATCTAAGATATTTTAAGGATAATACTAAATATAAAGTGCAGAAGCATATATTGATTATGTTCAAACATTCAAATGTACATTCCATAATTGTACTTTTCTAAGAATGCTGTAGTTGGTTGAATATGCCAGCCCTGTATAAAGAATGAAATCTGAATTCTATATTAGGTACAGATAATGGTAAATACCTATAATGCTGACAGGACTACTTACAGTGAAATAAATAATAATTGCCACATCATCCAAAAAGAAAGATTTGATTTATATCCCATGCTTGGATAACTTCAATATGGACAGTCCTGTTATCAACCTGTCTGGTTGCTAACTTTTCAGGAGAGAACCTGTAAAAATTCCCTCCCACCTTTATCTTTTTGGCATACAGGAGAGGGCCTCTTGCATTACTTCAAGGGTATGTGGTTTATCTTACTTTCTCAGTGTTTAGGACAATTATCAAAATGAAATTCTTTCACCAAGACCCAAAGGTGCTTTTTCAAGAGGGAACTGAACTTTCTGGTTTTTCTTTGAAGACATTTCACTTCTCATCCAAGAAGCTTTTTCAATTCTGATTGGGTGGTGGAGAATGGAAGGATTTATACAGACAGCTGGTCATTTAGAGAGTTGTTGAGGTCACCTGGGGCTTTATCTGTCTCATCAGGGTCACCTGAGTGGTGCAAACGGTTGCACAGCCTTCTTGGAACTGTGTTGTAGACTGGTGATAGATGATGTCGTATCCCTCCCCCTCTGTTGAGAGAGAGCTGTTCTTTGAAGACGAAACGTTTTCAAAGAAAAACCAGAAAATCCAGTTGCCTCTTGAAAAAACACCTTTGGGACAACCATGACCTGGATGCAGGGGTGGGTTCTACTTACCTTTACTACCAGTTTGCACTGTGCCCATGCATGCGCTTCTGTGCATGCAAGATCACTTATGATGACGTCCGGGTCAGTGGGCGGAGCCTCCCACCGGTTTTACTACCGGTTCTATAGAAGTGGTCTGAAAGGGGGGCACCCCACCACTGCCTGGATGGCTGAGAATCTCCATAGACATCTTTCACCAAGATTTTACCTGAAAAATGAGTTTACCCTTTACTATTATTTTTAATCTACATTTTTAATTCTTTGTATTCAGTTTACACTTTCCAATAACAAGAGCTGTCTCGAGTGATCATCAGAGCAGAAAGCGTGGGATATAAATCGAATCTTTCTTTTTGGATGGTGTGGCAGTTCTGCAGGTCACCATAGTACCGACCATGGCTCCTACGGACCAGCCATGACTTCCTGCAGCACTCGCATATTGATTGCTGCACCTTGATCTCATCTTGATTTTAACAGTAACTTAACTAAATTTTACCACAACCCGATGGTGATTATGTCTCTTTGCAGACAGTGGGAAGTAAGTCTAAAGACTATGACTCCTGCTGAGAGCTCTTGAGGGTCAAATGAATGTGAGCAAAAAGGTCAGCGCAAATGTATGACCTTTGAATGCTAATAATTGTATGTGGAAAGATGGGATCTACTAAAAATAGATATAAAATTACTCTAGGAGACTTACTATACAGGTTACCCCCCCTCCCCCCCACACACAAAGATTACGGTCTGGAATTCTGTATACGTATGGTACAAATTTTGCCGGTCTTCTTTGTAGGATGGATTTTACTGCTACTTATGTCAGACTGAAACATAGATATTTACACACACCCCTGCCCCAAAAAATAATTTTGTGGAAATTTGGTTTTTCCCTGCAATTACAGTCCTTGGAGGGAATTTGATTCCCCTTTTTAAATCATCTATTGCTTCCCTTGCTGGCAGCTCCCTGCAACATACTAGAAGCAGATTGTAGCAGTGTGTGTCTTGAAATCTTACCTTGTAAGAAAGTTTCTGAACATATTTTATTTTATTGGTCTATAATATTAAAATGATTTCTGACTGGTAATTAATATATAAGGAATGGAAAAGCTCTCCCAAGCACTCCTGGAATTCAATCAGAAATATTGTTTGATGTTATATATGTTGATGGCAGCAAGATTGCTTTATGCACAAAAATGGAAGGACACTTTGATTCCCACAAAGGACGAAATGTTAATGGAGGTAGCAGAGATAGCTAAATTGACTGCTTTGATTAAAGAAAAAAACACAACTAATTTTGTTTCTACTTGGAAACTGCTTTTGGACTTTGTGCTTGAGATGGAAAAAATGAAACTGTGATTTTTTTGGGTTGTATTGATTACTGTATTTTTCAGAGCATAAGATGTACCTTTTTCCCCCCTAAAAGAGGAGGAAAATTTGGGTGCGTCTTATACACCAAATGTAGCCCCGCTCAGCCTCTGAAATGGAGGTTTCAGATGCTAAAAGAAGCCTCTGAAACTCTGTTTGAGGCTGAAAAAAGCCTCTGAAACCTCTGTTTGAGAAGCTGGAAAAAAAGCCTCTGAAAGGGAGGTTTGAGAGGGTGGAAAAAAAGCAAGGCATCGAGCTCACAACCAAGGAACCTGTTGCTAAAGTTCACCTCTGGGAACAACTGATTGGGGGTATTCTGGGAGACCAATCCACCCCCAATCAGTTTTTTTCTTATTTTCCTCCCCAAAAACTAAGGTGTGTCTTATACTCTGGTGCGTCTTATAGTCCGAAAAATACAGTAGATAGGTTTGTTATAGAAATGACTAGTATATATTATTATATCAAAGTAAAAAATTGAGGTTTTATACTATCATCTTATTCTACTGCACCAAAGGATTCAGAAGTCCCTCCTTAGTTTTCATATCATTTTCTTTTGCATTTTGATATTTTATATTATATTTGGATAAATTAATAAAATTTTGAAACATAAAAGAAATGATGTAACATTGTACATGGTAAAAAAAGAGAAGCTATATTAGATAACGTCTTTCAATTACTTCAGATGAATTCTTTGTTGCATCTTTTTTTCTCTGCCATGATTTCTAAATACTCTCTGTTCCACTCTCAACTAATGGTAGTAGATGGGGGAAAAACTATCAGAAAAAGGAGGCGGCTTTTCTCCCATATTCCTGTTTTTCCGGATTGCTCTGAAACAAAAAAATAATATTAAGCTGGGATCCAGAATCCCAGTGAAGGAGCAAGGCAACAGATCTGATGATCTTATAATCTAATTAAACCATAGTTTAATTAGAGTATTGGACAATTTTTCAGTTCTTCTATATGGTGATGACAGAGTTTGAATGCAGAACTTCCTCTGATGGAAAGCAGATGCTCTACCATCAAACTGTGATTCTTCTCTAATTGTGGGTGAAAGTGAGGAAGTGCCTTTAAGCCACATGCCTTTATTCCCCAGTTTAATTTTGTGGTAGGATTCTATCTTTCCCTGTTCATCTGTCTACTTAGTGCTCTTCCTATGCTGGCACACCATCTCCTCCCATTTTTGAAAACATTATGTTGTTCAAAATGAGAAGTGGAAAGAAAGGCTATGCTTTCTTTTCTTTTCTTTTCTTTTCTTTTCTTTTCTTTTCATTTCTTTTCTTTTCTTTTCTTTTCTTTTCTTTTTTGGTCGAGTAGAATTGTATGGAATATCATGTTGCTACACTTTTCCAGCTGAAGTCAACCTATTCCAGTAATTGTGGGTCAGACCCTACAGGTTTGTGTTATGCCATCCTTTGGTCCAACATGGTACCCAAGTCAACCGTTTCACTTTAGACGACTCTATTACAGGGGGAATAGTTCAGGGAGGTGGAGAACGATCAAGCTGAAGTGAGCCTGGTAATCACGAGTCATTCCACCCCAGGCAATGCCCTTCTATCCATAAAGGGCAGAGACTTAAGTGATGGCAGCCAGGAAAATTACTGTGGGAGCCTGGATGGCAGTTTTCTGCAGCTTTGAGAAACTCTCGTGTAAAGTAACCACAGTATTGCTTACAGTTCTTCTATTATTTCTAAAGCAGTGATTTTGGTGGGAGTACGGAGGGGGATGTTCTAATAAGGAAGGAATAAAAGGCTGAAAAAAGGAAAGACTCCATCCCATCAAAAACAACAACCATAAATAAAACATGGGGCTTCTAAAAGAGGCCACTTGATGTTTATTTAACCTGAATAGCGCTTCAACCTTGAACAGAGCAGCTGGAAGACAAACATGACTCACAGGGAAGCAATCACCATGGGGAAGCAGGAGAGACAATGCAGGGTACCCGACTCTGATTGTAATGACCTGCTCCATTTCCCTTTCACGTAGAAACATCAGTCTCAGGCCAATCACCCCAGATGAGGTTCACAGGGTGGCTCTGTAGAAAGAGATCCATATTTGTCTCTGGTGGCCAAAAAAAATAATAATATCAGAAATCTTAGTAGTACCTTTTCTGACCTTTTATCAAAAAGATATAAGCTCACGGTGACTCAGACAACAGGCAGAGCAAATCTGGGTTCTGTTTCTGAAATCAAGGTATAGACCAGGATGGTGATGGAGGAATTCTGAACTCTCCAGATGGTTGTTGAAAGGTACCTCCCAGCAGCCCTGGTCAGCCTGGCTGAAGGTTGTTAAGAGTCCTGTTGAAGAACATCAGGGGGTGGTGGGGGAGGGGGAGGGGTGAAATTAATTTTTTTCCCCTACCTGTTCTGAGACGTGGCTTGGTGGGCGTGGCAGGGGAAGGATACTGCAAAATCTCCATCCCTCCCCACTCCTGGGGGAAGGATATTGAAAAATCTCCATTCCCACCCGACTCTGGGGCCAGCCAGAGGTGGTATTTGCTGGTTCTCCAAACTACTCAAAATTTCCGCTACTGGTTCTCCAGAACCTGTCAGAACCTGCTGGATTTCACTCCTGGGGAGGGGGCAGCTTCCCCAGTCCTGATTGAAATAATTCAGTGTTGACTCAACTTTAGATTAAGTGTTCTTCAAATTGTGTCCAAACGTTTAGCAGAAAGCTATTCTAATGTCCAGTGTGGTACAGGCTTTCTTATTTCTGGGAAACCTGCCGTATAATTTTGCTAGTGAAATTGCCAGAGTATAGTATTGGACAGGTAGACAGGACTGCAATTGGCAGGGCCCTGTTGGGATTATAAATCGACTTTTAAAACTGGCACAAGTTTGTCTAAGTACTGTTCTTAAAACAGCTGCAGGACATTAAGTACGTCTGCTTTTGCTACTATTACTGTACTGTAGCTCAGGAATAGTCTTCAACTGTTTTTGCTCTAGTGAGCCAATTTGAAATTTGACAGCTTGTCACAAACACTCCCACAATGGCTGCCACAGTAGGGAAGAACACTTCGAGAAAGTAAATTGATGACAGTGTCCTCCTATCTTTTATTCGGGACTCTTCTTATTTCAATTTTCTTTGGCCCTTTTTCTGGCTGAGTGGAACTTTATAAATCAAGCATTGGGCTGCAGCACCACACCCTGCCCCTTGATTTTGAAGAACAATGCTGAAGTACAATATAGATCTATAATGGACCATGCCCTGCTGAGGGATGTGGTAAGCAGTACCCGTGGTTCTCTCAAGCAGGGCTCCCCAAGACCATCCCACACAGTATCTACTGTTGCAACCTCCCACTAAAGAACAGTTGCTGGAATTGGATATTTCTAGTTTAATGAAAAGAAGGACTAGAAGTGAATGATAGCAGTGTTCCAATATTTGAGGGGCTTTCACAAAGGGCGGGGGGTCAACTTATTTTCCAAAGCACCGGAAGGCAGGACAAGAAGCAATGGATGGAACTAATCAAGGAGAGAAGCGAGCTATAACTAAGGAAAAATTTCCTGACAGGTAGAGCAAATAATCAGTGAAACAACTCACCTCTAGAAGTTGTGAATGCCCAAACCCTTTTAAGAAAAGATTGGAAAACCATTTGTGTGAAATGGTATAGGGTTTCCTTCCTGAGCAGGAGGTTGGACTACAAGAAGACGTCCAAGGTCCCTTCCAATTCTGTTATTCTGTTATTTCTTTGATTGTTTCTAGCCCTGGATTCATTCATATTCTCTCCCTCCCTCCTCCCTCCTTGCCTTCCTCCCCGTTTTTCTCCGTTCTGTACTCTGTGCTGAGATTGAGGAATGGATGACAGGCAGAAAATCCCCTTCCCCATTTTCATGCCTTTCCCCAAAACAACTCCATTCCAGCTGCTCCCCCCATCCCCCTCCCTCCTGGGGACTACCTTAAAGGGACAGGCTGCAGCAGCTCCGTTCTGAATGGAGAGAGAAACGTTAGCATTCTCTCTGCTGCATTTAACATTGAATTCTGTAGAATATTGAGTGACCGGAAGAGGTGAGCAGTGACCAGTCGGGCATGGGTGGAGCCAAGGAGGGGTAATTACTACTGGTTCGGTGAACTGATGCCCATAATCCTTAGCAGTTCACCCAAACTGGTCCGAACCAGTAGGATTTCACCCCTGACATGACCCCAGGACCCTGCAACCATCATTTTATACCTTCTCTTGGACTTTGCACTTTGCATGTCCTGTTCCTGTAAAAGAACATATATTCTATTGGCTATTATCGACTCCCATGGGGCCATGAAGGGGTTATGTTGGGGACATAGCTGGCTCTATAGGCAAAGTATAAATCCTAGGTGTTTGTCTGAGCTAAGTTTGGTTGAAGTTTCTGAGGGTGATACAATGAAGGGGCTTTGGGCAATTCCTATTGTGGCTGAGGGCTAATCCTACCTTTGTTCAGACATTGCTGCAGGGAATTTCAAAATATCCTGTCTGGAATGGATTTCTGCCTGCAGTATTTACTTTGCCTATGAATAGAGCTACCTAGATACTTGACTTCTTTCAATAAGCTCTTTATCGCTTAAGTGCTGATATCTGCTGAGGGCTATTAAGAAAGAGGGAAGCTGCATTCTAACTCCAAGAGCATGTTTCTCCATTTATCCCTTAGGGCAGTGGTTCTCAACTTTCCTAATGCCGCGACCCTTTAATACAGTTCCTCATGTTGTGGTGACCCCCAACCAGGGGTGGGTTCTAATTTTTTTTTACTACCGGTTCTGTGGGCGTGGCTTATTTTGTGAGCGTGGCTTGGAGGTCATATTACTGGGTGGGCGTGGCTAGCTGGTCATGTGACCGGATGGCCATGGCTATGTGTATAGGGACTACTCAGAGGGCTGTAAAAAGTCATTTCTGACAGGTCCTCGCACTTTTGACTGGTCCTCACACTTATGACCATCCTCACATTTATGCCTGTGCAGCATTCTTAACAACCATGTCACTCATTTCACAACTGCTTCTCTTCAACATGGTATAAGATAGGGCAAAAAACGTAAAATGTGAGGACAGTCGTAAATTTGAGGACTGGTCAAAAGTGTGAGGACCAGTCAAAAATAACTTTTTCAGCCCTCTGAGTAGTCCCTGTGCACAAAAGGACTACCCAGAGGGCTGAAAAAAGTGATTTCTGACAGGTCCTCGCACTTTTGACTGGTCTTCGCAGTTATGACTGGTCATCATTTATGCCCATTGTACCATTCTTAACAACTGTGTCACTCATTTCACAACTGCTTCTCTTCACCATGGTGACAAGATAGGGCAAAAACATAAATTGTGAGGACAGTCGTAAGTTCGAGCACTGGTAAAAGTGCGAGGACCAGTCAAAAATAACTTTTTCAGCCCTCTGAGTAGTCCATATGCATAAAAGGATATAGCAATAGAGAGGGATGAAGGAAGGGAAGGGAAATTAGAGGAGGAGTGAAGGTAAGAGAGGGAGGAAGAGAGGAGGAGAAGGAGAAAGAAAGAGGAAGTAGGGAGAAGAAAAAGAGGGGGGAAAGAGAAAGTAAGAAAAGACAGAGGTGGTAGGTTTGAGGAGAAAGATTGCTGTACAATAAAAAAGATGAAAGGGAAGAAAGCCAACCCCAAACAAATATTAAGATATTAAGATAAAGAATGAATTGTTAAACTTTAAAGAATAAAAGAGAACAAATAGGAATAAATAGCAATAATTAGAAACACACATACAAACATACAACTATTTTCTTTGAACAGAGTATTTGGCTGGTTCACAAATTTAAACAGTTGTAGGAGGTTAGCACCCACCCCTTTCCTAGAAGAATGAAATATTTTGGGAAGTATTAAAAAGGCAGAATATTATATTTCCCTGGATGATAAATGGAGAAGCATATTTTACAGACAAAGCAGCTCCCACCTTCCTGCCCCCCACCCTTTGTTAATGGGCCAGAGGCAGAAAGTCAATCCTTTGTCAAAGGACATTTGCAACACAATAGCAACAGAAACTAACACAATGGGCCCCATCAAGCCATGTGATCCTGTCCACCATTAAACCATCTTTTCAAGCAGTCTCCATGTTTCCAGTGTCTTTTTCCCCACTTGGAGCAGAACCCAGAAGGATATTTCTTCCAACACAGTATTTAGTCATTTCAATTAAATTTACAATTTCTATATTTCCTTTTTACCATATTTATTCCTCATCTATTTTTTTAAAAACCAATATTACCCTTCATCCTCATCTCTAATCTTAATCAAATTCAATTTTTCCCTTCTATTCTGTATTATACCCCTTCCCATTGTCATCTATTTTTATATCCATCCTCACATTGGTTAATTATGTAATACAGTTGTTTAATACAAATTCAACATTTTAATATAAATCAATTAGTTATATAACTATCTTTTTTGTATATTAATATGAACATGAATATTCCAATTATTTCCATGCAATCCAATTTCTTACAAATCAATTAATTATATTTACAAATACTAATAAACCAAATAATTTCCCCCATATATCCCTCCAAACCACAACCATTTCTGCTTTCAACATAATATCCAATTAATAGTATCTCAATTATTACAATTCCCTAAATAGAGCTTTTTTTCTTTTGTGTTTTAAAATCTTGCCCTAAAATCCTGCCCTAAATTTCCCATTGTTTGCAGTTTTGCACCTACCTTTTTTGGTGAGGAAAAAGAAAAAGAAATCTCTCTGCCTCATTTTGTCACGTTAGTTTCAATTTCCCTTCTCAGCATAGCTAGGGGGAAAAAAATTTGCTCCAGGAATTTACCTCTGCAGCTAGCTCTTTGAAGCCCCGCAGCAAGAATTTAAAGTTTTTTTTCCCTCAAGCCACCAGCTGGGACTCCGGAGGCAGCAATAGATTGGGAGTGGGCGGGGTAAGCGAACGGCGACCGGGCGATCCAACAGAGGCAGAGGGGGAGGGGGAGTGAAGGCGTGGGGGGAGGGGGCGAGAGAGGGCTTTGGCGACCCCTGGGAAATGGCCGTTCGACCCCCAAAGGGGTCACGACCCCCAGGTTGAGAACCGCTGCCTTAGAGAAATATAATATTCTGCCTTTTTAATATTTCCTAAAATATTTCATTCTTCTAGGAGACGGGTGGGTGCTAACTTTCTACAGTAGCCTGTGTGAACCTCAGAGTTACTCATGCAGATAAAGATGATGCTAAAGCCAGTGTACTGCTTTGTCATTTGGTTTTAAATTAAAGAATCTTTTCAATAAAGGAAAAATCAGAGGGATAAAAATGTAGTGTCTATGGGCACACAGCTGGGAAGAAATCACTGGAGAACTCCAGGCATCTGACTTTAGGTCACATTACTTTAGTAAGTTTCCTATTCCTTGGCTATATGGCTCCAGGCTTACTGTTTGAAGGATTTACGGATTTATCTACAAATTTAGCCAAAAAGAAATAATGCTGAGAGAAGAGTTTGCCATCTTGTTTTTTACAGGACATTTGTGCACTTAAGATTACTTTTAAAAAGTACTTTAATATATTTTTTAAAAAATAAATGCACCTTCTTTGAATTCTGTCATCCTAATAAATTCATTTGTTAGGAATGCTAATCACAAATATTCCCACACTAATCCATGATAAGTGCAACTACAACTTTTTAACAAGGTTCAAGTTATTTTTAACTGTCATTAATAAAATCAACATAAATACTGAAGCCACATGTTATTGAAATAGCATGTGAAGTTATTTTAACTGATAATGAGTAAGTTGTAATCTATTCAATACCCAATATCACAGGCCCGAACCCATTTTAGCGAAGGGGGAATAAGTTGTGATATGTCACGTGACAGGAAGGTGATGACATAAGTTTGACACCCCTGCTATAACACATCTTTCCAGAATAATTTCAAGTGTGCAAATGACCAAACATAAGGAATGAATTTCCTTTAGGTACTTAATATATTTAATAATAATATTTTCAATATCTTTACTCCATGTGTTTAGCATCCATATTCTTAAAAGATTAGCTGGCACAGATATTCCTCTTGTTCATTTATATACAGCTTCACATTTTGTCCAACTAAACTAAAATTGCCATTCTTTCAGTTCTGTTTACCACCTTCAAAACTTCTTATTGTCTCTGTTTTCAAATTTCAAATTCTTGTGAAAGAAAGACATCAAAACTGTATCCACTATTCTATATTTACATGCATTCTTTTCATATATTTGTCTATGTATGTCACTTAGGAAGGTGTTGTAGTGCGGGAATAACGAGAGGCACAAGTAGGCTAGTAACAACAGCTCTTTAATTCAGGGTGAGACTTCAGCGAAAACTCACAGGCAACAGCCCTCTTTATATACTCTCCAGAGGCAACCAAGAACCAATCAGAAATCACTGTGCATTTGAATTTCCCGCACAAAATAGATACATACACAACAGAAGGTTTTCTGTTTTTTACAGATCCACTGTCCTTTTTCCCAAGACAACAAAGTTTATTATTGAGAATAAGGGGGGGTGGGGATGGAAAACTAATGAAAATGGTTTTTAGACTAGAAATAAAATTTATTCGACTCCAATATCATAAATGGACAAACCAGTCTTTCCAGCCCTATAATCCAAATAAGTCTCTCCCTTTTAAGTTATTAAGGATATAATCTTGTTCATTTATTTTTAGCAGTAGGTAACTTACTTACTGAATAGTTGGTTATCTGCTTAGAGACCATGAAAACAGCATTTATTCTAAATTTAAGACACTACAGGCTTGAATTAAATCATTTATAAATTACTGCTAATTTGGAATAGTCACTATTTTTGAATTAAAGTAGTTTTATCCTAATTATCCTTAAAATGAAAATAGATTGAGACATTTGTAAGAGTGTTAGGCATTATAAGTTCAGGAGAGATAAGTTCCAGTAAAATCAATTAAGCTGTAAAGATCTTAAGAACAAATCCAACATCCACATTAGAGCAGAGCCTTCTTGACTGATTTGATGATTCCTGAAATACCTTGAGTGGCTTTCAGTGCCCAAGAAAATATTAAACAAAATGATAAGAAGCAACAAGCAAGCAAGTCAAGCTGGAAGAGCAAAGACAGAAAAAATAAAATGGCAAACCTGGCAGATACTCTCAAATATTCCATAATAAGATATCACCTTGGTTGAAGCTAGAAATGGCTTGGGCAGTCAGGTTCTTCTGTGTAGTTCATTCATAGCATCCCTTTATATTTTCTATTATATTGTAAAGAAATCTATTATATCTATTAATATCTATATATCTCTATATCTAAATCTATACCTCTCTGTCTCTATCTCTATCTAAATCTATACTTCTCTCTCTCTCTCTTTCTCTTTTATACATACATACATACACACACAAACATACATATACATCAGTGGTGAAATTCAATTTTTTTTTTGCTACCGGTGGGTGGGCGTGGTGTGGCTTGGTGGGTGTGGCAGGGGATTGCAAAATCCCCATTCCCTCCCCACTCCAGGGGGAAGGATATTGCAAAATCTCCAATCCCACCCTACTCTGGGACCAGTCCGAGATGGTATTTGCTGGTTCTCTGAACTACTCAAAATTTCCGCTACCAGTTCTCCAGAACCTGTCAGAACCTGCTGTATTTCACCCCACATGTACATGTACATATACATATACATATACATGCAATAGTGGCAAATATATGTAGCTTAGGTATAGGATGAGGGTGGAGGTTTGTTCTCTGAGTTTGTGGGTTGGTTTCTGAACATTTTGTTACCATGGTAGGTAACATCTTCAGTGGAATGTAGGGGATATCAGTGTTGGTGTTTTTCTGCTTATAAGGGCTTTATGTGATCAGTAGGTCTTATGATGGGAGGGTGACTTACTGACCACACAAAGCTCTTATAAACATTTCTTATATTCCATTGAAGATGTTACCTAGCCTGGTAACGAAACGTTCGGAAACCAACCCACAAGCTTGGAGAACAAACCTCTACCCTTATATATAAATATATCTTAACACTGAGAGCCAGCTTGGTGGAGTGATTAAATATGCTAGACCAAGATCCAGGAGACTGTGAGTTGTAGTCCTCAGGGGCATGGAAGCCAGCAAGGTGATTGGAGCAGTCACCTTCTTTCAACTCTAAACTGGAAATATTTTTTTCAATAATTCTTTCCACTCTGCAGTGGATCCGTGTGGTACATTAAAATCCATAACTTTTAACAGAAAGGCATTCAGTCTGCTGTGGACTGGTTTGGATTGCATGTAGTAAGAACAATAATAATAACTATAAGATTGTTAGAAGAAAAATTGATTTTTGACTTTGTGATTTAAAGATTAAATTTGACTGGACTAGAGAAATATTGTAGTTTGGGTGGCATATTTTTTAAAGTAGATGGTTATTCATATTTGATATAAGATTAAATTAGGAAAATATAATATGAACATTGGTTTCTTAGAGTGTTGACAGTAATTTAAATATTGAATATTCATTTAAACTAGAGAGAGGTTGGTGTATTGAATTGGTGTATTGAAAGATTCAGGAATGAAAGCTCTGCCATCAAATAGCAACAATCTCAATTGTGCTTAACCTTGGACTGCTCTTTAGATCCTGGCTTCCTGCTCATCCATCATTCTGGGGAGCTGTCACAGCTGAGCAATGCAGCTCATTAATTATATATTAACCTCATTCATGATTTTTAATCCATACGTAGAGCAAGCAGAAGTTGGCTTAATTTCTCTTTCCTCTTCTTTCTTTTGTTTGCTAAATTAAATAAGTGGTGTGTTCTAGGATTATAAAAGAACTGGCACCTACATTTAAATTTCCTGAATGCAGAGAAAATAAATTATGAATGCTTTTCAAAGAAAGATAATTAATCACTGAATTTTTAAAATGATTATAAACTGTTGAACTCAGAGCCAGCACAGAGAATCTAACACTTCAGATGCTGCTAATCTATAATGCCCAGGAGCTCCAGCTAAGGTTTGTGGTGAGGAATCTTAGGAGTTGTAGTTCAGTCATAATTGTAGGCCTACATATTCTTTCCTCCTGAGGTTGTGGATCAGGGGTGAAATGCTACCGGTTGACTCCAGTTCAGATGAACCGGTAGTAAAAAAAAAGCTACCGGTTCAGCCAAACCAGTAGTTAGCTATCGGTTCAATTGAACCAGAAGTTTAAAAAGCTACCAGTTTGGACAAACTGGTATTTCTGACGATCAGCTGTGCAGCAGGGTTTAGCTTTGCTAGAAAGCAGGAAATCCTGCTTTCTAGCAAAGCTAAATCGCGCGCCACAGCTGATCCCCACTCCCTCGCTGTTCTATCTTTCCAAGCCTCCTTTTGGCACGTACTGCGCATGTGCGCACATGCAGAGCAGAGGTAGGTTTCAGCAGGTTCTGACCAGTTCTGGAGAACGGGTAGCAGAAATTTGAATAATTCGGAGAACCGGTAGTAAAAATTTTGACTGGCCCTGCCCCCATCTATTCTCTGCCTCCCAAATCCCAGCTGATCAGGAGGAAATGGGGATTTTGCAGTAATCTTCCCCTGGAGTGGGGTGGGAATGGAGATTTTACAGTATCCTTTCCCTGCCAACAAGCCATGCCACGCCCAACAAGCCACACCCTCAGAACTGGTAGTAAAAAATTTTGAAACCCACCACTGATGCAGAGCCCATGTTTGGTGCACACTGCACATACGGACGCAGCTATCCAAGTCCTCTGAAGGAGTTGGCTGGCTTATCAGCTATCCAAGTCAATGATAATATGCTGGCATAAAAAATATCCAGTCATTTAACTGAACTTGACATGGTTATCTCCACTTGGAAGTAAACATGGACAGCAATGTAAAAATAAAGTTTGAAGAGAGTATTGCTCTGGTTGATTGACAAAATTTAGATTGGAGAAGATGTATTTTCTGATTCGAATCAGTTACTTACTGCTGGTTTCGATCTTCATTTTTGTAAGAAAAAATTGTACAAGAAAATTGGAGGCTTGGAAGTACCACAGGAATTGGGTCCACATGTTGCAATAAACACTAGACTTTCCTTAGCCATGGTATATTAAATAAATGATTAGATTCACAGAATAACCAAAGTCTAAGCCAAATAAACCCTGCTATAGCAATAAAACCAAGTGTATAGACCCCACAATGAACAAGATTTGTGTTTTGAAACAAATAGCAGAAAATACCTTTTGCAGGATTTGGGTCTCTTAAAACTTATATATATATAAGTTTTATATATATAAAAACTTATTATAATCAAAATTGTTTTTCACTTCTTATGATTTGACATTTTAACTTTAAAATTAATTTTATTCCAGTTTAGGAACCTCCAAGTTAGAGCCCTTTGAATAATGTCCCAGTCTCATGGTTCGTTGTGGAAAGCAAACAAAGGAAAACAGGTTAAATGCAAAGTCACTACATGAATACCCTTTGTGAATCACTTAACACATTAATTCAATTCCTCCTGCCAGGAAAACAATCAATACGATTGGGAGACAGCGTTGCTTTTCATTGGGCAATTGCTTTGGACAGAAACAAGAATAACAAAATTCACTGCAAAGGCAAAATCAGGATGACATTGTTTTTGATTAAATTGCCAAACCCACAAACAAACAAACAAACCACAAAGTACTTCAAGTATGACCATTACCAATTTTTTCCCTCTCACAGCTTGGAAACCTCAACAGCTCAGTAGTTTTATTTCAATACAAAGTATTGTATCTTGGAGAGGTCAAGTCAGGCTTTAATCCCAGATGTATAGACCCACCTTCTCACTGATCTCAAGATTCTTTTCTCCCCTTCTATTTGATGTATTAGTCTCATTATTTTGATCAAGTGATAAGACGAAAGGGAAATCTATTGCTATAAGATGCTATCAACATGAGCCAAGATTGCTGGGAAATGTAGTTTCCTGCAGTGAGATTATTGTATGCACAAATATGGAAACGATTTGTCATTACCAACAACAGAAGAATGATTGGTAAAGATGATGGAATTTGCTGAGATGTCCAAATTGACTTATTTGACCAGAGAAAAGATTTATGTATTGCTGACCGGAAACCCCATGAACTCTGTGAGTAAAACTGAAGAAAATGAATTTATGATTTATAGTAATAATTAGAAACGATTATAAAAGAACAATTAGAACTCGGACCACGTTTTCTTAATAGTTTTTATCCCAGAGCTATAATTGCACTCAACAATGAACTAAAGGGCCACTATCAGTGAACTGTTGGACAGCATTACTTGGTCTGTTGTGTGGATGTTTGGGTGGTTTAGGGGTGGGGAATTGTGGTGGGTGGGAGTGTGTTTGGGGATTGTTGTGTGTGTTGGACCTGGTCTTTGGTGTTATGTGAATTTCGTTGTATAGGTATACCGTGTATATACGTACAATGACAATAAAGTTATACTTCAAAAGATTATAGAAAGAATATAGCCATGTTATATTATTAGAGTAACAGGTAAATTTATAATTATGCTTATAACTGTAAAGATTGGAATACTTTTTTTCTTCCTTTTCTATTCTTTTTAATTTTTTTCCTTTCTTGCACTTTTACTTTTCTGATTTTTTCTTTTTCTTCCTTTATATTCATTTTTATCTTCCTTTTTAAAAGTATATATACATGTATACATGTAGTTTCCTTTCTATCAATAGCCCTGAGGAAATTACATCTTTTTATGCACTGGTCTGCAGCAAATTCTGTATGCCACTCATCAGAATCTGAAAAATAATAGACTTTCCTATCTCCTGTCTACCACTGATGGAGTTTTCATTTTATAAAATTAATTCTTATCATACTCACCATATTCTTGATAAGGAATGATGGGTGGTCATATTTAATAAAGGATGGTCTGAACTATTTTTCACAGGTTAAAAAAAATAAGTGTGGCCTATGATTGGGAGATGAGCGCTTGAGATGAAGCTAGGGAGGCTTTAAAGCCTCACCTGAGATTTCAAGTGAGGATTACACGTAGTCCTCGACCTCCGACCACAATTGAGCCCAACATTTCTGTTGCTAAGATACTTTTTGAGTGAATGTTGCTGCATTTTACAACCTTTCTTACCAGCCGTTAAGTGAATCACTGCTTCAAAGTTAACAGCACCGTTGTTAAATGAATCTGGCTTTTCTATCGACTTTGCTTGTCCAAAGGTCGCAAAAGGTGATCACGTGACCCTGGGACACTACAATCCTCTTAAATACATGCCAGTTGCCAAGTGTCCGAATTTTGATTACCATATTTTTCGGACTATAAGACACACCGGTGTATAAGACACACCAAGATTTCGAAGAGGTAAGCAAGAAAAAAAAGTTTTTTTCCCTCTCTGGCTCCCAGGAGCATTCTGCAGGCCTCCCAAATCCTCTGCGTGCCCTGTTTTTTGCAAAAACGGGTGTGTTTTTGCCCTCCCCAGCCCCCAGGAACACTCTGCAGGCCTCCCAAAGCCTCTGCGTGCCCTGTTTTTGCAAAAAATGGGACATGTGGGGCAGGGTTTCGGGAGGCCAAAAATGGCTTTATTCAGTGTATAAGACCAACATTTCCACCCTCTTTTGGGGTGGGGGGAAAGTGCGTCTTATACTCTGAAAAGTACGGTATGTGACCACGGGGATGCTGAAATGGTCATAAATATGAAAAACAGTCATAAGTCAATTTTTTCCAGTGCCATAGTAACTTTGGTCACTAAAACAAGGACTTCCTGTACATCTTGTCCCAACTCCATTCTCATTGGCTTGTGTTAAAAAGCCAATTTGCTTTCTCACACTGTAAAATATTTCTCATAAACAACTTGGGTGCCTTTGTCTACCCACTTAGCAACTTTCAAGCAAGAGATAGGCCACAATTGACCTTCTGAGAAAATTCATGCCAACAGCATTGTCTACCATGATGTCTATACTTTGCATCTAAACTTCTTAGATACAAAAGCTACAGTAAAAAAATGCATTTGTATAAGAGGAAATAAAATGAAATAAAGAATTAGCTTTTAAATAAAATAAAAGCAAGTAATAAATAACCAAACAAATAAAAGGAAATAAAAGCATCTTGCCATTTCCATCACTTTCCTCCATAATGGCCTTTAGGAACATATTTAGTTTTTTAAATGTATCATTTCACAAACTGCCTGACAGCTTTTCATGCATCACTCTACTGTGAACTTATAAATATTACCGTGAAAAAAGAAATTAGACCTATTATTTTTTCAGACTGCCACCATTAGGCAGAGTTTTGAATGATCAAATTGACTGTAAAAATATTGGGTTGAGCAGGCTGTTATTAGGAAAATTGCCAGACGTGTATTATTTATATTGAGTTAGCCTGGCCATCCTACTGGGAGAAATTTGGAAGTGATGACAGAATAAATGGTGATGGTAAAACAAATGGAAGCAAGGGCCATTTTTTAATATGACCCAACCTATGTTCTCTGAAATAAGAGCACATCTCAAGAGTTCGGCGTGGTTTACTTCTAAGTTAAAATCTGCTAAACTGGGTTATAAGTATATTTGTTTAAAATGTTATTGAACTGCTTTCCTTGGGTTCAAAAGCACAGAACTACTGTCCCAGATGATATACTATAAATTCTGTAAAATATAATCAGCTTGGGAGTAAATCCCCACTGAATTGGGGACAAGCATGCAACTCTAAGTATCAAAGCTAAAAGAGAATAAAAGCTTAGAGATTCAGCAGTGAATTAAGAAACTGCTAGTCATCTCACCTGTGCTGTGAACTCAATGCCCCACTTCCAGCAAGTCTTATAATTCAATCTCACAACTACAACCTGGTGATAAAAATGTTAGTGCTGTTCTATATAAAGAAACCCTAAATGATTAATCACAGAGGTTTTAATTGAATTGCTGTGCAATTTTATTCTTGTGTACTCTGAAATAAATCCTGCTGAGTTCAATGGAACCTATTTAGTCACATTTATTCTATTCTGTGTATAAGACCGGACTAATCCCCTCCCCCATGATATACAATAAGCTTATCCAATCAAATCCTCTCCAGATCAGTGGTGAAATCCACTTACCTTCATTACCAGTTCGGGAATAGGAGTATGCGCTACATGCACACGCGCTATGCATGCGTGCAACTCTTTTGCGCATGCGCAAAGGGTAAAAACAAGACATAATGACGTCCCAGCAGGTGGGCGGAGCCTCCCACAGCCAGCACTACAAGTTTGCGCGAGCCAGATAGATCTGGCTGGATTTCACCACTGCTCCAGATATATTAGACTACAATGTCCCCAGCTGCTATACCTCCTGGGATGCTTAATGGAGGTTGTAGTTCAATGTCTGGAGATGGGGAAGACAGGTGTATAATGACAAACATGGCATTATATTAAGATTTCTTTAAAATATTCTTCATGCTGTAAAGTTCTTCCAAGCCTCACATCTGATGGTGCCACTTTAGTAGAACTATTTTGTAAAAATACCCCAAACACATCTAACTGCAGAGATAGAAACAAACGTACTATGCCTTTCACTAGGGATTTTCTCCTGCAAATGAAATTCTTTCTGTTAAGAATCTCCTTTATAATTTTTTTTCCAATTCCCGTTTTTTCCACTTGAAATCACAAGCTTATAGCCTACCCCATAGGAAATGTTTGTGCATACGTGTATGATATATATATGTGCTACCAACAGAAGCAGCACTTAAAACCTGTAAACAAGAGTGAAATCTTTAGAGGATCATGCTTTTGTATACACAGCCTAACATTATAGGTAAGATAAAATGGAAAATAATAATAAACTACTTCAAAGAAGAATCTTTCAAAATTTGTTATGAAATAACTGTTCTACCAGTGGAAGGCTACATTTACTTCCTAAATATAATTTTTAGATGCATCAAGAACATTTTGCTAAGTGCAAGGGTACAAAATAGAATGGGAATAGCTAAGCTTAATTCTAGAATATCATGGAAATAGCATTCTTTGTTAAACTGTCTTAGATATTGCCCTATTGCATTGGGTTAGTATCCAATGGTAAATGTCTGGATTGTGTTGGCTGAGTGACCACATAGATTTACAGCATGTTCTTTCTTTGGTGAAAATTAATTTAAGCTTGGAACAAAACTATAAAGCTAATTATATTTTGTTTCACCTCTCAATACAGACAATAACAGGCAGCTCCAACTTTTATTGCAAATTGAGATAAGATGCAAGTTGCTTTTATTTTCTCATACCTTATTGGGGGGAAATCCCCCAACAGTTGCAGAATTGTTTATCTGGAATGTGGATCCCATTATGGGGAGAAAGCAGAAAACCCAGGAGACATACGGTAGATAAGCTTACATATGCCATCTACCTTGTGAATTCACACAACATGCTAAACTAAAACTAAGCAAATATGGCTTAGCACAAAGTGCAAATTTCATTTATTATACTTCAAAATGTTGCTAAGTATCTCCACGGTTATTTCTCCACATTAAAAACTCCCAATGGTAAAAATTGAACATCAGAGGAAAAAAGGCCTACTTTAGCCTCTATGATGTTTCCCCTGAAGTAAGTTCTTAATATAGAGATTTCTATTTAACAGAAAGCATTTGAAAAGCCATTTCCTGTTGTAATATAATAGGAAAGAATGCAGGGTAGCTTCCTCCTCCCCCCACACGTCTCTCCTGAATGGCCAAGCTGTCTGTCCATAATTAACCAATTTCCTGGCTACAATAAGAGGAGCTTTGATAGCACAGTGGTCTAGAGCACCCTGTCATTAACACAGCTGCCTGCAATTACTGCTGGTTCGAATCTCTCCAAGGCTCAAGGTTGACTCAGCCTTCCATCCTTTCTAAGGTAGGTTAAATGAGGACCCAGTTTGTGGGGGCAATAAGCTGACTTTGTATAAATATACAAAAGTATGAAGGCTATTGCTTAACGCATTGTAAGCCGCCCTGAGTCTCCGGAGAAGGACGGCATATAAATCAAATAAAAAATAAATAATAATAATAATAATAATATATTCAGTGACAAAGAATAAGACACGTCTGATTGTCTTACCAATGAATGGAAACTGTAGAAAGGTTTCCATTGACCTAATTATGGAATCCTATCAATTCAAGTTCCAAAGGTAGCAAATATTTTCTATGCCAGATTTGGCAACAGGAGAGCCAATGTTGAGCCACGGTAGTTCTATTAAATAGAAGGCTTCATCTTATGTCTTTAACATCTTTAGGATGGGATAAGAAAGAAATCTGGAAATTACCATCAGCATGTATGAATGATGCGCAGTTTGTCAGATTGACTGGGGAAATAGGGAACAAGGCTATTGTTTGAGGCTTGAAAGCAATATAATTCATATCTGGGTAGTGACTACATTTGACTGTGTGTGTATCACTTTAAAAAGACATACCCAAAAGAATATACATAGGTGTCAAAAGTCAAATTATAATGAAGGACAGAATGATTGTTTCCAGTTAATGAATTCCATGTGCATATTGGATGATTCTCCCTTTACTCATTATCTCAGGTATTTTCAAAATCAAGTCAAATGATCTGCATTAAGAAGGCATAAATACATTTTAAGCATTTTAATTTCCTCAATCTGCCAACCTTCCTGGAAAGTATTTAATAATAGTAATAAGACAATTTAATATAAATAATTTAAAATGAATATAAATTTATTATAAATATTGTTGTAATTTTAAAATTAACACATTTAATAATTATTAAATTGATCAGTCACTCAACTCCTCCCCAAAATTCTAGGCAGTTTCTAGCATACTTGCTACAGCTGATGCAATTATACAGTAATTTATTCTTCACAGAAAATTGGGGAAATATCCTATTTGCCTGATTCTAAAAATGTCAAGAGTTAAATTCTTGGTAAGCCACAGAGGAACCTACAATATAGGAAGAAAGCTGTTTCCTGTATATTCAACTGAATGCTTAGTACTTCAAGATACAGGACTTTGGTAAATCCATCTGAAAAACAGACAGCCTGTCCTTCAATATCACTGAGGCCTTCCAGATATTCCATATACCTCACAACTTCAGCCAGCATAGCCAATAGTGACATATGCTGTAGGGAGTAGATCAATAAGACCTGGCCATCATGTTACTTTTACCTCAATGGATTTTGTTTTGAATTTATTGATTTAAGCTAAACTTCCATAATAAATGGAAATAATATTGGTGTCACAGTCCCAAGATATTTGGAGGAAATAGTGCTGCCAAGCCCTGGAACAGGGAGTTATTACAATACATGTTATCCAAAAATGGTGGGTGGGCAGCTTTGATAAAAGAAAGCACTTAAAATGATTATATGTAGAAATGTCCTACAATTAAGATGATTCCAGAAATTAAAGAGATTCAAGGAGGCTGCAGTTGGGGACATGTTCTAATTAGAAATCTCCCAAAGCCTCTCTTGGGGCATTGTGGGAGCAGAATCTAAACAGACCTTTGGCCTGTTCTTCCATAGTTTTCCTCATGTTTTATAGATAAGGTACCCATGTGACTGACTTTTTGTATGTAAAACATGTTCTCTGTCCACTGCACTTCAACCTCCTAGGTTGTTTGTTGAATCTCAAATGATAAAACTGATTCCTCTTATATAATTCAGACTATGCAACTGTTTGGCTACCAAGTCTTTCCTACATTTTGAATTATCTTAGTCCATTCCTTTTGAATAACCAGACCAAAAAGACACTATTTCCTATCTACAGGTTTTTTTAATGTTCTCTTATAAGTTCCTTGGGTTTGGCAGACAGCATGGCAACAAATGACATTAAATTCAGGCTTATACTATCTGTATAGTAGCCTTCATTCCTTCAAAGTATTATTCCCTCAAACAGTGCTCTTTAAATTAATTCATTTTCTAAAAAACACAGCCAATTCAAACTGCCAATGCCTAAGGATTGTGCTTTCAGTCTTAAAGAATGTTATCTTTATAATGCTAAAATAAATCTTATGTTGGTCTTGGAAGGTTTCTACATTATTTCAGAATTGAGGGAAACAGGCAATTCCTCTTTCTTTAAGCAGGAAATCCCCAGATATAGAATTTTAATTGTTTTTTTTTTCTTTAAAAAAAAAGCCATTACAATGCCAGATGGTTAGATGCAATGTATAGTGCGGAAAGACGAGCGCTACTCAACAATAGAAGAGTAGAAAGAGACTCTATCAGGGCTCACAGAATGCGGGATCTCTTCATAAGGATGTCATTGTTCTCTATGTCTTCCTTACAGAGGTTAGCCCGAAAAGATTTCACTTTATCCTGTATCTCTGAAAGGAGAGCAATCTTTTCTGTCAGCATGGTTTCGAACTGGGTGGCATAAAACTCCATGTCATATTCAACATCTTCAGCCATCTTCAGAAAAGCTTTCAGCCATCTCAGTGATTCCTGATGATCTTCTGCCTGAGCTTTCTCAATCTCTTTCCTCTTCTTCAGCCCTTTCACTCTGGAGATGATGCTAAGAGCTGGCAAAGGGACTTGATCCTCTTTCTGTACGCAGAAGATTTTGAACTCATCTGTCTCAGGCAAGCTATGATTGCTCCAAGGCTGGGTGGAATCCTCCAGCTGATAGAGAGACTTGGACAGGATACGATGGCACTGTTTGAAGGCATTGGGATCGACCACCAGACCTTTTACCCGATTGGCATACCTGAGGGTATTGAGTGTGTGCTCACATGACTTCATGCCTGGGGAGATGGTGGCAATCATGCAGGTGCAAGAGTTTTCTCCGATGAATGAGTCTCTTAGGACTTGGGTCAGCTTGCTAGCTCGGAAAGGTGTGTGGCCTTTATTGCGCCCCAAGGCTCGAATGCATTCTTTCAGGGCCAAGAGGCTCTTATTGATCTCGGCTCCCTCCAGCCTGGTTAGTCGGTCTGCCCTGGAGGTATCTGCTCCCCGCTCATTGCCAGCCAGGTCAATCAAGGAAAACTTGCCATACAGTCTCCCTTTGCGTTTGAGGATAATCTGGAAAACGGCATGACTCCGGGAGGAATGGGAGTTGGCTGAGGTCTGGCCGGAGGTCCTGCATCGATTCCCAATCTCAATGAGCTTCAAGACGTCCTCAACACAGATGACCTCCTGCTCCAGCAGGCCCACCACCTGGACTTGCTGGTTGCTATCCTCCAGGACCCTTAGCCGGTTCTTCCAGTTCAGCAAATCGTAGACTTTTCCCCAGTAGATCTCAAAAAAGGCGCCAAAGACCTGGAGCTCCAGCATCTTGTAAGTGGGCTCCTGCAGCAGAAAGAAGATGTCGCGGGCGGTCATAGCGTAGATGCCTTTGGTGGAGTCCTGCTTCTTGCCAGAAAAGTCCCCTCCCATCGTGTGGGTCTTGCCGCTGCCCGTCTGCCCGTAGGCGAAGCACGTGGCCATGCCGCCACGGAAGATGGTCTCCACCAGCGGCTGGGCCGTGCGCTCGTAGACGCTTTCGTTGGTAACGCTGTCGTCAAAAGCGTGGTCGAAGCGGAAGGTCTGGTGCTCCAAATAGCGGGTGAGGTCGAGCTTTTGCCTGGCCTCGTGCACCATCACCACACCCGAGCAGGGGATGGTCACCACGTCCACCTCCTTGATCTCCGCCTCCCGCTGGTTGAGCGGCCTCTTGCGGACGCAGACGCAGATCTTGCGGGAAGAGGCTCCGTCGTTGCGGCCGCTCTGCGGCAGGAGACAACTGTGGGCCAGCAGGGCGGCCCCTCCCCCGCCGCGCAACAGGGCCTCGCGGCACTGCTGGATCATGGCGATCAAGTCCGCGTGCGGGTGGGCGTCGCGGGAGTCGCGCTGGGCTCTCCTCTCCAACAGGGCCAAGTGGCGCTTCTCGCGCTCTATGCGCAGCCGCTCCACCTCCAGCACGCAGGGCGACTTGCGGGCGGCCGTCGAAGGGGTTCTTCTCAGCTCGCGCTCCACGCCGTCCCCTCCCGGCTTCTCTCTGCCGGCGGGTGTCCCCGCGTAGTGGGGCGGCGGCGTTGGGTGGTCGCCCTGCTCCGACGGGGTTTGCGGGGAAAGCATTCCCGGGCTGAACTCCATTGGGGCCAAGTGAGGGTTGAGGCTGAAAGCTTGGCCGAGCTCCACTTTTTTGCCCTTGTTGGTGCCCCTTTCAATCCATTCCACCGTCACGTTGTTGGCGTCGTCGTGCAGCGCCGTCACCAGCGCCGGGTGGATCCGCCCGTCACTCCTCTTGATGTCCAGATAGGTTCCCAGCCGGATAGCCCCGAATGGCTTGGCCATGGCGCTCGGCGGCTTAGCCTCGGGATCGCACGGGTAGCTCCTGCCGATCCCGGGCAGCCGGGGGAAGCGAGAGAAGGGGGCGGGTTGGCAAGCTGGTACCCTGGCTGGACACTCACGCTCATTCAGCGCCTGGTGGTAAAAGGCACCCTTGCGCATGGCCCAGCCAGTGCCCTCGGCCGTCCGCCTTGGGTGACGGTCATCCGCACCACCGCCTGCGTCACAAGGGCTCCCCTGAAGTGGTTACGACCCATGGCTCGGGCTTTACGTTAGTCCCGCGGCTTTGCAGGACTTCGCGTGGTCGTCTGCCGGGGAAGAACGACCGGTAGGACTTGACTTGGCAGCGGGAGTCCGTCGCCACCCTTTACCGGTACCTTCTCCTAAAGTGAAATTATCACGGATCAAGATGTACTTTCTCTCGGAGTTATTATCACGGGTCAAGAAGTAGTCAAATTTCTCTCGGAGGTAATAGCTAACTTCTCAGAGCTCTTGTTCTTAACGCATCCGGCTAGTCCCAGACAGGTAGAAATACGGATTCCCAAATATGGGTGAATTCCAGGTGTAAAAGGGAGGCAGTGGAGGTTTGAATGAGGCTGAAATGAGGCTAATGAAGATGGAAATAATTTCAGAATAAATCAGTTCTGGTCTTCCATAGCCTTCTAAATTAGTTGGACTGTGCCTCCTAACATTCACAGCCACTGACTAAGCTAGTTGTTGTTAGGGTTCTGGAGGGCCATTGGTTGGGGAAAGAAGCACACGAGTGATGGGTGATATAGAAATTTGATTAATAAATAATGAAAATAGAAATAAAGCTTTTGCCTTCTGTGCCACTCCCCATGCCCTCAACAGATCCTTGAAGGAAGTAGCTTGTGGGTCTGCCCTTCATAGCGTTCAAACAGTGGGATTGAGAACTTTAGCTAGTGTATTGTGCAATGATGACACAATCCATGCTCAGTTTGCTGATTGGATAATGGATTAGTGGTCCAATATTCTATGATCTGAGTGTGCATAGAACCAGAGCTGAAGCTTTATAGTGCAGTCTTTTTAGCAGTAATCCTCCCTGAATTGATTCTTACTTCTGCAGTAAGAATGTGCAGCAATTCTTTCTAAATACGCTGAGCGTTTTTACCAGGAAAAGGGTACCTTATATTTTCCCATTAATAGTAGGCTAAAACAATAAGACCCAAGTTCAGATTCCTAATAAACCTTATTGGGCAATTTTCACAAAATAGTTTGGATTAAATGGAGATGATGGCTTTTTAACTGTATATCGGCAGTATGTCGGTATATTTCATGTATATTGTCATGAAGTTCTAGAAGAAAGGCAGGATTTTTTATTTATTTATTTGTATCCTATCTTTATTTTTATTTTTTTTACAAATAAAAAGGATATGAATGTAATCAATATTTCTAATGAATTGGAAATCTCACCCATAAGATGCCACACTTTCTTTTCTAATTTTTATGATTTATTAAGAAAGGAGTGTGATTTAATATTGCAGGCTCATTTTAAACTGAATTGTTGAAAAAAATTTTTGCATTGGTGCTCTGTTGGGATGCAAGACCAGGATATTATCAAGTTTAGTTTGTGAGATCCTGGGACCTTTACTGTATCCTAACATTAAGAAACATTTTTTAAAAAAATCCTGAAAGCATGAATCTGTTTAATGTACTAATTACTCATCTAACTGCAGTGTTGCAAATAATTAATGTATTTAATATTCATTTGTCATATCTAGTCATGAGAATCCTCACTGAATAGCTGCAAAAGAATTTAACTCATTGAAACTACATTATAACCAGTGTTTTTATTCATTGTTTAATTTAAGTGAGAGACATTTCACTGACTCCAAAACATTTGTGCTGATAAATTCTGTATTCAGTGAACAAGGTGCAAACAGAAAAAAATGTGTTTAAGAACTGTCAAATTAATTTCAGAAAAGAATATGTATGTGGATGCTGTTTGCATGAGGTACCATTGCCAGATTAGCAAAAAGGTAGCCTCTTTATTATTTATTTATTTAATTAATTAATTAATTGTTTTATTTTTTTGGATACAGCCATGCACCAGGTTTAAATTGAACAGGTGAAGTATTATGCTGCCCATTCCTTTGAATATCTTTTTAAAAATGATTACTAGTATGGTGTGCCAGAAATCTGGAAGACACAGTGCTCATTAAAGTGTGACAGATATGGGAAGGACATGTTGCCCTAACTCATGAACCATGTTTCAGAATTGGTTGGATCCGCATAAAATGCTAAGCCCAAATCAAGCAAACGCAGTTACAGGTGAGTGTAATATATAATTCCCAAGCATGTGTTTCTTTTACCCTTTCACAAGCCTAATTGCTCAGATGCTTAAGTACCTTACTTTTTTAGCTCTATTTTCTTGTCTCCCAGAAATAGGTAGCTAACTAACAGGGAAAAGTAAACTATCGGGGACAGTTAGGAAATGAAATGTCCGCTGTAACTATTGGCTTTGTGCAGATTTAAGATCAGTTAACATGTCTCATAGGAAATCCCCTCATCATTCTTTCCCAGCTAACAGCTGCGCTGCAGACTTGCTTTTGCAATTGCCTCCAGCTTTTCTTGATTGTGTTGCCTTCCCAACTGAGAATGATAACAAACAACACCTCACACACCCTCCAAAGAAGAAAACTAGCCTTCAATTGTCAGATCTAAAAAGGTCAGGAATCATTCAGCTGACAAGTTGACATCCCCCAGAAGAGTCCAAATGAGAGGTTAGAAAGTAGATCTTGGATTCGGTTCATGCATGTTTATCAGGACATCTTGTTGAAATTTTGGAGGTTATTCCAAAGTAAATGTTGTTCAGCTCAAGGTATTAATGACAGAATGGATGTTTTTTTTTAAAGAAAAAACGATGTTTGCCGCTTCAGCCACATTGTTCAGCTGAGCTTTATATTTTCAATTTTAGAAGGGGTACATTGTAAAGATTTGTGTTTCCTATTCAAATTTGTTGGTTCTAGAAGAAATGCTAAAGAAATGTTGCTGTAGTGTTATGCACATGTGCTCCCCCCCAATATTCCTTTAACAGCACTCAGTGCATCCCTGTAGCATACGGGTGTCAAACTCGCAGCATCACGTTGCTGTCATGTGACATATTGTGACATTTTCCCCCTTCGCTGAGCTGGGGTGGGTGTGGCCTATGAATGTTGCATCCTGCCTTGGGCTGCCAGTTTGACATCCCTGCTGTAGCAGGTTGTTGAAAAGGTCCATATAAAAGGGTTGAGAGATTTAAAGGGCAAATGGATGCTTCAACATTTTTTAGGGCCTGAGGCTATTCTATCCCTTTAAAAACCTTCCTCCTTGGGATAAATTGAGGCAAAATAAGCATTTGTAAGCCCTCAATTCCTTCCAAGTATCCTAAAAAGAAATGTTGATGTGTCCACTCATGACAAGCTAGTAGCCAGTATATTCAAAGACAAGAACAATTAATCAGTGGAACAAATTGCCTCTAAAAGTTGTGAATGCTCCAACACTGGAAGTTTTTAAGAAGAGATTGGACAACCATTTGTCTGAAATGGTATAGGGCAGTGGTGCTAACCTTTTTGCCATTGCGTGCCAAAAGCGGGGGGGAGTGCAGGGTGGTCATGCGCGTACGTGCCCACATCCATAATTCTATGCGCCCTCTCCCCCACGCATGCACGCGTGACCCCCCCCATGCTCCTTCCGCTTTTGGCATGTGATGGCACGGTAGACCCAGTAGGCCCGTTTTTTGCCCTCCCCAGGCTCCAGAGGCTTTCTAGGAGCCTGGAAAGGGCGAAAACAGCCTTCCCCACCCCTCAAGAGGCCCTCTGGAGACCGGAAACAGCCTGTTTGCCGACTTCTGGTGGGCCCAGAAGGCCCGAAAATCAGCTGGCCACTGCACGCATGCGTGCTGGAGCTGAGCTAGGGCAACACTTGCATGCCCACCAATATGGCTCCACTTGCCACCTGTGGCATACGTGCCATAGGTTTGCCATCACGGGTATAGGGTTTCCTGCCTGAGCAGGGGGTTGGACTAGAAGACCTCCAAGGTTACTTCCAACTCTTCCATTCCATTCTGTTCTACAATTGTCTTTTACCAAGGTAAATGCCAATGAGATTTTTATGAATTGTATCTTAAAGTGGGTACATAATCTGTCCATTCGGCATGCCAGGAATCTAAGGTATGACAGCAGAAAGACCCTTGGAACCATCTGACCAGCATGTAGTATCTGCCTGGATGATCAAATCTCACACAGGTTCACAATATTTGGGATGTCTTGCCATATTTTATACTTTTCAGAGTATAGATATATTAATAGCACAACACCTGGATATGGCTTGATGGTAGGTCTTAGTATCTTGGATAAAACCCAATCATCTGAATAATTGTCAGAAGGATTTCAATTAAGTCATCTACCAGTTCTTTCTCACTAGGTATTGGCCTCAGGAAAATGTGTTAGGATAAACATTTCTGGCTATTTGTACCATCAAGATTAGATTTCTATGACAAAAATTGTCATAGAAATCTAAATTTAAAATAAAAATACAGAAGTGATTATAAGTAATTATAAGGTGATGTTTAGTGAAAAATATGATATACCATTAATTTGTAAGGAAATATTAAAGAAAAAATCTAGAGAAACTTACGTATGCAGAGAGAAAAATCGAACTGTATATAAGGAAGATGCATGCAGATTGGTTATGTTCATCTGCTCCTCTTTAGGTCTCTTTGTCTTTGGGATCGCTAATATTTAGCAGAATTAGACCAGTGGTGGATTGCTCCCGGTTTGGTCCGGTTCTTGCGAACCGGTAGTAACGACAGCAGGAGGCTCCGCCCACCCGGCTGGATGTTATCACGGACGATCTGCGCATGTGCAGAAGCGTGAGGGCTCCTGTTGCAAATCAGTAACGGAGGTAAGTAGAACTCAACCCTGTACTGGACTGTTCCTAAGTCTTAAGGCAGGTGAAAATAATCAGATTTTGCATTCTGATCTCCATTTATTTTCTGTTCTTTAGACTTCTAATTATTTAGAGTTTTCAGATCCAAATTTCTTAAGATCTTCATAGGAGACAAAATTCCAACAGTTAACTTTTTAGCTTTAAACTCATTGACACGGTGGTAAAGCTGTAAGAAACACAACACAATAAACATACCTAATTACTCCTTCCTCCTATTTTCCCCATAACAATAACCCTGTGTGGTGGATTGGGCTGATAATGTTGGTCCAAAGTCACCCAGCCAGCTTTCATGCCTAAGGACTAGAACTCACATTCTCCTGGTTTATAAACCAGCACCTTGTATCACTACCCTAGCGTGGCTTGCCAGTTTATTTATTTATTTATTTATATTTATTTATTTATTTATTTATTTATTTATTTATTTATTTATTTATTTATTTATTTATTTATTTATTTATTTATTTATTTTGTCAAGCATGTATAAGATAACAGATATAAGTATAAACATGGTTATGAATACATGAAATAGATTCAAATAAATGGGGACATTAAGACAGGGACGGTAGGCACATTGGTGCGTTTATGCACGCCCCTTACAAATCTCTTAGGAATTGGGGTGAGGTCAACGGTAGACAGTCTAAGGTTAAAGTTTTGGGGGTTTGGGGAAGAAACCACAGAGTCGGGTAGTGCATTCCAGGCATTGACCACTCTGTTGCTGAAGTCATATTTTCTGCAATTGAGTTTGGAGCGATTTACCTTAAGTTTGAATCAATTGTGTGCTTGTGTATTGTTGTGGTTGAAGCTGAAGTAGTCATTGACAGGTAGGACATTGTAGCAGATAATTTTATGTACTATGCTTAGGTAGGACCGAAGGCGGCATAGTTCTAAGTTGTCTAACGGAAAATTTCAAGCCTGGTGGCATAAGGTATTCTGTTGCGAGCAGAGGAGTGGAGGACTCTTCATGTGAAATATCTCTGGACTCGCTCAATTGTATTAATGTCTTAATTAATTAATACGCAGTGCGGGTTCCAGACAGATGAGCTGTATTCGAGAATTGGTCTAGCAAATGTTTTAAATGCTCTAGTTAGCAGTACAATATTACCAGAGAAGAAGCTTCTCAAGATTAGGTTAACAACTCTTAATGCCTTTTTGGCAATGTTGTTACAGTGGGCTCTGGCACTTAGATCATTAGAGATGAATACTCCAAGATCCTTGACAGAGTGAAGGTCGTTTATTTATTTATTGAGTGAGTGAGTAAGTGAGGTTTATTGTGTTCGTTCTCACTGAATAAAACAGCTGGAATTTGAAACTATTATTATTGTATGCAGTTGCGTATCACAGCATAGTTTTCAAGAATATGATGCAGCAACCTCACTAAAAGTAAGCAGATCTGGCTTTTGTTAGCAGTTGGATGGAAGATCTCTTGGGAAAGTCCCTTGATTTCCATGTAAGAAAAGAGGTCTCCCTCAGCCGTTCCCTGCAGGAAATAAACCATACCTATATACCAGGGTGGATAAAAATCAATGATTTTTTTAAAAAAAAAATAAAAAAAACCAGATTTTTTTGATTTAAATCGGATTTTTTTGATTTTTATCAAATTTATTTTAATAAAAAACTTTTGGGGTAAAAATCTATCGTAAAATAGTTTTCTATTTAAGATACATAAATAATTTAGTTTATTCAGCATGAAATGGAGCTTAGTTATGTAGCATGAGGCTGTACATTCTGCAACACTGGGACTATCGGTGAGTCAATAGTGGGTCAAAGGAGTAGCAGAGATGACAGTTGCTCTTTAAAAATTATGATTTAAATCGAGTTGATTTAAATCAAGCCTTTTTACTAGTGATTTAAATCATGATTTAAATTGTGATTTAAATCAACTCAATTTAAATCAAATCCACCCTGCTATATACATATATAGATGTCTTCTTTTCCACTGAGAAGATTCTTATGCCTGTGAGAAACTAGGCTCTTGTTACTGCTATCATCCAAATAGAAAAGGGCTGTAACATCCTCTCGCAATATGGCCTATTTTTCATTTTTCTTGTCCTTGAGATTTCTTACAGAAAAATGGCTACTCCCCTTGGCAAAACAGAAGCAATAGGGTGTTTTCTGGTCTCTTCCGTTCTCTCTGCCTTTGTTTACATTTCAAGAACATATTAAATCCCCAGTATTTGAAATTTAAAGTACTTGCTTCTATCCCATGCAGTTTCCAGGTGTAGAGATATCTTTGGTTAGAGAGTGCGGCCAAAGATTTTCCTCCAAGTTATCCCCCCCTCCAACTCCATCACCACATAAAAGCACACCACATATGTGCTAGTAGTTGCCGACTCTAGGGGGTGGTTCTCATCTCCGTTTCAAAGCCGAAGAGCCAGCGCTGTCAGAAGATGTCTCCGTGGTCATGTGGCCGACATAACTAAACACCAACGGTGCATGGAACACTGTTACCTTCCCACCAAAGGTGGTCCCTATTTTTCTACTTGCATTTTTTACGTGCTTTCGAACTGCTAGGTTGGCAGAAACTGGAACAAATAACGGGAGCTCACCCCATTATGTGGCACTAGGTATTTGAACCGCTGAACTGCCGACCTTTCAATCGACAAGCTCAGCGTCTTAGCCACTGAGCCACCACGTCCCTCCATACACACACACACAAACACACAATCTTGCACTTTTGAAAAATATGCATTATAATCCCCAAATCCCCAAAAGCCATTCTTACATTGGAATACATATATGTCTCCTATCTCTTTTCCTGGCCAAAAAGTGTGAAGTTAAGATATTCTACATGAAACAGAGTAATATTTTTGCCCTTTCTGCCCTTTTTGAAAATTGCAAGTATTTACCAGTACTCTTTTCAAGGTAATGGGTTTTTCTGAAAAGACTGGACCAAGTAGACCTAGCTCTGTTGCATCATATAGATTACATCAATAAGGTTATGAATCGTACATTGTTAGCATTTATTTTTAATGCTAAAATATAGGCACAAAACAGACACCAAAACATTAATTTACATCACTAGGGATATATGTGGAACTGAACCTGAAGATTTTGACAGTTATTTTTGGTTCTCATTTTGCACCTGGCTGTGAATTATTGAGAGTCAGGACAATTTACCTGGCTGCCCTGGAGGGTGAAAAAACAATAGGCCTATCAATTGGTCAGGTTCCATTAATGAGTTTGCCCCTGGTCATTGTAGTATTCTGCTTTTCCCAGCTTGGTTCTGGCAGATATATGAGAAGGTATCATCCACATTTTCACAGAAAGACTGAAACTCTTTGTTTATATTTTTGTATTGATCCATTTGAAGAAAATAAGTAAACGTGTTACAATTTCAATTTATTTCAATCAAAAATCAGCCAAAAATAATATAGTTTACCACAAAGTACATATTAAAATATATACAATATATCTCAATAATCAATAAGAGAGCTATGAGAACAAGTTAAAATCTTAATGTGATTGCATAATTGGTATGCAAAGGAGGAACATCACACAACCTGAAGCATGATTCCGTGGTTCTTATCAGCCTGTAACAGAGAAACATATAAGGAAGCAAAAATGGCTGGACATCATACAAGAATCAATGTAATGAGTGTTAACTATAATACTGGCAAGATATTGAGACATGGCAACTGATTCCAAAAATCTTATAAAATTGCTGAGGTTGTCAAGCAGGCTTGAAACTTACCCACTCTTCCCTCAAACTCTGGGAGAATTGGAACATGTTTGGGAAAAATACAGACAGAAGCCTCAGGGAACTTTTATTTCCAGTGCTACTTGGCTCAGTTATGCAGTTTTATGGTTGCTCCCATTCTCTGTCCCTTGATCTTTGTTTTGCTTGTTTTGTTTTCAAGTTAACAATTGCTAGTTTTGGTACACAGTTCTAAGCCCCCCCCCCCCCCTATCCTATTCTAGTTCTCGGGTTTATACTTTGAGATCTTTATTGAAATAAATGCCTTTATTCCTTGTTACTTCAGAGTTGGATTGTATTAGCAGAGAAGACACCAACATCACTTGGGACTAGTTAAGTCTGATAAAATGGGAACTATTTTTTTTAAAAAAAAATCTCAGTTTTTTTAAACACTTTACCTGGAGAAAAACAGCTGAATTTGAGTAAAAAAGAAAAACCCCAGGAAGGGATCTGGCAGGCTTGTGTTTAAATCTGCAACAGATATCCTTATATTACATCTTATTAGTATACTACTATATTTAGGAAAGTAAGACTTCAGGAAATGAGTTTAGAAACATCAAAACAGCAAATAGTGCTGTGGTTTTTATTTGTCTACACCATTTCAGTTTTACAGCTTTTAAGAAGAATAATTTCTAAGATTATTTTTATGTCTGTGTACTTTTATGCCTTCAAAGGCATTCTGGCTGTTGCATAATCCATAAAATATCCAAGATTCACTACTATAAAGGGAAACAGGAGGAAACTGATAAATGTGAGGATCACATAATCTTGAATTTAGTCTGGGACCAAATATCTATTTCATACTTTATTATGCCAGAGGTTGAAGGCTGCTATAGCTTTTAGAATCTTTCTCCTCCTAGTTTAGTATTTTTTTTTTCCTTTTTGAGAATTCTGTTATCTTCCAGTGCTAGATTCTGCTATCTACCAGTGCTGCTCTTGCTAGGAATAAGGACCAAGTTGCCTCCAAATTAAATGCTAATCTGAAGTCTTAGTGATTGATTTTAATACTTCTGTGAGCAACATATGCAGTGCTTCCAAGTCATGGATAAAAAATGGCAAAGGCTATAATCAATCCTTGTGCCTTGGTATGTAATTCAGACGGTATTTAGAATTGATAAATACCCTTTGCAAAATAACTTTTATGGAAACATTCATCAGAGAACCAGAACCTACAGGGGTGCTATTTACTTCTTTATTTATTTCAAAATTTTCCAACGTGACCAGATGGGATTAATTCATTCTAACATCTCCAGCGGGAAAAAAACAAAAATGGAAATGCTATCATTCAGAGACTCATTGATCCAAAATTTGACATCTCCCACTAATCCTTAGAAAGATCCTAACTGAAAATTTTCAAGTTGATGCTGTCAAGAGTCAGGCAAGCTAATGATGTAAAATTTAGGATTGACACTTTTTTCCAATATTTAAGATGCCTTGGTCATGGCTTGTTAGCTTGGTCAGCATTTGTTAGTCAGTGGGGTAGTGTTGTGGCTCCGTTACCGGAGCCTGTGTCATCGTCAGGAGAGGACTCCGAGAGTGAAGGGGAGGAGTTGGCAAGGCCTCCTTCTCCAGGACCCTCCTCTCTGGCAATGCCTTCGGTGTCCGCCGAAGGGCAAGAAATGGGGCCAGGGCCAAGCACGTCCAGGTAGCCACAGATGGACAGTGATGAGGGTAATGAGTCTTGGCTGGACCCACACCAGCGTCGCAGAGATAAGAGCGCGCAACAGAAGAAAGGGCTGAGTCACTGGACCACACCCCACAGGATATAAAAGGGAGCGTGGTGGCCAGTCAGACCTTGTGACGAACAAAGCTGAAAGCTTCCACGCCATTCTGCATTGCCGGACTTTTGCTTTAAGCTGGATTATCTCTGGACTTGATTGTAATTATTGAGCTGCTTTCCTTTGATATATCAGAAGTGGGGAGAAGTTATCTCTCCTCTTTGTAAATAATAAACTCTTGGCAGGCAGCCACTAGGTAGTTGCCAAGTTTAGTTATCATAAGGAAAAGGATTTTGCTGGCTGGTTTGGTCTTTAACTCCTGAACGTCTGGTGGTGTGTGTGCGTGGGGTTGGGGACAGAACAGGTAGGTAGGTACATTGTCTTCTCCTTGGATTTATGGTTGCTTCCATTGATTGTCCTCTTTTCCATAAAAATGCTTACTTTTTAAAATAAAAATATAAAATAGAACTTCCCAAACCTGAGTAAATTACCCAAAATTGGACAGACATACAAATCCATTATTCAGTCACAACAGGGACATTGAACTTAAAATGTTTTACTTATATTGGGTAAAACAGATATTCTGATCTGTGATTTGGTGGTGCAGTGGTTAGAACACAGTATTGCAAGCTAACTCACTGTTCACTGTCAGGAGTTTGATTCTGACCAGCTCAAGGTTGATTCAGCCTTCCATCCTTCCGAGGTCGGTAAAATGAGGACCTTCATTGTTGGGAGCAATATGCTGATTCTGTAGAGTGCTTAGAGAGGGCTGTGAAGCAGTATATAAGTCATAAGTGCTATTGCTAATGAAGGAAAAATTTGGGAAGTGTTAAAGTATAGTTATTATAATGACTATACAGTAGCTTTGGTGGTTGTGAATTCTATATAGTGTCACCATAATCATCATTCCACCTTTTCTTAAAAGAGTTCATTACTGGACATAACTCTGTTTCCCAGTCTTATGGTATGTATTTATAGGAATCCGTGGAAACATTTCCTTAACACCTTTATAATAGATCTGGAAGTACATTTCATTGAGTCCCATGGCCTCAGTTCTTAGTGTCCCAGATATCCTTATACTCTTGATTCTTTACTACAAAGACAGTAAGCTTCGCAAAGCTTTTCTGTGCCTTGAATCTGCTTCCTATCAATTTCATTTGTGACGTTGAATTGTGGGTATAGAGAGCAGCATTTAATTCTATCAAATACATCTCTCATATCTTTTCTACTGGACTACCCATTTCCCAAGCTAGATTGTCTCTTCCACAAACAAATGATTAAATTTTGGCTTTTCCAGCATTTCCTCATGAAAAAGATATTTCAAGCCCAGGTATCTCCTACTTTTATTCATAGGAAAGAAATAAAAGCATTAAAAATGTTTCATAGAACAACTTTTCTCTTCTTAAACTTTCATCATATATCTGGATTTAAACTCCCAGAATTCTTAGCATCAGCTATGCTGCCTGAGGAATTCTGGAGGAGGAACATTTAGAGAGAGTGGGTGCTTATTTTTTTTAAATGCCATTTTTCAAAATCTAAGCAATACATTTGCCATGTTGTTAAGTGAGAATAGTTGATCATAGCAGAATTTCTTTCATTTCTGGTCTTTGTGTTCTAGCAGAATTCACTTTTGCCAATCAATATCAGGTTTTTTTAAAAAAACAGGGATCAGTTTTTTTTATCTCCTTAAGACAAACATGAACTAAATGTGGGTGCAGTTGTTATTTCTTTACCTTGCAAAATAGATAACAGTAACTTCCCACTTGCATTTCTATCTTTAGAATGATATATACACCTTTTCTTCATGAAATATTCTCAGTGGAATATGCTTTCAGTGCCATGTTTTTTGGTTAAATTAATGGGTAGAGGATTTGCTTCCATCACAATGTGATGATTTTCTGCAGTTTTACACATTTCATTTTATTTCATTTTATTAGATTTCTATACCACCCTACTCCCGAAGGACATTGAAGCAACTCTTTCTTTTTTTTTCCTGTATTGAACAGTAGATTATTACAGGTCAACAGAATGTTGTTGGCTAACTGCCAGTTTTGAAGTTAGGAAGACATGCTACCTGTATGGCTTATTCTTTCTTAACGTGCTATTCTTTTTGCCACCAGTTGAGCAACAAACCAAAGGCTTTTTGATAGTAACCAAATGAAATGGGCAAGACAACACCTGTATCGTGGCTGTAAATATTAGTGGACATTCTCCCCCTATCCAACTAAGAGTGAGTAAGACTACATCTGCAGAAATTCATGCTTTTATACTAGTGGTGAGAAATCTGTAGACAACACAGCATTGGCACATTCTAGTTTCTAGGTTGCTGCACATAAGGATGTGAGCCCACATTGTCTCAGTACAAATCCATCTTCTGTTCTTCGCACAACACAAATATAAGGAATTCTCTTTATGACATGCACCAATATTTGTTTGCCTTGGTTGTCCTGATTGAAGTGGTTTATAAGGTCATAAATAATGGCAAGTCACAAGGTTAGCAAACATATTTAGAGCAGTTCTACATTTTTTTTTTTTTTTGATTTATATGCCACCGTTCTCCGGAGACTCAGGGCAGCTTACAAGGCGTTAAGCAATAGCCTTCATACTTTTGTATATTTTATACAAAGTCAGCTTATTGCCCCCACAAACAGGGTCCTCATTTTACCTACCTTAGAAAGAATGGAAGGCTGAGTCAACCTTGAGCCTGGTGAGAATTGAACTTGCAGTAATTGCAGGTAGCTGGAAGCTAAATACTACCTTTAACAGTAGCATTAGTCTGCTGCGCCACTCAGGCTCCTCTTTGAGGTTCAAAGTTTTCACTGCACTTTGAAGCAGTGAAGAGATTGGGAGCAACAAAGTAGCATTAATGTACATTCTCATAACAGTGCAATAAATAACTCATTCATCCCTGCCATGCAACAGGCCTATAAATGGGAGCTTTACAGTCTTCCCTTAATTATCCTGATCTCTTGTATAATAGACAATAAATGAAATGGCTTTCCATTTTTTTCCCTTCCCCCTGTATGTACCCGCTTACAAAACTAGCTTGTACATAAAGCAGCAAAATAAAGGGCAGCATATAATGGCCATTTTGTCTTTACGTCATGTGTAAATAGCAGCAAAAAGCAGAAACCTATTACTCGTAATGCAGCCTTCAAACAACAACTTAAACCCAACACACTAATTTGAAGGTGCAATGCAAACTGGGGCTTCCTTGGCATATCTTGCCCTCTCTGACCCTATAGCTACTCAGATACTAGGAGAAATAGAGGGGTTTCTTTACAGATTAATTGTTCTGAATTGAAAGGGTCCCTAAAGAAACGGCACGCATACTGCATTTTCCTTGGGAAAGTGATACTGTTTATTGCCTCTTTCAGGTGTTCAGGTGTTTGTTAAGCCCCACACAACTGGAAAAGGCTGAGGAATCAGGAACAATACAGATTTCAATAAGGTATCTTTCACAGTCACCTGGGGCACTGTATAAATGTAGGGTTTTGGAAAGTGTAATAGGAATTTCCAGCCCTCCTTTATAGTAAGTTAATTGTGGTGGAGTCACCTTGAGTCCTTTGAACACTTGCTTGATTTCACCTGGGCTAAGGTGTCATTTATGTGATAAGCTTTCAACTAGTTCACCTTCTATCTCTTGTTTATGTCTATTCGCTCTTCCACCCCTTGCCTTTTCTTCCATAATCTCTTCCAGCATGTGGTTGGTAGCATCCAATTTGGATTGCATTTAAATGACATGTGTAATGGAAGTTTTAGTTGAATCTGGATTTCACACTTCATGATTCCAACTTCATGAATTGTACCATCTTGCTTAGTTCACTGTCTTATTTAACTTGGTGTTATTTTTCAGTTAATTTCTTACCTTAGAGATCGTTGTTAAGGACCCTATCCTGGTACCCTATCTTGGCTGAAAAGTGAGACAGAAACAGAACGTATGCCTGATTATTATAAGAGGGCCCTACTTTTCTTTTCTTTTTTTTGCAACCGGGAATTGCAGTTTTTATGTCATGTTCAAAGGGCTATTTTTAGCCTGTCTTTTAACTGTTTTGAATTAATCTTAAAAATGGTTTGGACTAGTGGTTAAGGCATCAGACCAGAAACCAGGAGGCTATGAGTTCTAGTGCCTCCTTAGACCTTGGGCCCCAGTCACTGTCTTTCAGCCCAATCCACCTCCAGGGTTGTTGTAGGGGAAAAAGGAGTATCGTGTATGTTCGCCACCTTGACTTATTTATAAAAAGACTAAAGGTGAAATTTAAATAAAATAAGAATAGAAAATTTCTACTGGAAATTTTACTATTTTTTTATGTTTTGGTACCATTTGTAGGGTTCTCTGGGAAGCACAAGAAAAAGGTTAGCCTGTGGTCAACTGAGTATTTTGTAAATATTTTCTGAGAGAAGAAAAAGGAATATCATTTGTTTTTGTTTTTAATCCTCCTTTAAATACACAGTACTAGTACTTTCCAACTGGATATAAAATTTGCGAGTTTGAGATTGATTCACTCTGTTCGAAAATACATTTTTCCATCTCTTTTGAATCATACTATGCTAAACAGTTTGGTATTATCAGTGAATGGGCATTTCACTGCCTATCTCTAATTCCCATGTTTCTGAATAAATTTGTTTGTTTATTTATTTTTGAAACAAATTTATATGGTTGTGCAACTAACACATAGGTGACCCTCGGCAGCTTATAACATTAATAATTCACAACATAAAACCATACACCACACCCTTTCCCCAATGTCACCAACAACACAATCAGACCAATCCCTTGATCCATTTGTGATCCCCAGACCTGCTGCCAAACCATGTTTTTCAGGGCCTTTCGGAAAAAGCAGCAGGGTGGGATCTGGTTGTACCTCTAGGGGAAATGATGTGCTCTAAGGAGGTACATCATTTTAAATTAAAAAGTATCAACCTCAGTCTTGATTGAGGGAAGCTCACTTTACTTTATTTTTATTTTTTTGGGGGGGGGGACATGTGATCCAACAGGAATTTACAGATATTTCAGAATGATCTTGATTTATCAATTTCTACCCTGTCACGCCAAAAGGGATGTGGTGGCTCAGTGGCTAAGACATTGAGCTGGTCAATCGAAAGGTCGGCAGTTCAGCGGTTCAAATCCCTAGTGCCGCGTAATGGGGTGAGCTCCCGTTACTTGTCCCAGCTTCTGCCAACCTAGCAGTTTGAAATCATGTAAAAAATGCAAGTAGAAAAATAGGGACCACTTTTGGTGGGAAGGTAACAGTGTTCCATGCACCTTTGATGTTTAGTCATGCTGGCCACATGACCACAGAGACATCTTTGGACAGCGCTGGCTCTTCAACTTTGAAACGGAGATGAGCACCACCCCCTAGAGTCGGGAACGACTAGCACATATGTGCGAGGGGAACCTTTACTTTATCCTGTCACGCCAGTCTGTGATCACACATCTTTTGAGCTCAGCAGGTCAAAAATTTGGAAAATGCCTAACTTGACACTATTGGCGTGTCATACACACACACACACACCACACACATCCTGCCCCGAAAAAAAGAGAATTCTTTACATACTCAGTTATTTTAAAATATATAGTGCAATTGTGTGTGATCCTAGGATCTGCCATGTGCTGCTTAGCTTCAGTTCTCTTTCTGTTGGCAGGCCTACCCCTAGGCAGCTCTGGGTCACACAAGCAGCTTCAGGGAATGTTCTTTGGAGGCTTCTGGAGATCCCACAAAAAGCATGTTCTATTCTTGTATGATTTCTGGAGGCCACACAGGAACACACTCCATTCTCATGTGGCCTATGCAGCCTTTGAAAATCATGCAAGAATGAGGCATGCTTTCAAGAATAGTTGTCAGGTGTTGGTAATAGCTAGTGTGTTTCCCAAAATGTCATGGTATGTCAGCTTTGATATGCATGTCATAAGTTTGTCATCACTGGTCTTGGAGAAGGGATGTGTTTCTTCAAAACATCAAATGAAAGAAAGAAATTTGAACACATACATGTAATATAATGTACTCATATCGGAAGTCAATATTTTTGTTCAGAATTCCCCTTCCATCCAATAATGCTCAAAACATGAGACAGGATTGAATATAAGTCAGAATTATTTGTAAATGTTAGAAAGGCAGCAACCATCCCCCAAGGCCTCCCCTTCTGCAGTTGCTGTTATTTCTAGATATGAAACTCTTGGCTGCATTACATTCCTTCAGTTCCTAAAACATCACCCTGTCTCTATAAAGATCAGTGCAGCTGATTTTGAGATAGATATTTCTCTCCATCCAACTCTGGCTTCCAGTTGAAACAAGCTAATTAAGTTGGATATCAAATGATTTCACCAGTACTTACCCAGCAGGTAAGATACCACTGAGACTTGAGTTTAAAGATGGTTGTGGCTCCTATCTATGCAATTTCCAAAGACTATGGTATCTAATGGCTGTTTGCTAATTATGACAGTCTTATCCATATTGAGAAAGAAATAAGCCTACTGTGTTCCATGAGATTTATCCCCTATAATGAAATATGTTTAGATAACTAGCCTCAACGCTATCTCATAGAATCAGGAAATTCAATCATTTGTACATCTGTTTGTATATTAACTATCCTGGCAGGAACTAGCCATGATGGGACATTTCTGGTTTTATCAGGATATGTTGGAAGCTGACTGGGTAATGGCTGAGTCATTTAAAAAGAAATAAGTCTCTTGAAGATGTAAATGTGCTGGAATTTCCAAGATGGTAGCAGCAGGAAAATAAGTCATTAATTTCCCAACAATATTATATACTCTGAGTGAAAACCAATCTCCCAGTTAAAAGAATTTTAAAAAATAACTGACAAAGGATTAATTGCCTGGCACGTTAGCCTTCCCCCTTCAGTATTTATAGCATTTCAAGTTATTAGCTTTCTAATTAACACTGAAAGATCCAAAGCCACCTAATTGTATACCACAGTAATTATAGAAACAAAGAGTGAGTGCAGAAATTAGAATGTGGATGCTCTAATATTTTTGTTCTAAGAATATACAAAGACAAGGAATGGCGTTTTTAGATGTCCCAAGTGGATTTTTTTTTCAATTAAATGGTAAGGAGGTGGCATGTTCATTGAAGGTCAAATATTTTTGCGTTCATTTAGGATTGCAGCAGGAGAGCAGGTGGCAAGCCAAACATTACCACCAGAACACATGTCTTTTGTTAATAGGAGGGGGGTATTTCTCTAAAGCTAATATGTTTTGTAAATTATTTAGCACATGCCCAATTGGGCTTGATATTGTATTAGAGCTTAACAAACAAACAAACAAATGAATAAATAATTTGCTGTCCTTTTGGAGAGAAGATGAAAACCATGGCCTCTGTTTTTGAAATCCTGCAAGAGTAAAAGAGTAAAAAGTTTAGGGGCAAAATTCAAGGCTATATTAAAGTATGTAGTTGTGTGTTTTGTCTATTCGATATCTGGAAGCAGAGTACCACCCAAATGGCATTGGAGAAAATGGCCATTTTCCTTTCTTGGGGAAGGAAAAATTCACTATAGCACTAGCCTGTATTGATGGTGATAGTATCACTAGTGAAAAAGCTCAATGGGAGGAATTGCCTCACAATATAGACCCTTGGGTTGTAATGGAAATAAGGGAAGTCAAGGAGGTTGCAGAACTGTAGAGGAGGAATACATAATGAAACAAAACTCATACGTATCTCATGGCTATTGTATAACAACTGTTAGATTAAAAGATGTTCCACTTCATTCATAAGATTCTCTGTGGAAATATCCCTAACAATGCCAAAAAGCAAGATACATTGTTTGCCTAACTATCTGAAAGGGATGATGCAAATCTAGAGAACCAGCTGGCACTTGCTCCAAAACGTGAGGTTTCAAAGAAAGTTGCTTCCTCCCAAAGCAAGGATTGGGCTTTGTGAATCTCTCCTTGTTGCTGAATGCTTATTGTTGGCTGGAGCTTTTAAGAGCTGGAGTTTGCAACATTTGGTTAGGGACTGGTTCCTAAATTTTCTCCAGTGTGAGGCTGTGCATAAGTGCTACACTCTACTCTTCCAGTAGTTGCTTACTAAATTTTGCTATGGAAATTGTAGATATGGGAGCCATTAAAGGATGATGCCAAGATTCCTATCAGAAAAAGAAAGCTTATCCTGCATTTCAACTCTGAATCTCTCAAGACGCCCAGGCAGGAAGACCCTGAAAGGAAGAACTGTTAAATAATAGACAGTTTTCTGATATTGAGTGCAGTCTTGCCCAAGCTGGTTATTTTCTAAGATGTTGGGCAGCACCTCTGGGAGTTCTGAGTTGCAGTTCTAACACTTCTGGCAAGAAGGAGAATCAGATTTACCAGAACCTGCTGCCCCAGATTGCAAGAACTGATTGCCTTTGAATAAAGAAGATACTCATAGTCCTCCTTTACATTTTGCACTGTGGATTTTGTGTTGTAGCTTAGGTTGTGGATAGGGAGAACATTTATCCAGTAGTATAGCTGGTGTGTCCCTGGACAGGAGAATTTGGAATTTTCTTAAATAAAAAATATGCAAAATGAAGAGAAGCAAGCAAGCTTCCTTTCCCTGAGATCTTCAAGGCAACTGTGATGTGGTTGACAGGCAAGGAAAGCTAGGAGGGACAGGAAAGGGAGCGGGGGTTGGGTGGTTCCCATGCAAATTTTTGGAAGGCTATTTGTATTGGGATATGTAGCCCAGCTTCTTGAGCCATTCTGTCTTGCTGCACAATATTAATACAGTTTTCCAGAAATGCTGAACTTAATAATTAGGGAGGGGAAATCTAATGTATTTCCATTTATCTCCTACAGCTCCTTTAATGTGGGCTAGAAATCAAGAAATCTTGTACCTTTATGGCGGCATTTTAACAAAACAAAACAAAAACACAAAAGATACATAGGAGCCACACAAGTAATTTGAAATGTATGAAAAAATGCATTTGTCATCTTAAAAAGCAATAAAGTTGTAATATTTCTGTGCAAATGGATTGATACAGAGATTATCCATTACAAATTACTTTGATAATGTAATGAAGGAATTGAGATCAAATGTGCAGTAAAACAAAATTAAAGAGATTCTCTGCTATTAATTTTTCAGCTAATGCTGATTTTTCCATCCTTTTAAATCCCTTTGTTTAGTTTTCCAGTGACTTGCTAGAATAAAAATCGGGCAGGCAGCACCAGAAATTGAATGCTTTTTTTTTCTTGTATCATTTTATGCCTTTGGGGAAATGAACAATAAAACCATACTAGCATTTGTTACTTAAGTTATCTTAGAATTAATTACTAAAGGTTGTTGCATCATTTTTCCAATTTCTCCAAAACTCTTGGACAGAACCCTAAGAAGCTAATTGGATATTACCACCAGGCAGAGTGAAATATACCTATTTGATTACAACCCTCAAATATACTCTAGAAAGGCTGACATAACATAATTTAAAGTCCCCTCTATGAAATACTGTCAATTCTGGATGATTTTGCAAAATAAAATTGAAGGAAAGTTTATAGTTGCAGCTGGGCTCTTTCAGAGCCCAGCTCCTTTTGCCTTTTGTTCACTTTTGCTTGGAGTAGAACAGAAGCAATCATTTCTATTTTAAATGAAGAGGAATGGCATTGCCCTAGAAGACTGTGATTTCATTGCTAATTTAATATTGACCTCTAAATGCTGCTTGTATTCCAAATAATGCCATTTTTAATTTTCTGGATTTGGTTGATGAACAATAAAAAAGTGTCCCTTATGGCATCTCTGCATCGACGACAGCATGACAAGAGGAAGGTGGTACTGCAGAACTCCATATTCCAATAATGACTTTATTTTAAAAAAAAGACTGTTGCCTTTTGTGGAGTCCAGGAAGGCGTTTGCAAATTTCTATATAAATCAAGGTGATTGTTTATTGATTTCTTTTTTTCTTTCCAAGACAACTTTCAAAAATATAGTGGGAGAAGCTATCCTCATAGCATAAACTAGATAATAACCCCAGGACAGATTTGCTATTGCTGTAATTTTGTTGGCCTGGAGAGAGAGTTCATTCATTGCAATGAAGATGTTTATACAAGCAAGCGGTGAAACTCAGACACCAGCAGGGAGGGCATGGCAGTTTACAAAGAAATGGGGAGGGATAATATCAATAGCAGTAAAGTGCCCTATTAATATTTTACTACCAAATAATCCATACCGAGATGTATTGTCTTAATATATAGGATGATTTAAACATTGCATCATGTTCAGGAGCGCACAGGTACTTCAGTACAAAATCTATCTCAAGAAGCACAACTTGTTGAGGTGACCTTACAGCTCCCCTGGTTGATTGGTATTGAGAAAAGAAGAGGAAGCTGCTTCCTACACATGAAAAGGTTCCCTGCAATCAATTTACAATGAGGTAGTACAACCAGCAGCAGATATGCATCTTTTAATTTAGGATAATGAAACATGGCCCGGTTTGTGGGCCAAAAAATCTGTGATTTTTTTTTTTAACAGAAGTCAAAGATCAATTCAAGTGAAAAATTAGAAACAAAGAGCATGAGGGAAAGTTGAAAGAAGAGAAAAATAAACACAATGCAACACTGAGGCAGTGTTTCTTACAGAAGCAAGCACCAGTGTGAAATCTCAGGCTGTTCGTTGTTAAGGTCTCTTGTGTTCTATTAATTCTAGGATCCTTTTTCTTTTCTTTTTTTTAAAAAAGAACTTTATTGTTTAAAAGAAAAACATTTAAAAACATACAAGTTTCTCACAATTGAGAAACAAATTTACATATACAGTACATAAACGTCACCTATTAGCTAATTTCCATTATTCTATATAAATATATTATATGTATTATATGTACATATATACAAACATACAATAAAGTATTCCATATTCTATACCTCTGACAGTGCTGGTTTTTTTTTTTTTTTGTTTTGTTATATTGATTTCTTCTAAATTTCATCTCTACCCATTTCCTTTCCTCTGGTTTATCCATTGGTACCATCTATTCCATGTTTCATAATATTTAGAGTCCTCCTTATCCTGTAACTCTAAAGTTAGTCTATCCATCTTTGCGCATGTATATATTTTTTGTATTAATTCCTGATCTGTTGGCAATCGATCGCTTTTCCAGAATTGTGCTAGTGCTAATGTTGCCGCTGTAATTATATGAAGTATTAGGTATTTTATGTCATTTCGGATGTTCTTTTTGATCATGCCCAATAGGAAAATCTCAGGTTCTAATTCAATTTCACAATCTGTAATTTCTCTTATCCAGGACAGGAGCGAAAGGCTGGGGATATAAGGTACCCTAGTTGTTGGCCATTTGTTGTCTAGTCAATCACCTCGAGGCACTACTCCTTGTGTCTCTTCCTCCACCCTTCTGGTGAAGGGGTCCGGAATTACTACCACCGCCTTCTCTGGAGTGCCAAAGGAGTCAAGAGTGGCCTCTGTTTGTTGCGGAAGTGCCTCCTCCGTTCTTAAAGAAGATGAGACAGGTGAGGGCAGTTGCACTGTTGGGGGAGGGTGAACTTTTGCCGCTACATTCATAGTCTTTGTTTCTTTGAAAAGACTTTTGCCTTCCCTTCTATCCCGCTGGACGGACTTTACGACTTTAGGCCTTGTCTGCATGTGCTTTCCCCATTCTTCCGACTTGGATGGCCTTCTCGTTGAACTGCAGGCTTCTGCTAGCGAAGATCTTAATAAGTCAAATTCAATTAACATTGACCTTTACTCCTTTGGAGACAAGGAGACAAATTCGCTGATTATAACATCCTCTGGCTTGTCGGTGCTTGCCTTCATATATGGGACCTCCCTGATCTGGCCTGCCTCCATAGTGTCTCCGGATTCCGGAGGAAAGACCCTGGAGGTAGCAAAGTGGTTCCTAGGTATCATTTTTGATGCTTGGTTAAATCCTTGTAAAAGCGGTTTAATAGGCCCACTCGAGATCCTTTTCTTTTCATTACAGCATTCGGTGTAGTATTGCTGTCAAAATGCAGTATTAGTCGGACACAATTGCTATGCTGGGGAAGTTTTTCATATCTGAGTAGATCTATTAATAAAGGATCAGATTTCAATAGCTGTGCAAGTGAGAGTATTATCCTTTCCTTTGAAGTCCATCGTCCTCTATTGCATGGGAGTTTCCTTATCCTTAAAGCAATTTGTTTCTTTAACAACCTTCTTCCTTGATGAGGTTTAGCATCAGTACTTGCAATGCTTTGTTGTGCAATCTCACCCTCCTTAGCTGCAGAGTGAGGGCCATTTAAGAATTGGAAGATCCTCTCGATGTCTCTTTTGATCGATGTCAGTAAGTCATATATTGAATCTACTGTATGCACAGTTAACATACTCTGAGTACAGACCATCTCTCTGAGGTCTGAATATGTCAGAACTTCTTTTAAGCAGCTAGAAGTAGGTGAGGGGATAGAGCTTGAAAAATCACCCATTCTAGCAGGCAAGTTTGAATCTGAAATCCGAGAAGAAAACTCCCCTTCTATATCTCCCTCTCCCAGTGATACAGTCGACAGAGACAAAGTTCGAAGTTCAGATTGGGGTTCTGGATTACACCTCTCCATAAAGTCATCCAATTTAAGCTGTTTAAGAGGCTTGGAGTAATTAAGTTCCGTCATAGATTCTGGGGAGAGAGAACAAGCTCTCTGCCTCTTACTTTTCTTTCCCATTCTGGTAGGCAGTTGATCCAGCTTCTCCCAGCGGAATTAAATATCGCAATAATTTATCCTTCCTCAGCCATCGTAGTTAAGGTAGGCCTTAATGATGGTCTCAGCCGAGGCACCACAGAGATAAAAACCAATCTCCTTTCCAAACAACCGCTTGTCTTTTACTCCTACTTCTTTGCTATCATCTATTTTCAGAATTGTTTAAATTGTTTAAATTATTTCACAGGGAAATATGTGGGGGAAGCAGACTAAAAGCTGATAGGGTTTCATTAAAGGCAGTCCTACCGGGAGCGTCTGCAGCCAGTTCCTTACTGTACTCGTTCTAAAAACAAACAGCTCAAAATCCCCTCTGAAGTTAAGGGCCTCCAGTGAGGTTTGTCAACAAGTCCGATAATCCGAATTTCAGGCCTTGCGAGGAGGAGTCACGGGAATAGCCTAGGCCAGGAATGCAGGTTGTAGTGTTGTTAAAATATGTCTAAAACAAACAGTAGCCACACTATATGTGCTTTGTAAGAGTCCGGTATAAATTAAAAATAGATTAAAAATGAGTTAAAAATATAAAATACTTTAAAACATTAAAAACAGAAAAACCTAATTTGCTTTTGGGAGAGCTCCTTACAGCCGTTCTCCCTCCGACATATTAAAGCAATACCAGCTGAACTGAATCACCAAGTTAAAATTTTAATGTCATCTATCATATATTTTTAGATTGCTATTTTTGTAACTGTTTTATCTTTTTCCCTTTTTCTTTTCTGTTTTGTTTGAAAAGGCCTTCGGGCTATTCAATAAACTATACTACTATACTCTTATCCATATCTTTACCTTGTTCCAGTATTTCTTAATGACCGGGCAAAGCCACCAAGCATGGTAGAAAGTTCCCTGTGTTTTTCTGCACTTCCAACAGGTCGAATCTACATTTGGGTACATTTTCGCAAGTTTTGCGGGGGCCAGATGCCATCGATACCACATCTTATAATGATTTTCTTTGTAGGCCACCGATTTTGTCATGCTGTAATTAATTTCCCAGACTCTTTCCCAGTCTTCTAGTTGTAGACTGTGCCCGATGTTTCTCGCCCATGTTATCATCTGCCCTTTCACTAATTCTTCTGCCAAATCATATTCAAGTAAATATTTGTAGATTTTCGAAATTAATTTCCCTTCTTTAGATTCTAATAATTTATCCAACCTGTTTTGTTTCAAATCTATTCCCCCCTCCTCCTGATCCTTCCTGTATCTTATTTTTATTTGTGAGTAGGGCCACTAGGATCCTTTTTCAAACAACAAGCTGGACTTGAGGATTACTGTTGGGGGTTATTAACATTTTCTTAACTGAATGTTTTAATGCTATTTCCCATGTAATCATCTAGAAAAGGTTTATGAAGTTGTTGGAAGGAAAATCCATTTGGTTCAGTTCCAAGCCGGGAGAAAGGCACTGGAAACAAAATGGAGGCTGGAGGTTGATTGGAAAGAAAGATTCTCTTTATTGATGAAGCAGAACCACCAAACCACATGTGATTCTGAGCAGCTAACAAAATGGAGTTGAGGATGGGTGGGTTTTATACCTTCCTTGGGCTTTGTATTTGAGCTTCCTGTTCCAGAACATATCCTTTAATATTCTATTGGCTGTTAACAGATTCCTATGGGGTCATGGCTGGCTCTATAGGCAAAAAGGGAAATGTAAATCCTAGGTATTTGTCTGAGCTAATCAAACTTTTGTTTGTAGCTTATCTGAGTTTCTGTCTTGACCCTATCTTTCTGAATGGATTTCCAAATATGTATTTCTAAAAGCTGGCCTCCTTAGTTTCTGCTTGGGGCAGGGAAACGGGCTAGTTTCTGCCTCCCTTAAGAACATGTTTCTCTATTTCTCACTTTGGGGAAATATAATATTCTGCTCCTTTTAGTATTCCCCAAAATATTTCATTCTTCTGGGGGGAGGGTTTCCTACAGAGTGAATTACTTTATTCTTCTTGGACATTGTGGAAACTTTAAATGATGTTTTTCAAACCTTAAAGAGTACTCCTTCCTTCCCATAACTAGATAGAACTTTTGAGGCAAATTAAAATTACTAAATTACTAAAAGTTATCTCTGTTTAATGGACAATTTGGGGTTTGTAGACATACGGAGACTGAAAAATGGCAATTCAAGAGCGTACAACTATTTTTCTGAAAAACAAAATTCTTTTTCCAGAATAGCTATTTCGAAGGGTTTAGAAGAATGATCCTCTGAGTGTGATTTATAAAAACATACCCAGTTTTTTAGATGGAATATAACTGAAATATTGTTACATAAAAATGCAACCATGGAGGATTAACGTGTAAAAACGAGTTAAAATACATATTAAGATACTGTGCTGATTAAAGAATGGGATGCAGGTAAAACTTTAATCAAAGGTATTTTTTTTATATGATAAAATCATGAACTCAGAAAGGAGAAGCAAGGAAAACAAACTATTTTGGATGACATTAAGAGGAAAGGGGAAGAATTAAAGAAATTTGCAATTAAGTATAAATAAACTCAGATTTTACCTGAAAACATATTTTTGGATCTCAGCACAAGAAACATTTTAAAGATGAGAAATAATAGGCTATCATAAATGTCTAATTCTGAGATAGTAGAATTTTATCAAGGGGAACAAGTGACAAAGGGACATAATTGCCAGTGTTTTTCTTATAGTTATGAGAAAAGTTTAAAGTAGACAAAAAGAGTATATGGTTTTGAACATTGTAACACTGACTTTGAGATTGAATTATGTGCAAATGGTGAACATGTTATTGCTAAAATGTATAAACTTGTATTAGAGTTTGAAAGAAAAGAAAAACAAGTGATAAAAAGTCTGATAATGTGATCTAACGATTTTGGATATAATATACAAATTGAACAATGGGAAAATATGTGATTGAAAGAATTGAAAATTATATTATAGGTAGTCCTCAATATACATACACAGTTGAAGCAAGAATTTTGATCATAAGTCATGTGATCTGACTTGATGCTATGACCGTTTTTATAATGGTTCTTAAGCGGATCATGTGGTGGTTAAGCAAATCCAGCATATCCATACTTTTGTTGGAAAACAACAAAAAAAAGTCACAAATTGTGGGCACATGACTATCAGACACTGCAACCAATTATAAATATGAGTTTATTGCCAAGAACTTGAAAGTCAATCATGTGACCTTGGATCATTTGGCAGTCACAACTTTGAAGATGGGTCATAAGTAGCTTTTTTACTTTGAACAGTCATTAAGCAATATATTGTAAGACAAAGACTATATTTTATAATCTTAAAGAGAATTTTTATAAAATGATGTACCATTGCTATTTGTCACCAGAAAAGTGGTCTAGAATGTATTAACGTACTTCATATTCATGTTAGAAATGTCAAGAATAAGTAGGAACATTTTATCATGTTTTGTGAACATGTAAAAAAGCTAGAAAATTTTGGATTCAGATACATACGTTGATTCATAGGCTTTTGAAGGTTAATATATACTTGAAACCAGAGGTCTTTCTTTTGGGACTGATGAGAAATAGTTTGAAAAAGTAATGGAACTCTGTTTTTGTAGATGATAACTGCAGGTTATTGTATTCACCGAGATGGAAAATTTGTAAATATGGAGGAGTAGTTGATAAAGATGATAGAACTCACTGCGATGACCAAATTGACTTTGATCAGAGAAAAGAAAATACCTATGTTTCCAACTGACTGGAATACTGGATTATGACCATTTTGCATAAAATCAGAGAGATGAATTTATGATTTATGGTTTTGATGATTACAGGATAGATTACAGAAAGAAAAGCGACATTAGTTTAGAACAAGAGGTAAATTTATAATTATATTTGTAACTGCTTTGAAGAAGATCAGAAGCCATTTCTTTTTTCTTTTCTTTCTTTTTTTCCCTTTCTTGCAGTTTTAGCTTTCTCTTTGATTTCTTTTTCTTTTTTCTTTCATAAATTATACTGTACATTATTTGTTTTTGTTTTCTGTTTTACAATTCCTTCCTTCCTTCCTTCCTTCCTTCCTTCCTTCCTTCCTTCCTTCCTTCCTTCCTTCTCTCCCTTCTCTCCCTTCCTCCCTCCCTCCCTCCCTCCTCCTTACTGTTAGGAGAGAATATTTCAAAGAACACTGCTGTGGACTCTCATCTTATATAAGTGGCAACTTAAAGACAAGAAGTAAACCTTTAAATTGGAGACCTTCATGATAGCCAGGATTAAAATGTAAGAACCAATAGCCTTTGAGGTTTGTCTAAAAGCTGGAAACATGCTAAACAGTATTGTTATCATGTTAGGCAGAAATAAACCATTTTCTGACAATCAAGTATTGAAGGTTTACACTCTCTCCCCATGCATTTTCTGGGAAGAGCTTGTGTAATAAAGCAACAAAATAGTACACACAATATGCTGCTTTTCCTATCTGCAATTAACCAAATATTCATATCATGACTCTTGTCATGTATGACCATTAGCCATGCTAACTGATATTGTATGCATTGTGGCCTCAAATTTCTGAAGGATGTCTGAGAGTGCTGCCCAAAGCATCTTTTTACAGCCAGTCCTCTATTTACAGCAGTTCATTTAGTGACTGTTCAAAGTTACAAAGGCACTGAAAAAAGTGACTGTGAAAAGTGTTTTTCACAGTTAAGACCTTCGTAGCTTTCCAATGATCATGTGATCAAAATTCAGATACTTGGCATCTGGTTCATATTTATGACCATTGCTGTGTCCCAAGGTCATGTGATCACCTTTTGCGACCTCCTGACAAGCAAAGCCAATAGAGAAGCCGTATTCACTTAACAACTGGGTTACTAACTTATCAATTGCCATGATTTACTTAATAACTGAGGCAAGAAAGGTTGTAAAATGGGGCAAAACTCACTTAACAAATGTCTCACTTAACAACAGAAATGTTGGGCTGAATTGTGGTCGTAAGTCAAGGACTACCAGTACTTTGATTGCCTGTCAAACCAATCTGAAGTTCCTTTTGATGTAGACAATGTTGTGCTCAAACAGGCCTTTGGATTCATATTCATTGAGTCATTCTTTTTTACCGTTCCTCCTCCTTTTTATAATTACAGTTCTAATAATATGAGTTGTATAATTCATTGCATTAAGATTATCTCTCTGGCAGTGTAATTAGATACTATGATAAAATTATGCAAAATCAACCTGAGATAGTTAACATCAACTTAGCTGGAGTCTCCAGTTCTGTAAAATAATCTAATATTCTCAATTTTCTCCTATATTATGAAGAAAAAATGTATTCAGCTGATAGTGCCAGGGTTTCATTTTATCCCTTAGATGGCTTTTCTCCCCAAATATCACAGAGGCCTGGAAAGATAGAAATGTAAGTTCTATGAACTTCGATGAAGGATTTTGAATAAGAGATTTCTTAATCAGAAAGGAAATTCATTTCCATGTAGGTAATGGGAGGAATCCTGACATTCTTGATAAGCCTGTTAATAGGTTGTTTAGGGTAGTTCATTGGTTGTGTTACAATATATCAATCTTCCCCAAATTATTGGGATCATACGAATTTAAAATTCCCAGCCAACATGTCTATTTGCTAGAAATTCAAGGAATTGTAGTGCAACAGATCTAGAGAACAACAGAATTGGAAAAGATGAACTTCATACTAGTTTAAATATGTACCTACTACCACTGTCTTTTCCCATCATTAATCTATTGCTAATATTTACGTAGACCTGTGATGTGATAATCATATATTGCATTCTAATTCTCCTCATAAGTCGCAGCCAGTGAAGTATGGACAAAGAAATATTGAAGAAAAAGAGGTAGTAGCCCATCTGCTTTAAATATTACCAGAAGATATGCATTGCTGGGCATTACTTTGAAATTAGTGTGCCATTTGGCTTTGGTGGTAAGAGAAGGCAGTCAGCATGCCATAATCCCATTGTAGCAAACTGTGTTAGCAGCAATTTGATTTCAAGGCTGTACATGAGGTAACGCTTGCACCATTTCTTTGTGCAAATGTAATTTTTAACATTTGAGGGAGTGTGCCAATCATTATAGATGGACTAAAGGAACATTGAAAGCGGCTTTATACCAAATTAATTGTTGTTATTATTGTTATTGACATGGGTGGGCAGTGTCTCCCCAGGGTTTTAGCAAAGAATCTTATTCCTGGAGATGCTCGACTATTTGGCTGTAGCCGCATCGTATCAAGACTACAGCTGTAGAGATTGGGCAGCAGACAAAAACGATAGAAAAAATGGTTTCTGCTTTTAGCTTGAAATTAAATGGTCGGTTGGGTTGAAAATGAATAGAATCAACTTCTCACTCCCTCCTACTTGCTCTCTTGATTGAGCTAATCAACTAATTATTTCAAAAGGAAAGAAGATGAAAGAACAATAACAGAAGAAATGAATATATGTCTGCTATTGTTGTGACAAAATCAGCCAAATAGTTTGTGTGCAGTTTGAATAGAAAACTGGTTTTCATTCAAGCTTGGCATGGAAATCATTTGTCTGGGAAATTCTGTTCCAAATGGAAATAGATGTTTTAATATAGTCTAAATGTATTTTGGCATGTATGTGCATGTTTTTTTTTTCCTTAGACTCCTTATAGAGTGAGAGACAATAAAAAAAAATCAGTATAATTCTGGACTAGTGGGTACTTGAAAAATGACATTTCTTGCACAGTCTGTCTTGGCTTATATAATAAGCCATAAAAATGACCTTAAGGAGAACATGAAAAATGAGCAATAAATTCCCTTTTGAACTTCATCCCTCCAGGCTAAATGAACTCGAACTGGTTCCAAGACTGGGCTGATCAGGATTTTCATCCATTGCATATTTGTATTCCACATTCCGTTCTGGATACTCATAGTTAAATTCTCTGTTCCAGTCACGATTGCATTGAGATTCAATTTCTGTTCTAAAACCTGAATATGAGTTTAACTGCTTTGTTTTTTGTTTACTTTATTGTACTGCCTCAGTTCCCTGAATGATGCACAAATAGTTAAACATGGTAGTCTAAAATACAATGTAAACTATTTAAAAACACTACATATATTTTAGATATCATAGAATAATAATTAGTATGGGAAGGAAGAGTGCAATAAAGTTATTAGCAAAGTAATATGTAGTAATTGCATTTTTTTAATATACAAAATTATAGGCACTAGGTGAGCCTCTGGGATGGAGAATGACATAGGATTTATGAATTCAGCTTACATGGAATTAAATGAGTTAATTTGATGCTACAGAACATGCAAACAAATCTGAAGTAGTCATAAAAATATCAAAATACCGAAATGAATTGGCAACCAAAGATATTAACCAAAATATTACTATATTTCCTGGAAATGAGTTTGTTTACTCAATGCTACAGCACAATGCCAGATCTTTAGAGTAATATGAAAGGCCAATGAGGTTGGGACTATCTGAAGGGCAGAGAATTTAAGCTCTTCCACGGAGTGTGCCACTGGGCACATTTTCTGGATCACATCAGATGGTATTGCATGATAGCAGGGATGTGGCACACACCAACTCTTCTATCTTGTGGGACAAGTAGAGCTGATGTGAGACTGGTGGTCCTGCAAATGCATTTACCCCCTAATCACAGTATGAACATATCCCAGCAACCTTTTTTTATTCCATATCTTCACTATGTTGTTGTACTCATCTCATCCCTAGTCTGCAGTGGAGGCGACTAAGCTTTTTCAGCTTTAATTAAGTGTTCAAAGTAAAAGCACCAACTTGCTTCAGCCCATGCCTCTCCTCCATTCTGCCAACCATTGTATGGTTGCTGGATGTTCTATCTCCAGCTTTTAGGGTATAGCCACTATGAAATCCTGTTTGGTTCCCCCATGTGTCTTGGCATGTACTGTAAATCCAGAGGAAGATATGTAGATTGGGATCCAGCATGGCTTACAAATTTAGCAGAAATTAGACAATCCTTGTCCCATTGGCTCATTGGTTCAAAGAACCTAAACAGACAAACTGAAAGATCATTGGGGTGCGGGGGGAGTAGTGGGAGCTTTTTATGACTTCCTGTCATCTTCCACAATAACTTTTGTTGCAGGAAGCTGGCAGGGAGACCAGAAATACCTACCTACCTTCCTTCCTTCCTCCCTCCCCCCCTTCCTCTTCTCCCTCCCTCCCTTCCTCTTCTCCCTCCCTCCCTTCCACATGACTAATGCAGTCCAGTATACATATTTGCATACCAAATATATCTCACTAACCTTAGGAATCATAAACACTCATTCCCCCTCCCCAATTTGTATGCTTTCACCTATGAAAAGGTTTATAATATCTCCTATACCATCATACCTTTATTTTTACCTAAAGATTTCTTTTTGTTATGTACCTCTTTGTTATACCTCTTTTGTATAGGTATGAAACCTATACCTATGCCTGTTCTCATGCCATTAGGCATATGACTTGTCTGAACACCTTGTCTGCCATGCAAGCCAGCCCCATTAACCCAGGGGTGAAATCTAAATTTTTTTGCTACCGGGTCTGTGGGCGTGGCTTAATTAGTGGGCGTGGCTTGGTGGTAAGGTGACTGGGTAGGCGTGGCCAAGTCAATGTCACTTCTTTGCCCTTTTTTAACCTACAAAACACAACACAACACAATTGGCTCACCCACAATGTAAAAGCAGCTGTGCTAGACCCAAAATGGCCCCGCAACAAGTAGGAACCTCACAAAAAGCCCAAAAAACCAACTTTCACACTTACACACATAAAATTCCACATACAGCTTTGTGAGATTTTGTGTGTTTGTGTAGTTAGACTGAAACACTACAGAAACACACTAAATCTCAGAAAGCTGCACAAATATTATTTTATTTTATTTTTATTTTTATATAAAAGCAGCTAAATTTAAAACTTCCTAAACTTTAAATGGCTAGGTCTAAAAAAAGAACAACTAAAAAAACCCCCAATTAACTATTTTTTTTAAAGCTCCCAAAGAGGAAAAAAACTTACCTAATAGAAAGGGGTCTCCAACTTTGGCAACTTTAAGACTTGTGGACTTCAACTCTCAGAATTCCTCAGCCAGCTTTGCTGGGAGTTGAAGTCCACCAGTCTAGGCAGGGAGGCAGAAAGAGCTGCTCACCGATGAGCTTGATTGCAGGCAGGGAGAGTCAGTTGCTTGCTGATGCACGGATTGCGATCGTCATGTGATCAGCAGCTAAGGTAAGCAAGCCGGAGGCTGGGAGAAGCGGGGGGGGGGGAGAAACTTTTTTTCTTTTACATGGCTCTGGCGATCCAAGCTGAGTTGCCTGATTAGCAGGCAACTCAGCTGGGATGTCAGAGCTTGGCTGGTCAGAGCCATTTAAAAGGAAAAAAAGGCTCTGATGATTGCGGGGCTCAGCTGGACATGGGGGGGCGGGGGCAGGGATTTTTACTACCAGTTCTCCGAACTGCCCGCTGCCATCGCTACCTACTCCCCCGAGCCGGTCCGAACTGGGAGCATTTCACCCCTGCATTAACCTGATAGTGAGTGTAATGTGATGCTCTCTTCCAAATCAGAAATTATGCCTCTGATCCTTTCCTTAGTGGGAGTCCCTATACTACCTAAAGTAATATCAGCTATTAGGACCATGGTTGTCCAAAAATTTGTATCTACTAACTCTACTTTAAGGGCAGTCCTTAAGGCAGGCTGCACATTTTTGAGACCTTTGTCTAATCAACAGTGGAGATTACATTAAAGCCATAATAGCCAAAGTTTAAAATCTAGCCTTTCACCTCTCTCAAGATCTGGAGGGAGAGGTCTTGATTCATATCTTGGTTTTTGGGTAAAGAAAAATTGCTCAAGTCTTCCTTATTATTTGCCTCTATGTAAATTTCCTCAATCTTTCAAAGTATTAAATCTGTTTTCCTCAAATGTCCCTGCATGCCAACTGGATGGTAAACCTATTGGCAAGAGTATAAACCTGTTATGCTCTGAACAGCTTATATGGGAGCGCCCCTCCCCCTTTGTAGCATCTCCCGTTTAACTCAAAGCCAAGGAGAGGAAGGTGTGAGAAGGTAAGACTAAGCTGATGCCATAATCTAAAAATTTAGGCACATATATAGAGAGGACAAATTTTTTTTTTTATTGAAAAAGTTTTACAAATACATTTTCTCCCCAATTTCACACCCCTAACCTCCCCAACCCTCCCTGACCCTCCCTAACCCCCCCAACCCTTCCCTCCCCCCCCCCGGACTTCCACAGAGTATAATCCAAATCAAAGACATATTTTATAAAACTTGAACCCCTCCACCCCCTATATGTTCTTCACATTTTCACAATCCAATTATTCTATCACTATATAATACATTCAATTAAAAGCTATCTGATATTTCCTAGTTTGATATTTATTCTGCACATAGTCTATCCACTTTTTCCACTCCCATACATAAGTCTCTTGTGAGCGATCTTTTAAATATGCTGAAATCTTCGCCATCTCTGCGAAACTGGCCATCTTCAAAGTCCATTCTTCAATAGTAGGCATAGCTTCATTTTTCCAATATTGACCTATCAGTAATCTCGCTGCTGTTATCATGTACAATATCAACTTTGTTTCACCCAATGTAAAACCCTTAACTATACCCAATAAAAACAATTGTGGAGAAAACTGGATTTTTTTCTTCAAAACATTCTGCATGACCCACCAAATTTTTATCCAAAAAGCCTTCACTTTTTTACAAGTCCACCACATATGATAATATGTGGTATCTAGGCAATCACATCTCCAGCATTTTGGTTGAACATTAGGGTACATACACGACAATTTCTTAGGATCTAGATGCCATCTATAAAACATTTTATAAAAATTTTCCCTCAAATTCTGCGACTGTGTAAATTTAACATTCTGAACCCATATTTTTTCCCATGTTTCCAACATCACTGGTTCTGCAAAATTTTGTGCCCACTTTATCATATAATCTTTAACCAATTCAGTTTCTGAATCCCTTTCTAACAAAACATTATATACCCTTTTAATATGCATTGGACCTTTCTCTTTTATATGTCTAACCAATTCTTTTTCATGCATCATTATACCAGTTTTTTGGTCCTCTTTCCATCTCAATTGAAGTTGGTTATACTGCAACCAAGTTAAATTAATCCCTTCTTCCAACAGCGTTTCTAATGTCTTCAGCTGCCATCTGCCAGCATCTGTAAAAAGAACTTCTTTATATAAAAACCCCCCGAGTGACATTATATTTGTATTCCACATGATATGACCAAGATCCAGCCATAACGGTATTTTATAATCCCATTTGAATCGGTGCTTCCTCCAGACTCTTATCAAAGAATTTCTGAGTATGTGGCTTTTAAATACTTTATCCACTTTGTTCTCATAAAATAAGTATGCATGCCAACCAAATTCAAGATCATAACTTTCTATATTCAGTATTCCAGTCTTTTTTCTTCCAAACCAGTCACTTGCTTGTGTCAAAGCTGCTGCTTCATAGTATAATTGTAGGTTTGGAAGTTTAAGGCCTCCCCTTTCTGGAACATCTTGCATAATTTTCAACTTAACTCTCGGTTTTTTTCTCATTCCATACAAACTTATTCACTCCACTTTGCCATTCTCTTAGTTGTTTGTCACTTTTAAGCACCGGAATCATTTGAAACAAAAAAAGAAATCTTGGCAAAACGTTCATCTTAACTGCTGCTATTCTTCCAAGTAGAGACAGCTGCAGTTTTTTCCAAATTTCCATGTCTTTCTGTACCTCTCGCCACAACACCTCATAATTATTTTGAAACAATTTCATATTTGATTCTGCAACCTGAACTCCTAGATATTTAACCTTTGGTACTATCTCAAAGCCTGCCTTTCTTTCAAGTTCCTGTTTTCGATCTTGTGTCATATTTTTGACTATCATCTTAGTTTTTCTCTGATTCAATCTAAATCCTGATACCATACCATATTGTTCTATAATGTCTTTCATCTGGATTATTGATTCCATCGACTGTGTTAGGGTAACAACCAGATCATCTGCAAATGCCCTTATTCTGTAATCCTCTTGCCTTATCACTATTCCCTTCAAGGTACTCGAGTCCCGTATTGTGTTCAGCAAGACTTCTAATGTTAAAATAAATAGCAATGGGGATAGTGGACAACCTTGTCTTGTTCCTTTTTCAATACTAAAATTTGTTGTCAAACTTCCATTAATAATAATTTGTGCCATTTGTTCTTGATAAATTGCTGAAACCGCCTGTAGAAATTGGTCCCCAAAATCCATCTTTCTTAAAGTCTTTAATAGAAAGTTCCAATCCACTCTATCAAAGGCCTTCTCCGCATCCAAGAAAACCAGCACTGCAGGGATCTGTTTATTCTTCTCAAGATATTCCAATAAATCTATAATTTGCCTTACATTATCCTTCATGTATCTGCCTTCTATAAATCCCGCTTGATCACAATGAATCACCTCTTGAATAACTTGCATCAACCTGTTGGCTAATACTTTTGCAAAAAAATTATAATCATTGTTCAGAAGAGATATTGGTCTAAAGTTCTCAGGTTTTTTAGGACCTACTTGCTCTTTCGGTATCAGTGAAATATAAGCTGTTTTCCATGAAGGGGGTATTTTACCCCCTTGTTGTATACTACAGAACAGATCTTTAAGATGTTCAATCATTTCTGCTTGTAAGGTTTTATAATACACCGCAGTTAAACCATCCGTCCCTGGTGCTTTAGCTGTTTTCAATTGTTTAATTGCGGCAATAATCTCCTCAACTGTTATCGGATGATCCATTCTCTCCTTTTGTTGACTAGAAATTTTTGTAACTCTTCTTTTTTCTAAATATTTCTCTATAAGTCCATTCTGTATATCATCTTTGGCATATAATTTAGTGTAATAATCTAAAAAAATTTCTTTAATTAATTTTTGCTGAGAAACTTCCTTCCCTCTGCTGTCAACACTATCAATGATCCGTGCACTCTGCTTCTTCCTTAATGTATAAGCCAACCATCTGCCCGGTTTATTAGCGATGCAAAATGCATTATGTTTCGCAAATTGTAAATTTGTTGCTGTTTGTTCCACCATAAGCATTTGAAATTGGTCTTTCAAAAGTTTTATAGCTCCTCGTATTCTTTCATCTGTTGGATTTTTTATAAGTAACTGTTCTTTGTTCTTTATTTCTACTTCCATTTCAGCTCTTTTCTTTTGTCTGTTTAATTTATGTTTAGAGTTCATATGAATAAGTACCCCTCTCATATATGCCTTACTCGCGTCCCACACAATTTCAATAGGGGTACCCTTATTCAAATTCATTTCAAAAAATTCTTTCATCTGCTTTTTAAGTTCTATTATATTCTTTTCATATCTAAACAAATTTTCATTTACTCTCCATGATCTTCTCTCACTCTTCCCCATCTCAATTTCTATCCATACCGAGCTATGGTCAGTTAAAGTCCTTGGAAAAATCTTTGTTTTTTTCGTTTTTACAAGTAGATCAGATGATAATAAAATAAAGTCAATCCTAGAGAGGGATCTGTGTCTGTCTGAAAAAAAAGTAAAATCCAAATCTTTTGGGTTGTGTATTCTCCAAATATCTTTTAATTCCAAATCTTCTTTCATATCAAAAAAAGCAAAAGATGGAAGAGCAGTCTAAGCAGCTGGAATTGGAGGCAATGGAAATGCAGCGAGATACAGGAGGATTTCTGGATGCGCCCCTGCTAGACTTTCTTTCGGAAATTGTAAATCTACCACCCAAGACTACAAGAGAATTGGCTTTGGATCTAGCTCGGATGTGTGAAGCTAAAGATCAGCGCATAACTCGAGCAGTCTCTAAGCAAATCAAAGAAAAACAACAACAGGAAAGGCTTAAACCACAGCAATATAAGAAAGGAGTTAAGGGCAATATACAAGAATCTGGAGCCATGGGAGGAGCAAAACCGAAGACTACCGATTCGGAAAATCTTCAGCACGAGCTCTTGTCACTTCAAGAAAGTCTACATGACGATTAAATTTTTATCTTGGAATGTGAATGGATTAAACTCACTACAGAAAAGGAAGAAAATAGTTAACTACTTCAGACAATTTAATAATGATATAATTTGTTTACAAGAAACTCATATTAGAATACAAGATCAAAAATACCTGATAAACTCAAGATTAGGAACACATTTTATAACTTCGAATCTGGAAAAAAAGAATGGTGTAGTAATTTATATAAATAAAAGACTGTCAGCTAAAATTATAGAAGCAGATGACTGTGGTAGGTTTATAGCAATCAAACTCTACACAGCAAATGGTCCAATTCTGGTGATTGGAATTTATGCTCCTAATCAACAACAAGAAAAATTTTACAGAATTTTGCATTCTAAAATATTGCAATGGGACTATAGATCTATTCTAATTATGGGAGATTGGAATGGAGTAATTGATTCTAAAATAGACAAAAAGAGCTCGGCAAAGTCAAGGAGGGGACAAATTCTTAATGACTTGATTCCTAGCTACCTCCTGAAAGGATTTTATCAAGATCCCTTCAGTAAATAGATAAGAAAGAATCAAATGATCAAAATAGATGTCAGAAGGAAAAAGGAGGTTGGGTTCTGAACACATGGAACACCCCCCCCCCCTCCCACCAGTCTTACCAGTCTTGTGAATCAACAAAAAGGTTTGGGAGATAAAATAATCCTAAGGCCCACACACTCTGAATTATTTTGGATTTGGATTTGGCAGCACCTGCCCCTTTAGTTAATGCCTGGCAGCCTAGTAGAAGAGGACAAGAGGCAGTGTTGTGGCCCGTCAGCGAGGCCTGTGCAGCTAGTAGCTGATTCCGACTGCAAGGAGGCTGGTATGGTGCTATGCCAGCAGCCTGTGCAGCTGGTACTCAAGTCAGACAATGAGGAGGCTGGAGAAGATATGCCAGAGGCGGGGATTCAGCCAGGGCCTTCAGAACCTCCAGAAGCTCCCATAAGTGAAGAAGAGGAGGAGCCGCTTCTTGATGCATGGGCACGCAGAGCTGCCAAAAGGCAGGAATGGCTCCTCAGGAGGAGGTCTCGAGAGTAAGGCTTGGGGCTAATTGGCCACTCCCTTACCCTATTTAAAGAAGGACGACGACTGAGGCAATTTGCAGGGAACAACTTCGTTCACATTCCTTTGTGTCGACCTTAGTTCTCTTATCGGTTTCCTGCAAATTGCTTCTGGGCATTCTGCCAACCATAGTAAGATTATGATTATTTATTCTTTAAATTCCTGTAGGCTTTAATGAGGTTAATTAACAGCATTTGTTTGTAAAAGACTGATTTAATTTAGTAAACTAAGGTTTGTACGGACTTTGTGTATGCTGCGTTCTTTGGGGTCTGTAGCTGGGGCAGAACAGGCAGGGATGAATGTGTGACTGATTTTATTTTTATTTTATTTCGAATTTATATACCGCACCTTCTCCCGAGGGACTCAGGGCGGTGTACAGCCAGATAAAAACATACAATACAAACATTAAAAACAATTAAAAGAATATATATTAATTTGGCCCCAGTTTAAAATGACAAACCAATTAAAAATATTTAAAAATATGTTAAGCCAACCCAGCTTGATGAAAAAAAGAAAGTTTTAAAGGCACGGCGGAAGGCACCAAGGTCTTGGATTCTCCTTATCTCTGGGGACAGCTGGTTCCATAGGGTAGGTGCCCCCACAGAGAAGGCCCTCCCCCTGGGGGTCACCAGCCTACATTGTTTGGCTGATGGCACCCCGAGGAGGCCCTCTTTGTGGGAGCGCACGGGTTGATGGGAGGTTGTCGGTAGCAGCAGGCGGTCTCGATGATAACTAGGTCCTAGTGCCATGGAGCACTTTAAAGGTGGTAACAAACATCTTGAAGCGCACCCAGAAGACCACTGGGAGCCAGTGCAGCTCGCGCAGGAGCTGTGTTATGTGGGAGCGCCATGCAGCTCCCGTAATTACCCCCGCGGCCGCATTCTGGACCAGTTGGAGCCTCTGGGTGCTCTTCAAGGGGAGCCCCATGTAGAGAGTCTTGCAGTAGTCCAGGTGAGAGGTGATGAGGGCATGAGTGATTGTGCATATGGAATCCCGATCAAGAAAGGGTCGCAACTGGCGAATCAGGCGAACCTGACAAAAGGTCCCCCTTGCTACAGCGTCAGATGTTCCTCCAAGGGCAATTGCGTATCCAGGAGGACTCCCAGATTGCGCGCCCTCTCCGAGGGGGCCAAAGACTCACCCCCAATAGTCAGCGATGGAGTCAGCTGACTATATCGAGATGCCGGGAACCACAGCCACTCAGTCTTGGAAGGGTTGAGCTTGAGCCTATTCCTCCCCATCCAGATCTGCACAGCCTCCAGGCACTGAGACATCACTTCAAGGGCATCGTTGGGATGGCCTGGGGTGGAGATGTACAGCTGGGTGTTATCAGCGTACTGGTGGTACTTCACCCTGAAGCCACGGATGATTTCATCCAGCGGCTTCACATAAATGTTGAACAAAAGGGGCGAGGGGACCGACCCCTGAGGCACTCCACAAATGAGAGGCCTCGAGGACGACCTCTGCCCCCCTGCCAACACAAACTGCGACCGGTCAGAGAGAAAGGAGAACCACCATAACACGGTGCCCCCCATCCCCAACTCTTCCAACCGGTGCAGCATGATACCATGGTCGATGGTATCAAAAGCCGCAGAGAGGTCTAACGGCTAGAACAGAGGAGCAACCCCTGTCCCAAGCCCTCCAGAGATCATCTACCAATGCGACCAATGCCGTTTCCGTGCTGTGCCCAGGCCTGAAACCCGACTGGAACGGATCCAAATAAGACGTTTCCTCTAGGAATTGTGGAAACTGTCGCGCGACCACACTCTCAACAACCTTCGCCACGAAGCGAAGGTTGGAGAGAGGACGGTAGTTGGCCAATACTGCCAGGTCCAGGGAGGGCTTCTTGAGGAGAGGCCTCACCACCGCCTCTTTCAAGGCAGTGGGGAAGTGACCCTCACTCAACGAAGCTTTAATAATTCCCTGGAGCCAGCCTCGTCTAACCTCCTGGGAAGCCAGTACTAACCAGGAGGGACACGGGTCCAATAAACATGTGGCCGCACCGAGTCTCCCCAAAATCCTGTCCACATCATCCGGAGTCACAGAGTCAAACTCTTCCCAGATAACATTCTCAAGACTGTTCCTCGTCACCCTGCCCGAATCTACCCAGTCAGAGTCCAAATCCCCCCGGATCTGAGCAATTTTGTCATACAGGTATTGTCCGAAATCCTCAGCCCTACCTTCCAGGGGGTCCTCCCGCACTCCCGGATGGAGCAGGGAGCGGGTCACCCTGAACAGGGCGGCCGGACGATTCTCTGATGACGCAATAAGAGCAGAAAAGTAATTAAACTTTGCTGCTTTTATCACCACTAGGTAGGTCTTAATATGCGACCTTACCAGTGTTCGGTCAGATTCAGCGAGACTGGCCCTCCAACCGCTCTCTAGGCGTCTTTTCTGGCGCTTCATCTCCCTCAGCTCCTCGGTAAACCAAGGAGCCACGAGGGATCGGCACCGGGTCAGAGGCCACAGTGGCATGACTCGATCCAAGGCCCCACCGGCCGGCCGATCCCAGGCAGCCACCAGGTCCTCGGCCGAGTCATGTGCCAGATCCTCAGGAAGTGGCCCAAGCTCCATCTGGAATCTATCAGGATCCATCAGGCTGATGAATTGTGCTTGATAACCAGTAAAGTTGCATTGTGATTTTTACTTATTTATTAAATTTATTTGTTGTCCATCTCACTCTGAAACATGATTCTGGCATTTTGAAGTCATTAGACTTCTGTATATTGTATCGGAGCCTGATGTGCCTCAGTGTTTGAAAGTGTGTTTGTGTATTCCTAATTATTTCCCAACTGTTGGCCAGTGCCATTTGTTTAAAAATAACAGAATAACAGAATTGGAAGGGACCTTGGTGATCTTCTAGTCCAACCCTCTGCTCAGGCAGGAAACCCTATACCATTTCAGGCAAATAGTTGTCCAATCTCCAAATGCTCCTTATATGGAAAATCCAGATAATTTGGGGGGAGCGGGGGGCTGCAAGATCGACATCCCTCAACAGGCTGCATGTGCAGAAGTGAATGAGCATAAATGTGTATGTAATACAGGCAAGAGCAGCAGTGAGACCAGTTACAGCAGCAAGCATGCCTGCCTCTTACAAAAGGCTTGATCTGATCGATTACACTTGATGTAATCCAGGAATGTTTCAAAGCCTGCTTAGCTTGTCTGTCTGGCCATGGAGATATTCTGTTTGACCTGAGGCTTGATTGTGCCAAACTTTTGTGGTCTTGTTCTCCTGTCTCCCTTGATTTCAACTTTACCTGTACTGCTGTCACACCCATAAGCGATAGCCACTGGTGGAATAAGGCACATTTCATGAGCAAGGAACAAGGAATGTATGTAATAAATCAAAATAGGTCTAGCAATATATAGGCTAGAGGGGAAGTAAATGGATTAGAAATCAAGACATTTTGCAAGGGGGCACAAATGGTCATTATCATACCTTTGAACATCACTAAAATGGAAGATACCTGCCACTGATACATGTAAAAAAATACCTAGTATAATTACCTACTCTGATCCTTGAGGTATCCAAAGCTTTATGGCTGTTTAAAAAGAAGGTTTGTTCCAGAGATATATGGCATGCCCTCAGAAATTTCAGATGCTATTAATTCCTCTTACCGTAGGGAAGGTAGTACAGTGCTGTTTAGCTCATAACTTGTAAGTTTTATTTTGACTCTAAAACTTCTAGAAAATCAAGGCACAAGGTTAGTAGGCTCAGAATTTAATGTACCGTGGGAGTGAATTCCCCCCTACCGCCACAAAAAAACATCTGATGGTAAAAGAAACAAAAAATGCCAACTAGTTCAAAAGTTATAATTCTGTGGCATTCAAGTTTTAAAGAAGATCCTGGTAGTATGCATAGCAGAAGCAGGATGACAGTTTAGACCTTCCTGGTTATATTATGGTTTTGATCAAAGAAGATGATAATTCTGGTAACAGCTTTTTTAGAGGATTGCAAGCTATTCATATTACTTGCACGCAGGTATTTTCAAAGTTCTCTTGGTTATGTTAGGGATTTAAAAAGGACAAGCACACTAGTTTAAATATAATCAACTGTATTTTTTAAGATGTTCATTTTTTAGAATAAAGTCTAAAGATCTTGTTAAGTGTTTCCTTAGTTAAGTATTCTCCCAGAAACCAAAGCCCTTTAACCCACCCCCCTAAATGTATTCAGTAGATATTCACTAATATTTATTATCTAATGCTTAGCCTTATTTTTGTCTGATAATTGTCCACATTTTATGGTGTAGAAGGTCTCCATCTGGAGAGAATATGGCCTTGGGGAGCACTGAAGGGTGCAAAAATCAGTCAAAAAGGTCAAATACGACTGTGAGCTTTGGATTGTCCATCCCTGAATTAGAAGGACTTCAATATGGCACCTCCACAGAGATCGACTGTTGTGTTCTTATCCTCAGGAAAATCCTGCATACTCTTCACTCAACATTACTAAGACTGAATGGTGGCACATTCTTCACTTTCTGGGAGTACACTGTCCAAATTAATCTTCTGGAGTAGATTGATAGCAGTAAGATAAAAACTATTAACAGTTAAAAACACTCATATCTTATCTTGAAGACAACTGTTCTTAGGATTTTGAAGTCATCTTTCCTATGCTAACAAACTAAAAACAATGACAAGCAACCTAACAATACTTTATGTACTTTCACATGGATTCATAACTATTCTGATGTTGGTCAGACCGCCTGCTATTGTGTAAGTGGTGAGAGGCACACAAAATTTTTGACGAAATTTTGTCAGGAAGGAATATGTGAAAATCCTAAACTCACATGGAAGAAATGATGCCTTCTAAATGCTGAAGGCAGACACTCGGGGAGCTGTCACAATACAAAAGTGATATAATGTGCTCTATTAGTTTCAGCTTGTTGTTTTATTGTGAAGCATGTTTTCAGAGGGGAATGTTAATCTGGTCTTCTGGCATCCATTGTTAATTCCATGAAAGACTTTACCAACCACAGCTGCATTGCAGCCTTTGTTTGATCTGTTTTCCTTGTAAGCTTTCCCAGTTTCCATTCTGCTGTAATTAGAAGACAAGCAAAATCCTGTATATAATCGGCTAGCATTCCCTAAAGAGAAAATAAAAGAGAGAAAAGGTGCAAGGAAATCTTGAAACACATTGAGATGCATAAAAAAACAGGACATCCATTTTCAGTTGTGCTAGGGGTCTGATTTATTATTCGTAGCACCCTGACAAACATGAGCAAAGCTCATTGAATTAACATGTATCCAACATTTCATCCTTTAGCGATTTATGCTGCAGTCAGTTTTAGGAACCGAGTGTGACTATCCATGTTTGGGAATCTTGGCAAGAGACTATGTACAGGACATGGTTTAGAGCTCTTCAGCTGTATCACTGGGCAGCCCCTCATTAGAAAATAATGTAAGGCTTGAAATGTAGTTCAGACTTGCAGCACCCCAAATCAATATGAATTAATAGGTGAAAGAAAGGTGAGAAAAATTAAATAATGGAATTCACATGACACTACTAAGATCTTCAGAAACGACCTCACGTGCGTGTCTAATCTTTTTTAGACCTTAAAAAATTTAGAGGAGATCACAAGCTGTTCCTCACTATACCATTTGTTTATCACAAAATGTATAAGCTGCCTTTTAATTTCTAAGCAAGTTCTCTTTGTGCCTTATAAGTACTCCAAAATCCTAAATGATAAATTGGATTTTGTGAGGTATTACTTGAAAAAAACCACCCAAAAATTGAATTGAAAATTTTACTTATGGCTTATTTTTCCATCCGCTTGTAGCTTCTTCCCTCTATTCAAGGTATAAATCTCAGATAACACAGATTGGTGCAATATAATTCGAACAGGACAACGTAATGTTCGTTTTCTTTTCTTTGCCTTTTTGCATTTCTCATCTGCTGTAATTAGATGTCATGTAGAATCCTATATATAAATGCTTCTCCCTTAACGGAAAATAAAGGACAGAAAATGAGCCAAGGGACCTTACAGTGTTAAAACACATTTCTTCTGAGATTAATAAACATAATACATTAATTTGCAACTTATTAACATTACAATCATGTTGCAAAATGAATTGCATCAGCAATGATTCTGGGGAGTGGGAGCTTTCAAAACTAGCATGATCTTTTGTTTTTTGTTTTTTAAAAATAGTAAGTTAAAGAAAGGATAAAGCAGAAAAGATGCCTTGGTAAAAAATTAAAGATTTTTGGGGATAGCTTCATGAAGCAGCATTAGCTCTTCATCGGAAGAGTGAAAGCTAGCACCTGCCATTCTTGTGGATTTTTCCAGACATTGGCAGTTTGTTTAGTAAACTTGCTGACAAAAATGCAGTTTAGCTTCTGCTGAAGTATATCAATGGAACATAATGCTTTGGAGATTTATTTAATTATCAAATTTATGTGGCTGCCCATTTCACAAGAAGTGAGTGGGCGATACACAATAATCAAGTAAGAAACAACACATACAAAATAAGCATTTAAAAATAAACCTTAAAAATTAAGGTTTATTAAAATTAAAATCTACAAATCCCAGGCAGAGATGGCGTGATTATATTCACCTCAATAGCGGAACCATCTAAACATGTCTCCAGTTCTCTCGAATCCTAGAGCTGGTGACAAAATCAGGTAGGTCTTAATAGCAGCTCTAACCTGTATTCAAGTTAAGTTTGTCCTTGGTTTAGTGCCAACAGTGCTTCAGGTGGCTTCTCTCATTTCATCTCTCTCAATTCTTCAAAAACCATGGGAAGCAATGGGATCCCCGAGAGATCACATGGGGACCATCTGATCCATCACCTTAGCTGTCTCATTGTTCCAAGTGGTAACCAAGACTTCAGATGGACTATGCAGCTCCCTCTGAAACCCATCCAGAGCCATCAGTCTCTTGAGGGCAGACCAATATAATGAAGCTATCCTTCCTGCAATGGATAGTGGTACTAGAGTAGGGAATCCCATGGAAATGGACATGATCTGACCATGACAAGATAATAAAAGTCCCCCCAATTTCAGATCACATAGCCACTACTCTGACAGTAACACAGATCTGGAATGTGACCACTGGCCTGTGTTGGATTTTGGATGATCTGGGATGGGCTCAAGGCTGTCATTCCTAGGGGAAGCAGATTAAAGTTCCCCAGAACCATAAGTTTAGGGAAACCCACTATTAACCTAGTCAAGGAATTTGGGCAGGGAGGTCATTATTTAGCAGGGAGGCTAGTACAAGAGCAACAATCCCAACTGATCCCTCAAGCCCAACCAAATGAACAAGATCTCATCCAGTGTCCTGTGGCACAGTTCCCCTGAAAGCCATAAAGGATTCTCGGTAACAATCACCACACCCTCATCCCTGTCCTCCATCTCATCTAATGATACCCATCTGGATCGGGTGAAATTTGGCAGGTTCTAACAGGTTCTGGAGAACCGGTAGCGGAAATTTTGAGTAGTTCGGAGAACCTGCAAATACCACCTCTGGATGGCCCCAGAGTGGGGAGGGAATGGAGATTTTGCTGTATCCTTCCCCTACCATGCCCATCAAACCACGCCCACAGAACCGGTAGGGAAAATTTTTGAATTTCACCCCTGAGCTGGATATATTTTGAAATGGCAAACTGGACTTACTTAAGTTAGCAAGAATTCAACTGTACAATCCAAAGGTCAGCTAAAAGAAATGGCCCAGAAGGGTGACAGCAGGAGCTTGGGAAATGAGAAAAGATACAGACTACATATTGGAGCCTGGAAAGTAAAGGGAAATAGTGCAACTAGCAGGGTTGCACCTAAAAACACATGAACCAAATCTACAATTAAGGATTTGGCTTGCCAATATTATATTCCAACACTTATTTACATCTTCAGTAGCTACGATTACATATTACTATGCTGGTCAATGACAAAAATAAAGATTTTGATTTGATTACTTCACCATAAGATAAACGTTGAGGTAGGAATTGGGGATATCATATGGACAGCAGTAAGGAGATTTGCAGGTTGGTCCTATTGAATTAATGTTTGCACAACCAAGGCCTCAGAATTACCAGCTGTCACAGGAATAATAATTCTCCAAATATTTGTTTATTGCCTCAAGGATGTCACAGTTAAGCAGACAAATCAGTATTTATTCAACAATTGCAAATCATAAATATTTGATTAAATGTGCCTCCCCAACAAACAGGCTCAGTGAAGGACCCCTAATACAAATTAATACGAAACTTTTCTGTTAAAGAACACAATCAGTGGTGGGTTGCTCCCGGTTCGCACCGGTTTCTGCGAACCGTTGGTGAAAATTTGGCCAAGGTCGCAGAACCGGTAACGGCCAGCTGGCCACGCCCCTGAACTGGTTTCCCCGGTCGCTTGCCCCGGCCACCATGCTTGTTGCTGCCATGTTCTTCACACATGTGCATCCCATTGCCTTGCAAGTCCAATGGGATGCACATGCACGAGGAACATAGCAACAGCAGCACTTTTTTTGCTGGTATGTTTTGGCGGCCTGCAGAGAAAGCGGCTGCCAAAAAAGCCTTTTTGGAGGCTTTTTTGCCTGCTGCTTTCCAGCAGTTGCAGCTGGCTGGGGGCTGCCGAAAACTACAGTCAGCTTGCCTTCCGGACTGTGGACCAGCCGTGGAAGGTAAGCACCCTAAACAACGAGGCGGTGGTGGGGGAGGAAGGCGGGCAAGTAGGCCTGGTCATGGGGATTTCCGGGACGCCCCTCCGCTGCTCCCGCACCACTGATGCCCTGCAGCGGCAAAAGCGCAGGAAAAGTCCCTGGGAGTTCCAGGACTCCCTGCAGCCCCCGCCGCCACTTTGCCCCCCCCCCCAGCTGACGATCTCAGCTTGGATCTTCAGAGCCACTTAAAAGGAAAAAAGTTTAAAAGGAAAAAAGTTTTTTTCTTATAAATGGCTCTCACAATCCCAGCTGAGTTGCCTGATCGGCAGAGGGCTTTTTAAAAACCCTCTGCCAATCAGGCAACTCAGTTTAGATCATCAGAGCCATTTAAAAGAAAAAAAGTTTTTTCTTTTAAATGCCTCTCAGGAGCCAAGCTCTGACGATCCCAGCTCAGTAATCAGGCAACTCAGCTGGGATCGTCAGAGCCTTTTGAAAGCATTTTTTTTACAACCTCTTCACCAAAGAGGTTGTAGAAAAAATGGTTTTAAAAATTAAAAAAAAAATTGGCCATGCCCACCTAGTCACATTACCCCACCACCACCACCAAGCCATGCCCACAGAACCAAGCCATGCCCACAGAATCTAAAAAATTTTTTAGATTTCACCACTGAGTGTGGGAGAGAGAGTGAAAGAAAGAAAGAGAGGGAGAGAAAAAGAGACAAAATGAGAGAAAGAGAAAAAAAGAAGGGAGAGACAAGAAAGAAAAAGAAAGAGAAAAAGAAAGAGAGAAGGAAAGGAAGGGAGGGGAAAAAGAATGAAAGAAAGAGACAGAAAAAATGAAGGAAGGGAGAGACAGAAAGAAAGAGGAAAGAGGAAGGGAGAGGGAAAAAGAATGAAAGAAAAAGGCAAAAAACAAAGGAAAGAAGGAAGGAAGGGAGAGACGAAAGAAGGAAGGAAAGAGGAAGGGAGAAGGAAAAAATGAAAGAAAAAGACAAAGAAACGAAAGGAAGGAAGGGAAAGAAAGGAAAGAAAGGGAGAGAGAAAAGAAAATCAAAGACAAAGACAGAAAAAAAAAGGAAGGGAGGGAGGGAGAAACAAGAAAGAGAAAGAAGGAAGGAAGAGGAAGGGAGGGAGAGAGAGAGAGAAAAAAGGAAGGAAGAGGAAGGAAGGAACACAAACCCTGGCACTAGATGTGGCTTCAGAAGACACTTTGAAACAGGACAACAATCTAGGGCTGGAAGGGACCTTAGAGACCATCTAGTCCAACCCCCTGCTCCAGCAGGAAACTTTACTGGATTATTTTGGTGCCTCTAACAGAGAAGAAAATTGTGAGAAAGGAGAAGTAGTTTACTAGGACAAGGCTGCCATGCAGGGAAAGGCAGACATAGTCCTTGATTTATGACCAGAATTGAGCCCAAAATTTTTGTTGCTAAGCAAGAGTATCGTTAAGTGAGTTTCACCACATTTTACTCAATCCATGATCTCTCCTGGCTCTAACAGTCATGTGCAGGCTAGGGAAGTGAATCTGAAGGCGTGTGTAATGTTCTAAATGTACAGAAGTTATAGTTAAATGTGTGGCAGAAAGTGGACTCTGGGTATGTTTTTTAGAAGAGGTGTGTATGTGTACACACACATACAGTATATATAGTAAATGTATCTTTTTGTGTGCCTATACACTATACTATGTAATATGTATGTACACATTTGGCATATGTACATAGGATTAAATAGTATATTTTGGATGTTCAGTAGTAGTAAATAAATAGACAGGGAAATTGTATCTCGTTGAGGCCTTTGAGGCGAGGAGAGGCCAGAACCCTAATCATAACCCTTGACATGAGTGACGTCAAGCTGGCCACGCCTACCCAGTCACATGACCACTCAGCCACACTCACACAGTCACATGGCCACCAAGCCACGCCCATCAAATAAGCCATGCCCACAGAACCGGTAGCAAAAATATTAGAACCCACCCCTGAACACAATACCCAACTGAGCCATTGTTTCCATGGTGAAATCAGGCTTTCACAAGAAGTAACAGTTTTCACTATTGACATTTTATGTTTCAAGGCTCCCCCAACTGCCATGAATTTATTTTTTACATTTATAGAACTTATATCTGGAGTTAGCCTAACTGACACCATCTTTTAATTCTTGAATGCTGCAAATCTTGAAAGCTTTGGGCAAAGCCTTGCAAATTGCCTTTGATCTCCTTCCTTTTCCGAGTAACATGAAAGAAGGCCCTTCCAATGTAGAGATGAAATTAACAAAGAGTTGCCCTTTGCAAGCTTAACCTTTATAAGGAAAGGGGCTTTGTAGAGACGGAAGAAATCTTAGTTTCAACACTGCTTTTCGCAGGGATTTAAGTACAGTTGGCTGAACTCACTCATCCAAGCTGCTTAGCTTTCAACTATCTTTCTGATGTTTTTTCACTCTGGGCAGCCTGCAGAAGACCCACCAATAATTTCTCTTCTGTAGACATTTAAACAGATAGATTAAAAAACAAAAGTACCGAATATCTGCCCACAAGGGACATCATAAAACCAATCTGACTTTCATAGGATTATGGAGTATACAATATACCTACAATCCAATTAAAATGAATAATAGGAATGGAAAGCCCCCAATGAAATGAGCTAACACAAAAAGCCGGGGGAGGGGGAGGTGTACAGTTCTGTAAAAAAAAAAAATGACCTAAATTTCCTCTCTTAGCCAGCTTTTAAAATCCAGAAGCCCAACACTCTTTTACATTGGGTTGCCCCAGTGGATAATGACTTAGTAGTTTGCTTACAATATATAGACCCTGGACTAATTCAAAGCCCCAACAGATGAGTTGTTTTGCTTCAGGTAGGCCAGGCCAGGAAACAGCATAGAAATTGTTAGACTTTATATACTTCATAAAATATAATATGACTGTTGTGGCTCCGTTGCCTGAGCCTGGGCTATCGACAGATGCAGACTCTGAGAGTGAGGGAGAGGAGTTGGCAAGGCCTCCCTCTCCAGGACCCTCCTTTCTGCCAATGCCTCCGGAGGACACCAAAGGCCAAAAGATAGGCTCAGAGCCAAGCACGTCCCCACAGCCACAGGTGGACAGCGACGAAGAAGATAAGTGCTGGCTGGACCCTCGCCAGAGGCGCAGGGAGAAGCGTGCACAGCAGAGGGGAAGGCGTGCCAGAGATTAGCTGTCACTGGACCACACCCCACAGGGTATAAATGTGGGTGTGGTGGCCGGTTCAGTTTGTGACGAGCAAAAACTGGAAATAATCCATGATCTCTGCGTTACTGGACTTTGCCTGCTTTATCGGACTGCATTTGGATTAATCCTTGTATTGTTGAAACTCTGTCTGTTTTATTGGAATGCTTGCAGTCTAATCTTTGTTTTGTGTGAGTAAAGTCTGAATTGGCAGCTAGCCACTGGGTTGCTGCCAGCTTTATCTTCAAAGAGTTTTGTCGTGTGGCTTATTAATTCCGGGCCGTCTGTGGGGGTGCGTGTGTGGTACGGGGACAGAACAATGATAACAGGAGAAGATAAGGGAAAGCCGACTCCGCTGGCATGGACAGCACTTTCCACCGTGGCCAAGACTGCCTACCAACTAAAAGTCAATGGCTGATGATCTCGCAGGGGTCCAAAACAGAGATGGCAAGACACCATCAACAAAGATATGCAAGTCAGTTCCTCCCCATCACCTTCTGAGTCCTCTTCCTCTGTTAGGACAGGCTCGGGAGTCGGGGTCACAACAATCAGGATACTGCAATGGCCAGAACTCCAAAGACCTGGAGCACCATTTGTTCAGTAATCTAAGGACTACCTGTGTGTGTGTGTGTGTGTGTGTGTGTGTGTGTGTGTGTGTGTGTTTCAAGGTGGCATAATATTGAATTTATTCCACAGGTTTTCTGGACTGATGATGATGAAGATGATGATAATGATGATGATTTTTAATGGCTTACATGTACGTTCTCCGTACTATGGACGTTTTTTCTTTTTAATGCATACTATATTGAGAATGTTGTTGCTAATACGTCTAGTATAAGGAAATAACTGAGATGAAGAAATATTATTTTTCCTGAAATGAGAAGAAGGTACCTGAGATTTCCTGTAGTTGCCTAGCAACTATACGGCCCCCATTCCCTCCCCCACATCATCTGTCAGGATTTTGAAGGAAAGGAATGTAACACTCTTACCAAAGTTGAACCAAGGAATGTACAGTATCTGGATGGACCACTGGCAATTTAGGTGTGGTTCCCTGGCCTACTGTAATAAAGTATATACTAAACTGTATAATACATTGTGTTAACTGTTAACTGTGTTATACATATGTATATACATATACATATTATACATATGTTGCAACATATGTATATGTATGTATATACAGTACATATGTTGCATGTTATACATATGTAAAGGAACATACAGTCAACCTTGGAAGTTTCCCAAATAATTTGTTCATGGATAGATCATTTTCACTGGGGAAGGGAGGTGGAAAGTAGGAACCATAATGGCCAAAGTTGGTAGACCTGATCAGATTCTCAAAAAAGAAAAAAGAAAAAAGAAGAAGAAAAAGAAGTTTAAAAAAATAAGAAACATTGATCCATATCTCGTATGGGAAAAAAATGTAGAGAAGAGAAAATTGTGGAACAAAAGTTATAAATGGTCTTAGCGTAAATTTATCAAGAAATCATTATTTTTCCTTCAATGAGGAAAATGGAAGGTAATGATAAATTTAGGTCAATTTGATTGCAATGTCTTCTTACTCCTTTTCTGCCCTTTGTATAACACTATTTAACTCAAAACAGAATAAGGGATGTGGGATATACTTCGCTGTAGCTGTTGTTCCTATCATCTATTAGTATATTGGCAATAGCATTTTGCCTCACTCTTCAGGCCTCAATTTACACCCTTCAATATTATTGCGATAATGAGGAGGCTATTTTTTTTCTGCATTGTGTCATTTTTAATTTATTTCACTCTTTGTTGCTGCTAGACTTTTTGAGTATGCCTGTCAGATGGAAAGGCAAGTTATAACAGAGGTGTTATTATGACATGATGATAAAAAATAGATGTCTCTGTTAGGCTTATAGGCTAATTAAGCCCAATGCAAAAGGAAAAAAGACAGGAGGGAAAAGAAGAAAAAGAAAACAAGACAATTTGGGCACTAATTTCTTAATACTTGATTTATCAAGGCCAACAGAGGAGAATGGGCTGCTAAAGGACAAAGAACATCCTCATGGGAAACAGCTTTTTACTTGTAGGTTTTTTGGGGTTGATGGTCTGGGAAAAGATGGGGAAGATTGCCAATAAATAGGTTGCACAGTAAAATTGAAGGGAGATGAAAGTTCCTCACAGGTGCTCCTTATCTTCACAGAGCAGTTGGTCTCAATGACATCAAATCACGTTTAGGTGACATTGAAAAGCAGAAGATTCAGGACTTAGCTGGATCCTAGCCCATCACCTTTACTGCAAGTGAGTTGGGGCAGAAGAAAAAACTGAACCTGATTTAAAATCTTCAGCTTTATCAATTCTTCAGCTATCAGCCAAGGCAGAAGTTGCAATGGGTTGATGGAGACAATATAGAAGGATGCCCAATTAGCCAACATTTAATTTCAGGGTGGAAGTGATATAGGTCTCTGCACCCTAATGCCTCATGCCTTCCTCAAAATGATTCTTGTAAACCACTTGTTAATTACCGTATTTTTTGGAGTATAAAACGCACCGGAGTATAAAATGTACCTTAGTTTTTGGGGAGGAAAATAGGGGAAAAAATTTCTGCCTACCAAGTATTCATCTGGCTAGGCCCAGCACATTAGTTCGCTTGCTGGTTTTGAAGTTGGGGCTGGTTGGGGCTGTGCTTCTAAAGCACAGCTGATTGTCAGAGGGAGCAGCAATTAGAAAAGCAAGCAAAGCATGGAAGAACGCTTTGCTCCCGTTGGGGCTGAAAAACAACTTCAAAAGCACAGCTGATCCTCGGAGGGAGCTCCAGTGACTAAAGCAGGCAAAGCGCGGAAGGGGTAAGAGAAGGCAGCAGCTGTTTTAGGTAGTCATTTTGGGCACTGCACGGGGTTACATTCGGAGTACAAGACATAACCATGTTTTCAGCCTCTTTTAGGATTGAAAAAAGTGTGTCTTATACTCCGAAAAATATGGTGAATGGTTAGACACCTGGAGGCTTTGTTGGCCTGTATAGCAGGATTGGGAATGCAGCAGGGACAGTAAGTGGACTTCCACTCAAGCAATTTGAATGGTATTAAGCTATCCATCATTTTGGCAATTGATTTTCATGGATACAGGGAAAAGAATAGCTGAACTTCCATCTCTGCATCCCTATCAGCAACTGCAAGCATTAGTAATTAGACCAGTAATTAATTCAGTTTAGTATAAATACTGCCATTAATTACCAGGACTTTGGCTGCTAGGCTGAGAAGAAAATTTGTCTAAAAAGTCTAAAGAGACACACACATCCAAATGAATTTCATAGCACTGAAAACATCTGTATTTTGACTTCAAGTTCTTTAATCCTACGAAAGGATTTTTTTCTGAGGAATGTAATGTACACACATCACACACACAAAACCGCAGATCAAATTCACAGCTGAAAAAAGCTCATACAGTGTCATGAAAAATAATGCAGCAATGAAATCTTTTTGCCGACATGAAAAGTGATTGGAAAGAGTCTGTTTCAATATCAGATAAATTTCTTTTTCCATGAAAGAGTTCTTAAAGATCTTAAGAAATATATTCCTCTTCAGCATTTGGGGCTGAGGATGGGGTTGGGTAGGGGAAAGAACCCGTAACAATAGTCAAAGAAACCATGTAAAATGAGAAATGAAAACTCCAAAATCTTCATACGATCAGATTTTTCAGCTTTAGAAAGATCGTTATTCATTCTTTTAAGTTTTTCTTTTTAAAACTTTTAGCTGCAGTCTATAAAAGCATTACATCAATGACAAAAGCCAGATTTTTAAAAAATGAAGTATCATGTTATAGTACCAGTGATTCCAATCAATTTTTTTAAAAAAATTGGATGCCTCCTTGAAGCAGTTTGGAGATAATTACCCAACTGCAACTTTAAATCACCTCAGGGAGGCTTCCTAGGGATGATGGATAAATTTTGTGGGATTAAAATCCCACTCTTTTGGTGAGTGTCAAGTTGCTGAAAGCTTCATTTCTTCCAATCCAAAGAAACAGAAGGATGGGGATGCATGTCTTAACTTTATTGATCAAGGTTATGTAAAGAATACTGTGATAAAATCACCACTGTATCTATATTTCCTTTAGTATTAGTGTTTAAATAGAAAAAAATGGTTTCAGAATTTGTTTCAAAGATGAAAAAAAAGGTAATTTCTCATGAATGGGATATGGAGTTTTGTCTCTTATTTGGACTACAAGGAAGTCAAGGGTGGTATGAGTCCCCTGTCTTGTTCCATTATTGCTCCATAATGTGCGGCAGTCTCCCTGACTTTCTAGAAGTAGTAGTGGAAGACTGCTTCAGTCTTAAGGATGAAGATAAACAATCTTTTCATTGCATTTTGTGAAAAAGGAACTACTCATTTGAGCAAGGACTAATACACCAGTAATAAAACAACTAATATTAATTCTGTCCAAATATGATATATGAGGTGAACAATATTCTTTTTCCATTGAAATTTCCACCATTCCGTCATATAACATTCAAGTTTTGTATCTGTTTTCTCATACAATCTTTGTGTCAAGCTCCAAGGAAATCAGGACATTCAGACATTTCAAATGAGTTTAAAGATTTATTGCAAGATTACGCTATCTACATGAATCTGACCAACTAACAATCAAGGGAAATGAACGGGAGATAAAAGAGGCATTCAAGGTAGGCTGGATTTCGATCTCTTGCAGGCGCACAGGGACTTGTGACTCATGATGCATTTGACCCGTCCTTCGGGCTCAGTCTGGTCATCTCCTACACTTTGACCTGTTTAGGTTCTGAATATTTTATTAATACTTTATAAATTGTATCAGAAAATGTTCAATGTATTATGAATTTATAAGATTTCCATATTCAGTCAAATTTCTCTTCTCTTCTTTCCAGAATTCTCTTGTTACTGTGCTATTTATTTGGGAATGTTGGAACCAGCTGAGTGTGGAAGAACACTGTGTAATAAAAGACAAAAAAATCTTGTGTCCTGTTAATAAAAAAAGTATTGTAATCTAAAAAGATTATTGTCTCTTTATTGAGCAAAGTCCTTCATGCTTTCTTCATCAGAAAACTAGACATTCATTAATGAAGCAAGGTGGAGAGGGAAGTTAGGTGTGTTCTTTTCCTGTATTTATTTCAAATGTTCAACTAAATTTGCTTAATACTAGATAAACTCTTGAAAGTGATTATATAGGGCATTGCTATGTAATGAGACCATGCACAATAATTTTAGCTTTTTTGTTGTTTATAAATACTCTTTTTCCATGTAAAAAAACTAGGATACAACCCATGTTTATTTTTTAAAAAAATGCAAGTGGAAAGGTCACTCCAGTTTAACAACAAATATCATGACTGGCTCATACTCAGAAGATGGTCACCAGCTGAGTGGATTCAGCTGGAAGAGTTGCCTAGCAACCAAGAGAGACAGCTATTGCTGGCCTCAGGAGACAAAGAGGTGGAGCTAATGCCTTTCCCCCCAATGTAAGGGCCTGCTGCAAGGAAAGGCAGGCTGAACAAAGGCACTCAGCAAAACTATTGGCCAGAAAGAACTCTTCCCCAGTAAAGGAACAAATCTGAGACCCCTATATAAGGGGAGCTACATGCCACACAAATTTGTTGGTGACAACTCATCATTTACTTCACCGTCATGTTCCTCAACTTCATAGATGCATTGTTTGTTTTGTTTGAATATTTTTTTTAAAGTAAAGATAAGACTTGCCTGTGTATTTGATTCCCATGGATCAAGAGAGGACAGAAAGTCCTTTGATAGTGAATCTGGCCTTTCTGATTTATCTTATAGCCTTATAATTACTCTCTCAGTTTTAGGAAGAAAATAGAGGCAATCGATTTTTGAAAATATTGTCAAGAAACTGCATGGACTTATTCTTGCAATTACCAGCAGTCGAAGTTGACTGGGTGGGCCATAACATCAACAAATAATGTTTCTGTAGTGGACAGGAGTGCATTGTTTTAAATTACTTTTGTAACCACCCAAGTTAGGTTAGCTCTAACTAGTATATATATAGTCCACCTTCTTTTAAGCTCCCAGAGCAGAGAAATACAGATATTATGTCATGTTCCCATGTACAGGGAATTATGATACTCCTGGAGAGACCTAGGTAGGTTTTGAGGCTATTTTTACCTGTTTTGTTTTGAGGGAAGAGATTTCTCAATGAACAGTTAGCCCTCTTGGAGTGAGACTTACTTCCCATCATTTCCTACTGAAAATTCATAGGAAACTTTTGAATGGTTTGCCTTGAATTTCAGCAGCATGATCTTGCAGAATTACAAGCTATGGCTTGTTCTACCATTGTGGAAAGGTATTTAGAACAATAGATTTGGCTACTATTTGAGTGAATGTGGTCAGGCTTTCCCAAATATCCATGTCCAATTTATTTTGTACATACACGCTTTTCTAAAATTACTGAAGGAAATTTGTTTCTGGCTGTTTAAGAAAGCCCTGAAAACTCATTTACATATACAAGTTTTCCCCTGAATAAGTTTTATTGCTCCCTGTGACTCTCAAATCAGCGGACTTTGTCTCTTTAGGATACATGTTCTAACGTAGCAATATTTTTGAGCTGATGCTTTACCTTTGATATTTGATAGGTTAAATTAAAAATTAATAGCCTTTTATATGTGTCAACTTTCTTGAGAGAACATTTACCCTTGAAGGTGGCTTGGAAATATTTTACATAAGCACATCCTTTGTTAAACTGTGTTGGGGATGAATCTGTTGAAGGAGTGTCTGATTTTAAGATTTTTTGGGAGGAAGCTTCTGATGATAGTATTCTCTGAGTTATGTATTTCATTATGTATAGTTTATGGGTATACTTTGTATTGTTTTAAGGGGCTTCTGAGCCCCCAGGAAGAACATTATCTTCAACATATAGTAATTAGTGTGTGTGTGTGTGTGTGGGGAGGGTAGGAACATGCATATAGATCTCTTCCCAGTTTAGGAAGATGTCCTCCTTTCCTCTCCTGTCTTTGCACAAGTCTACCACATTTAGAAAAATGACCGTACCAGCAAAGTAGGGAAGAGAAGGGAAAGGAAATTTTCACTCAGTCCTCTTTTCTATAAGCAACTCTTAAAAACTAAACATCATTGTGATCATTGTCATCATCATCATAATCCACAACACCATTGTATTATGCATGGGAACAGAAGGATCTGATCAGGAGAGGAGCCTATGTATCTGTGGAACAGAAATTTTGCTCTTCGCCATAATTAAAATAGATGCAGGCTGATAATAAAGGCATTTATAAGATGAATTAATTAAGAGCACCTTAATTATTAATTATACTCGGCCAAAGTTGCTGAACTGTGAAGTCTGATTGAGATAACAGATTCAGGAGAGATTGAAAGGCAAAGTAGTTACGAGATCATGGGGAGATCATTGAGTTATACAGTAACTAGTGGTAATGAATGGATGAATCAAAATAACATTGGGCTGTAACCCCCTCCCCCAATAACCAGAGCAGCAACAACAAGAACACTATATAGCTTAAATAGCAGAAACTATTGCTGCCCTTTAAGTAGCCATCTGGATTTTCATAGACCAGATAAGTTACCCTTAAACCAGTGTTATCCATTTTACTATCTGTAAGGATTAGCAGACAATAGCATAGCTACTATATTGGAACTACAAAACTTTAGGTGGAAGCAAGGAATCCATACAGAACAATAGTTTCCTATTTTCTGGCACTCATCCATGTTTTACTGTAGCAAGTAACAAGATAAATTCGTGTTCGGATGGATGAAAAAGCATTTTAGATTTTGCAGGGCAGTAAACACATTTGAATTTTGAAAATATGATGTGAATGCTCTCAACAAATGAGCGGGAGCTGTTCTTTCATAACATGGCCCATTACAAAGCCATATCTACAAGAAGGTGACTAGTGAAGCTAGTCAACATATTGTCTTCATCTTTTTTCTGAACAGGCTGGACACGTTGGCTCACTTCCAAAGTCTCCATCAAAAAGACTAAGTCACCTGTCATTTTTATTTCTCAAGAGAGGCCTCAAATGTGTGGCTTACAGGAATTACTGAAAAAGAAAGATAATATGAGGGGCTGAAATTTTAATTTGCAGCATACTGCTTCACCTTTCCTTGTGAAAAAAGAATCAAATCATATAGGTCAGTTAGGTGTTGAGCAAGGTGTCAGTGGGCATCACGTTGTTCAAAATTAGTGGGTGAATATTGATATTGAACTACTTGGATCAATATAAATTTTAAATAGCCTAGAAGCAAAATTTAGTGCTTGAATGCTGAATCCTGAATATATGACAAAAAACTCGTGACATTTAAGGAAAAGGGGGAAAAACTCAAGTCACTGGAGGGTGAAGAGATATTAATTTTAAATTCATGATTGTTGCATGATTATACTTAAGCTATCATGTAGACAATTTTCGATATTTTCATTCCATGTGAGAAATTAAAACTCATCTTTAAGCCTGTAAACTCATCTTTAAGCATGGGAGACTCAGAAACTTCATGTAATAAGTAATGGGCATTTGCTTATCCATGAAAGAAACAGGAAGGAAGGAAGGAAGGAAGGAAACATGCATGGCTTCATGGGTTTATTAAATTTGTTTGCTGCCTATCTCACTGCGAGGAGACTCATTACATAACATGCCACCCTTTTCACTTGAAACCTATTGTTGTTATTGAAATTTATAGGGGAGGGTTTGTTTCTTTGTTTCAGCAAGATTTCTTCTAACATTTTTTTTTTAAAATTGCTTTGAGTTTCATTTTTTTTAAAAAAAATGTGGCAATAAGAGGCAAGCTGGCTTGATTTGAATTTCATATGAGAAGCCATGATTGTTCCGTACATATATCACAGCTCAGTGTAGAAGGAAGCACCAAGTGAACCTTGGTTTTATTTTTACATTTCTTATACCTGTGCTCTTCATCCTATAGCAGTCATAACTATTTCATAGAATTCTCAGCCTCTGAAATCTTGTGGTTTATTTTAATCCATTGAAAGTACATGATTTCAAACATCTGATAGACCGTCTGCTGAGGCTGCTTAGTATTTTTGAAAGTGTTTCCCAAAGAATACACTTAGCTTGCTCCTTTTTTCTTACTTCATATGTCTCTGATTGCAAACTTCAATGTAAAACATGGCTGAGAACTGAGAATCAGTCTTCTGAGAATCAGAGCAGGTGGGAATACTAAACTACAATGATTTCTGTCTCACCCACCTGCAAACAACAATGCCAACATGTTCTGACGTATCTATTAAGTGTCTTTGTAGTTGAGAAGCCAAAGGCATTCCATTTTTTTTTTTTTACATCTAACAATTCAGGATGTAACAAGTGTTTTTCCTTTAGAGAAAACAACTGTGGAGCATTCATAACAAGATTATTTTCTTTTTACTAGCCCTTCATTCATATGTTTCTGATGTCATTGTGGCTCCAAACATTCACAAGGCCTTCTCTGCACAGCATGTGGTCTTGATGGCCTCCTATCTAATGAAGTAAAAGCTCCAGGCTAGGTGTCATCTCCCTTTTTCATTTTGTTCCTGGTTCTTTTGTGCTGTAATCAAAGTGTCAGAGTCCATCAATATTTGTGCCGTTGCCATTAATCACTGACATTCCAGCCTTGCCTAAGAGCTTTCAGAAGAATGGAAGGCCTGTCCAAGATGGAATTTCAAAACCCTAAATAGGAGTGACACAAACCCCAAAGAGATGGTTTATCAGAAAAACTGGAAGCTTCTTTTTTTCAAAAGGATCTTCAAAATTTGCACCTTTGAGCTATCCAGTACTTGCTCAACACTCTATTAAACACCAAAATGGTAGGACATATGCTATAATGCAGCACATACAGGCTAGGACTCTATAATTGTGTCACAACATTCAGTGATGTCATGGAGCTGTCATCCCCCAGATGTCTTTTTGAGATTCCTGATAGATACGAAGGATACAGGATTGCACCTATATCTTGCTTCAAAGAATGAATGGACCCTTAAAACTTTGAAAGTCTTTAAGGCAGGAGTCAGCAATTCAGTAACCAAGGGTATCAGCGTGCCTGCTTGCCTCCCCCACACAACACAAAAAAATGTCTGCAAATTGCATAAAAGAAATTATAGTGTATGATAATGATTAAAGCTTAGATTGTGAGAACGCTGACATTTTGTGACAACGTACATAATTATAAGATCACCTTTAAACTTTTGAATGACAGATTTTTTTTTTTGTTGCAAATGTCCAGAAATCACATTTTTACATCTAAGTAAAACAAATTATTTGCAATAATCATTTACAAACTATCAGCAACCTCTAACGAGTTAGGTTTATCTGGAGATGGCTTAATTTTATAGAAATTCATTGAACCTCACAAAAGAAAGGGTCAGTTGTAAAATGGGTTTGTGACCCTTCTTAATCCAGAGCTACTTTAATTAATGTCAGAGGAAGAAAAGAAAAAAATGTTCAAAAGGATTATTTCCAATAATAAACAATAACATAACTAGTGTAGCTTTACTGGAGCATGCTTTTTGCAGTACTGTACTTACTAAACTGTAAAAGCCTCACCTTAATATATCAATCAAACAGGGATATGTATAGAAAGCCTCCTCTCTGTTTTTCTCTGAAGTAAAATGACTGCTGGCTATGCTCTCTCCATGAATGCTGGGAGGAGAGTTTGGGCTCAATCCACAATATCCCATGTCTTGTGCCATTCAAAGGAGCCATGCCTACCAAATTTATTACCGTAGCCAAAGTGAAATAATAGGAAATACAAGCTTATTGATCTTCAATTTGCAATTTTGTTCTTTTTGAATTGGGATCAGATTTTTATCTTCTGCTTAACTTTTTCCAATCTGCCATCTTTCCAATGTACAATCAGTGGTGAAATCCAATTTTTTTACTACTGGTTTTGTGGGCGTGACTTGATGGGCATGGTGTGGCTTGATGGGCGTGGCAGGGGAAGGATACTGAAAAATCTCCATTCCCACCCCACTCCAGGGGAAGGATACTGCAAAATCCCCATTGCCTCCCCACTCCTGGGGGAAGGATATTGCAAAATCTCCATTCCCACCCCACTCTGGGACCAGCCCAAGGTGGTATTTACCAGTTCTCTGAATTACTCAAAATTTCCGCTACCGGTTTTCCAAACTGCTCAAAATTTCCGCAACTGGTTCTCCAGAATCTGTCAGAACCTGCTGGATTTCACCGCTGTGTACAATGTCCATACCTCCCTGCAGTCCTAACCCATCTGTAGAATGTCAGGTTGATGTGGGATTGCCTAATCCAGTATTTCTCAACTTTGGTAACTTCAACTTCCAGAATTCCCCAGCCAGCATGCTTCTAGGAGTTGAAGTCTACAGATCTTAAACATGCCAAGATTAAAAAAACACTGGTCTAGATGATATGTCTATCAAAACATAATTATCCTTTGAATTTTACATCTGGTTATGTAACAGAATTCTTAGCATGAAACATTGTGGCAAAATATATACAGTGTAGCACAGTATGGAAGCAGGGTGGAAAAGATTTATGAATGTATGAAGAATACGAATAAACATACATGAAAGTGACAGGGGCTGAAATGTTCACTCTAGTTTGCTGGATCTCAGGTGCCTGCCACCTCCCTCTAGAATTTTTTTCAAGCAATAAAAAAAGGAGGCAATTAGATACTTCATTTTTTTCTATGTACATATCTTTACAAATGTCATTATGTGCAAATCAAAATATGTGAATGCCTTATTTTTACACCGAGCTTTACAGCTGAGTATTTTTCCTCATAATGTTTCATTTCAACCAGAAAAATATATTGAAGTGGGGAGGGGGAGGAAATGCATTATGAAAAGTGTTGAGTGAGCTTCTTGGTAAGGCAAGCATAATCACCATATAATGTGCAGTAGTTGACAATAGCATGTCAAAATTACACTTCTCCCTAACACATTATTTTTATTTATTAGCTGAGAATATGATTCTGCTGTTTAGCCAAATAGCAGTCCTTCCAAGCTTCCAGTTAGCATTTAAAAGCAGTCCAGGCTAATTATTTTGTCTGCCTTGCTCTGGGATTTCTCAGCTCTTTTGGATTTAAGATAAATGTAGTTGCTTTACAAAAATCTGAATCAGGTGATAAAAGATAAATGTTCTGCCTAGAATGATGGTTTTGTCTCAGGCAATACTTTTTTTGACAACTGATGCAGCACTTAAAAAATGGCAAAATGATATATCTAAGTTTGTATTGGAAAGGGGGAAAGCCACAAATTAAAAATAAGAATGCAAAGGAAAGTGGAGGATTGACTTTACCTGATTTGAAATGGAATTTTGCAACTTTCTATTTAGTTTGGATGAAAGAGTGGGTGCTGCTAAGAAATAGAAGGCCTTAGAAGTTAGAAGGGCATGATTTGAGATTTGGGTCACATGGATATGAATTTATAGTTTATGCTTTTTATAATTAGGATAGATTACAAAAAAATGGATCACAATGTAACTTTAGAGAAAGAGGTTAAAAGTATTATTGTTCTTATAACTTCTGCAAAGAAGATTGGAAACCACTTCTTTTTCTATATCCTTGTCAAATGGAAATCAGAAGATTCAGGCAGTTCAAATCAGAGGTGGGTCTCAACAGGTTCTGACCAGTTCTAGAGAACCGGTAGCAGAAATTTTGAGTAGTTCGGAAAACCGGTAGTAAAAATTCTGACTGGCCCCACCCCCATCTATTCTCTGCCTCCCAAGTCCCAGCTGATCAGGAGGAAATGGGGATTTTGCAGTAACCTTCCCCTGGAATGGGGTGGGAATGGAGATTTTACAGTATCCTTCCCCTGGAGTGGGGTGGGAATGGAGTTTTTACAGTATCCTTCCCCTGCCTCGCCCACCAAGCCACACCCACCAAGCCAAGCCATGCCATGCCATGCCCACCAAGCCATGCCCCCAGAACCAGTAGTAAAAAAATTTGAAACCCACCACTGGTTCAAATATGTATAAATATTTATTGCAAGCTTAAGCTCTCTACAAGAACCTGAGTTACTAATGGTCAATTGAAATGAGTGAGAATTAAGGAGGCATTCAAGGTGGGCTGGCCTTAGATTTCTTGTGGAAGCACATGGACTCATGACTGAAGACATGTTTGACCCCTCCTTCAACTCTTAAGTCCCCTTTTCTGATCAAGTCTTAAGACACCTTTTCTTTTTTTCTTCTTTTTGCTCTTTTAGTTTTGTCTAGCCAGTGGTACCAACCAAGTGGTGAGTTCTCCTTTACTGGAAATTCCTCAAAAAGAGACCAGAGAATCATCAGTCAGAGGTGCTTCAGTGGGTCCTGCATTAAGCAGGGCTGGGTTTGATGAGCTCTAATGTTCAATAATTTGATGATTCTGACCTATGGAAAACAAATCAGAGTTTGTATCCGTATCTTTCTACCATGCTTACAATGCCTTGCTTAGAAGGTAAAGAAAACTTGTGTATAATAGACAATGTGCAGCAAAATATGCAGCAATTTAGTAAAACATTTAAAAGCAACCAATATGGACTGAGATTTCTTCAATAACAAAAATCTTGCAAATCCTCAAGGATCCATACTGCAAAAGCTATTAATACCTTAAATGATAAAAGGAAACTCTACTCAGTGATTTCATAAAGAAAACAAAAAGCCTAGTAGAAAAGGAGATTTGAAGCAAAGAAAAATAAAATGGCACCAAGCCAGCTAAAAGTTATTCAGATCTTCCTCTTTCCCTAGGAAGGGAGAGAATGGAAGGAAGAGAGAGTGATCAGTATGTCATTGTTATGGTCCACAGATTTTCTTCTTTCAAATTTTTATACATTGAATATAGGTAGGTAGGTAGGTAGGTAGGGAGGGAGGGAGGGAGGGAAGAAAATATAAAGCCTGTTATTATCCCTGTTACTGCACAATGTTTGGATGATTCAAAAGATCTTTTCCTTTTTGATTCCTGCCCCTGCCCCCCGCATTTAACTTTACCTGCATTTTTAACAGCTTTTCCTAGATTTAGGAAGGTAGGTAGGTATTGTGGTTGTGGCCCATAGGAAATCCATATTATTGGCCAGAAACAATATTCTGTCAATTTTGAGTATTTTAAGTGATCAGTACAGTGTAGAGACCCTCTTGGTGTCCATACACTGGGCCTGGTGGCTCAGCAGACTGATAGCATTGTGATTAACACCAGCTGTCTGCAATTACTGCAGGTTCGAATCTCACCAGGCTCAAGGTTGACTCAGCCTTCCATCCTTTCTAAGGTAGGTAAATTGAGGACCCAGTTTGTGGGGCCAATAAGCTGACTTTGTATAAATATACAAAAGTATGAAGGCTATTGCTTAACGCATTGTAAGCCGCCCTGAGTCTCCGGAGAAGGGCAGCATATAAATTAAATTTTTTAAAACATGCACATAAATGCCCACAGAAGGTGAATACAGAGAGGCCAACTGACTAAACGTGTATTACAGTCATGATCTAAATTCTGCCTCTTGTGTACTTGCATACAGCATTGCAACAACTTGCATTCTGGCATCATGATGGACATGTCGTTTTGACATCACTGTGGCTCACCAGGAATGCCTAAGCTGTGCATAGTATTTACTCATTCTGAATTAGTTGAGGTGATGCCATTGGAGTAAAAAGATAAAGATTTCCCTGTCCAGTCATGTCTGACTTTAGGGTGAAGTGCCCATCTCCATTTCTTGGCAGAGGGAGCCAGTGTTGTCCAAAGACATTTCTGTGGTCATGTGGCCTATATGGCTATATGCCAAAAGTGCACAGAACACTGTTATCTTTCCACCAAAGTGGTACCTATTAATCTACTTGCATTTGCATGCTTTCACACTGCTAGGAGGGCAGGAGCTGGAACAAGGAATGGAAACTCACCCTCTTGCATAGTGCTTGGGTCTTGGTCCAGCTGACCAGCTCAGCATCTTTAACTGCTGAGCCATCACCCCCCCATTTTTTTTTAAAAAAACCACTGAGACTTATACTTATCTTGTGTCCACACTACAGTTAGAATGGCTTAGGATTTCATGTCGTCATCACAACCTGGGATTTGCCCCATTGATATCTGCCCCCATGCATGTAGCAGGCTATTACTCTGGATTTGCTATTCTATTTGGCTGCAGCAGTGATTTGAACATGGAAGAGCTCTCTATAATTCCACTGTCATAGACAACCCATTCCCTATTTTTATAATGGCTGCTGCAATAAACCATGATAGGATGAAAGATTGGCTAAATGGCCCAACAAAAGGGCTTCCTGGAACCAGAATGCACTTGGAGAATTTCTGATCTTGCCCGTTGGCAAAACTGTTGAAGGCCTGTCAATCAGCACAAAGTTGATTGGATTTATCTCAGTTCAGGCTCCAATGTTGGGGCTAATTAGACAGTGAAATAGCCTTGGTACATGCTTGTCAAATTCACACAAATTCTTTTCAGCCAGTCAGTCATGAGGGTATAGTTAGGGTATGCAGAGAGATGAGAATCACTATTTTCTTGTCCTTCCTGACTGGGATTGACCCTCTGCTTAAAGGAGGTGATGAATGTCTCCTTGAGAATGGGTTGTGTTTTCTGCCTGCTTAAAAGGGACAATTATAAGCACTGTAAAATATTTATAAAGGTTATCAGAATTTTACTTGAAAAGGCACCTTCTTGAGTTGGAAAGTCTTTCTAATTATAATCTCAAATACTTCATGCTTGAGTAAAACAACTGGAGATGCTCATGACTTTGCATGTCCAGATACATCTAAATGATATTTTACCTAGGATATGGTACCAAGGCTGTTTTGGTTGGCTTGGAATAACCTTGAGCCATTTGATAAGATTGGCCCTTTGTGGAATTCAGGTTATCTAGTTAAGATGTGTTCAGAAAGTTATTATGAGGGACTAATGTACAACACCTAAGGTATGCCACAGGATTCTATTGTCAGGTGTTCAAATAGACCAGTCAAGAAACTGACTCCACAAGATTGATTGCAATTATTCTTTATTGATGTAGACTAGAGTAACAGAATCTTAAAGGGATAAGCTTATTCCCTTCCCTGTCTCTTCTATACCAGGAAGTTGGGACAAAACCAATCTGAGTTTCTTGTTTTATAATTTTATACTACTTTAGGGACCTTCATGCCCTAAAGAGCTTAGAGCCCGGATGGCGAACCTATGGCACCCGTGCCAGAGGTGGCACACAGAGCCCTCTCCGTAGGACGTATGCCATCGCTAGCTGCTCTTCTGGTTTCTGGCATGCTGGCCAACTGGTCTTCAAGGGCGTTGGAGTGCTAGAAAACAGCCTGAAAATGCCCAAACCCAGACCATTTTCTCAGCCATTTTCAGGCCGTTTTCTGGGCCATTTCCGGGTAGTTTCCAAAATGCCCCCCAAATGCCCCCAAAACGTCCAAAAAAACAGCCCAAAAGTGGCCCAGAAAATGCCCGAAAAACACCCCAAAAAACAGCCTGAAAATGGCCTGAAAAATGGCTTGAAAATGGCCGAAAAAACAGCCTGAAAAATGGCTTGAAAACAGCCCAAAAATGGCTGAAAAAAACAGCCTGAAAATGGCCTGGAAAAATGGCCTGAAAACAGCCTGAAAAATAGCTTGAAAAATGCCCCAAAATCGGCCTGAAAACAGCCTGAAAACAGACTGAAAAATGGCTTGAAAATGGCCTGAAAAACAGCCAGAAACAGCCAAGAAACAGGCATGCACACGCCAGCCAGCTGGCCTTTAGGTTTTTGGTGCTCTGGCGCACACACATGCACGTACTTGCATGTGCATTCCGGTTTGGGCACTCGGTGCTGAAAAGGTTCGCCATCACTGGCTTAGAGTCTGATTATCTATAGAATCATTTATTTTGTTATGAATCTTCTGAGTTATTTTGATCAGCCAAAAGCCCTTCTAAAATGTTTTAACCGCTAGCAGCCCAGTTATTGGATGGATATGCAAGGTATATTTATTTCCACTCTTCTAGAATTTAGGATGATGGTGAAAACCCAGCTCTGTTACCAACTTTTCAACTGTTAATTATTATAATGCTTGATTTTTATTTTAAACTGCATTTAAAAGGGAGTGATTAGTGACGGGGAGTAATTAATGTAGTTGAATCACAGATTTGAATGCATACTTTTCTAGTTCTGCATTTTAAATTAATACACAAGCCAAAATAGACAGCATTTGAAAATCACAGTTTAAAAGAAATGTAATACAGTTTGCACAATTATTTTAAAACAAGCATATTAAGACCAATTAGAAATGCAAACATTCATTATACTAATCTACAGGAATGCATTATATTGGGGAAATTGTCTCCAGGAACTGTAAATACCAAGCAACACCGCAAACAATAAAGTGTATAATTTGTAGAAAAGTGCACACACACACACACACAAAAACCATATGCAAGTTCATGAAAACTTTTTAAAACATAGAAAGTCAACGAAACAAATTGGATAGATTTGCAAACAGGAGAAAAGGAGAGAGGTCAAAGCTGACACCTATCTTAAGGATCGACAAGTTTAAAACTTTTGAGGAAGTTGATTATAAGTTGCCAATACTTCTTTGCTCTATTCCTGTTTAAAACCATAAGATGACTGGACTTAAACTCCCAAAATTCCCCAGCCAGTGTAATTCTGGGAGTTAAAAGTCCAGACATCTTAAAGTAGCCAAGGTTGAGAAATGATGCTGTATTCCATTGCTTGCTTTAGAATATAGTATTTGTCTTGGGTACAAGAATTAATTAATTTATTTATTTATTATTCAATTTATATGCCGCCATTCTCCGGAGACTCAGGTGGTTTACAATGCATTAAGCAATTGCCTTCATACTTTTGTATATACCTGCTTAGTAGGGCTTTTGGGCCTCCCTAAGCGGTGTTCTTTTTTATACAAAGTCAGCTTATTGCCCCCACAATCCGGGTCCTCATTTTACCTACCTCGAAAGGATGGAAGGCTGAGTCAACCGTGAACCTGGTGAATTCAAACTTGCAGTAATTGCAGGCAGCTGGTGTTACTTAACAGCACTTTAGTCTGCTGAGCCACCAAACAAATTAAGTTTGTTTGTTTGTGTTTTTTTTTAAACAAGACTAGTTCATTGCAATTGGAATTATGTTAACTAGCTTAAAGTGCAGTACCACTTTGAAGCTCAGCAAAATGTGTTATTCTAAATGGTTGAATAGATCAATTGACCACTTATGTCCTTCTTCCCTTGTATGCTATGTCTTGTCAAGGATGCTGAAGCATTGATTCCTTATTTTCAATGACTCTTGGATGTTTAGTATGTTTCAAGCTGACAAATAGTCTACAAGAGAGTTTGTTTGCAATACATATAACTGTGTCACAATTCTAGAATGGACACTCTATTTCACAATGGAAATGAATTACATAGTGTGAAATTACCCGGGCAGAATCTAATATATAATGTAAAAATATGGGAGTAAGTTAAGTCTGTGCTACAGAAAGAGGTCAGGAGTAACTAATCCTTTTTCCGGCAATACATTGGGGTGGTCAGGTGCTTTGTTAAACCTGAATTAGCTCATTCATATAAGACGTTTAGCTACTTGTTATGCATTTGGTAGAATTTATTTACTTGAGACTCGTGAAGCTGTTGTCTACTAGCTGTTGTTCTCCTCTGAGGATAATAAATCTTTGAAGCAAGGGATATTGAATGAACATATTTGTATTATGTGCACCCATCCTCAGTAGGAAATGGCACTCCAGAGACTGAAAATCCAAAATCAGAGAGAATAAGAAACATTATTTTCTAAAGGGGATGTCATATTCAAAGATAACTAGTTTTGATATTGTTGAGGGAAATTTTTTTTTTGATAGAATATTATGCTATGCTGTTTTGTGTTAATTTAGTGCCTTTGTTTATAAAGACACTAAAAGCTATGAAAAAATAGGCATTACTGGACAAGCAACTGCCTTAAGCACTGCCCTTGAAATATAAGTAACTGGATCTTGTTTCCAGTAAATAGGGCACAAGTAGGCAAAATTTTGTTCCAGTAAAAACAGTTTGCAGTTGGACCAGAAAAATGCGGCACGGGTAGAGTGTCACACAAATGACTTTAGAGAAACTAGACTGAGACAATATTTGGGAAAATAAGCATTAAATCCAGGAAACAGAAAGCCTGAGAAAGAAACTCAGACCAACTGCTCCCCAATTCACCAGAATATAAAAGGGAGGAAGGAGAAGATTCAAACTTTCAAGACAATTCAAAACTTTCTGTTGCTATAGGTTATATAAATAAAGTTTAGTTCCAATCGGATCTACAGCATCTGTTTCTTAACCCGGCCTACTTCAGAGGCCTGGCATCATGCCAGCCATGCCTATGCATTATATTACCTTTGTTGTATGAGCTGCACTGGTTATCAGAAGGCCTCCTGGTAGCATTCAAGGTGCTGGTTATCACCTATAAAGCCTTTCATGGCATAGGGCCTAGTTTTCTGAAAGATTGTTGTCTATAATCTCTTATTGAGCCTATGTGATTGTACAGAGTTAACATACTCCAGATCCAGAAGTGGTATTCAGCAGGTTCTGACCAGTTCTGGAGAACCAGTAGTGGAAATTTTGAGTAGTTCAGAGAACTGGTAAATACCACCTCTGACTGGTCCTGCCCCGATCTATTCTCTGCCTCCCGAGTCCTAGCTGATCGGGAGGAAATGCGGATTTTGCTGTAACCTTCCCCTGGAGTGGGGAGGGAATGGAGATTTTACAGTATCCTTCCCCTGGAGTGCGGTGGGAATGGAGATTTTACAGTATCCTTCCCCTGCCACACCCACCAAGCCAAGCCACACCCACCAAGCCAAGCCAAGCCACGCCTGCAAAGCAAACCAAGCCAAGCCAAGCCTACCAAGCCATGCCCACAGAACTGGTAGTAAAGAAATTTGAATCCCACCACTGTCCAGATCCCTTCATTAAGCCATGTCATGGGATAGGATCTAGGAAGCTTGTGGCATTTTTGTCACATTCCTTCTCTCTGGAACATCATCCCCACAGAGATTTGTCTGGTCTTCACCCTAGCCATGTTAAGAGAATCCTAAAAGCTTGGCTCTTCCCCCAGGGTTTTATGTCAAACTGAGCTGCAGCCCCATATATTATATTGTTTCAGAATGCTGGTTTCTTCATTCTTAGATTGGGGTTTTTTAAATTTGGATTTTAGAAATGATTTTATAGCATGCCACCAGAGTCACTATGAAAATGGATGGCCTTATAAATTAAACAAACAAATAATATGTGCATGTATACATAGGCTGTGCAAATGTCAGATGATATAGTTAGGATGGGAACACTAAAACATGTAAATAAAGAATCTTGTCTCTTGAGTTTTTGTCTTTCAGTATCCAAACTGTGTGAAATTGACTAAGCTTGGGGTTGAGAAAAAGGAGACTATAGCAGTTTTCTTTTGTTATGTCTTTATTTGGGACTGGAAGAAAATTCCACAAACCCATATTAAGCATGCGATAAAACTCTACAAAGGGAACCTAGATAGCATTGGTTTTGCCAAAATAGACAGTGAAGTCTAGAAATGCTCCAAATTCACATGAACAGCATAGGGAAGTTGGAAGTAGCTAGCAAATAATTACAGTTTTGATGAGCAGTCAAATTTAAGGTAAAATTGAATCCTGAAATTTATGAAGGGGAATCTTCTCCAACTTTATTGTAAGTTAAAAATAATCCAAAACATTTGGGATGTTATTATAGGGGGTAAATTCTGGTTTTCAATATTTCAGTCATGTTGATATTCTAGATTTCATACATCAACATTCTGAATTGCTAAAACAATAATATTTAAATTCTACCTATGTGGCCTGCAGGCACAAGGAATGAATTCAAGGCAAATCTGGATTCAGAATCCTGGCATTCAGCAAGAATTTTTATGAATCCCAGCCAGATGCTAAGATTTTGAACTCAATTTTGATTAGAAGCATGACAATCCTGAGAAATCCATTTTATTTTGCTCAGCACTTTGGCATTTTTATTTAAAAAACCCTTAAAGAAATGTTCACCAGATGAAATAGCATGTACTTAAAAAAAAGAAAGAAAGAAAGAAATATACAAAGTGGTCAGTGGTTATAATTCAAAAACAATTTATTTTCCATTACCCTGGAGAATAATTATTGGGGAGTGGGGGGGGAGGAACAGGATATATATATATATATATGCAAAGAACCTTGGTGGCGCAGCAGACAAAGTGCTGTTAACTAGCACAGCTGCCTGCAATTACTGCGAGTTCAAATGTCACCAGGTTCAAGGTTGACTCAGCCTTCCATCCTTCCGAGGTAGGTAAAATGAGGACCCGGTTTGTGGGGGCAAAAAGCTGACTTTGTATAAAAAAGAACACCGCTTAGGGGGGCCTGAAAGCCCTACTAAGCAGGTATATACAAAAGTATGAAGGCTATTGCTTAACGCATTGTAAGCCGCCGTGAGTCTCCGGAGAAGGGCGGCATATAAATTGAACCAATAAATAAATAAATAAATAAATAAATAAATAAATAAATAAATAAATATATTTAGCTCTTTTAGAGTGGAGCCTGTTAAATGGCTCTTCATTAGGCAAATGCATTTTCCCTTTGGTTGCACACTATAGCAGGTGTATTGTTCAATCATTTGGTGATTTTAATCTGTGTAGATAATAATAACAACAATAGTAGCAAATATATAGTTTGTTGTTAGAATTTGGTATGGGTACTGAACTTTATATTATTTCAGTTTATGATATTGGATACAAAACTGGGGTTAGGAATTATTTTTAAACACCGGGGAAACAGATGATGAATGCAAACACATTTTCACACATTAATTTGTCAGAAACATATGTGCAAAAGAAACAAAATATTAAACATGCAATGTTGTCTTCCTTTAAGTTGCAATGTATATTTAGGGAGATAACATATGTCAACAATTTGGTCATGTTCACAGTTAAGACTAAACATTTGCTCTGAGTCACAAGACATGTTGTTTTTGCTAGGCTCTTGTTGATCGTGTCCTAAGAATGGTTGCATGGAGACCACTGAATAACCATTCTGAATTGAGAGAGAGAGAAATGCTTGAATATTTATAGATAAACACAAGGAAGGAAAGAAAGAAGATGCTAAAACTATGTTGCATTATTTCAAAAGTGGTTCCAAAAGGAAAACACAAATTTCCTTTTTGATTACTGAAAATGTAGAATCATTTTTAACTGTCATACTTTTAATTACTTTGCATTATGAGTAATTCCCCCAATGTATCTTTTTTTTACACAAAGTGAATGACAACAAATGAAAACATAAATGGCTGAAACTTCCTATCTGATTATGCTGTGTTCAATACCCATTTTGGTAAGACTGCATTAACTGAAGAGGGAAGCTATATATACACTGGCATGAATTCAGTGATCATATATTCAGATGTTTGATTTTGTATGATTCATTGACACATGCAAGTTACGAGTGCGGTGTTTCAAGTCATCTAGTTTCAATAAGAATATCCACACAGGCAAAAAGCACCAGAAAGCCAAAAAGGTAAAACTTTATTAGATAGATTGGTAGACTCTAACATTCATGTAGTAACTTCATGTATATTACGACTTAGAGTGAAATAATGTTCAATAGATTTGGCTTTGCATTTTTCATGGCATTAGTAAATATAAGTAATATTGATTAACCCAAGCTAACATGTATGTTTTCTGAGGTCAGACTAGGTTAAATATCCATCACTACAAGATCTAATGTGGTACCAAATACCACATTTAGGGGTGCCACTTCTGACCAAAAGAATTAAGCTATTTTTTCAAGACCACTTTAACCAGAAACTTCCATATCTTGTGTTCTCATCACCTAGTGATCAAATGGGAATGCAGCAAGGCAGAATGTGTGTTCAGTTCAATACATAGAATGGATTATGGACACCCCAAATGCTTGCTAGATCTATTTGGGTGAATGTGATACTTGTATAGAAGGAACTATATTCTTACTGTCAGGTAATTCACCCTCTTTCTTACCTGCAAACTATGACTAAGTCAGAAAAAAACAAGATGAACAATGCTATGTATGCAATCAATTTTTTTTTCAAAGGTCCCAATAAAAGCGAAAATATATATTAAATGGCTAGCAAGGAAAAAAACCCAACTATTTAATACAGTCCAGGGATGAAATGCTCCCGGTTCGGACTGGATCGCCCCATCCGGTAGCGATGGCAGTGGGTGGTTCAGAGAACCGGTAGCAAAAATCCCTGCCCCCACACCATATGCCTAGCTGAGCTGTGCAATCATCAGAGGCTTTTTTTTTTTTTACTTTTAAAAGCATTTTTTTCTTCGGCTGAAAAAATGCTTTTAAAAGTTAAAAAAAAGGCTCTGATGATTGCGCGGCTCAGCTGGGATCGTCAGAGTCTTTTAAAAGCATTTTTTCTACAACCTCTTCGACCAAAAAGGTTGTAAAAAAAATGCTTTTAAATGGCTCTGACAATCCCAGCTGAGTTGCCTGATTGTCAGAGGCTTTTTTCTTTTTTAAAAGCAAAAAAAAAATGCTTTTAAAAGAAAACAAAAGCCTCTGACGATCAGGCAACTCAGCTGGGATCATCAGAGCCTTTTAAAAGCATTTTTTTTAGAACCTCTTCTGCCGAAGAGGTTGTAGAAAAAATGCTTTTAAAATTTTTTTAAAAAGTTGGCTACGCCCACCCAGTCACATTAGCCTCCCCACCAAGCAACGCCCCAGAACCGGTAGTAACAAATGTTACATTTCACCACTGATACAGTCTGTTTAAAAGGTCAGAGGTTAACTTTAAGACCCTACAACATTTGAAAGTTTGAGATAAACTGGCAATAGCAAATTTTAAACTGTATTGAATAGCAGATTGGATTAAAGCGCTTTATGGCTTGCTTCTGTTGAAGGAACAGGACTCTCAAATCGTCTGCAAAAATATCTTTGGTTTGTATAAAAATATACACTCAATAACCCAATCAATAATAAACTGTACTCTAAAGTGAGGGATCAATACAGAAAAAGAATTAATCCAGATTTATCGCCTCTTGTTTTAATATTAAATATCGAACTTTATGAAAGAGAATCTAGGAAGAAATTTGACCAGTGGAGGGATAATTTATACAGATTGCAAATATTACTTATTAACAAAACAAAGATGAAGTCCTTTGAAATTCCCTATTTGAAATGACCGGAACCAGCTCTCTAGTTTCAGCATGTAAAAATAGGCAATATAGTGTCACACTGGAACTGCAAAACAAGATGAAAAACGTAGAAAATCGAATTATTTACCATACAAAATTCTGCTACATTTATAGGGAATCTATACATTGCTGGTGAAGTATAATTCAGAAAGCAAAGTAAGGATTGTATGATGAAATGAATGCCGCATATGAAAAGAACTATAGGTAGTCCTTGACTTACAACAGTTCATTTAGCGACTATTCGAAGTTAGAACAGCAATGAAAAAAGTGACTTATGACCATTTTCCACATTTACAACTGTTGCAGCATCCTCAAAGTCATGGGATCACCTTTTGTGATCTTCTGACAAGCAAAGTCAATGGGGAAGCCAGATTCACTTTACAACTGTGTGACTAACTTCACAACTGCGCTGATTCGCTTAACAACTGAGGTAAGAAAGGTTATAAAATGGGACAAAGCTCACTTAACAACTGTTTTGCTTAGCAATAGGAAATCTGGGGCTCAATTGTGGTCGTAAGGAGAGGACTACCTGCATTAATATCTAAAAATGGGGACATCAGAGGGAGAAAAACATCTTTTTTATTAGAGAAAATCATAGAATATAGATTTTTGATGGACTATTACTCTAATACTGATTGCCAAATCAGACAATTTTCCAAAAACTGTTGAGTATGTCATAACAAGACTGGATTTATGCTTTCATATTTGGTGGCCGTGTTGTAAGGAACAACAATTCTGGAAAATGTTTTACAATAGATATGAACAGATTTTAAAGATAGGGCTTTTTTTCCCAGCCTTTTTCTTTTTTTGCTAAATGTTATTAAAACTTGTATTTTGTCCAAATATGCTACCTGGTTTTGTGCTAGGATATTCTGAGAATCTTTCTGAAAAGCCTAGATGATTTCTTCCATTGAAGGAGAGGAATTTAAGTTATTAAAAAATGGAGGGTGGAATATAGAATCTTCCTATTTCTCAATTTTCACATTAAAAAGCATTTGTGAGCTTTTAAAGAATTCTTTAAGAGGTGAGGGACAGGAATATTAGTGGACTGACACTAGTTCTGAGCTTACCTTCACAGCCAGTCTGCCTGATATAGTTAACTGCATCATGTTGAGAATTCATAGAATCCCTTTTAAAGCATATTCTGGGAGATACAAGCTATCTCTTGAATACAATGATGGCAGTTTCAAAAATCTCCAAGCATTCCTTTGGAAATGTTACCTCTGACAAAGTTTATCACAAGCAGGTAGCATGAATAAGGAAGAATGAAAAACTTTGACACTCTAGTTGTATTCATGAATTCCACCCAGGGACTATATTCCTTATCTCAGTCAGTGAGGATATGTGCATTATCAGATCATCAAATGCCATGGCACGGAAGAGTGCTCCATGAAGCTGATTTCCATATCATTATGGACCTTACCAGCCTTAAGCAAAATTCCTTAAAAATGGACTCCTTTGTGTGGTATTTATGATCCATTTCAGCTTGAGGAAGTATTTGACATTTCCTTTGAGATTTACAGCTCAATTTCTAGATCCAAAGCACTTGGAATAAGTTCTGAATAAGCATTAATCCTGCACCAGGCTCTAAAAATCAAATAATATAAATCTGTAAGCAAATAATATATATTTCCAATCCAATGACTGTCAAGTAAGGGTTTTGCCAAAGGCAAAGAATCTAAAGAAAATATTTTAACATATTCCAGGTTTTTGCTGCGTCTATTCATTCTCCTTTTCCTCTTTCCCACTTCTAATTCCATGCAGAGTCCTTTCCAATATTCCAAAAAGATAATAAGCCACATTTGAGAAAAATGCAATTAATTCTTTCTTCTAATGAATATTTTCTCTTGGTATTTTGAATCACATCAAATAAGATGAACCTACAAGGTATGAGAGGCTCAAGAGCATAATGAAATTCAGAGATTTAAGATCCTGGCAGAATACACTGGTTTTTGATCACATAAAACCAATCTTGGAGAGTTTTGCCATCAAGAAGTGGAGGAAAGAGGCAGGATACCCTTGTAAACATTGAACTCCTTCCTTTTTCTTCATTCCTTCCCCCATTTTTGTGAAAAAAAAAATTAAAAGGTTTTCCGATGAGAATTTTTTCGTCACAGCATAACTGTAGCCTGAATCTGTTCAACAAAAGGTCTGCTTTATTCATAATTATGAAATTAATTGTTACCAACTAAACGGAAGAAGCAATGTAAGCAATTTTATTTACAGCTAATGAAGTTACAAAAAGGTGAGTAACAGGTCAGGAAACAGGTGGATTCACATTTTAGGCTTTTATCATCTGAGAACATGGATTGCCTTTTTCCCCAGATCCTTTTAATTTGATGTTATAATTAGGATTACCAGAAAAGGGTTGAAAACTCTAGATAACCATTAGAAGAAACAAAGACCTACAGGAATCTTAAACCTTTTGCTATCATTTAGTGGTTTGCTTGCTTGCTTATCATCTATCATCTGTCTGTCTCTGTCTGTCTGTCTGACTGTCCATCTCACTCTCAGGGGGATTACAAGTAATTTCAATTTCAGTATCATCATGCGATGATGATCTGGGTGTTTGGCAACTGGCTCACATTTACCATGGCTGCAATGTCCTAGGGTCGCATGATCACCATTTGCAACCCTCCCAGCAGGTTCTGACAAAGTCAGTAGGGGAGAAGGTCACAATCATAGTCATTTGATCCAGGGGTGAAATGCTACCGGCTTGGGCTGGTTCGCCTGAACCGGTAGTAAAAAATGTAAAAAAAAAAAAAAAAAAAGTTCCGACGATCAGATGAGCGACGTGCAATCATTGGAACTTTTTTTTTTTTTTACTTTTTTAAAGCATTTTTTTTACTACCTATTTGCCCAAGCCGGTAGTAAAAAAATGTTTTTAAAAGGTAAAAAAAAAGGTTCCGACAAACGCGGTACATCTGATCACCCCGCCCCCCCCACCCCCATGCCCAAACTGGTAGTAAAAAATGTAAAAAAAAAAGTTCCCACGATCAGCTGTGCTGCACGATCATCGGAACCTTTTTAAAAACTTTTTTAAAGCATTTTTTATTATCTGTTCGCCTGAACTGGTAGTAAAAAATGCTTTTAACAAGTTTAAAAAAAGGTTCCCATGCCCACCACAGCTGATCTACTTACCTTCCCAAACCTCCTTTTGGCACGCGCTGTGCGTGCACTTGCGCAACTCACATCTGGTGGGCACTGCGCATGCACACACACAGTGTGCGTTTGGCGTATCGCGCATGCGCAGCCAGCAAACCGGTAGTAAACTGGTTCAGATTTCACCACTGATTTGATCCCTCACTTAATGATCAGTCCACTAAATAGTGAAGTTTCCAGGCCCTATTTTGCTCATAATTCAAGAATGACTTGTGTTCATTTTGCAGCCCAGATTAACCAGGGTGTGAATCCTTCATTTCTAAATATAAAACAGATTATATTCTACATATAAAACATTTTTGTTTTGCTTATATTTTCAATTGAATAAATATTACAATATTTACAATGGTGCAGATGTTACAATAACATCCCCATCATTCGCAAAATGAATCTTTCACTAGTTAGTAATACAGCCTATGCTCATTATTATCCTCCAGATTAAAGAGCTAGGGTTTAAGATTGAGATAGAACCAGAACCAGGAAATCATAACTGAGGTTTGGTTTAAAGGAAGGACTTCTCAAGCAGAAACATGGCAAAGTTTTGATTTTTTAAAAAAATCAAAAGATACAATAGCTGTTGCATATCACAAGATCGAAGTCCCATCTCCTTTCATTGTACAGCATGTTCCATGCACTACACGCATATAAAAAAACGAAATGCTTCAAACACGCAGTTGTGCTTGCTTTCTTATTTTTTAAAATTTATTTCAGGTTGCAAACCCTGCTGTTCTTTCATTAACAATTTTGGTCAGTGAGGGAGGCACATGGAAAGTAAGAATTTAGTGAACACGTGAACAGGCAGTGAAAATTCTACGATGAAACCATTGTTGCAATAACAGCAAATTAAAATAGGAATCAAAATATTCCAAGAATGGTTGCTGAGGAGTACTACATCTGGGTGACATGTTTCAATAAAGAAAAGGAGAATAGTTCTTTTCTTAAATAGTTTCTTGTACGGTATTTGAGTCATGTATCTTTTATTTCACACCCCAGATTCTATCATGTATCATTAATTAGATTCACAACAGCAAATGGAACAATCTTCATAATCAGTTCTGAGAGCTGGAACACAAATTACGGTTTATTGCTAATCCCCTTAACAAAGAATAGGGTTGAATTAGTCTCACTTTTAAGATGAACGTTGTCTCAGAACTCAATAAGAAAGCATAGATTTTTTTAAAAATTCTATTGGGTCTATATATCTATCTTCTACAAAGTTGTTCTCCACCCTCACTTTCATGTAATAGACATTATTATATCTGTGAGCCAGAAGTATGATTTAAAAAGAGGAAACACCACTATTTTTCATCAGGTGAGTTCATAACATGTATTGGATTTTAGGTGCAAATCTTTTAATGTTATCTTGCACTACTGAAGATTACCTGGCATGATACTGTATCGACTTTTTCACCTATCATTATCTTGTTGAGACATCAGATGAATGGAAGAGGTAATGCAGCCCAGACAGAATATGGATGAAATGCATACATTGGCTATGCTTTTTTTTTCTAAAAATAAAGGGAGGGGGGATATGTTTTTTCCATTGAAGATAAAATTTCCTACCAAAAATATATATACTGTATTATGTTTTAATGTTTATTCTCATCGATATTTATTTGTATTTTATGGTTGGGGGTGTCTGTTGTTTTAGTTTTGAGCAGTGCCCAAGGTGGTTGATAGAATTTGGATGGCTATATAATTTTTTAAAAATAAGATGATGTGAGCATTCCCTTAAACTAAGACACTTGAAACAATTTTTCGAATCAAGAGCCATAATTTTATTAAGAAGCAGCATCTGTACATGAGAACAAACATACAGGAAGACTGTGTGTGAATAGATAGCAATGGCAGATTCCTGGGAGAAATCTGGTACAGATTCCTATTGGGCAGGGCCATCTTAGCTCCATTGTGGATCTCCTTGAGAGGTTTCTAGGCATCATGAACAAAGAGCTCTCCACTTAGATGGATTCTCTGTATTGATATACACAAATGGAGTTCAGAGTTGGAAAGGGATCGGAAAGTTACATTAGGGGAGCTGTAAGATAGGATGAAATGATAAGTCTTGCTTGAAAAGGGTAGACTATTAGTAACCAAAAAAATATTTAGGGGGACAACATAATGAGCCATGGTGGCGCAATGGTTAGAGCTATTTCTGTTGCCTGCCGGCTGCCTGCAATTTGGTAATTTACTAAGCCTTCCATCCTTCCAAGGTGGGTAAAATGAGGACCCAGATTGTTGGGGGCAATATGCTGATTCTGTAAACTGCTTAGAGAGGGCTGTAAAAGCACTGTGAAGCGGTATATAAGTCTAAGTGCTATTGCTATTGCTAATCAATGGAGAACCCAAATAAATGGACTTCCACAAGGCAGCATGTGGACTGTTTAACATATATACCAATGACCAACCACTACCAGAAGTTACTAGGAGCTTTGCTTATGCCAACAATTTGGCAATACTAGCGCAGAGTTTAACTTTTAAGGCCGCCAAGGAAAAAGTGACTTGAACCTAATGACTACACGCTACAGGGATAACCAACTGAAGCCAAACTGCCTATGCCACTCTATCTCACTATCCAAAGTCAGTTGACAGGAGATTCTGTAGTAGGTCACAGAACTCTTTAAGAATGGCCCCTGACACTTTCAGGATTTGAAGAAGCTCTACCAGCTGCTACCTTTTGATAATAGCATTCTCTTTTTGTTAAGATGGCTATATAAATTTGATAAGTATATCAAACAAATTTAAAAAGAATAAAAGACGAGGATGGGTTGCAGTGGCGGAAGTGGTTAGAGTGCAGTATTGCTAGCTATTTCTGCTTACTACCGTCTGCTTGCAATTTGGCAGTTTGAATCTCACCAGGCTCAGGGTTGACTCAGCCTTCCATCCTTCCGAGGTGGGTAAAATGAGGACCCAGATTGTTGGGGGCAACAGGCTGACTCTGTAAACTATGTAGAGAGGGCTGTGAAGCACTGTGAAGTGGTATATGTCTAAGTGCTATTGCTAAGTGCTATGAGTTGGGAGAACAAAATGGAATGTTGGCTTCCTGGTAGCAGGGAAAAAACATTCCTGAATGAGCTAGGCAATGTTAGAGCCTCTTGTCTATCTGAATTGTTGAATGCCTGGGTGTTTATCACACCCTTACAAACAGGATGTCAGTGTGATACAGTTACTCAATTATTTTACTTTAGGGGGGAGAGTTTAAAATGACTCTAAATAATGTGCATGAATGCCACACAACCCGAAGATAACATTTCAGTCATGGTTGCTGCCCATACCCAGGATAACATTGCAAGGAACTCTTAATGCTTGGAAAGTTTGCTCACCAAGTCCTGGAGAGGACATCACTATATAGCAAGAGAAATGAGAGTGTTATGATATTATCTGTTGTCTGTGTTGTGGAACTAAGTACATATACCAAGAGATATCAGCTTCTTGGAAGATAGCTGCTTCCATCATCTTGGCAAGAGGATACTCCTGAGAATTCTAGCTTTGAGGAGGGCCTTTGAGGTTTGGATTATGTAGTACATTGCATTACTTTTTGCAGACTAATCTACAGAGGTCAACATTCAATTGGAGAATACTTTGTCTTTTTAAGACTTTAGATAGAGGGTAACTTTAAAGTGTCAAGTTTAACATAAAAGCACATTGCTTTGCATTCAGACTGTTTTTGTCCTGAAAACCTTCAAGAAATATCTTCAAAGAGTTTTTTTTTTTTTAATTTGATTTATATGCCGCCCTTCTCCGGAGACTCAGGGCGGCTTACAATGCGTTAAGCAATAGCCTTCATTCTTTTGTATATTTTATACAAAGTCAGCTTATTGCCCTCACAAACTGGGTCCTCATTTAACCTACCTTAGAAAGGATGGAAGGCTGAGTCTACCTTGAGCCTTGGAGAGATTCGAACCAGCAGAAATTGCAGGCAGCTGTGTTAATAACAGGGTGCATTAAACCACTGTACCATCAAGGCTCTTGTACCATCAAGGCTCTTGAGTTCATGATTTTGGTTTTTAAAACATTCTTTTTAATACTGTCATATCTCTGCAAATCTCTTGGCTTCAAGCTGGTGTGCTGCATAATTTAATTATTACAAGACATTTGTTGCAGGAGTAATTACATAGACAAATCCTAGCAATCCCCTTATTTGGCATACCCTAACAACTCACATACTTAATGTGACCAGTGAAGGAGTGGGGAGGTTCATAACACATGGGAAGGAAACTAACTTTGCCCTCTTGACATTCAAATGTTCTCATCTCTGGGCTCCCTGCAGCCAAAGTAAGCTGTAGAATCTGTAGGATCAATCACACAGGCTTGGATTTTGCCTCTCAAAAAAGGGAGGGAATCTGCCAAGTCATAACTGCATATGAAGAATGAAGATGCTTCATCTCTGTCGATAGAGATATTTTCTCTCCCCCAGCCACCTATTGGGTAGGAGAGTATGAAGGAGAATCAGGGAGAAAATTGGCTGATCCAAAGATATGCTGCCATCTATCTCATATGGCTTTGACCTTTTCCATTGTACTCCACTCCTGACTTAGCCTTTCAGAGCATTTTCTTTCAGTCTCCAGCAGAAGCTGATGTGTTTTGGCATGGATACAACATCCATATTATCCAGCTCCTCCCTTTTCAATAGAGGGAAAGGCTTTCCTCCTTTAAAACCAAGCAGAAAGTGCTGGCAACAGGATGGAACCCACTGAGCGTCACCCATAGTTCCTCCTCAGTTTCAGGTGATTTGGGCCTTGCAGGAACTAGGATTCATCAGGTAAGAAGTTGGCATAGAGGTAACATTTGCCACAAGGCTGGTCTATTCTCTAAAGGAAAAATGCTAGGATGGTGATGGAAAACTAAAGTAAGAACTGTATTACATTTCATGTATTTCCTGTGTATGCTAACTAATGCTTTATGCCTGCACTATTGATGTTCTCTGTGCCTGCTCAATAAATTATACATTTTTATACAATTTGCAACCTCTATGCAGCAGAAGCATCTTTGATTTATGTGCAGACTAATACCATCTTGCATGTGCCCAGATTCTTCTATTGCCCTCCTAGGTTTTCTACTGGACATCTTTTAAAGTTGTGACCAGTGGTTTGACTTCTCTACTTATACCCTGTTTCCCCGAAAATAAGATATCCCCTGATAATAAACCCAATCGGGCTTTTGAGCGCATGCACTAAAATAAGCCTGCCCCCCCCGAAAATAAGCCCTCCCTGAAAATATTTAAACTCAGAGTTGGAAATCAGGTAAGACAGCAAGAGGAGCCCCGTCTTGCTTCACATGCCCCAAAATAATAAGACCTCCCTGAAAATAAGACCAAGCACTTATTTCGGGGTTTAAAAAAATATAAAACAGGGTCTTATTTTCGGGGAAACACGGTAGCAACTGTGGTGGTAAAAGATATCCCTCCATGCGCTTGTGAGTTGCATCACTATCAATCCTATGAGATGCCCCTATTAATGTAAATTGCTTAAAGTGCCTTTGTAAGAAAACATTCACAGCAAGATGAATTGACCTCGAATGACACCCAGAGACAGGAACTAGTGGCCCAGAAGGTTACTGTACATTGTTCATATGCACTGGCCATATCTCAATGATTGTATAGCTGCCCTGCTGACTTTGGAGAAACAGAGAAATGATGGCAAGGCCATCCAGATGGTTTTATCTAAAATATTCCAATGCCATGTTATAATTTACTCTAGATCTACATTCTCCTTTGTCTTGTATTTGAATTCTCTTTGGCCAAAGGCATCTAGGCTCTGGTTCTGCCTTTGTTTAGGGTCTATCACCTTTGCTTGGAACTTGGTGTACGTGATTGTGGTCTACATGCTTAATAAATGTATGTTGTGTTCAGTGGTGGGTTTCAAATTTTTTTACTACGAGTTTGGTGGGCGTGGTTTGGTGGGCGTGGCTTGATGGGCCTGGCTTGGTGGGTGAGGCAGGGGAAGGAGACTGCAAAATCCCATTTCCTCCTGATCAGCCGGGACTCGGGAGGCAGAGAATAGATTGGGGCTGGGCCAGTCAGAGGTGGTATTTACCAGTTCTATGAACTACTCAAAATTTCTGCTACTGGTTCTCCAGAACTGGTCAGAATGTGCTGAAACCCACCTCTGGTTATGTTTTCAAAATAACATGCTTGCTTTAGATGAACCAGGCTTTGGTCATAATACAACAAGCCTTACCAGTGAATATTATGTGTGACTACTTATGCTAAAAAGGATTCTTTTTACATATTCTTTTTTTTTCCAGCTCTCCTTTTTAATTTATTCTTTGAGAATCTGATCTATCTTCTAAAGGAGAAAAGTTGATCACCCTTATAACACACTTGAACATACTGATATCAGGAGATGATGTTCTATATAATGAATCTCATTATCATTTTTATATTTTTCCCTTTTATTTGCCAGAAAGATGCACAGCACGGAGCTTGGGAGGGATGTCTTCTCTGCTTCACATGCTAAGGTTTGGAGGAGAATGCCATGTGGTGGCAGTGAGCACTACCCAGCTGCTGTACCAAGCAGGAAGTGAAGCTGGGGGTGAGTAAATCCAGATAATTTCTGCACAGGGAGATTTTATTCCATCAGCTCATCCTTTATACAACAACAGCATTGTAAAAACTACTACAAGACTTCGGTAAGGTTTCCATAGGTTGTTCCATCATTGTTCCACGTTGTTCTTGAAAACTTTTGAAAGAAATTTGCGGCAATTTCTCTACATTTCTATCATTGATATGCTACTCTTGATACATTTCCCCTGAAGGAATGTTGTCTTTAGTTGTGAGATGAAAAGAGATTCCCCCTTCCTTGTGGTATAGAGAAATAAAAATTCCTAAGTCAAGATCAATTCCTGGTGGTTTCATGGAACATCGATGTAGCATTTTTGATAATGTGAAGGAACGGGTTTGCCTTTTTCTAAAATATGTTTTTGACTCTCAAGTCTCCATGGAAAAAAAGATATATCCATTGATTTGGCCTGCCAAAGCTTTCAATTACTGCAGACCACTTAAACCACATTCGGATAGGTTTGGAAGAACAAGGACTCTACTGAAGTCAATCATTCCATTTATCAAGGGAGCAACAGAAAATAAATATCTAATGATCTGGGGCCACTTGAGTTTCGTGTTAAATTCAACGTTAAGACCTAGCTAGTGATCCACTCTTGTGCCTTGAGACAGTTAAACCATTTCTGCCTGTTCTTGCTTGTTCTTAGAGGAAGGTTCCCCAAAGTGGTCATTATTGATCCCCAAGGGTTGATGGGACTATTCATTATTGTTATTGTTATTATTATTCATATTAGTTAAAATAGTATTGTTATTTTCATATATATTGATAAATGTTTGGGGTGTGTGTGTCAATGAACAATCTGAAACCATGAAAGGGTCCATGAATTGAAGGGTTGGCAACCCATGTTGTAAAGAATGGTGGGAATAGAGTTTGATTCACACCAGGCCAAAAATGGGAGGCAATGAGTTCTAGTCCCGTCTTAGCCATAAAAGCCAGCTGGGTGACTTTGGATCAGCCATTCTCTCTCAGTACAATCCACCTCACAGGATTTTTGGTGTGAAGAAAATAGGAAGAGAAAGGTGTGTTGCATATGTTTGCCGCCTTAAGTTATTTATAAATGTAATAATGATGGGATACAAATAAATAATAATCAATTGGGACACATCAATACGATTCTTAGATAAAACTGCTTTCTTCAGCTTTTTTAAAATAAATAATTACCTTCTAAATGTAAATGCTAGGGAACCTTGTCTAAGTGCAGGGACTTTTAACAAATGCATGGCTGGCTTTTGTTTGTATGTGAACTGGCCACACAATTTAAAATGTATCAAGGAGCCATCGTTTCAAACAAAGCAGCTCAGGCAAGACTGAAGTTGTCAGATACCTCCTATGCAACACAGATCAAGATGTACCTTTGAGTTGTCTTAACAGCGCATTTCAGATGCCAGGTTTTGATCCGCTTAATTAACCAAATGACACATTTTGCTGATTAAGTATCCTGTGATTGAGCGGTATGTTGTGCTCAGTTTTTCACTCATTTTCTAGCTTGCTTGCACACCACTACTTATCAAATGGATGTAAGAAGTAAATAAAACAACAGCTATCCTGAACACGTCTCAATATTGCCTACCAAAGACAACCACAGGCTTCACTTCACTGAGCAGCAGAGTTGATAAAATTGCACACACTTTACCTACTGCTCCATTATTCCTTACTAATTGAGGTGCATAATTTAGCCAAGAATTTACACAGTCTGCTAACAGAGATGCATACAAATTTTGTTCAATACATTATGCTAAAGAGGAATGTTTACTACCTGCTGAGTCTTTTGGAGTCATGGTAGACAACACAATTCTATAGTTATCATCTTAGTCAATACAAGCTGATAACTGTGCAAGCGTTCCTCTGGCAGGCTCATTATCTTTCCATTAGTGGTGCATTGATGAAAGCTAACCAAAGTAATTATTTGACTATGGGCTGCTTCCAGGCAGGGGTTGGAGAAAGGCAAATGAAACAGGAAACTCCTTGTTATCCTGGCACTCGTGTTTGCTTTTTCTCTTTTAATGATTCCTAGTGAAGCTACAGGTCAGAAAGGTTGGGAATCTTATGCTTGCTTAATTTGGGAGTAATCCAGTTGGGTTTTTGAGGGGCTTGACAGAAGGTTAAAATGATGGCTTGCCAAATAATACAGAGAGAGAGAGAGAGAGAAAAGGACCGGCCGTTTGCAGTAGTTGGACTCCTATATGAGTCCATTGAGATCTGTTTGGTACAATTCACCATATATTTACAGAGGAATATACCTCCTTTCTTTTCCGTACAGTTGTGCTATAAAAAAGCATGACTTCAATTAGTGATGACAGGTGAAGAGAAGTCTCGCGCAAGGCCCCTCACTTGAGGGGTGCTGCAGGACTCAAGGCTCTTTCCATTTTTGTTTAACATCCAAACGAAGCCACTGGATGAGATCATTCCCTCAGTTTGGGATCAGGTATCATCAACCTGGCAGGCCAAGTGATGTGTCTGAAATACTAACCTAGTGCCAAGCAGGTGTGCAGGTCTGGATGGAGAGAAAAGCCACCATGCTGCTCCTTCTTAGAGAATTAATTAAATACACATAATACAAATGCTACAATGTCACAATGTCTATTGTATCCTTCAAACTGTGGCTGCACATATACTCAAAACAGAAGATAATAAAGTGTAGCCTTTGCATAATTTATTTATTTATTTTTATTTATTTGTCAAACATGTATAAGATAACAGATATAAGTATAAATAAGATTATGAATACAGGAAATGGATACGAATAAATGGGGACATTAGGGCAGGGATGGTAGGCCCGTTGGTGCGCTTATGCACGCCCCTTACAGACCACTTAGGAATGGGGTGAGGTCAACAGTAGACAGTCTGAGGTTAAAGTTACGGGGGTTGGAGGAAGTAACCACAGAGTCAGGTAGTGCATTCCAGGCATTGACCACTCTGTGGCTGAAGTCATATTTTCTGCAATCGAGTTTGGAGTGGTTTACCTTAAGTTTGTATCTATTGTGTGCTCGTTTATTATTGCAGTTGAAGCTGAAGTAGTCATTGACAGGTAGGATGTTGTAGCAGATAATTTTGTCTACCATGCTTTTTGTATACTACGCTTAGGTTTAATATTTTGAAATGTTCAAAATTCTTCCCATATGCAACCCCCCTAAAGTAGTTCAACATTGCCCATTCCCAACTCAACAACTGTGATGCTGAATCTAAAAAAGAAGCACACATGTTATTTCTCAGAACAAAGTTGAAATCTGAAGTTAGGTTCCCTGAGGTCATTGTTCAGTTCCTTAGTTGCTATGTTTCCCCAGCAAGAATTATCACTATACAGTGACCAGTTCCTCAAGTGTTAGTGAGGTTATTATCTATTCTCACATGAGAAGATAAAGAGAAACCATGTGCTTTGGCAGGTCTTAGAAATCTGATTTTCAGAATTTTTAACATCTGTGCACAGTTTTTCTGACCAAAACTCCACTGAGCCATTTTTTTTCCTTTTGAAAAGAAATGTATTTTATTTTTTACTTTATCATTTTGAAAGACATATTGTTTGGGGTTTTTTTGTACTGAATCAACCTCTCACAAAAATCTGACTGGCTTAATAACATTTCCATTCAGGGAGGCAGTCTAATAGGTTCCTAATGTGGAAGAAGTACTTTAAAAGAAGGCCTGCTGTGGTGTAGGAGATGGTTTTTAGGCAGCATCTCTCTTTTGCGCAACACATCATTGGTCGCTGAAGAATATGTAGAAGTTTGGTGTACCTCTGCTTCCTTATGGCACTGGAAACATTAATAATACAAAGCACAATGATGGCATATAATGACTGTGTCTGAGCTTTAATGATGTATCCTATCAATCTCAGACTCAAGGACATTAGTAAGTCTGCTTACACGGCTCCCATCACCAGTATAAGTACATCTAACAGAATAACAGGTAGCTATTTTTCCTTCGGGTAACCATAGCTAGTATGCCAGTTCATGACTGCTCAGCATTTAAATGAAAAGGCTGAATTTCATCAACACGTTTAAAGCCTGCTCCCCACTTTTGTCAGGTGAGTGTTCAGGAACTGAAGCCAAGGTTGCGCATAAGAAGAGCCAAGAATAACAGCTCAGATGCCTGAGGATGCTTCTAATAAGAAGCTTCTAAAAAAACATCTCATGCATGGGAATTGCACCATTGGATCTACTCATGCTAAGCCCAGGCTCATGTTGTATTAATGAGACCTGCAAGGGGAAAGCAAGTGGATAAAAAATAGATGGGCTTAATTTCAGGCTAACATTAGGTGTAGTGGCTTTTATTTCTAGAGAAATGTGCACCGAGCATAAGGGAAATCAGTTAAGGCACACAACGGCATTCACCTTATGGTCTGGTATTGCGATGGCTCCTTTTTGGACAGGAACTGCTTCACAGATTATGAATGAATGTAGCAAACTTTTTATCATTGTTAAAATAAAAGAATACCGAAAGGTTATCCTTCTTCAAATATTCAAGGGGTAAAGAAATCCATTTTTCTTTCTATAGTGGAGCAAGCATTTTACTGAACAGAGGACCATTTCAAAGTTTGGGTTGGATCTGCTAGCTTGTATATAATATAAATCATGATAAGTTAACTACAATGGGTAGATGTGCTAAACTTAAAACCATGTGCTTAAACCAGGGTGGCATTTTCTTATGTTTTAGAGGCTGCCATTCAGCCTCTTACTGTCAGCTGTAAAACAGCTTTTGGAAGAGGTGAGATTGAATATTTTCTGTTGTTTCTCATTTGATTTTGGGAGCTGGGATTAAGAGCAAGAATGGAAAATTTGCATTCCATTAACATCCTTAAAACTGACTCTAACTTCCTAATTGACAAATATAGATAAGGTGACCAGACGTCCCGTTTTTGACGGGACAGTCCCGCTTTTGAGCAATTTGTCCCACGTCCCGCGGCGTTTTAAAAAAGTCCCGATTTTTCATTCTGCCTCCTGAGTCCCAGCTGATGGCTAGAGGGAAAAAACCTGTTTAAACTCTTGCCGTGGGGCTTCAAAGGGCCACCCTACGTTGATTAGCTCGGCTTCCCCCTCTCAGCTGATTTGCGCAGGGCTCTGCTCTTGCTAAATTGCTCAGCAGTTTTTTTTTCTCTTTGTGCAAACCAAGCTCAAAACGAAATTGAAAGTAAAAGAGGCTGTTGGCTTTGCTGTTTGCTTGCAACGTTGGAAAATTAGGCAGCAGATTTATTTTCCTTTTCCTCACCAAAAAAGGTAGGTGCAAACAATGGGAAATTATTTAGGGCAAAAGAGGAGAGTTCAAGATTTTAAAACACAAAAGAAAAAAAAAACTCTTTTTAACTAGGGAATTGTAATAATTGAGATACTATTAATTGTATACTGTGTTGAAAGCAGAAATGGTTAAGTTGTGGTTTGGAGGAATATATGGAGGAAATTATTTGGTTTATTATTATTGGTAAATATAATTAATTGATTTGTAAGAAATTGGATTGCATGGAAATAATTGGAATATTCATGTTCATATTGATTAATATACAAAAAAGATAGTTATATAACTAATTGATTTATATTAAAATGTTGAATTTGTATTAAACAACTGTATTACATAATTACATAATTAACCAATGTGAGGATGGATATAAAAATAGATGACAATGGGAAGGGGTATAATATAGAATAGAAGGGAAAAATTGAATTTGATTAAGATTAGAGATGAGGATGAAGGGTAATATTGTTTTTTTAAAAAAATAGATGAGGAATAAATATGGCAAAAAGGAAATATAGAAATTGTAAATTTAATTGAAATGACTAAACACTGTTTAAATTTGTGAACCAGCTAAATATTCTGTTCAAAGAAAATACATTGTATGTTTGTATGTGTGTTTCTAATTATTGCTATTTATTCATATTTGTTCTCTTTTATTCTTAAAGTTTAACAATTCATTCTTTATCTTAATATCTTTATATTTGTTTGGGGTTGGCTTTCTTCCCTTTCATCTTTTTTATTGTACAGCAATCTTTCTCCTCAAACCTACCACCTCTCTTTTCTTCCCTTCTTACTTTCTCTTCCCCCCACCCTCTTCTTCTCCTCCCTATTTCCTCTTCCTTTCTCCTTCTCCTCCTCTCTTCCTCCCTCTCCTACCGTCACTCCTACTCTAATTTCCCTTCCCTTCCTTCATCCCTCTCTATTACTGTATCCTTTTATGCATATGGACTACTCAGAGGGCTGAAAAAGTTATTTTTGACTGGTCCTCACACTTTTGACCAGTCCTCGAACTTACGACTGTCCTCACATTTTACATTTTTGCCCTATCTTGTCATCATGGTGAAGAGAAGCAGTTGTGAAATGAGTGACATGGTTGTTAAGAATGCTGCACGGGCATAAATGTGAGGATGGTCATAAGTGTGAGGACCAGTCAAAAGTGCGAGGACCTGTCAGAAATGACTTTTTTCAGCCCTCTGAGTAGTCCCTATACACATAGCCATGGCCACCTGGTCACATGACCAGCTAGCCATGCCCACCCAGTCACATGGCCTCCAAGCCACGCCCACACAATAAGCCACGCCCACAATGGTGTCCTTCTTACCAATGTTAAGATCTGTTCACCTTACCCTATACACATAGCCGTGGCCACCCGGTCACATGACCAGCTAGCCACGCCCACCCAGTCACATGACCAGCTAGCCACGCCCACAAAATAAGCCATGCCCACAATGTCCCTCTTTACCAATGTTAAAATCTGGTCACCTTAAATATAGATAGTCCTCACTTACAGTGATGAGGATGTTATCCATTCAGTCGTGTCCGACTCCTGGCGATTCTGTGGGCCAGCTCTATCCATATCTTCTAATCTTGCATTGCTTCTTTGAGTTTTTCTATGCTCTGGCTGGTGTCAGCTTTGATGGTGTCCAGCCATTAAGAGCAATGATGGTGCAGTGGTTAGAATGCAGTATTGCAGGCTACTTCTGCTGACTGCTGGCTGCCTGCAATTTGGCAGTTCAAATCTCACTGGCTCAAGGTTGACTCAGCCTTCCATCCTTCTGAGTTTGGTAAAATGAGGACCCAGATTGTTGGAGGCAATATGCTGACTCTGTAAAGTGCTTAGAGAGGGCTGTAAAGCACTGTGAAGCAGTATATAAGTCTAAGTCAGGACTGTCAAACTCTCAGCCCACAGGCTGGATGCCTCACACGCTGGCCACGCCCACACCCAGTTTAGCGAAGGGGGGGAAAGTCCCAATACGTCACATGATGCCACCGTGACGATGTGCGTTTGACACCTCTGGTCTAAGTGCTATTGTTATTGTGTTCTTTGGTAGCCTGGTTTCCTTTTACCACTAACTCTTCCCAACATAATTGCTTTTTCCAGTAAATTCCCCAGTATGACATGACCAAATAAATGAGATGCAGTTCTGTGTTTTTTCCTTCTAGTGATAGGTCTTGTGTTCTGTACTCCAGTATTTGCTTGCTGGTCACCTTTGCTATCCAAGGATTACTTAAAGTAGTCCAGTTCAAATAAATGAGTTCACTTAATGACTGCAGCATTTCCTTAACAATTGCTGCAAAAAAGGCCAGAAAAATCACTTGTTACATAGGTGTTTCAATTTACAACTACGAAGACTTACAACCATAATTCCAGAGTCAATTATATTTATAAATTGAGGACTACCTGTGCTGTACATTTAATTTTGACAGCATAACCTTGAGCTGTTTCAAGTGGTGTTAGAGGGGCTGCATGCAATCCCCCCAACTGTGTGTTACATTCATCTTATGCTAAACCAAAGGGAAACCAATTGTATAATAATGTAACATAAATGCATGTGAACTCAGTTGTTCTATGCGAAAAGGAATGTTAATCTCATTCAAGAGTAATGATTTTAATAATAGGATGTCATTGATGTTTCTTGTGTGGTGCTAAAGTTGAACAAATTAATGCTAATCCAAAGCTTATTTTATATGTTTCATTTTCTCTCCTTCATAGAAAACAGCTGAGTCTCATTCAAAGAGAGAAGATATAATAGCTGTAAAATAGATAATATTCCAACTAATGCATGCAAAAATAAATATAATCACTGTTGCTGTAATATCTGCTGCACAAAATCATGTATATTAACGTTTTTACAAGGGGTTGAGAGTAATAATTCTGTTTATAATATTTTAAATTTAAAACATATTACCAAAACATTTTAATGACTCCTGCTCTTAAACTGATATGTAATTCATTTCATATATTTCATATATTAATAACAAAAAAATCATTGTTAAAGATTTATATTTATCAAATATATGAATTTATGCTAATCAGAACAATGCAACACACAGTAGTTAATATGAAACATACACTATCAAAAGCATCCTTTTCTACTAACAAGGGTTGCTTATAAAATCCTCTCTTTAAATTTTACTGAACTTTCTCTATTACTTGGTCATGTTTTTGTGTAGAATATTTTAATCATAATTTATTCCTTAGTTCAAGAATTTATAATCTGGGCTCCTCCGGTTGTTTTGAACTATAACTCCCACAGTGCCTTGATTTGGGCCATATTTCCACTTAGTGTTATTTTTAGTTTGGATTTTCAAAATACATTGCTTCACATTCAATTTGCTTTTTCTGCTGTTTCCTATATTTTAAACTATTTCCATGAAATTGGGTTCTTTCCTTCCTTCCTTTTTTCCCCCCAGGCACACTCTAGCTTTAAGTCCCCCAAGCTGAGTACTGATGACTTCAACTTCCGTAATTCCCAATGTAAGACAAACTGTTTGGGTCTAGGAAAACTTGCCACAGCCAAATCTCCATGACCAACTTGCCACAGGACAACTCACCATGGCCAACTTGCCATAGGATAAAAGTTACACTAATATCAAAGAAATGCTGGAGAATAATTAAAGAAAGGATGCCAAAGGAGACTAAATGAAATGTGAATGACATAATTAAATTGAATTGTTGAATTGTCCCATGGTGAGTTGGCCATGGTAAGTTGCTATGACGAGTTGTCCCATTCTGAAATTATTTATAGATCCAATGGGAGATGTTTTCAGGACTCAAAATCAAGACTCCTGAAAACATATCCCCTTATATCTATACCCAATTTGACTTGTATTGAGAACTTTGGGATTTAAAGTCATCAAAACTCAGTTTGTGAGCTGTGTTAAATTATCAAGAGTACAAAATGCATGGGGTCTCACAATAAACCTCAGGTTGAGGGTTGCTTCTCCAAATCTTTGGGGTGGGGGGAGGCAGCTGTTCTTTTAACTTTGATTCTTCTAGCTATCATGTCAGCTGATGACAATTCTAGGAGTTGGTCTCCGCATCCAGAGGGTATGTGATTTGGTAATATGACTTAATATTAAAAGAACGTATCTATTTTATTCCACAAATGATGGTCAAACATAAAGTTTGGCTTATCGTGATAGTGAATTTAGCCACTCTCTACACATTATACAGTAATAACACATTCCAAGATAGACATGCATAGAATTATAATCTAATTTATGCACAACTAAATTTAGACGTGTGCTTTCAACTGAGATTCAATTTTAATTCAATGCCCATGTTTGGCTGGTTAAATTCAGGTACAGTATTTATATATTTTAAAACCTAAATATATTTTTATTTACTGAGGTCCATCTTATTTCTTTTTGTTTTTTGTTAAACATATTCATTGTTAGGAAAAAAAAGATAATTTTAATATAGGAAAGACATTACCTCATTAAAGCAAAAGATCTAAATCAAAATAATTTCTACTAATAAATATACAACCTGAAGCAAAGTAATCTTAATGAACAAATTTCCCTAAGCATTAACTCCAAAAACTAAAAGTTGGATACATTAGTTAAAATCCATTAATTTGTGAGTTAACATCTTGATGTATTAATTTATTGATTAGCAGTGGGATTTTTGGCATTGTTACCTACAAGGAAGTATGGAAGGTCTTGAATGAATTGGTCATGAAAGCTTCAGGGTCCACCTATTATTGCTAACTCTACTAAAGAGCCCTTGCAATTGCATGATTCAACAGAGTAGTTCATTACGTAATTATAAAGTGAATGATATGGTGTTCTGATTAACATTGTTTCAAAGACACCAAATATCTGATGCCATCTACTAAAAATGATCCTGCTATCAAGGAGTTCATTAACCTTTCAATGTACTTTTAGTGCCACACCATATTAATGACTTTTTAAGATTGTTCTGTTTATTTAAGTACTTTTTAAAATGGTATGAAAACTGTTTATTTTTGCAAACTGCCAATGATGACATTTAATTTGTTAAGGTTTGTTGAGTTGTACAAAATAAAGGTGAGAAATGATTCTGTTGTTTGAACTGGAGGTGAAATAAAATTCTAGAATCTGCAAATACGATGCAAATGTTAAACAGTTAAATGCTTCTGTTGCTTCCACATCTGCGTCTCTTTCCACAAAGTCAAAATGATTTTCTAGGGTTCTGAGTGGCCCTCACAGTTTATCAAAGAACATCTAATAACATACAAATCACATGATATCTATGGTGCAAATTTTAGAGTCCAAATAGATAACAATCATTTATCTTAATCCATGACAAGCTTGATGCTACTGGTAGCATTCTATCCTGCATGGCTGCTTATTCAGGGCATTAAAATCCATGTTCATCCTCCCAGAGTGGTACTGGATGCTGAAAGGTACCCTGGAAAATATATTTTGTCTATTGTGGATTGCCTGTGAGACAACAAGTTATCTCATCAAGAAGTTATGTAGTGTGTTCAGAATAAATCCATCCGACATACTAGTTATCATCCATGTGCATTTTAATACATACGTTGGGAACTTTGAGGGACCTATATAAGAAACACTGGAGTGACTATATATGAGTGTCTGTTCATGCCTATAAAAATAGCAAAAAAGCTAGAAATTTATTGTTCTATTTTTTTTACAGTCATCAAAAAAGCTAGGCTGACATGCATTTGTTTTGGGGATGATGAAGATGCTTCACCACAATACTGTCTGGAATCATTTAAAAATGACCAAAAATTGCACAGAGCTTATCCACTGGCACAGGACTTTGCAGACAAAAATGTTGACTGGAAATGCAACCTGATATTCTGCAACACCAGGATTAAAAACAACATACCAGAGCCATGGTGGCACAGTGGTTAGAATGCGGTGCTGCAGTTACTGCAATACTGCAGGTCTAACTCACTGCTCACTCCAGGAGTTTGATTCTGAACGACTCAAGGTTGACTCATCCTTCCATCCTTCTGAGGCTGGTAAAATTGGGACCCAGATTGTTGGGGACAATATGCTGAATCTGTAAACTGCTTAGAGAGGGCTGTAAAGCACTGTGAAGCAGTATATAAGTCTAAGAGCTATTGCTACCAAGCTCAAACATATTAGAAAGCCAACTCCAAAGCTACACCATGTCACCCAGTGAATGATTACAGTAGTTAGAGAGTAATGTCATTATATGGCATTTCTGAATTAATGTTCTCCCCCAACATTTTATGCTACCATATGTCTTTATTTATTTTGCACAAAATATTAAAGGAGAAGAAAACTGTTGGATTTTGTCATGAATGTTTAACAGGATCCAAAAATAAGCTGATTTGATTCCCCTCCCACTCCTGGGATGGCAGATCAAGAGCCAGCAGGCACCCTCCATTGTCTCTGAGTGTAGCCACAGAAATACAGCAGTTGAAGAAGAGAAGAGGCTTGGGACAAGAGTCCCACAGAGTTCTTTCCAATCAGTCCACTTTAAGAACAACCATGGAAGAGTCCTCCTGGATCCTCAGAAGAAAAAAGAGTGAAAGGGATGCTCCATGTTAGATGATACAATCCATTAGATATATACTGCTTGTTAGATCTATTAGTGGACATTTTGTAGTATAGTTGTGGAGAATACATCAGGAATTCATCAGACTAAGGAATGTGCAGCTAAGAAATAGGCTGTAAAATTAGCAAAAATTAAGAACTGTGTACTGAGGAGGTACTCTGAACTTGGGTGCTGCCCTGAGGATCTACATCGCGGTGTCAAACTCAAGGCCCGGTGGCCAAATCTGGCCCACGGGTACTTAGATCTGGCCCATGGGGCTGCCCTGGAAACAGCAAAGGACAGATCCACAGTGTCTCTGCCAGTGAAAATGGAGTGGTCCTCCTGAGCTCCGTTTTCACTGGCAGAGGTTGCAGGAAGCTGTTGCAGCAAAGAAACAGAACTCAGGAGTCAATTTTCACTGGCAGAGTGCTCGGCCCACCACAGGTGCCCCCAATATGAGTGAAGTCAAGCTGGCCATGCCCACACTGGCCACCCCCACCCCAGGCCCTCGAGGTCAAACACAACCCTGATGTGGCTCTCAATGAAATCGAGTTTGACACCCCTGATCTACATGAAGTGTTGTGACTTGACAGTGATCTATAGACTGGACATCATAATTTCAGATCTGAAGATATTCATACTTTCATTTCATACTGAATGATAGGCAGTATCAAATTTTGAAATTTCCTTGGTATAAGAAAGGATACTTGGTTGGAAATTATTCAAGTAAGATGGTTCTATATTTCCAAACAACCAACTCTAATCATTTCACACAGACTTGGGGAAGAATCATTTTAGATCAGGGCTAGGTTATAACACAGAATCAAGGTCAACCTAATTTTGGGAAGCCCTGGGCGAAAAGTCAAGATGAAAGACCTCTAAATGGGGCTCCTTTTGAATTAATGACAACCACTCTATAGCCTTAAGCCCTTAATTTGATTCATTTCTCAATGATTCTTCCAGAAGCTGGAATATATGAGCAAAAATACCAGTTAAGACAGTTCATACAGTTCCCTTCTTTATGACATCCTTGATGTAATTTACTCAGAAGCTACTCTGCTGACATAGTGAAAGCCATAAATATGGATGATTGTGTTCATCTCAAATGTTAAAAGAAGGATGAAATATGATTGCCTCCTTGCCAGCAATGCAGTTTTAATATCCCAGAATTTTTCCTCTCTCCTGTCAAAACATAGAATCATAAGGTAGAATGACAAGCTTTGGCAAAGGGGCATGAAAAGGCACCTGTGCAAAGTGGCCTAGCTGCTCTGAATTTCAGGGAGCTGTGCATTATACACTGAAAAAGTAGCAGAAACAATTATTTTGTAGAGAGTGGAGTGATGTAATGCAATGGTCGGGTTGGGGGTTGGGTGGGCTGGGTGGTGTGTCACTGTTTGGTCTTTTTCTTTTTTCCACTAAAGGCTTTTTTAGTGATTTAATAACTGATTTTATACTTTTATCTTTGAAGGTTACAGTAAAGGGTGAAATTAATTAATTAATTGAGTAATTAAAGGGCTTGACATAAATATTAAGAGATTAAGTTTGATCGTGGGCTTTTTGCCAAATGACTATTACGATCTCATAAAAAAGAAGTCGAGTATATCCACTCCCAAAATAAAGGCATAAAACAGATACCATGCTGCTAATAAATGCCACAATGTGATTTACAATTTAATTTAATAAGTACCTGCAATAAATCTGACGATTGCATGGGATTTTCCAATCCATCTTTTAACTAGGATAAGTCTGACTTAATCTGATCGAACAGGAGGCATCCTATTTCTTTCTCATCTGCTTATTGATAGGATTTTCTATCTTACTACCATTCTAAAGTTGCCTGAGTCAAATCATTGGTTGTAGTCTCCAGATGTTGCACTATAGTTCCCAATCCCTGACTATTGCACAAACTGGATCAGGATGATGAGAAAACATTAACAACATTTGTAATTCTGAACAAGAAGCTCCAAAGAGTTTACCCTCTAAATCCCATTATCCTGGTAAATTATTTCACTTCCCTAGCAAAGGCTAAGACAGAGTGCAGAGGAGGCTAGGAGGAAAGGTGATTGGCAATTGGCATTCAGACAGGAAATGGAGCCCACATCTGGAGATTGGCAGCTATTGCAAGCAGGTGGGAGGACTATTGTACATCTGTCAGGATCACAAACTATGAGGAATAGTATATCCTATAGGGCAGGGCTGTCAAACTCACGGCCCACGTGCCAGATGTGTCACATGCTGGCCACTCCCACACTCGGTTAGCAAAGGGGAAAAAGTCACAAAACATCACATAATGCCACAGTGACAACAGGAGCTTGACACCCCTGCTATAGGGAATCCTCCTTGGAGCTTTTCCTGGAACTCAACAGCAAATTGAAAAAAGGCAAGTCCACAGAAACATCCCAATTAATGCAAGAATTTTTGGAAAAAGGCAAAGATTGTATACTACTTCAAAGACTTCGAGACTTTTGTTTGAACTAAATATTAAAAGACTTGAGTATAAAGGACTGTGTGTTAACGATGTATTTACATGGCAACAGCAACTTATCAGTTCTAAAAAGGTTGAGTTGACCCAATAACACGTTGTTGGGGAAGGTATGTGCTGCAATAAAGCATTATGTACAGATTTGCTGTGCTATGGTGTGTCCAATCCCTGGAAAGAAAGAAAAAATCTCACAATAAATATGCACGATAGCAATTTTTACAATTTTTACAAATACACATAGATGTTCTTACTCTACTAGAAGGAGTGAGAAGAAAAATATTGAACCTAGACTGTACTGAATTGAAATGCCAACTGAAGAGAAGGCATGTTTCACCATGCTTGATGAAGTGAAGTCTGATCCACCAGTGAATGGACATTGGTTCATTCCTATAAATCTGATAAGTGGTTCAGCCCTATAAATCTGATAAGTCTTATAGTGCTACAAAAGCTTTTGTTGCTTCTTTCTAATGTTAACTCCATTGACATTGGCTCATTTCTCCTTGCAGTCTGATTGAGCTCCAAATCCCACCTCCCTCTCCTTAGCCCGCATCCTGCCTGTTCCCACAACTTTTCATTTTCATTCACTTTTAAGTGTCTCGGGATGCCCATCAACAGCCCTGAGGAAAGGCAGAGCAGAACAAGAATCAGTGGAGATTCAAAGGTAAGTTTCTGGGACAGGCTTTGGAGTGAGGCAGATATCCTCACACACGCACCCCTTAAGTGCTCTTTTCTTTAATCAAAGATTCCTTAACCAATTTTGTTGTATATATGATGTACAATGACAATAATGGCTATTCTATACTTCCATTCATTTTTAAAATAAATAAAATAAAGATGGGATGCTGGAAAATAAAACACCAGCAATCTAGCTTCAGCTTTATTTCCTCAAATGCCTCTTGGATAGAACGTCTGTGTGTATCTATCTGCCTGTCAAGCGAATGTTTCGGAGGAATTTAATTCTTATCCATTTAAAATACAGATAATAGACAATAGAACATCTATTTCAGTGGTGGGTTGCCCCTGGTTCACACCGGTTCTATAGAACCGGTAGTAAAACCGGTAGGAGACCCCGCCCACCGAACCCGACATCACTAAAATGCTTCTGCACATGCACAGAAGAGCACGCGCGAGAGCAAAGCAAGCACGTGCATGCAGCCCCGTTGCAAACCGGTAATAAAGATAAGTAGAACCCACCCCTGATATATTTGTCTATAAAGTGACACAAGCCTTTTTGTTATTCCTACAGCTTGGTGTAAACAGTGAAGATGTACATAATGGGCTAATGCTAAAATCCTGACATGTTAAAATGTTTAAATTTAGTAGCTGGAGCAGTGGGGTTGTTCAGTGAGCCAGAACACACAGTTGATTGGATGGAGAATGCTGGCTCCTGAGTGAGGCAGCCTGCGTTGTGATTGGTTGCTTTGGGTGTGGAGGGGGAGTTTCCCTTTCCCCCCAGCTTTTTTCTCCTGTGTGCTCTGTGCACTCTGTGATTTACCTCAGGATGCTCCTGTTAGCCTGACTGTCTTGTCTGCTGCAAATATGGCTGTAAAATATATTTATTTATATAAAGCCACAAGTTTGTGTCAGCGACTCTGATTTCATTTGGACACCTGCTGCAAAATTCCCTGACATAACATTACTACAACTGTTAATCGAGCAACAAATATGTCTTGATTAAAGCTTTCTTAATTATAAAAGCCTCTACCACAAAACCTATCTAATAATTCTTTTTTATATAATATCTTTATTACATAAGTTAGCAGAATAACAGAAGTGTTGATATCATACATTAAAATGCACACACACAAACAAAGCATTTAATTTTTGGTGGCTCAACCGAACAACATTTAATTATAGCTTGATTCTTCAGGTTAACCTTTCCAGCAATAAGAATGCTTGCAATGGACAAAATTCAGTAAAAGTTTTTTGTAAACAGAACAGCCTGTCTCTCCTTGAGAAGCGTATGATCCAGCCAGGTTTTTGCATCAGTGAAGCTGGGAAAGAAGTTTTGCCCTCCTCTGTGTCTCCCCCACCCCCCGGAAAAAAAATGTGCCTCTGCAGCACAGCATAATGGCAAACTACAAGACTGTAATAGCACAGAAAGAAAAGAAATCTGCTAAGATTACTCCCTTTCTCACTTTTTTTTCCTCAGACTGCAAGGAGAAATGAGCCAATGTCTGGTCTGTTCCGAGTACCATTCTACTTAGAGAATATCCTGCTGGCAAAAATAAAAATTTTGGATCCAATTCTATATTACTCCTGGATTATATTCCTAGTTTGTTTCTCTAACCAGCTCAGGAGAGTACCAATTTGCTTTTCCCCACAACTGGCGCTTTCCAAATATTTGGGAGTTCAGCCTTCACAATCCTCCAGCCAACATGACTATTGCGGCACAAAATTAGAGACAGCTATTATCTGTTTTTTTTTTTCACACCAATGTTTTTGCTTAGGAGCAACTCCAGGCTAGTTTTTCATTTTAGATGGTTTAATTAGTTTAGTTTGGTTTATTTGATTTGTATACCGCCCTACTCCCGAAGGACTCAGGGCAGTGAACAGCCAAGCAATAAAATACATAAATATACAAAATTTAAAACCAGATAAAATCAAATTAAATCATTTTGGCCCAGACAGATTAAAACACCCCGATCCAGAAAGGGACACAACTGGCAAATCAGGCGAACCTGATAAAAAATCCTCCCGGTCACAGCCGTCAGGTGCTCTTCTAAAGACAGACGTGAATCCAGGAAGACGCCCAAGTTGCGAGCCCTCTCCTTGGGGGCCAATGATTCGCCCCCAATAGTCAGTAATGGCATCAACTGACTATATCGGGACGTCGGAAACCACAGCCACTCAGTCTTGGATGGGTTGAGCCTGAGCCTGTTCCTCCCCATCCAGATCCGTACGGCCTCCAGGCACCGGGACATCACTTCAAGGGCATCGTTGGGGTGATCCGGGGTGGAGATGTATAGCTGGGTGTCGTCAGCGTACCGATGGTACTCCACCCCGAAACCACGGATGATCTCACCCAGCGGCTTCACATAAATGTTGAACAGGAGAGGCGAGAGGACCGACCCCTGCGGCACCCGACATATGAGGGGCCTCGGGGTCGACCTCTGTCCCCCTGTCAACACAGACTGCAACCAGTCAGAGAGAAAGGAGGAGAACCACCGCAACACAGTGCCTCCCACCCCTAACTCTTCTAACCGGTGCAGCATGATACCATGGTCGATGGTATCAAAAGCCGCTGAGATCTAACAGGACCAGGACAGAGGAGCACCCCCTGTCCCGAGCCCTCCAGAGATCATCAACCAACGCGACCAATGCCATTTCCGTGCTGTACCTGGGCCTGGTACACTTACAGTCTACAGAGATTCCCAGAAATTGGAAATGAGGGAGAAAGGATTGCCAGAAGAAGGAATGACCAGTTATTTCAATACTGTTTACAAGAAAACTGTGAGTGTGTCTGTGATATTTCCAAAATTCAGACTTGGCTCAGAGAAGACTTTACAGCACAACAGCACTCAGGAAAGGCTTTTTCTAGATGCTTGGACACAAGCCAAGATCTATATTCATTGAATAGCAACTGTATAAGTAGAAATATTACTCCTTCTCTATGCCTTTTGTTTTAAGTCAGGTTGCATCTCAAGAATCAAAGGATGACTGACTCACAAAGGATCTAGGCTGATTTTGCCAAACTGGGTATTCTCCAGTGATATAGGTGTTAACTCTCAGAACAGTTCAGCTCCCATGACTGAATGTGAATTCTGAAAGTTGAAGCCTGCATATCTGGGAAACATTGCAGTTGGAGAAGACTGTTCTAGCAAAACATCATGATATGCAAAAGGTATGTGCACAATATATAGCCTATCTCCACCCCACACATATACACTACAGCAATGGTGGGTTGTCCTGGTTCGCACTGGTTTTATAGAACCGGTAGTAAAACTGGCGGGATGTTCCGTCCACCGACCCCAATGTCATCAAAACGCTTCTGCGCATGCACAGAAGAGCTTGCGTGTGCATGAGCGAAGCCCGTGTGCGCGGCCCCGCTGCAAACTGTAGTAAAGGTAAGTAGAACCCACCCCTGCATTACAGGTAGTCGTTGTGGCCTGTCAGCGGCCTGTGCGGATTGTAGCTGATTCTGACAGCGAGGAGGGTGGTGTGGTGCTGCGCCAGCAGCCTGTGCAGCTGGCACTCAAGTCAGACAATGAGGAGGCTGGAGAAGATGTGGTGCCAGAGGCAGGGATTCAGCCAGGGCCTTCAGAACCTCCAGAAGCTCCTTTAAATGAAGAGGATGAAAAAGAGGAGCCTCTTCTCGATGCACAGGCGTGCAGAGCTGCCAAAAGGCAGGAATGGCTCCTTAGGAGGAGGTCTCCTCAAGAGTAAGGCTTGGGGCTAATTGGCCACTCCCTTAGCCTATTTAAGGAGGAATACTGACTGAAGCAATTTGTAGGGAACAACTTTAGTTCATTCTCCTTCGCGTCTGGATTCTCTGCAAATTGCTTCTGGGCTTTCTGCCAACCTTAGTAAAATTGTGATTACTTTATCTTTGGTTTCTTGTAGGCTGTTAAAAAAGTTTATTAACAGCCTTTGTTTGGAAAAGACTGAGTTATTTTAGTAAATTTAAATTTTGTACAGACCTTGTGTGTGCTGTGTTCTTTGGGGTCCATAGCTGGGGCAGAACAGTAGTCCTTGACTTACAACAATTCATTTATTGAAAATTTGAAGTTATAACAGCACTGAAAATAAGTGGCTTATGACTGTTTTTCACATTTACGGCCATTGCAGCATCCCATGGACGCATGATCAAAATTGGCAAGTGGCCTATATTTATAACAGTTGCAGCGTCCCAGGATCAGATGCTCACCCTTTGCAATCTTCCGACAAGCAAAGTCAATGGGGAAGCTAGATTCACTTAACAACCATGTTACTAACTTAACAGCTATAGTGATTCACTTAACAACTGTGGCAAGAAAAGTCATAAAATGGGGCAAAACTCATTTAACAACTGTGTTGCTTAGCAACAGAAATTATGGGCTCGGTTGTGGTCGTATGTTGAGGGCTGTCTGTATTTCTCTTCCACTCCTCTGGATCAGTTCAAAAATTCTTTTGGTCTGGTCTTGGATCTAATAAGGAATATCAGAGAATTTATTCTGATCTTTGGCATGTCAGGTGCCATTTTATGGATAGGCATAAGAATTTCATATCTGCAAGCACATTTTTCTCTTACTTTTTCTTTTTAAAGATAGAAAACTAGGTTTGGGGCTATGAGCAGCACTGGGGAAAGAGATTTCAGATTTCCTTGTTAAAGAGTTTGCCTCTTACTGAAATAACGACGTGAATGATGATGCAACCAATTTCAGGTGGCATCATAAGAAAATGATAGATGAAGACAAGGATCGGTCCCTGTATGTTGCTGCAAGAGTCTTTAAATTGTTGGATTGTCCTAAAGGGAAGAAGAGACTGTTCAGGCTTTGCTTGAGATGGAACAAAGACCGGGCCAGTGATAGATGAGAGAAAGCTAAAAAGGATATGTACAATTTACCGTAAGTCTCAAAAAAGATGCATCAGAGGTATCTACTTTTTCTGGCAGTAAAACCTGTAAATAGCATTGGAAGCATTTACAGCAGACCTAAATATTCTCCTTGGAAAGCAAACTTAAAACCTGGAAAACAATCCTCAAATACTTCACCGGGAAAGATAATTTGAGAGCCAGTTTAGTGTTGTGCTTAAGGCACTAGGCTAAAAACTGGGACACTGCAGGTTCTACTCTAAACTTGATACTTTGGACCTGACACTCACTCTCAGCCTAGTAAGAAGGCAAGGGAGAGCAACTTCTGAAAATATTGCAAAGAAAACTACAGGAGCTTATCCAAGTAGTTGCCAGGAGTCAACCGTCATTCAAACACTTTTTACTGGATTAGAATACTTGGATCCTTTAATAACTAGTTAGATAAATTCTAGATAAACTCTAGAAAATTGTGTGTCGCCTTCATAAACAAACAGCCAGTTGGGATATTCAGGAGGTAAGATTTTTGCTCAAAAGAGGACAATTCTATCAATTAGGAAAGGGGGGAAAAATCCAAGGGAAGCATGGTTATCTTGAGGGTGGGATGGAGGGGAGAGTGGGCTAAGAGAGAGTGAAATAACGGTAAAAGTATGGTAGTGTCTTCATGCAAATGCCACATCATATGTCCTTCTGTAAAATATTTTGACTCAGGTATGTAATTGTAGCATTTGTATGGGCACTGTTGAAGTGAAATGCAGATCATTCACATCAGAATCTACCTCAAATCAAGGAAAGAGAACTAGCATTTTTCTGTCAGACACTTATGAGCCACAGTGGCACAGTGGTTAGAGTGCAGTATTGCAGGCTACTTCTGCTTACTGCCCTCTGCCTGCAATTTGACAGTTCGAATCCCACCAGGCTCAAGGTTGACTCAACCTTCCATCCTTCTGAGGTGTGTAAAACGAGGACCCAAATTGTTGGGAGCAATATGCTGATTCTGTAAACCACTTAGAGAGGGCTGTAAAGTGGTATATAAGTCTAAGTGCTATTGCTATTGCTACAGTATGGAGGGGAGACTGGAATGAGAGCAAGGGTATTGAATTCTTCTCTAAAGACTAATTATTGTGTTCTAAGCCCAATTACTGGTATAAATGAAGGGAGCAGTAAGTCTTATTTTTGTGCCAAGGAAGAGGGTTTCCTGCAACATCACCATATATTTAGTAAAGGCTTAAGACATCTATAGCCAAAGGATAACAGTTGATTAACATAGACATTTCTGTTGCCCTTATTTTGGGGGAGGAAGAGGGCCATGACAGCTCAAAGAAATATTTCCCTACATGGAGAAAATCAATATAGTTACTGCTTTGGGAAGTAATGCTATGCTGTAAATTCTCTCTATTTTATGTCCTGTTTTAGACTGCTCAAACACACCACAGCAAGCTGCAATTGGTTTAATGATGAGTTGCTTTTCAGACAAACACAAAGGCAAGTAGAGAGCTGTTTGAGCACACACACACAGACAGACAATGGGTGGTGTTGTCTGACAGCCAGGCATAATACAGGTAATACAAAGTCCAGATGAGAGTTGTAGTTATAGGAAACGAATTGTGGGGAGAAAAGAATGGTAGCCAATGTAGCTCAGATTTCAGGAAATGGCAAGGCAGGAGTAGAAAAGGCAAGATTGGTCCGAGGCAGTCCTGGAGTCAAACACTAGAAAGTGACTTAAGTCAGTTTGGAAGTCAAGAACAAGAAGCATGGTTGCAGAATGGACTGGGACATGCAACATAACAATGCAACATTACAGAGGTTTTTTTCCATGGACAACCAGTCTCTGGCAACTGTTGTTACATAGTCCTAGTTGAACGTGCATTTTTGTTTTTGGAGGAATTGAGCAGATCTCCTTTGCCCTGCTTTCCAAAGTTGCTGATACAGCTGGGAACTGGCCCTTCATCTGAGTCTGCCTTTAACTGCTTATGTGGGCTAATTGCCTGGTTAGCCTCAAGTTATCAATGATCTGCTGCCTCCTGATCTGGCAACTCAATGAATCAGGCCCTTCAGACATTGTTTTCAAGAAGTCTGAATGGACTATAATACATTCCACCAATGAATGGTTGATCTGTTATCAAACAGAAGTGGAGAGCAAAGCAAATCGTCCCGCTGCCTTCTGGAGCTATCTCTAGATTCCACAAGGAGCCTTGTATTTAGAAGCAAGTTATTTACTTCATATTTAAGGCCTGGTTTATAGAATCAGGAGGGAGAGCTTGGTATTGGGGAAAAAAAAGTCTGAATTGTTGCCCTTGTCATTCCTGTGGTGTTGGCCTCAACGTTGGAGAGAAATCTGGGGACCAGCCAAAGTAATGTTCATTCTTTGAAATGCTTTCCATTTTCTTAAGAGAAGAAGATAAGGAGGAGGAGGAGGAGATTGTGAATTCTCCCAGCAGGTGGGTAGGTAACAAGCTTCAGTAGCACTGACTTCCTTGTGTCTTTTTATTTCTACCCATGAATTTAAGTACTAAGGATATCCTCCTATAAAAAAAGGAATAATTTAGCTCAACATGGATCATATTTCTAACTGACTGCTTGCAAGGGCTCTCTCACTACAGGCGGCCTGTAAACCAACATTCCCTCCCTTCACTGCTTTGTTATCCATCAATTTATCTTCATTGAAATGTGGCTATCTACTCTCTAACCCCCTCCCCACCCAATTCCACTGCTCTCCTTTTTCAGGGATTTCTTTTTGTATGCATACAGAACTTCCATTTCTCATATCCAGAACTGATTACAAGCTATGTGGAATGACAGAGCCGGTGCAGTTTTTCAAGCCCACATTATTTAGAGACGAGGAGCCAGGGCTATGCAAACAGCCTTCAACTCTTCAGTGCAGCATCTTGCCCGGTGTTAAGGACAAATGGCTAATATATCAAGTTTATTAGGTGAGCTGAATAAATCACAGTGCAATCTCAGCCACATAGTTCAGAATCAGCCACCATCTACCAACAGGAAACAGTCACAGCAAAACAGCAGCAATAAATTGGAAAATGGTGGTCTTCCAGACACTGAGAACTGAATCTTATTTCCAAGACATCTGTGGAAGTTTGATGACAAACATTACCTTTTAATAGGCCATTATTCTTTTACCTTATTTGCGTTGCATTAATCAATTGCTTGTCCACACAAAACCCGCCATGCTCTAGAACAAGAGTGCAACTTTTCTCCCAATCAGCTTGGCTTTTGGGTGATGAGCCAGGTGTTGTACCCCTCACAAATAGACTGGATAAAATGATCATGATTATATAATTAAATAACCCTCTTAAATACTTTGAATCCTATTAAACGCATTAATAATTTTCTCTTTGTGTCATACTAAACTTAAAATGTCCTGGCAAGGTATCTGACTGAGGGCTGTAGTCAAAACTTTTGAGGTTCAAAGGTTACACAAAGGTTTCTGAGTTTGAAGGCAGATCAAATTATTACTGCCCAAGGAAGTGGTGTTGAGGAAATGCAATTATTGGGGAGGGTGGGGCAATGACTCAGGTTCACTGATGGATGAGTTGTTGGTGTGGTTATTTGTCCCTTCAGGTAAGCTTTTTGATTCCTGCTTGGATTAGTCCCTGCAGTTTTCTTGGCAAACTTGTTTGGAAATGGTTTACCACTGCTTCCTTCCCAGAGCTGAGAGAAAGTGAATGTCCCAAGGACACCCAGCTTTAGAACTAGATGTCCTGGTCTCCCATTTTCTAGCTCAATACTTTAACCACTACCCCAGACTCCCTGGCCATACGTCATTGTTAAAATTAGCTCTATTTATATCTGTAGCATTTTAAAAAAAAATTGATTTATATGCCGCCCTTCTCCGGAGACTCAGGGCAGCTTACAATGCGTTAAGCAATAGCCTTCATACTTTTGTATATTTTATACAAAGTCAGCTTATTGCCCCCACAAACTGGGTCCTCATTTCACCTACCTTAGAAAGGATGGAAGGCTGAGTCAACCTTGAGCCTTGGAGAGATTTGAACCAGCAGAAATTGCAGGCAGCTGTGTTAATAACAGGGTGTGTAGACCACTGTACTATCAAGGCTCTTTTCTTGTAGCTTTGCACAATTGCGTTAGTATCTTTCTCAGATGCAGCTGATACACATATTTATTGATTCATATTATCAGTCCCAAGGTGGATTCTTTTTAAGTGTAAGAAATCTATACAATGATGAAACAGTGGTTTAATGTTTGGAATTAGCCAGATATTAACTCCTGTTGCTTCCATTTTAAGCACTGTAAGCATCAATTTGATTTTGTTTTACTTAAAACAGAAAACTGACAAGAAAATTCAGGAAGGGTAGAGTTGCACAGAATTCTCTACTGCCCTCTTACGTGTTTTTCAGTCTTAGAGGGATAACTGTGTTTTCCTCATGTTAGGGATTACACTACAGTTTTTACATGTCTCCTATCTCCAAATGGCAAACAATTGTGTTGCAAATTTTCAGTAATTACATTCAGAGATGCCACACAGCCTGGAGCCATAGGAGGCTCACTCCTGCTCTAAGTATAGTATAGAAACACCCAAACATATACAGTACACAGAAGTCAGCCTCATTGCATGAAAAGGTGAGACACCCAGTTAAATAATGAACCATAAAAAGAAACATTTCCTCATTATACACCCATTATTTCAATAATGAAGCTCTTGCTGCAAATTGAAGGGCACTTCTCACCTCTGCTAAAAAGGAAACAATGAAAACAGCAGAAATAGTTTCTAAAACATTAGTGCAAAGTTTTCAAGGGTAGTGGAAGAGAAGATAAACACAGTTCTTCAGAATAATTAATAAATACACTTAGAATTGCTTTATTCATTGAAAACAATAACGGAGTCAGACACCACAGTGCTGAATTCATGCTGGGGAAGGTGGGGGAATCAAGCAAACTAAGGTCTACAAGAAGAAAAGAAGGAGACATCCTTGTCATTATTTTCTAGGTTTCTTTATCATGACCAAAGTTGCATAGGGTTGCCAGGTGTCCACTATTTGAGCGGACAGTCCACTTTTTTCACATTATGTTCACTATTTTTTTTCACAAAATAGTGGACATTTTTTTTATTCAAAAGCTTTATGATGAAATGGTACGTAAACTAAAGCTGTACAGTCTAAGAGAATAAGGATAGGAGAATCGCGTTTTGTCTTTTTTTTCATAAGTTAGAATGAGACAAAGATCGAATGCTCATTGCAATAATCACATTTTACACAACAGCGCAAAAAATGCATTAAAGCAGTTATCTTTTGATATCGAAAATGTAGTGCTGAAGGTTTTTGCCGAATTTTCGAATTCTGCAAAGAAACGAGAAGAGTTGAAATCATTTTTTGAGTTTTGCGAGTCAGAATTCCATGAAGTTTTCACCATGTTCCAACACGTTGGTTAAGTTTGTTTAAAGCGGTCGAAAGACTTCTTTTAAACTGGATACCTCTAAAATCGTATTTTATTTCTCTTGGATCTGATGAGTGCCATAAGGTTATCTGGAACCTTATTTCGGATCAGGAAAATGAACTCGCTAAGGACGATGAACCAACAATTTTAGAATTGTATTTATATTTCACGCACTTCTTCATGTCAATAATGCAAGACACCCTACTGAAGCTGGAAAGCAAGAAAATTCTTGCATGTGATCTTCACATTATCATGTGTAAGCTGCGTGATTCTTTGCAAAAAAAAAATACGATGAGCAGTTTTTTGGAATGAAAGTTTTATTTGCCTTACGTAAAAAACATTGCCTGAGAATACCATGCAAAAGTTCAAGAAAGAAGCCATCAACGTGTATCAAAGAGACATTGCATACCTAGAAAAGTGGTATAATTTCACCGATTCAGTATATGAGACGCTAAATTGTTTCAATCTAATTGATCGCAATAATCCTCCAACTTTGGAAGAAATGACGAACATCTGGTTATTATCACCATGGCGAGAAGAACTTCCACCCAACACTCTCTTCGATGAAATTTCTGCCTTAGAAGAAGTTTATGTTCATCTGCAGGGCGATTCATCCCTTGATAAGTGGACGTACTTTTTCAAGAAAGAGCCAGCTCCGAGTTTACTGAAACTGTTCCAGTATTGTGCATCAATTCCGGTATCAAATGCAGACGTTGAACGAATTTTCAGTGTCATGGGAAATTTGTGGACTGACGAACATAACCGACTGCTTGTACCATCAGTTCGAAGTGAACTTTGTATATTTTTTAATATTTCTCAACATTGTACTGAAATTAAAGAATTATTCCTTAAACACAAAGAATTGATCAAAGCTGCACAGTCAAATAAAAAATACACATGACAGCAAAGTAAAATGTAATTTAATATTTTACATATTATTATAATATATTTGATGTTTTGAATTTTAAGTAAAGTTTTGATGTGATTATTTTAATACGTTTTAAAATGTTTGTAAGAAAATATGTAATTTAATTGTAATTTTTTTTATTTTTTTACTACTTAACACCCCCCTCTCTGCCACTTGTCCGCTATTTTTTGGAAGCAGACCTGGCAACCCTAAAGTTGCAGCTGATGAAAAAATAAGATCCTCTCATCTCCAAAGGTGTAGATGAGGGCAAGGCTATTGTTCTGCATTGAATAAAGGAACATTCCTTCTCCTTTGCTAAGCAACTGTTGGACACTTGACCAATCATTCACAAAGAAAAAGGGCCATAAGTTAAGGAGAAATAATGGTATTCCGCTGTGATTCCAGTTATGAATCCCTTACTAGACCTGTGTTATCTAAGAATAAGGAAGTTAGATATGCACCATGTTGTAGATACTTACATCATGTAATTTCTTTGGGATAAAGATTAGACCATCCTTGCTTTGGTTTGATATAGCAAGCTTTTTGGAAATAGATGATTCAGCAAGTAACTTTTTTTCTAAGTTTTGCAAGCAAAGATCTTAATACCATTTCAGTTTGGAAGCCGTTCTTCCATATTCTGAATCTTTCCATCTTTAAATCTGAACCATTCTTTCAAGCATTTCTGAATCATATGGAATGGAGTCTGGCAATGTGGAACAAATGGGAACAGAACATAACCTCCTATATATGTTACTGAACACAAAGATGATGATGATGATGATTTTTTTAATTTGATTTATATGCCGCCCTTCTCCGGAGACTCAGGGCGGCTTACAATGCGTTAAGCAATAGCCTTCATACTTTTGTATATTTATACAAAGTCAGCTTATTGCCCCCACAAACTGGGTCCTCAATTTACCTACCTTAGAAAGAATGGAAGGCTGAGTCAACCTTGAGCCTGGCGAGATTTGAACTTACAGTAATTGAGAAGCTGGTGTTAATCACAATGCTATCAGTCTGCTGAGCCACCAGGCCCTTTCATTTTTAAACAATGAAAGAGAAAACAAAAGAAAAACAACAGTACAATCATCTGTTTAAAACCTTTATGAAATATTCAACACAGGGAGAGTATCATTCCAGGTAACACATATTTTTTGGTACAAATATTTCTGTTCCTTAGCAAGAAAACTCAATTAAAAAATGATGTTAGAAAATTCCAATTAAAATTAGGATTATCAGCCAAAAAAGGAAGACCTGGTTGGTTCTTCCTTATATACCCAAGTAATTTATACAGAGTACGTCCTGTGGAATTCAGTGACTGGATTCTCACAAGTTGTCATCTGCATTAACCACAGGTTATTGAATAAACCATCTTCACTTAGCCCCGTCTTATTAAAATACATTTATGTATTCATTAAATGTCTACACTGCCCATTTCATCTATAAATGCTGTTTATAATGCACAATATCAAGTAAGCCAGATCAAAGAAACCAAACGATCTTTTAGCACAAAGTAAAAATCCAGACAATAACATTTAATTGGTAGAAAAGTTCAACATGATTTTCAGATCATGGCTGCAATTTTATAACTAAAACATCCCTTCACCCCAATTTCCCTGTAAGACAATGGACTTTCAGGTTCAGTAATCAGAAGTGTGTCCAGGGCCAGTCAGGAATATGAAAATAGTGGGTGTAACCAGGCAATCAAGGCTCCATTCCTTTTTATACCCGTGCAATGCAATTTTAAAAGCAACAGGGCTTCAATTGCCTGGTCATAAGCACACCATTTTGTCACTTAGTCTTACAAATGCCCCTATCTTTTTTCCTTGAAATTTCATATTTAGAATATAGATTATAGAATAATAGAGTTGGAAGCAGTGGTGAAATCTGAACCGGTTTGTCACCGGTTTGCTGGCTGCACATGTGCAGCGTGCACCAAAAGGAGGCTTGGGAAGGTAAGTAGAACGGGGCGGTGTGGGGGGAGCTGTGGCATGCGACCTTAGGAACCTTTTAAAAAACTTTTTAAAAGCATTTTTAACTACCGGTTCTCCAGAACTGGTAGTTAAAAATGCTTTAAAAAGTAAAAAGAAAAGTTCCAACAACGTGTGTCGCTCAGCTGATCTTCGAAACTTTTAAAAAAATTTTTTACTTCTTTTACTACCGGTTCGGTGAACCAGTAACATTTTTTACTACCGGTTCAGGCTAACTGGTACATTTCATCCCTGGTTGGAAGGGACCTTGGAGGTCTTCTATCCTGCTCAGGCAGAATACTCTATTCCACTTCAGACAAATGTTTGTCCAGTCTCTTTTTAAAAGCCTCCAGTGATGGAGCTTTTAAAAGGTATTTTAGAATTTTAAATTTTAAAAGGTATTCTTTTTGTGAAATCTTTGGTGCTCTCTGAGCTTAGTTGTTTGCTTGCAAATGTTTTATTACCTGACTAGGTAACCTCATCAATGCCAATGAGTGTGGGGTGTGCTCCCTGTTTACATACAGTAGCTTGGTCCTGTCAGTGATTAATTGGGGTATAGTTCCTTGATTAAGAGATTGTTTACTGCTTGATTGTTTGTCTGGTATTGATCTCTGCTTATGTGTATATTTTTATACAGCTCCTCTTTTGAGAGGTTGGATTTTTATTTTAGTAATGGAGCACTTGATTAGTTTGGATTGTTTGTCTGAGGTATATTTATAGACTCTGGAGGTCCCAAAACACTTAATAAATATATTTACAGACACCATCTAAAATATGTCCTTTTAGGGTCATCTAATAAAATATTCCATTGATTTATTTTTTTAAAAAAATGGAATAAAGTGATTTATCTTTCCATTGTATTCATAGGCCTTTGTTGGTAGCGTTAAGTCGCCATCCATATCCCAACCTTGCCCAAAACTCACCAGATACTTTTAGTATTACAAACCTAATTTACATTGGTTGTCTAGGGAATAAATACTCCTGGAATAATCATGCACTATATTGATGTTTAAGAATACATTGTTATTATTATTATTAGTTTGACTAGCATTATTACTATTTGTACTGTTATGATTATACCTGAATCTCATTCTGAGGACTCACACAGTCAAATTACAGTATTATTATTTCTTTAAGTACCATGCCTTTCACGTCGAGTCTCAAAGTAATATACCATGTTGAAAAATCAATACGGTAACGTGTGCAACATCATGTAAAGCAGGAGAAAAGAATGGCTAAACAATATGATGAACCCGGAGAAAATCAATGGGGTATTCAAACAAGGTAGAAAAGAACAGATAGAATAGTCTGCTTTTTTGCTTATTTCCTCAGATACTGAAAAGATAAATGAAATACGAAGTCAAAATATTTTAAAGCAGCTTACAGAATAGCAAAATAAAAGAATATTACCCATAGGTATCATTTCAGCAAATCTAAAGAAAGTTGTTGCTTTGGCGAAAGCCTGATGGACATAACCATGGACCTGTCTCCTCTTGCACTTGATATGGGTAATCATGCCTTGATAATAGCAATTTCTCTTCTTATGCCCATGATGTTCTAATTTCATTCGCCCCCTCCTCCTTATTTCATGAATAAACAAATTTAGGCGCTATTACCTCATGGCCACGTGAAGTTGTATTCATACCATTTCTGACTTGGTGAAAAAGCCTATCAGCATAACATGTATTACCCTGGCAATCAAGCTCTGCTCTATTTCAGTATCAAGGATAACAACTGATGCTCTCCTTATAGGTTGCAAACAAGCCTAGTTAAGGACAGCAATTGGTGAATTCCCCTCGTTGTGTTACTTCTCTCACTGAACATCATTGGCTGGCAGAATCACTAAAGGCTGATCTTAACATGTGACTGTTACAGCTTTGTTTGCCTTTTAAGTTGCCTGAGTGACAGGTCCCCAGTGACCTGTCATGCAGGCTATTTCTGGACATTGGTCTAGTGTTCTTCTGTAAGACTACTAAACTCATAGCCAAAAAAGAGTCTATCCGATTCCACTAACCTGCCAGATGGTGAATTTTGGGAGCTGGCTTTAGTAGTCTTTCATAAAATTGCTAATATCATGTGCAGAAATAGTCTGAGTGACAGGTCATCAGTGTGCTGGAGAGGTTGCCAGGAACATTGAGGGATATCCCTTCCACTTGACCTTTGCTTGCACCTGGCACCTGCAGTTCAGGCCAAAAGGGAAATTTCTTGTTCATTTCCTTTGGCTGTCATATATTCCTAATCAGCATGTACCTCAGAATGCTAGTACTTAGGTTGGTCAGTGAATGTTAGGTGGCAGATGGTCATGGATGGCAGCACCAAAAGCAGACCACAGAGCAGCCAAAATGGGGTAGGGGAAAGCAAAATACCCTCCTCCAGATAATAAAGCTGCAAATTGTAGCATTTCTCCTTTACTGCAATGCCAACATCAAAGAACAGCATCAAGGAATATACTGTAACATCTGTAATGCTTTGCAGAAGCATTACAGCTACCTAATCAGAGATTAGGTAACCCAATATGGCTATGATGAGGAGGTATGACTGGGGACTGTTCAGAAACATGGACCTGCCCTTTTCCTCTAAATATTTAATCTTAGCAATTTCTCTTCCATCTTTTGCCTTTTCCATTCACACTTGAAAAAGTAGTTCTTAGTTAATGAACATAATTGGGATCTGGAATTCTGCCATTAAGTGTGACAGTAGCAAATGACATCAGGTGATTGCACCAACGTAACAATAATAGTTCTGGCAGTTCTAGTTGCAGTCATTAAGTGAATCCCATGTGGTCATTAGACACAATGTCACATGATTGTAATTTGTGACCTCCTGTCAGTTCCCCCATCGACTCTGGCTGTTGGAAGCTCTCAGGGAAGATCACAAATGGCGATCTTGTGACTATGGGATCCTGTGACTGTCATAATTATGATCTGGTCACCAAGTGCCCAAATTGGAATCACATGGCCATAGGTACCCTGCAACGGCTGCAACTTCTGTCGTAAGTCTTCTTGTTCTGCAACTTTGTAAGTTGCTAAATGGTTGTTAACCAGTATTTCCTTAGTTCCTTTCAAACCCTATCTGTCACCAAACTTTCTTTAGGTTTCCAAGGAGAGGAAAGGAGACCAACACTTTCATTTGGCAAAGAAGAGAGGATGTGTTTGTGTGCCCCTGCCAGTTTTCCTATACTGGTTACCTGTGGTGACCTCCAACACCCACCCACCCATGAATGAGAGATGGTTGCTTGGCAGCTGGTCAGTTTTACCTCTTCCACCTGAAGGCTTTAGCTAGCTGCAAAATCATGGCAGGATTGGCTTCTTACTTCTAGAAAGAAAGAAAGAAAGAAAGAAAGAAAGAAAGAAAGAAAGAAAGAAAGAAAGAAAGAAAGAAAGAAAGAAAGAAAGAAAGAAAGAAAGAAAGAAAGAAAGAAATAATCTGGTTGGTCTAAAGAAATCCACAGTGGCATCAAAATCAGCCAGATTCTATTCTGTCCTGTCCTCTCCACCTCATTTCATTAACAATCCATATGCGTGCTGCAGGATTCATTTTTCTTCTCTTACAACCAGTCCAGCGGGGGGGTTGGACTAGAAGATTTCCTAGGTCCTTTCCAATCCTATTATTCTATAAGAATAATGCCTGTCTCCTTGTCCATAATGACCTGTATGCCTACCAGTTAGGACACCTCCATCACTAATGACTTAGAGTAGGCTCCACAAAGGCAGGAAGAGAGTGGCAATTGGGAAAATAAGGTTTTTTTGCAGACACTTTTTGTGCTGGTTTAAACATGAGAGAAAAGAACTCAGTAGAACATTAATTTTGTCTTTTGGAGTAGGGGGGAGTGATTAAGGTGCTACTGAAGATCCAGATTCAAGTGCGTCTTCAGATCCCATTCAATGCCTGGTATCTCCGTTAAATCTTGATGCTAACAGATAGAAGAAGATTACAGAAGGTATTATCCACCATAATTCACCCCACACAATCCACTTGATGTAAGGTTGAAATCCTCAGACAAAATAAGGCTTTTGGTTGCTATAATAGCCTTGAATGCTAATATTAATAAATCAGTAATGGGGATTTGAATGCTAATATTAGTAAATTAGTGATGGAGCTTTATTGGATTCCCCCCCCCCCCCAAGCATTTAATGTGGTTGAAATGTTGAAGAAATTTAGATTACTTATTTTTTTCCTTCAAATATTACTGTATTCTTCCAGTCTGCTGGAATATTTATTAATCATTTCATTAACAAATAAATGTATATACTACCAGGTATGCAGTTCAGTAGAGTAAGTCAAAATTATGCCAATTAGCATAGTTTCAGTGAATACTGGTAAACAAAATGCCCTTTTTTAATTGCCCAGAATTGAATAAAAATCTGAGGATAATTATCCCTAGGAAAATATCTTGCTTAGTGGAAAAGGATATCTGTATGTGTACTACCCAATGAAAATGGATATTAAGAGATATGTGAAAATACCCTTCAGCTTATGGAAAATATTATGATAAAAATGATTTTTGTATCAAAACTTACATGTTTTGAGAGCGATACCTGTGCTGATTCTACTAAAATATTTTTTAATAGATTAATAAACTAATGGTTACCTTTTTAAGGAAGAAATAGCTGTTTGGGATCTCTGTTAAAGTTGTATTTCTCTTATGATGATGGTGACTTTAATTTTTCTAATTTTAAGCAATATCCTGGGGCATACTTGTGAAATGGAATCTTGTTTTATAATGAACATGATATTATTGTGGATTCAATTTCTCCAAAGCGGCTGAATGTGTTTTAAAAGAATGAACACTTTTTTACAGTCACATATTTTGGTCATATATAAAATAACGGGGTCTAAAGGAGGAAAACGATTAATGGCTCTTTAACCTAACACAGGGCACATTTTGTGGAGTTTTTGTTGCTCTCTGAGCTTGTTTTTTTCCTTGCAGATAATTCATTATCCAACTATTATCAATAATGTCATCAGTTCTCAAAGGGAGTGGTTACTTGGTTGGGTAATGAAACTTCTTCAAGAAAACAACCAAGCTCGGGGGGGGGGGTGTCGTATGCATGCCCACACCCATAATCCAATGCCCCCCGCGTCCCGTGCCCCCTCACGCATGCATATGTGACCCCCCCCCGCGCGACCACCGTTTTCGGCATGTGATGGCAAAAAGGTTACTGGTGGGCCTGGTAGGCCTGTTTTTCACCCTCCCCAGGCTCCAGAGGCTTTTTTGGAGCATGGGGAGGGTGAAAACAGTCTTCCCCACCCCCCAGAGGCCCTCCAGAAGCCGGAAATGACCTGTTTCCTGACTTCTGGTGGGCCCAGAAGGCCCGAAAATCAGCTTGCCAGTGCACGCATGTGCGCTGGAGCTGAGCTAGGGCAACACTCACATGCCCACAGATATGGCTCCACGTGCCACGCGTGCCATAGGTTCGCCATCACGGCCTTACGTGGTGTCCTCCTTTTTAAAACAATGTTTTGTCCAGACTTTCGATGACTTTTTGCGTTGCATTGTATGTTTTTGTTGTCTTTTATAAGCCAACCAGGGCCTTAACAGATTTAGGTGGCCTATGGACAATATGCCATCAATAAATAAATACTTATTTGCAGCTATTTTGTTTGGGCAGGTGAAGCAGCAACTGTGTCTCCCTTCCCCAAATGGTCCCAAATGGCTGTATTTTGAAATATTTTGTCTGCAAATATCAGAGAAACTTGTGTACAAAGTGAACATATTTATTTATTTATATATTGCCTTTTAATATTTGTATAAGTAGCTCAAGGTGGCAAACATACCTAATACTCCTTACTTCTCCTCCTCTTTTCTCCACAACAATCTTGATGTGTACCAGGTTGGCGCAGAGGGAACTCTGCTTGAAGAAAATAACGCTCATGGGTGAGAAAAGCTCTTATAGGTATTACACAGAGTAGCAGTCATTCTATCAGCTGCCTGTTTTTTTTTTTCTTTTTCTAAGGAAAGCAAGACAAGGGCAGCTTGCATCTTAGTAACACATAAGATAAAACCAGAAGAGTTGGTCCCTCTTTCAGTGGATAGTCGTGATTTCCTTCAGAAGACTGTTGTGAAAATAAACACCAAAGTGTAGTGCTGTTGACCTTGGGAGATTTCAGGGCATCTAAGTTGATATACTTCTTTCTCAAGAGTGTGGATGTGTGTATGCAGGGAGATCAGGTGAGCGAGATCAAGAGAGAACACTGCCATCAGACTTGTAAACTCCTTTCATATTTATCCTATATTTTCACAAAGAATATAAAAATAACCTGTGTTTAACATAAACATTTTAAGCAATTGTGATCAAATTTCACTAATGTGGTCTTTAATTGTAAATGATCAAAAAAGAGTTTTTTTTTTTTTTAAAAAATAATGTTTTTGGGAATAACAAACCTAGCACTTAACCATGAAGCCTGCTCGCAGGTTTAGCTTATGCTCAGTCAGTCACTCACAGTCCTGGAAAATTGCCAAACTCAAATCACTTTCAACTGAACAGAGGCACAAACAGTTCTTTAAAATACACGGAGACCCAGTGAATTTAAAATAACAGCAAGTTTTTACTGATTATAAAGTATATCTATTCGCTCTCTCTCTCTCTCTCTCTATCTCCCTCTCCCTCCTTCTCTCTCTCTGGAACAGCTTACCTTCGGAAGTTGTGGGAGCTTCATCACTGGAGGCTTTCAAGAAGAGATTGGATTGCCATTTGTCGGAAATGGTGTAGGGTCTCCTGCTTGGGTGGGGGGTACGACTTGATGACCTACAAGGTCCCTTCCAACTCTATTATTCTAATTTAATTTAATTTAATCAATAAGCAGGAATAAAACAACAGTGAGATTCATTTATCAAGCTCCTTTTATGAATTTCCTTACTTCTTCCAGGTTTCTTTTTGATGAATTAGGGAGTTTTCTGCTCGAGTGAAACATTCTGAAAATTTTTTAAGAGAAGCTAGAAAAAGAATAAAAAAGCAAAATTCCTTTGAAATATGCAAAATAGGACAGCTGACCTTAATGAAGAATATGAAAGTTACCTGTGGTGAGATGGGTGGCAAATAAACTTAATAAATAATAATACAAAACCATTCTGAATTTAGAACACTTGTTAGCGGGAAGATTTTATTATGCATTGTTAAAAATTCTGCTCATTCTTCTACCTGGAGAATGTAGCAACTCATGTATTTTCTTTTGGGCATTATCTTTATCAGTATTTGAGATCCAAGCGAGCAGTGTCTCATTCAACAGTTCTCATCTGACAATCATTTATCTTCCTCTGTTATGTACCTGGAAGCAATGCATCAACATTCTAATTGACATAATAGCAATTTTACGTTTGCTATTGATTAACACACTTACAAAAGGTCAATAAGTATTTTAAGCACTTTGCTGATACTGTACATACTCCAATTATCTTGAAGCATTCATAATCATTTTGTTAAATGTCAATTAAATGCAAGCGCCATTTCCTGCCAGAATGACACTGATATGTAACGAAGTGTAGAACTTTGATACTTGATTGATTGCGTACATTTTTCAGACAATTAGTCCACAGTTAAATGGGCCTTACATTGAAACAACAGGGCCTTGTGTTCAATTAAAGTAAAGAATATAATTTAAAAGCAATGAATGAATAATTCCTAGGAACTAGCTGGTTCTAATAGGATAACAGCTTTCACCATTAAGAACTATTCTACATATAAACAAATAGGTTTGTTAACACCAGATTATGAGCTGATATACCATATTTTTTGGAATATAAGACACTCCAGACTATAAGACGCACCTACCTTTTTTGGTGAGGAAAACAAGAAAAAGAAATTTGCCTCTGCCTCCCAGCAATTTTGCCTCGTTGCAGCAAACAGCAAATAGCCTGCTTTACTTCCATTTACTTCCATTTACTTCCATTTTCATTTCATTTACTTTCATTAGCTTGATTAGCACAAGAAAAACAAAAATCTGCTCCCAGCAATTTACCTCCTTGCAGCAAGCAGCAGAGGCCCGCACAAAACAGCTGAGAGCAAAACAGCTGAGAGTCGTGAAGCCGATCCAATCAACTTGTGTTAATTTGGCTGTGCTGAAGCTGAAACGAGCTATTTCTTCTTGCTGTTTGCTGCAATGAGATAAATTGTTGGGGGACAGAGGCCAAAGAGTGGGGGCCGGTGGGTGGGTGGGGCCACATTTGGTGTATAAGACGCACCTAAATTTTCACCCCCTTTTAGGAGGGAAAAAGGTGCATTTTATACTCTGAAAAATATGGTAGTCTGATCTTCACGCAGAACATAACCATCAGGAAGATATTCTATCTTGTCAAATTTTAGAGATTTTAGGTTTAATACTGAGCCATGGTGGTGCAGTGATTAGAATGCAGTATTGCAAGCTAACTCTGCCAACTGCCAGCAGTTCAATTCTCATTGGCTCAAGATTTGACTCAGCCTTCCACCCTTCTGAGGATGTAAAATGAGGACCCAGATTGTTGGGGGCAATATGCAGACTCTGTACATTGCTTAGAGAGGGCTGTAAAGCACTATGAAGCAGTATATAAGTCCAAGTGTTACTGCTATTGCTATTTTAGGCCTGCCCAAATAAGTGATTATTTGATGCAAATCAATGATTTGTGATTTGAAGAGACTTATTGAATTTGAGTTTGCAATTTGAAGGAAACTGACTCTACTTGGATTCCTACAGAAGTTACATTTCTTGATGCACCGTAGCTTTCTCAAGGATGTTAATTAACAAATAACTTATCACATCCTTATTCATAAAAACATACAGGGTCAGTTTGTTAGAATAATTATTAAGAGATAATTATCTCCTAATCACCCTTCAAAGTGATTTGTTTTATAGTTTTTTTTAAACAAGACTTCTGCTTTGGTGGATCAAGTTGTTGACTCTTCAATTGGCCAAGTTATAATTTCAGACCACACTCCTTTATTTCTTATATTGAAACTTAAAAATTACTTCAATTAATGTCTCAATATTTCATTAATAATAAATCTCTCTTTTTTGGGATACAGTCTAAAAGAAATGGGGGTTTGGAGGGTTTGTTTGTTTTGAAATGAATAAGGGTTCTGTCATTAAATTCACACTATAGGACACATTTAAAGAATATAATTATGAATCCATAACCACTTTTCTTTCTGCAAAAGATTTCAGATTTCAGATTTTAATTTTGTGCAGTTGGCAGAAATGGTTAAAGACTTGCTCTTGTTTTATGCCAAAAATCCTAAAATTAATCGTATAAAATATTTATGGTGAAAACATTTCAGAGTATTTAGTCCTGTGAACTATCAGTGTCTGTGTCTTGTTTTTAGTTGCAGCACAGTCTTCTCTTTTTCCCTTCAAAATTATCCCTGCAATATTTTTAAGCCAGGAATGTTTAGATCATTACAGTTTTTTGTCTGAAAAGAGAGAGAGAGAGAGAGAGAGAGAGAGAGAGAGAGAGAGAGAGAGAGAGAGAGAGAGAGAGAGAGAGGAGAGAGAGAGAGAGAGAGAGAGAGAGAGACATTAGAACCTGGCAAAGTGCTTTCTGAAGCTTTTTCCTGCCATCTAGTGGTTTTTTGGATTTTTATAGACTGGGTGTGATAGGGCTTAATAAATAGGCAAATGATGTCATGACTGTATTAAATGATGTTATGAAGATAGTGAAGGAACAGTATCTGACAGAAGCCCAGAAAGTAGATTCCACATAGATCTATTCAGATCAGCTGATTTAATATTCTGCTTCCTTTTAACATTTATCAAAGCATAAAATTGGGTAATGGAATTCTGATTATCTGGAAGTGATCTGAGAGGCTTTCCTAGAAATCCCTCATATGGGTTCTCCAATTTAGCCTCAAGTTTTATTTGAGTTGAAATTTAGTTGGTGTCGTGATTCAGAAGTCAAGATATACACAAAGCTCTCTTGCACTTCAATAATTGTTTCTGTCACTTCAGCAACACCACTGGCTCCCAATGGCATTGCTCAGCTTTTCTGTCAAAACATTAATCCTGACTTTGGATCTGTATTTCCTATGAGGTGGAGATGCAATGCCATCTTAGCTGAGAAGGATAAAAAAATGGAAGAATTAAGCACTGCCTTTAAATTTGGTTTGGAAAATGAGTTACACATTGACAGGACCCATCCCTCACCTTCTGCTGTTTAGCTTACTGCTTTTATAATACTTTAATGTGAATAAATATGACTTGTGGTTGGCAAGATGGATTGACCTTGCTTTTCAACTGAATGGCATGAATCAAGGTGCTTCTTATTTATTTCCGAGTTCTTGCGTGTACGTGATTTTCAGCACTTCCACCATTAGAAATTAAAAGAGCTTTTGGGGGGGGGGGGGGGAAACAGTCCTGACAATCCATACACATTCTTTCAACCTTTTGTTTTCCAAGAGCAAAAATTGTCCTTGTGCCTTTGGGATAGATTGCCCAGAAATCTATGTATTGTCGACCCACTTTCTTTTTTAATGACATAAACAGGCAAAGGCAAGCAGGAAAAGGTTGAATATATGAGCAAAGTCTCTTTGTTTTGTTAAGCATCCCGAAGGCACATATAACTCAGAACAAAATTCCGTTCTGCCAGTTAGGGCCTCTCCCTCTAGAGCTTAAAGACAAAGGTTTACACCTGCTCAAGTTTTGATTCCTCTTTGGCTATGCTGGGTTTTCTTGTTTTTAGTCCCAGGAATAAAGGAGAGGGATTAAATAAGCATTGAACACCCTGTGCTGATGATGCTATTTCAGAACAATAGATATTTTTAATGTTCCAGCATGTAGCCATGCCAGTGACTTTCTTACTAAAAGTAAGCATGGGAAATTCAATCCATCTTTTGATCCTAAACCATGGAATAAATGAGTGAAAAATAACTAAATATAATTTACAAGAAGAACATTCACTATAATGCATAGAATCACTCTATAGAGGAGATGGGCAGTTTTCAAATATAATGGATAGATAGATAGATAGATAGATAGATAGATAGATAGATAGATGGGTATAGAGATAGATAGATAGATAGATAGATAGATAGATAGATAGATAGATAGATGGTAGAGAACTAGAGATAGAGATAATAGATGATAGGGATAAAGAAATAGAAAGCAATAGAGATATATAGTTAGAAAGAAAGAGAGAGATGATAGATAGATAGATAGATAGATAGATAGATAGATAGATAGATATAGAGATAGATAGATAGATAGATAGATAGATAGATAGATAGATAGATAGATAAATAGAGATAGAGATAATAGGGATAAAGAAGTAGAAAGTGATAGAGATATATAGTTAGAGAGAAAGAGAGAGATGATAGATAGATAGATAGATAGATAGATAGATAGATAGATAGATACGGACGGACAGACGGACAGACAGACAGACAGACAAAGATGATAATAGAATAATTTAATTCTTTGATCATTAACTAGGTTGGCACCATGTCCATACACTGTTTTACGTATTGTTTTTCTGTTATCACGTCTTTCTTTTTCAAGTTCTTATCAACTCCACTGGGCCTTGATTTTCTCAATCTTTCCCTTCCATTTAGTCTGTTCACTCTTTCTTCATATTTTTGTTTTGCAGTAAAACAGAGAAGGCTAACCAATTTTTCCAATGAGCAAGAAAGATTTGTGTCCCATTGTTTCCTGAAACAGTTATCAAAAATACTTGAAAACTATTCCTAGAGTCATTTTCCCCCCCTGGAAGATGACTGGCTGGTGGCAATCAGCAAGGAGTGCCATTCTACCTATTAGTATAACACAGAGGTTTTTAAAAAAATGGGGACAAGGGAACAGAGAGTCTCCATTGTTTACCAGGTTTGGGAGATTATTATTTTTTTAATATTCTTCTAAAAAAACATGAACATTTGAGCTTTTCAAAGTTTGTTTGGGAGAACATAGCCAACTCAAAGCATTTGGGAATATTCAGATTTCGCTGTTTGTTCCAGACTTAGAGCATAACATGTTTTTTTATTTCATGCATACTGCTAGTCATTCTCCTTCCTCCTCCTCAAATGTTGTCTTGGCTGCTTTCAGCCAAGCAATTAAATGATGTTTAATTGCATCATTGTCCCATGGGCCTGATGCTACATTTTTATATAACATCATTGACAGTGGCTGAAGATGATTTCCTCTGTTGAGACCAACTTTCACAAAGGAAAGACTGAATCAGAGTCGTTCATTCTTTATGGAAAGATAACATATAAGTGCTCAATAGAATCATTGGGCCATAAGCCCCAATCATATTAAAATGAATTACGCAGAGTAAATTATGCAGAGTGAAAAAGTCCTTCTTTAAAAAGTTAATCAAACATGGATTTATTAATAATCTTAAAAACTGTGAAGAATAATTATGGGTCACCGTGAGAATTGGAGCTCAGGTTTCTATTTCTTTGATTCATAGGGATAAAACATAGAACACAGAATAACAGAATTTGAAGGGATCTTGGAGGTTTTCTAGTCGAACCCTCTGCTCAAGCAGGAGACCCTATACCAGGGATGACTAACCTTTTTGGCACTGAGTGCCCAAACCGGAATGTGTGGGCATTCCCATGTATGTGCATGCAATGGAGCACCGGAAACCCAAAGAGCAGTTGGCTGGCGCACGCATTCCTGTTTTTTGGCTGTTTTCTGGCCATTTTTTGAGCATTTTTCAGGGCATTTTCTGGCGCTCTAGTGCTGGTGAAGACCAGCTGGCCAGCTTGCATGTGCGTGCTGGAAACCAGAAGAGCAGCTGGCGATGCCGTGTGTGCCCACAGAGAGGGCTCTGTGTGCCACCTCTGGCACGCATGCCATAGCTTCACCATCACGGCCCTATACGATTTCAGACAAAAAGATTTTCCAGTCTTTTGAAAGCCTCCAGTGATGGTGTACCCACAACATCTGAAGGCAAGCTTTTCCATTGGTTGATTGCTCTCATCGTTAGGAAATTTCTCCTTAGTTCTAGCTTGCTTCTCTCTTTGGTTTGTTTCCATCCATTGTTTTTTGTCTTGCCTTTTGGTGCTTTGGAAAATAGTTTGACCCCCTCATCTTTGTAGGAACTCATCAATATTGGAACATTGCTATCTTTGTTTTCATTACACCAGTCATACCCAATTCCTGTATCTGTTCTTTGTATTTAGCCGCCAGCCAGCTAGCTTTCTTTCTTCTTTCTTTCTTTCTTTCTTTCTTTCTTTCTTTCTTTCTTTCTTTCTTTCTTTCTCTCTCTCTCTCTCTCTTTCTTTCTTCCTTCCTTCCTCCCTCCCTCCCTCCCTCCCTCCCTCGCTTCCTTCCTCCCTCCTTCCCTTCCTTTTGACATTTATATATGGATATATATACATATACATATACATATACATATACATATACATATACATATACATATACATATACATATATATATATATATATATATATATATATATATATATATATATATATATATATAGTTATTAAGGACAAGATGGCACATAATCAAATAAAATCAAATAAAATCAATCATTAAATAATATCTCCAACTTTAATAAGGAAAAAGAGTGTCCCTGTGTACATCAGCCTTCTCCAATCTGCTGTTTTCCAAATGTACTTAGATTAAAATTACCAACATTCTTAGCTATCAATCATGCTATGTAAAAGTTAAAGCCCCAACATATGAAGAGTGCTTAAAGTTGGGGCAGGCTGAGCTATCTGAATATTTGTCTTGGAATAGGATTGCAGTATTCTTATTAATTTAATTTAATTTAATTTAATTTAATTTAATTTAATTTAATTTCCAATTTATATACCGCCCTTCTCCCTGAGGACTCAGGGCGGTGTATAGCCAAGATAAAAAACATAGAATACAAATATTAAAACATTTAAAAATATATATAAATTTGGGCCGAAAGTTAAGAATCACAAACTAATTAAAAAATTTAAAAATTTCTTCTAAGCCAACCCGGCTTGCTGGAAAAGATGGGTTTTCAGGGAACGACGGAAGGCATTGAGGTCATGGATTCTCCTTATCTCCGGGGGCAACTGATTCCAGAGGGTGGGAGCCCCCACAGAGAAGGCCCTCCCCCTGGGGGCCACCAGCCTACATTGTTTGGCTGATGGCACCCTGAGGAGGCCCTCTCTGTGGGAGCGCACGGGTCGATGGGAGGTCGTTGGTAGCAGCAGGCGGTCTCGGAGATAGCTAGCACCCTAATACATACCCAAGCATTAAGAGATGCTTACAATTACAGTTTTCATATTCTGTTATCGGTTTTGTTTCAGGACAGAAAGGATAAGCTTCCTGTTGCCTCTATAAACTCGGTAAAGTATAAAATCACAATGCCATCTAACTTTCAGCAATAAATGCTTTATGCAGACCTCAAATTACATGTGAGTTACTAAAATATTCCTTCTTGTTGATAATGTTATTCTGAAATAATGCATTTGAAAAACAAAACAAAACAAAAAAGACCAACAGAGCCTGGTATTTTACTTGCTGATTTGCTTCGTTCAGCAGGGGCTTATCTCTTCATTCCATTTGTTCCTCCACTGCTCAATTTATAGGATTTCAGCTATCTGCTTAGGTAGCTATTCTCTGGCAATTTTGTATGACTTTCTGCATTCCTGAGCCCAGCTGAAAAAAAATCTATCAACCACATTTGCCTCACTGTCTCCATGCCTGCCTTGTTGATGACGGCAACCTTGAAGCAAAATCACTAACATTTTTACCTGAAAAATGCCTATCGTGACTCATGTACAACTTTCTAATAGGCTTGTGGTAAAAGAACCATAAAGACTTATCTCCCCATATATTTCAGTTGGCATCCAATGTTTTGCACCTTACTTTTTTTTTAAGGGTGGGGGGCATGTATAACATTGGGTAATTCGTAATGACTGATGAAACTTCAAGGTCCTAGAGAAAAACCATCACTTGAGAAAATAACTGAATGCTTCTGTCCCAATAACTATTTGTTTTCCTAACTGTTGCTTTGAATTATGATGTTATTTTATCTTTCCAGGTTGTGTTTCTTTTTCTTTCATACGTCCCCATAAATTACATCTTAAAAATTTGGCCTCACAGAACCTGGTCATTTCAACAAATTTCTCCCATCCCTTTCCAAGTAGCATAGATTGTTTAATATCTAATAATATTAATATTTCATACTGCTTAATCAGATGAGAAGAAAGAGGGGATAGAACTGTTATTGATTTTCAGGTCCTAAATACCCTTTGTTGCCATCTTGTCATCCCCTAAGAGAAGATTTATGTATTTATTTCCTAAGTACATAGGCATAAAAATCTGTGAAAATAAAAGGAAGTAGTTTCTGGGCTTGAACTATCTGGATATTTTAATGAAAATGTTTACATTGTTCCTTTATTTACGGAGTCAATAAATCTGGTTCAGTCCTGGTTCTAGCTATCTGTCTCTGTCTCTGTCTCTGTCTCTGTCTCTGTCTCTGTCTATGTCTATGTCTATGTCTATGTCTACGACTGCCTGCCTGCCTGCCTGCCTGCCTGCCTGCCTATCTATCTATCTATCTATCTATCTATCTATCTATCTATCTATCTATCATCTATCCATTCACCCATCCATCCATCCATCCATCCATCCATCCATCCACCTACCTACCTACCTACCTACCTACCTACCTACCTACCCACCCACCCACTCATCCATCCACCAGACTGTCCGTCTGTCCATCTGTCTATCTGTCTATCATCAATCTATCTCAATCTTTATTGCAGGAAAATTTAGAATCTGTTCATCAAGAAGCGTCCACAAAGAATGGACCAAAAGAATGAAGATGGTGGCCATAACTCTTTTTTGTTTCTGTATTCAATGTAGGCACACTTACAAAAAGGGCATGCCTTTGATTTTAAATTGTGACTGCCAGTTTGATTTTTTGTATTATTATTATATTGGGCCCTTCCTTCAGGCATCTCTGTTTCCATCACTCTTCTCCAGTCTTTCAAGGAGTTAGCCAGTTGAAAGTAACTTAAAATATTGTAACAACCAGACAAAACCCTATGATACATAATGTAGCTGCACACCTTAAAAATAAATAATAAAAACATCAATGTTCATCAAGGGGGGGGGATAATCTTTTGGCTTATGTCTAAATAATAAAGGGAATAAATACCAAGCAAATTTCTCTGTAGACAGACTTCCTTAAGGGAGAGCCACTCCTGAAAACTATCTGCTTAAATTGTGGAGGAGAGACATGTAGCACTGACTTGACGTGATGATCTCAGAAGATGGGCAGGTTCTTGGGATTACATTAGCTATGTCTGCTCTAAAATGCATGCTGTTAAGTTGAACACCATTTACTGTCAGATAATTTACTGCATGGCTGCACCTTTAATTAGATCTTTAGATTCCCCACTAAGACAAGATACTGGATAGTAATCTAAATCTCCACCAGCGTATGAGATTTAGTTGTCTTGTAAATTGTGTGGAGGTGACTTGAAAGCTGCTGCTGCTGCATGTTTATGATGGGGTTAGAAAAACAACAACACCTGTTATGCATCCTGTAAACAGAAAATTTAGGAGTTTGCCCAGGTATCTACTCTGCTACTTTGCTATTAGTGGGTAGTGTTCTCCAACTGGCATCTGTAGATGCTGTGGCCATAGTTTCTAAATCCTCAACCAGCACAGCCCCTATATTTCTTGGATTTAGTTGCTTGGCCAGGCTACCAGGATCCAGACAACGCTATATGATAATTTGGGATCACAATTGTATTTTGGCAGTCTCAGTAATAAGTATCGTATTGCATGGGAATACTTCCTCTGCCTTCCACTAGCATCATTTTGAAAGCAATTTTAGATGAAGACTCTTTCAGTATGTTTCAAAAACGTATTTATAATTCAGAAGTAATAACTCTGACACCCGCTGACATATATACAGTGCCGTAAAACACTCTTTTTTTTTTTCACTATGAAAGTTAACAGTTTTCAAAACTGGGAACCAATTGACACATTTCTAATATTTCAAAGCCCAAACTGAATGCAGTTTGCATCTCATATATAGCACCACTAATACGTTTCTGGGAAGTCAACAAAATAAACAATATTGTAGAGAAACAACATTTAAATGAAAAGGGGGAAAATGCAAGACTATGCTCCCATATGGTTACAGAGAGGCTATAATCTAATAGCTATTATAAACAGAAATCACTGAAGGTTTTTTGGTTTTTTGTTTTGGTAGGAAGAATGCCGTTAATCCTAAATCACTTTCCCAAAATTATGTTTTGTGAAAATATATCAGAAAAGATATTTGATTTCTTTGTGTTTGCTTCAGAATGTAACAGATTGCCAGATAAATTCAACTGCAATATCAGATCATGACCCATTTACGGTTTCTTTTCAACTGGAGAATTAAATAATGGACACTTGGTATTGCTTTATGGCTAAATGGCAGAATTAAAGAAAACAAACATAAATGAATAAGTATTGAGCTTCAAACATACTTTAATTTGAATGATAGCTCAACATCCTCTTGTGTTTGTTATGCAAATACATATGAAAGGACAAAAAAAAATTCTAGGTTGCAAATAAAAGAAAAAGAAAAGGAAGGATATTATAAAGGAAATAAAATCAGATAGGAAGGCTATCCTTTCATAGTTCAGTTTCCAATTTATATGTTTCATAGTATAAAAAAAACACAGACATTTTGATCTTCACCAGAATATATTTCTGAGGCTGTCTCATGTTGGCTGGGAAAAAGTGAAGAAACCATAATATCCTTGTTATTTCATACTTTTTAGTTTAGGCTTTTACTTGGCTGTTCACCGCCCTGAGTCCTCAGGGAGAAGGGCGGTATACAAATTTAAAAATAAATAAATAAATAAATAAATAAATAAATAAATAAATACTTCCACAAGGTTCTGTCCTTTCTTTTTACAGATCGTCTATCTCCAAAGCCACAAGATACACAGTATTGATATCTCTGCCAATTTTGAATGGATTTATACAATATTTTTCCAACTTTACTCTTAAAGACAATGAAGGTGTAAGGAATGTCACTTCTTTCCTTTATTATGGGAGATGCTTCTGCTTTCTCTTCATAGTAAAGCAAGCCACGGGATTCCTCCTGAGTTTCACTATGTATCCCAGCAAATCCAATGCAGAAGATGCTTCAGCTGCTCACACTGCCTTTGAACTTGGTGATGTCCCTTATACGCCTCTTCCCCAACCAATGCAATACGATACAGAAGATATGGTAGCTTTCTTGCCCTTTCCTTTATAAAGTGAATACCTTACATGCATTTTGATGTAACGTGCATGGGGATAACAATGACTTCATCTAAAGTTGTGAATGGGACCTATAGTAGCGGCCAAAATTGTGGAAATCTTTTGGGAAAAGTGTATTTTTGAGGTTTGATGGCTAATAACACCACTTTTTTTGGGGTGGGGGGAGTTTCAAGCTAATCATATTCCACTGCTGGAATGGCCTGGGAATAGCCCAGACCTTAACCCAATTGAAAATCTATGGAGCCGACTAAAGAAACTTGTTAGTCAGAAGCAACCCAGCAATAAAACCCAGTTAATAGAAGTAATCATTCAATCTTGGTTTCACATTATAACAGCTGCAGAATTAAAAGACATGGTTCACTCCATGGGAGAATGTTGTAAGGCTATAATTCATGCTAAAGATTACTCAACTATTAACTGACATGGTGATAATTTTTGTATATCTCGTTTTTTCTATGGTGATAATTTTTGTATATCTCGTTTTTTTCTACATGTTTCACTTTTCTTCTTTATACTGTAACTGCTATTCTAATAGCAAATCCTCCATAAAAGTTATTGCATTACATTCTTTTTTTTTTTAATTTGATTTATATGCCGCCCTTCTCTGGAGACTCAGGGCGGCTTACAATGTGCTCAGCAATAGCCTTCATCTTTTTGTATATTTATACAAAGTCAGTTTATTGCCCCCACAACTGGGTCCTCAATTTACCTACCTTAGAAAGGATGGAAGGCTGAGTCAACCTTGAGCCTTGGCGAGATTCGAACCTGCAGTAATTGCAGGCAGCTAGTCTTAATAACCAGCTTAATAACTGGGTGCCTTAGACCACTGTACTACCAAGGCTCTTAATTAAATTATCTTTCCATTGATATATAATTTTATGGTAGTACTCAAAAAAAAAAAAAAAGTGGTGTTAGCTAGTTTTAGAAAATATACTTTTCCCAAAAGGTTTCTATAATTTTGGCCACTACTGTAAGTCATCTGATCAGGCGTGAAGCTCCAAGACTGATTCTGAATTAAGCAGAATCAGACAACTGCCTTAGATGGCAGATCAGGAGAGGCTGCAGAATATATATATAGATATATATAAAGGGGGTTTCATTGCAATCTGACCTGCATTCCCCAAGCTATCCTACTATCCAGAAAGGTAATGAAGGATGTTACCCCACCAGAGTAAAAATAAAATTCAGCACCAGTTGGGACAGATTCTGGGTGTAACATAGGTAAGAGATCATTTTATCTTTTTGCCTTTGACAACAAAATGTCTTGGGATGTTTCTGAAGACACTTTACTGCCTGACAGCCTGAACTATTCATTCAAGTAGGCAGTTGGGTGATGACAACAGGGACTAAATTGATATGCCTTCTGTGTGATTCTGTTTGTAATGGCTATGAAATGTTAAAATGCCCAAATTCATGTGATCCAGTATCATGAAGCCTTTTTGCTAAGATGCTATCTAATGCTGTTTGAAGCAACAGTGTAAAAAGTCTTACATCTCCTCCATGAAAAATGAACTGAAGTAAATGTAACTGCTCTTCCATACTTGTATTCAATGTCTAGTACATCCATGTTATGTACTAGATACTGTTATTTTACCTCAGAAGAATGAAGTAGCATTCCTGGAAGTTCTGCTTCCTATCTGTTGACTTGACATCAATCTTGAGAACCTGCCCAAAGTTCTCTCTGTCTTATCTTATACTGGTAGTCCTCGGCTTACAATAGTTCATTTAGTGACCATTTGAAATTACAGAGGCACTGAAAAAAGTGATTTATAACCATTTTTCACACTTACAACTATTGCAGCATCCCCTCAGTCATGCGATCAAAATTCAGATGCTTGGCAACTGACTCATATTTATGATGGCTGCAGTGTCCCAGGGGTCACCTCTTGTGACCTTCTGACAAGTAAAGTCAATGGCGAATCCAGTTTCACTTAACAATCATGTTACTAATTTACCAACTGCAGCAATTCACTTAATAACTGTGGCAAGAAAGGTCATAAAACGGGGGCAAAATTCACTTAACAAATGTTTCACTTAGCAACAGAAATTTTGAGCTCAATTGTGGTCGTAAGTCAAGGACTACCTGTACTAAACAAAATCAAGATGAGGTCATTGTGAGTTCCTTTTTCATGCTTCTCTCTTTCTTGGGGCTGAGTAGAATCTTTTCTGCAAGTGCCCCCTTAATCATGCACATTAAATTAGAATATTTCAAGGCTAACTCAAAACAAAAAGTGCTCTATGAAAAAACTCAGCATTTGTTGTTGTTGTTGTTTTTTTAGCATTTTCTTAAATAAGATGGAGGAACAGGGCTGAGGCAGACCAATTTCACTGGAAAGCTGTTCTGAAGGGCTGGGGCTGCTGCTACTGAGAAGTAGCACTTTCTGGTTTTGGGACCCTTTACATCAGGGGTAAAAAACATGCAGCTCTGGGCCGCATCTGGCCTGTGATAGGTCCAGAGTTGTCCCCCAGCCCACCCTGCCCCCGCCCACCCAGTCGGCCACGACAACCAGGCTACGCCTTCCCTGGCCCCACAAGGGCAAACAAAGTCCTGATGTAGCCCACAACACAGTGGTGGGTTGCCCCTGGTTCAGACCAGTTCACAAGAACTGGTAGTAAAACTGGCGGGAGGCTCCGCCCACTGACCCAGATATCATCATAGGTGATCTGCGCATGCGCAGAAGAGTGCGCGCAGACGCGATGTGAACCAGTAGTAAAGTTAAGTAGAACCCACCCCTGCCACAATGGGATCGAGTTTGACACCCCTGCTTTACATTGTGGTAGTCATAAACTATCAGGTGTTTCCAGCAGTCCTGGAGATAACTACTTTATGTATAGGTCAAAACCAGTCCTGAAACTGTGCCCAGAAACTGATCAGACGCCATTGTAAAGCCCAAAACACAGATGTAATATGTTTCCCATGACAGGTGCATGACAGAGGGGGTCACTATATCCCAATGGTCTCTAAAGATAGTCCCATGTTATCATCCTCCCAGCTGCACCAGATGACACCAGAGTACTGTAAGGCTTCATTAAGAGAATCTTGCAAGTCTGAAAGTACAAATTCCCTCCAGTCTGTTTTTACTGCTTGATTAGTTGGGGGGGGGGATCTTATTCTCTGATTGTTCCCTAGGCAGCATTTCTTCCCCTTTCTCTATTCCAAGGTCTTTTGTACATTCTATTACATAAATGGAGTGCATTGCAGTAGTTTAACTGGGCGGCAATAAAGGCGTGAATTATTATTGGTTAAAGACGGTGGTTAAAGATCCTCAATGGTTAAAGATGCCGAACATGTCAGTTTGAAATTTGATAGCATGAGTTTGAGATCCAACCGTCATGCAACGGGGTGAGCTCCCGTCCTTGCCTTAGCTCCTGCCCACCTAGCAGTTCGAAAGCATGAGAATGCAAGTAGATAAATAGTACCACTTTGATGGGAATATAACAGTGTTCTGTTGCTTCAGTGTATAGTCATGCTGGCCACATGACGACAGAAGTGTCATCAGACAACACTGGCTTCCTTGGCGATGAGCACCATCCCCTAGAGTTGGCCATGACTGGACAAGGGAAACCTTGACCTTGACTTTTATTATTGCAGAGGTCCGCTTATTGGCTAGTGCTGTGGCTTTGAGCATATTGTGCCTATTTTTATGCACCAGAAATTTGCTGGAAGTGGAAGGTCAAAGTGCTTGCTTGGACTTATGATGCCTTAAGTCTTGGTACCAACCTGCCTTCCATTGAGGACCTGTATACTGCACGAGTCAAAAAGAGGGCTGTGAAAATATTTACAGACCCTCGCATCCTGGACATAAACTGTTTCAACTCCTACTCTCAAAACGACGCTATAAAGCACTGCACACCAGAACAACTAGACACAAGAAGAGTTTTTTCCCCGAATGCCATCATTCTGCTAAACAAATAATTCCCTCAACACTGTCAAACTATTTACTAAATCAGCACTACTATTAATCTTCTCATTGTTCCCACCACCCATCTCCTTCCACTTATGACTGTATGACTGTAATTTTGTTGCTTGTATCCTTATGATTTATATTGATATTGCTCCTGATTGCTTATTTGTACCCTATGACTATCATTATGATCCTTGACAAATGTATCTTTTCTTTTTATGTACACTGAGAGCATATGCACCAAGACAAATTCCTTGTGTGTCCAATCACACTTGGCCAATAAAAAATTCTAATCTATTCTATCTATGTATCTCCAAGACTGCTTGCCTAGATGCAATTTCCTGGGAGATATGTCAAGTGGTATCCCATCTTTGTAAAATGATGAGAGTCGAGGCCACAAAATGTTGCTTTTTGGTAAGGTTCCAATATGTCTCTCCCCTAAAAATGAGATTGATTGCTTTGGTAATGTGGCCTGGAAATTAGTAAAAATCAAGTTTTCCCACAGGGCCTCTGAAGTGACTGTCACCATTGTATTAATCACTGTTATATATTGTTTAAGATGGGTTTTGTATTTCATTTTTGTTTTACGGGTATGTGAGGCTTCATTACGATTGTTACAATGGATGTCTTCATTTTTTATTCTCTTTTTGAGAGCTGCTGGGAGCCTGGGAGAATCTAGCAGCATACTAATCCCATGAATAAATAATTGCTAATCTGACAATTTATGCCCCACCATCATCACTGCTGTACTCTGGTTACCAAAATTCCCTCGTTCCTCCTACTTCAAACAGAAAGAAATTGAGTTAAAAACTCAAAATATCTGGTATTGCGTGCCAGCTTGGCCTCTGGAAAGGAATTTTAAACTAACCGTAAGAAAGCTCTGAAAGAGCTATTAAGGAGAGGTTTCGATAAGAGATAACAAAGTCCAGAGATTGAAGAAGCACGAGAAAGAATTTAAAAGTAATTATTAGCTTCTGGTATGATCCTAAACCCAAAGTACAGGTAGTCCTTGACTTACAACAGTTCATTTAGTGACCATTCGAAGTTACAAAGGCACCAAAAAAAAAGTGACCATTTTTCACACTTATGACCGTTGTTGCATCCACATGGTCATGTGATTTAGATTTGGATGCTTGACAACTGACTCACATTTATGACGTTTGGAGTGTCCCAGGGTCACGTGATCCCCTTTTGCGATCTTCTGCCAAGCAAAGTCAATGGGGAAGCCAGATTCACTTAACAACCATGTTCCTAATTTACCAGCTGCAGTGATTCACTTTACAACCGCGGCAAGAAAGATCATAAAAATGGGGCAAAATTCACTTAGCAAATTTCTCAGCAACATTTTGGGCTCAATTGTGGTGGTAAGTTGAGGACTACCTTTATAGTAATCTATGGGTATTTGACAGAACAACAGAACAAAAAACTAAATAGCTTCATGCATTTTTTTTTACTTCAGCTCCTGTTAGGTGTTTTGTGCCAGCCATGGCAGTCTCTTCAAAGGCCACCAGATGGAGGCAAAGAGGCACCTTTGATCCCACTGGTGGGTCAAGGGGCTCCGGCCCCTGCAGCCCCATTGGGGAAAGTTAATGGCCCTCCGGCCCCCTCACACACCTTGTAAGGGAGGGGCCAGGAGCCCCTATAAGAACCCCTGGAGAGGGGCTGTTCTTCCCCTTTTTGCTCTTTTTTACCCTTTCCCTTTTGCCTGCTCTTGTTCTAGTCTCCTATGGGACTGACCCATGGGCTCAATCCAGGCATGGATGCCTCCATGCCTGGGACCTTACTTTACTCTACTTTTACTTCTAAATAAAGACTTAATTTGATTGCATCTTTGCGTGCTGATCTTTTCTTGGAAGCGCCCTCAACGAACCATCATTCTTCGTGAGATCCCTCACAGCTCCTAAATCAACTCTGGAATACATATTTTCCCTGATTTTCATGCCATTACTGTGTCTGTGATAGTTTTGATGTAAAACGCAATCTAATGTTCAGTAGGCAAGCATTCTGCGGTCCCAATATTTCCATCCAGTATTGTCACCACATTAAAATCAATCATTTGACATCCAAAGAGAGATGAATACAATGCAGCTTTCTACAGCGGTGAGTTCTCAATTATTACCCAGCAGTAAAGAATTCATATTAATGAGGATAATTGCCATTTGAGTCCATTATGTCTTTTTCCTAATCACACTGTTTGTTTTCAAACTTCCAATTAACAAGGATCTCTTTAAAAAAAAAAAAAAAACCTCTTAATGCTGCCCTTTAAAAAAAAGAATTAGAAGTAAGTTCCCAATTATTATCTCAGTTCTGAGCTGGAAAACTACATTCTTATTTTAAACAGATAATGGATTAGAAAGCACAGTACCGGAGATATTTGTAAGTTTGTGGAGAAGATAAGAAACCATTTTTGCTGAAGCTCACACAGAACATGGCATTTTACAATAGGACTTTAATATTAGGCTAAAAGCCTAAGGCAAATGTTCATGTTAGTTTTGTCTTGGGGCAAGAATGTGCCTGTGTTCCTAGGTAACCCAGCAGTTATAGCCAATTTAGTGGTAGGATAATGCTTTTTGCTTGAGAAATCAAACCATGATCCAATCTTGGAGGAAAAGCAGTACACAAATGAAGCTAGCTGGGGTTTTTTTTTTTTTTGTTTCTCTGCTTGTGTACCCTTCTTGTAAAGGCAGGACTACTAAAATGAACCTCAAATACTAGATAAGAGCCATAATGGCACAGTAATTAGAATGCAGCATTGCAGGCTAACTCTACTCACTGCCAGCAGTTTGACCCTGACCGGCTCAAGGCTGACTCAGCCTTCCATCCTACCAAGGTTGATAAAACGAAAACCCAGATTGTTGGGGTCAATATGCTGACACTGTAAACCGCTTAGAGTGGGCTGTTGAGCACTGTGAAGTAGTATATAAATCTAAGTGCTATTGCTATAATCCTGAGGTAATATAAAGGATGTTCCTGAAAAGAGCCCTGAGGAACATTTCTAGTAGCATATGAACAGCGACTCTCCTGAGAAACAAGACACATTATTCTGAAAATGAAAATGGGCCAGGTAGTCATTTCATTCACTGTGCCTCACAATGCCTGTTAGCTGCAATTATGGTCTGCCTAATACTCAGAAGTGGTCAGTAAACAGCAGGATCAGTTCTGCTATAAGGTCATAAGTGCCAGGGGGTGGAAGAAAATTATATTTTACTTTCAAAGGATATCTTCATTTTCCCAGATATTTGTCTCGTTGCTTGTTTTTCCCTAGCTTTTATTTCACTTTTCACTATGGCAATGAAAGTCTATCACTTTGCTCTCAGTTTTCTTATTTATTGATTATTTATAAAATCTGTATCCATCATTTTCATTGCTCTGTGAAGTATGGGAGAGAAAGCATCAGCTATGCAGTCCCTGAGAGGTGGATTTTCCAGAGAATTTTGAAGTGGATTTTTTTCCCTATGCAAATTGAACGTAATTTCGATTAACACATTTACCTCAATATCTGGTATACAAAAATATTTGAGCTACATTGTTTGATATAAAGAAAAAAAATTAGCTTTTTTTCTGAGGTTTGAGGTTTATATACAAAGAAACCAAAATCTTTGATAGGAGGAGAACAATATTTTCATTGGAAACATTGCTGGACAATAGACAATAAATTAATATGAAATTACAGTGAATTTTAGTATCACAATGTTTAGAACAATGGCCTCTACTTCCTCAAATAATCATCATCACCCAACTAATACGAGACGCTCAGGAGCCCAGTTCTAATAGGGACCAGAACAAAGACAAAACTCAAAGTGATGCAAAATCCTTCAAGGTAAATTTAGAGTTGAAGAAACAAAGAAATGACATTGGGAAATCATTTTTTCTGAATAATCCCTTCCTTCCTTCCTTCCTTCCTTCCTTCCTTCCTTCCTTCCTTCCTTCCTTCCTTTCTTTCTTTCTTTCTTTCTTTCTTTCTTTCTTTCTTTCTTTCTTTCTTTCTTTCTTTCTTTCTCTTTCATAACTCCACTGCAAAAATTAGGATCAATTCCCACTGGCATACAGTGAATAATATCTAAAATAAAATAATCAAAAATAAATATTCAAAAAATAATACATTAACTTCAAAAACAATAATATGCATATTATTGTAAAAACAATTAAAATCATCAATTGCTATTAGATGTCACTAGTTTTTTTTTCCTGTTCAGTGTTAGATGGAAAATGTGTTGACTACTATTGTTAGATGTTTGAGTTTTTTGAAACAGACTCCAGAATAAGATGTAATTTGAATTTTTGATTGCATTTGTTTTGTAACAGTTTTGTACATAAAATTCTCGTTGTTCTCCTTTTTTCTCCATTCCTTCCCTAAATCCTTCTTCTTTTGTCTGCTGCAGTGTTTCCTGGAATATGTAGTACTGTATTATAACTAATGCAAAATTTAGAAGTTCTGAAAGAATATCAAATATGTCTCCAATGCTTACACATCCACAGATTATCTGCCATCAATGTTTGCAGGAGAACTGTCAAGTGCTGGGGAAATCAAAAGATTCAGGGTGTTTAAGTCTCTACAAGAATCCAAACTAGTAACGGTCAAGGGAAATTAATAGGAGTTAAGAAAGGAACTCAAGGGAGGTTGGATTTAGATCTCTTGCAGGCACAAAGAGACTCTTGACTGATGACCCCTCCTTCTGACTCAGCCTGGTCATCTTCAACAAGAACATCATATCAAGAAGATTTTGAAGTGTCAGCCCTACAAAAAATGGCACTGCAATGGATTGAGTCACATAATTCATACTGGGCCTGACTCAGGGGTGAAATCCAGCAGGTTCTGACAGGTTCTGGAGATCCGGTAGTGGAAATTTCGAGCAGTTCAGAGAACCGGTAGAGGAAATTTTGAGTAATTTGGACAACCGGCAAATACCACCTCTGGCTGGCCCCAGAGTGGGGAAGGAATGGGGATTTTGCAGTATCCTTCCCCTAGAGTGGGGTGGGAATGGAGATTTGCAGTATACGTCCCCTGCCACACCCACCAAGCCACGGCCACCAAGCCATACCATGCCCATCAAGCCACACCCACAGAACCGGTAGTAAAAAAAATGGATTTCACCACTGGCCTGACTTCAATCTGTGTTGTTCTTTCCTTGGAAGGAAAAAAATCAAAGTAATTTTGCTCTTGGCATTACTCCCTCAATCTTGGTAGATAGTATAGATTTCTGATTCTTTGAAGTCAAGGTGTGTAACAGATATATAACCTGTTGCTGAAGAGAAGTCTAATAGTGCTGAATTAAACATTTCTTGCTCCAGCCAAAGCTCTGAGCAGTTTTTGATTAAGGGATGCTTATCTCTCTGATAACACTGTATGGGAAGACAGAAATCTTTTCAGTTCTAGAAAAGAGAACACAGCAGTATTTTTTTTCTAATTCTTCTAGTCTAGTCAACCAGGACTTAGTGTTCATTTATAAGTTTGTTGGAGATAAGTATTCTGACTTTGGCATTAAACAGCTGTATGTTACAAGCTGTTATTTTATTTTTTTTAACTTAGTTAGATCTTAGACTTACTTTCTGATTAACTCATTGAATTGCTGTTTTAAGATATTTCCCATTCTTTGACAGACTAGTGATTCCTGACTGTTGATTTACTCAAACACCTTCCTTTCACCTGTGATTTCTGGACTGAAACCTGACTTTGTAATTCTCTGATGAAACGGGTAGTGTAGCACAGTAGACAGGAACGTGAGAAAAAATGGTAAAGATCTCATTTTAATAAAAACAACTTAATTCATTAATGTACATGCGAATGCAGTTGGTTTCTGTTTTTTTCACAGCCAGCTTCTTGATGCACTTCTCCGATTTAAAAATGTGCACAAATTTCATCATATAAAAAGTGTGAACACAAAGGCATAAAACCTCTTTGATTAGAATAAACTGCAGCTAGCGGAAAGAGGGAGGATGGGAGGGGATCACACCATGATTTCTCTTCTGCCTTTGCAAGGGATATTCAGTTTTAGATGTGGTTGTGCGAAGCATGGAAATGGTGTTTCAGAACCTCTGTTAACAAGAGGGAAAATTCCCTTTTGGAAGTGTTAAACCAGACATGTACTTCTAAAATTTTGGCCTGGCTGCTTCAAGTGACTGTCTATAGGTGCATGTGAAGGCACCAACTATGTTTGCATTAACAATGAATCATGGCTGTGACATGCCCAAGCAGTTGCAGCTGGGGACAATCTTCAAAGCAACTGCACAGCCTTTCCCCCCCCCCCCCAAAAATGCAGCTGCTCTCACACTTTGGAAAAGGGTGTTCAGGAGAGGTGAATGTGTTTCGCAAAGCCTCTCTTTGCCTTGTCTTTCAAGCTGCTTCTGTCAAACTATCTTAGTGTTTTGCATTCTGAAAGAAAAATGGAAAGCTGTAGAAACGAACAGTAAAAATAGTCAGGCATGAAGGAAAAACTTGGGCCTGGATGTGTTAGCTCAACATTACAACAAGTAGTAAACCTCTTGGGCTGAGCAGATTTGGCTATTAGCTTTGCAGCAGAATGCGCTGCAACAGATCAGTGGTTATAGGAATTGGAACAGTAAAATACTGGGAGCACATCACCCTTGCTCTGTTCTGCTACAACGTGAGTCAATTTGGCTGAGAGCCATGAAATAGTTGGCACATTTAAAATGCTATAAAAATAATATCTGAAGCTGCTCATTATCCAAATCCACTGGGTGTCTCTCTTGTCAGTGTAAATCTTTGGACAGAGCACTCCCATTTATCCAAACTTCTAATTATCTCAACTCTTGTGAAACTCTCCCAGGCTATTCCCATGAATGGGGATGAATGAAAGGGCATTTTACAGTCTGCACTTGAGGTCTCCCGAATATTCATTCTAAAATTAAAAGGGCACCATTCTGAAACCGAAAGCAGAAAGCAGGGAAAGGTTCAAAGCAAAACTTTGGGAAAGAAATGAGAAAAAACATGAAGAGTGATTTCTCAGAAATGTGAGTCAGCGGAGTCTGGGGAAAATCCCAAATAACATGTAGAAAAACTGAAAGCCACCGTGAAAAGTCAAAAGGGCTTTTGAACAGTTGTGTGAAGGTTGTGTGTAAAACAGAGCGCAAAAGGAAAGGAGGATCAGCTGGGTTTATTTTACGGGTGTAAAATATGCAGATAGAGTAGAAAGACGAATAAAATTACAGGAATTTCTCTCACATTTCTTCTAATGTGAAGTCAAAATTTTGGAAGACGATGACTTTCTCAGCATCAAAGAATGTCATTGTCTAAAAGTCTAGAAAGGGAAACTGGATAGATTTACATATTGCTAACACAAAGCAGTAAACGGAAAGCTAAAGTCTGTAGAAGTCTGCTTTTTTTCTTCTCCCCACAATCAGTCGACGGCTAGGTTTGTCCTTTTCTCACAAACCTCTTCCCCATTTTGTCACTTTTTCTATTCTTTCCACAACTCCTCATGATTGGCTTCTTTTTCAAAAATATTTCTCTCCCCCGCATAATTCCCCCCCCCTTTCTTACATCCTCCTCTTTTTTTTTTTTTTCCTTTCCATTTATACAGCCTCTTTCTCTTTTCCTGGTTTGGGAACTACTGGGTAAAGAAGATTGCTGATATTTTAGATTCAGGTGATATATTACTGCAATATTTCTCACCTGGGCATGTTTAAGACGGGGTGGACTTCAACTCAAAGCAAAGCTGGCTGGGGAATTCTGGAAGTTGAAGTCCACCCATCTTAAACTTGCCCAGGTTGAAAAACACTACATTACTGGATATTTACTTGGGCAGCCAAGTGGCTGGTAGTTGAGGATTGGTATTATTCTCCATTTCATATCTATAGTCTAATGTCTGGAGGAGGACTGCAGGTGTTCTGACCTGTCTTGATGCACAACCTAAGTTGTGTGGAGAAATCTGTCTTTTTTACCTCTTGGTAGTGTTCATTCACTGTGAAAGAGATTTTGCTTCTGAGATTTCTTTCCAAGAAGATTTCTTTCCAGAGCATGCCATTCTGGATATTCCATTAGTTCTTGAAGATTTTAAGATTACGTTAGTATTCATCATGACAATGGATGCCAAGATGGTATGTGTGTGTCAGTTCTGATCTTCTGAGTGAAAATATAGAGGCCAGGAGACTGGTATTTTCTCAATAATCTTTAGATTGAGAGAATCCAGGAGCTTAAGTTGAAACATAGTTTTCCAATGCTGCCCCATTTCATAGGCCTGTACAAATCAGTGCAAACTCAACTGAAAGTTGCTGTATCAGCAACTGGAAAACTGGGAAATAAATAACATTCAATGTGATAATTCAAATAATGAATCTGATTCAATAATTCAAACTGATATGGAAAATTGATTAAATTCAGGTTGGATGCTTGAATTGAATCAAGTCAATTCCAATTTCTGAACCGCCATTTCTTTGTATGCATAGAAGCATCAAATTGATTCAAAGGTATCAATTCAGTCATCTGAAGTGATTTTATTTGATTAAGAATGTCAATTCAGATTAGAGATTTAGTCAAATATTTATAGTCTTAATATCCCAGCCACAAACAATGTTTGTTTCCTAGCTAAAATATGCAAATTGGGCAGAATGAGAAGCATCTATTGATTCTCAAATTGTATGTTACATAAAACATAATAGAGTAAAATATCCCAGCTCTTCGTTTAAAAAAAAAAAATTGTTTTTTTCTATATCAATGACTTAAGACAAACTATACTTTGTTTTCTATAACCAAAATATCAAAGAACAGTAGATTATTAAATATATTATATGCTGCAGGCCTCAAAGCTGTATCAAATAAACCTGTAAATCTAAAGGAACCTCCGCTCCCTACCCTCTTTTCTTTACTTTTGAGTGAGAAAAGTTGCTGTGTATTTATGATAATGTTTCACTATAAAAAGTATTTGTTTCTTCTTAATGAACACATTTTCATCAAAATAACAATAGTGCTTAGACTTATACACCGCTTCGTAGTGTTTTACAAGCCCTCTCCAAGCAGTTTACAGTGACAGGATATTGCTCCCAACAATCTGGGTCCTCATTGTACCGATCTTCATTGAACCAACCTCAGAAGGCTGGAAGACTGAGTCAACCTTGAGTTGGTCAGGATCGAACTCCTAGCTGTGGGCAGAGTTTGCTTCCAAAACTGCATTCTAACCACTGTGCCACCACGGCCAGTGGTGGGATTTGCCGGTTTGCTGAACTACACAGAATCGTAACAACCGGTTTACCTGAACCGGTTCAAACAGACAGCAGCCCACCTCTGGGAGTATCGGAGGAGGAAGGTGTATTGGATAAATTCACTGCCTTGAGTTGTTTGTAAATATAGTAAAGGTGGGATACAAATAAATAAATAAAATAAAAAAAGAATTAAATTAGTTGAATGTCACACCAAAACCATATTTTGCAAGACTTCAACAAATCCATCTCAAGATTAGGGGAATTATACATACATACATGCATACATGTCATATTTTATAGAAATTTTTATGTATTTATGTTGTAATTTTAAAATAATTCAGAGGGAGCTTATATGCAAATATTGCAATAATAAATAAATTTATATACATACATTTCCCAGAAGCACTTTATTCAAAAGAATGACTGAATCAAATAATTTCAACACCTCCAGCCAAATCCTCTTCTTGCTCTAAACCAGAAGAAAGACTACAAGGTTACAATGTAGTAGCTAAAATCCACTGAACAATAACTTAGTCCAAAAACCAGACTGTCTCAACCCCAGGTGTGCACCTCCACCACCAAGATCAACTCATCAGTGAAAGAATAAAGGCAGAATGTCCTTGTCCAGGGATTTCATGGCTTCACCTGCATCCTTACTTCTTCAGGAAGCAGGGAGGATGAATCAGGCTGAATGCAATGGGGAAGTAGGTAATGAATCAACTTTCATGGCAGCAAACTAAATTGGGGTTTATAGAAAGAGCAGAATTTCTGCTGCGAACACTCATAATAGGCAAAAATTTCATCCAACATGTTCCAGCAGCATTGTCAATGTATTTCATACCTCCAATGAATTGTCTGTTCGTGTCTTAGTTGTCAGGAAATGTTCATTTTGGTTTCTACACTTAGATGAACAAGCAATGTTCACCCATTAAATGTTAGACTGCAAGTAAAAGGAAAAAAAGAAGCTCTGGAACAAAGTGTTGGCAATCTCTTTTTGTATTATTACAAATGCATGGTGATGTTCATGTTATCACCAGGCATCAAAGTTAATCTGATAGTATTTTTATTACTACTACAAAGCCTATGCTGCTTTGTTGGCCCCAGGCATGAATTGATATATGATCCATTCTGTCTTTTGGTATTATCATGTGGCAATTAAAAAAAAATATGATTCTTCCTCTCATGTACAAGCCCCCAACCTCAAAGCTTAATGTTACTTCATCACAGAGCTTTCTATTAGTCTCCACAGTTCAATAGACACACTTGGTCATTCAAAATGTCTCCTTCATTTTGATGAGAAGACTTTCTGTCAGTATCCTGTAGTGGAGAATGTCCTTTTGTCATAGACCATATGCAAACTAAGCATAATCAGAAGAATTTTACAGGAGAATTCAATGTTACTTAGATTCCGAGACTATAAATCAATAATACTGCAAAACTCTACATATCTTAACTATAACACAATTTGAAAGAAAAAGGTCTTACGAACAAATGTGATATACATAATTAATCTAATTTAAATAACACATGAAAGAACCTACATCTAATTAATTAAGTCCCGATAAAAACTTACTCTCCTCCAGTCATCAGCTGACTTCATGCATTACTATATGGCATCATGTAAGAATCATTAAAATGTGTGAATCTCCTACTTCTTGCACTATTTATCTTAGCCCTTTAATTTTTATACTAGTGTTACATACTGCATATTATGCTTAATTAACTTTCTATTATAGTATTTAAGTAAGGGAACTTGAAGCATGATAAGAATACATTGGCTTTTCCTGAAAATCTGTTGATCTAGATAATGATTTTTCTGAGGATACAATCCTAATTGGGACTTTCTGGAATCCAGGTCTATCTAGCTATTAGGTTCAAGTGTGATTACTGGCAATCCAAAATACACAGTTATTTTAAATATAAAAATCATCCTCAAGAGCCACTTAAATCCTTAGGATTTCTTTCTTTATCTACTGTAATCCCTAAACCCCTTCTGATCAGAATTCCTATTTTCTTAGTATAATTGGTGGCGCAGCAGACTAAAGTGCTGTTAACTAGCACCAGCTGCCTGCAATTACTGCAAGTTCGAATCTCACCAGGCTCAAGGTTGACTCAGCCTTCCATCCTTTCGAGGTAGGTAATGAGGACCTGGATTGCGGGGGCAATAAGCTGACTTTGTATATAAAAAAAAAAGAACACCGCTTGGGGGGGGGCGAAAGCACTATTAAGCAGGTATATAGAAAAGTATGAAGGTTATTGCTTAACGCATTGTAAGCCGCCCTGAGTCTCCGGAAAAGGGCGGCATATAAATCAAACAAACAAACAAACAAACAAACAAACAAACAAACAAATAAATAAATAAATAAATAAATAGTTATTGAATTTTTATAACAAGATTAAAATGAATAAAAATATAAGAAAAGAAAAAAATAGACCAGTGAATAAGTAAAAACTGGAAAAAGAAGAAGCAGAAAGCAAAAAACCCAAAAAGTTTATAAAAATCAACTTCCAATCTTTTTGACCGTGGTTATAAAACCATATATATTTTATCCTCTCCCTCCAAGGTTACATCATATGGTACCCATTCTAATTGTGAAACCCATAAATTGCAAGTTCATTTTTTCTTTTTTTTCAAAAGAATATGAAGAAGAAAATTAAATCCTTCTGCAACCAATTATTCTTTTGATTTCATTTTATATTCCTTATGTTCTTGTTCTAACAATCTCAATAGGTTAACCATGTCTCTTTACCTGCTGTTTTTTCCTATAAAATGTTTCTTGTGCTGAGATCCACTTTGGGAATAGTCTGGGCTTATATTTATTCCATATTCTCAATATGGCACTTCTGAGATAGCATTTTAAAAAAAATAGCATTATTTTTTTACATTATCATGCCATGGAAAAGTGTGCTAGCCAAAACTCAGATTATGATCTAACTCTGATCCCCCCACCCTCAGAAGCACCTATTATTTGACTCAAACTTAACAAATAGTTCCAAAACAGAGTTTAAAATCGGGCAATCCCAATCCTTATTCCTTTGAGGACTTTATATTTAATCCTTGGCTTTTTCTCCTGCCATATTTTTTTTGCCAATACTTAAATGACACATCAGTTGGCAGAATAAATATTGCCCGAAACAAAATAACACAGATTCTCCCCAACCATGAGAATTGTAGTTTCTCCCATCTTCATGTGTCCTTCTCAATTTCATTCCATGACTTAATGTAATTGTTTTGAAATACCATACATTTGCCAAACACTGATAACATGTTGAAGAGGGAGACCAGAAATAATTACGTGAAAACTCAGATCCAGCAGCAAATGGAACATGGCCTAGAAGTAAATATTTATGTATCTGGTAGGGGGAACATGGTTATTGCAGAGACAGAATAGTTGATTAGCTACTACCATGAGAATGTGTTATTTATAATATTTGTACCCTATGACTATCATTAGGTGTTTTACCTTATGATTCTTGACAAATGTATTTTTTCTTTTTATGTACACTGAGGGCATATGCACCAAAGACAAATTCCTTATGTGTTCAATCACACTTGGCCAATAAAGAATTCTATTCTATTCTATTCTATTCTATTCAAAAAGAAATAGAAGACTTGATTTGTTTTACAAGAGAGGTTAATTGTGAACTCACTTCACATTTTATATTGCTGAACTTCAGTACCATAAGCAAGTCTGAAAAAAAGGCCTGTTACACTCGAGTTAATGTAGTCAAGACATTTCTATCACACACCAGGACAAAAAAAAAACAAAACACCTCCAGCATTTCAAATAATCACAATTGTCAGCAAAAACTCAGGTTTCCTTGGTGTAAACGTACATGGAAGAATGGTTGCTGGGCCAGAGGTATTGAACTACTTAATTCCATGGTCCCCAACCTTTTTGGCTCCATGGATCGTCTGCAGCAGTGATGGAAGGAGTGGGGGGGGGGGGAGGAATGGTTTTGTGCACGCAACCTAAACTTGGGCATGCGCAAATGAAGCTTCTCATGCTCAGCAGCTGCTTGCGTGGCCTGGTTCCCAATCAGCCATGGACCAGTACCAGTTGGGGATCCCTAGCTTAATTCACACATGATAGCTTCATACAATATTAGGGACCGAGGTAAGGCAGTTTCAAATATTCACCTAGCAAAGCAGTGTTGTTTTTACTGTTGCTTGCTTTTTTATTCCACAGGCAACGTTAATCCAACAACATAGTAACATATTTCTTAAAAATAGTGTTCCTCTATAAATAGAAATATACTTGGCTTCCATAAGGCAACTTTATAGAGCTCAGCTTGATTATATAGTCCTATCAAGGAATAAGTACTGATTTGCAATTCCACCTAAACATAATTAAAGTGCAGCAATGGGGAATCTTGGTAGTATTGGTATTAACTCTTGCTTCAATTCAAAAGTCTGAAAAGGTTCATTTTTGGGATAGTTTTTTATTTTCTTCCTGTCCTTTCTTAGCAGGGATTGGTGGGGAAACAACTCTGAGAAAATGCTGGATAGCTTGCTTGAACATTCAGTTTAAATAGTGCGAGTAACATCAAACTGGAGAAAAGTATTGAGTAGAGTGTCATGAAGTTCAGCTCTGTGACTCTGCTCTTCAATATTTTTCATTAATAATTTGATGAAGAGGTAGAAGGAATTATTTATCAAATTTACAGGTGACACATAAGTGGTTGTGTGAGTTAATGCCCTAGAAGACAGAAATGACATTCAAGATTCTGAGAAGTTACAGAAATAGCCTGAAAGTAACTAAATGAAATTGAAGAGCCCCAAATGTGCAGTTCCTCATTTAAGACACCTATAGGTTCACAGATGAAAAATATCTGGCTGGATAGTAGCAGTTGTGAAAAAGAGTTTGGAATACCAGTGATTACCAACTGAACAGGAATCAGCTGTGTGATGTAACTGCAAAAAAGGTCAAATGAATCTTTAGATCCGGGGTGTCAAACTCGATTTCATTGAGGGCCGCATCAGGATTGTGTATCTCGGGGGGATGGGGCTGGCATGGGTGTGGCCAGCTTGATATCACTCATGTTGGGGCACCTGTGGCAGCCTGAATGCTCTGCAACCCTCCTGCAACCCTCTGCCGGCGAAAATGGAGCTTGGGCCCTCCCAAGCTCTGTTTTTGCCGGCAGAGGGTTGTAGGAGGCTGACACAGCCAAAAAATGGAGCTTGGAAGTCCATTTTCACTGGCAGAAACACTGTGGGCCAGTCCTTCGCTGTTTCCAGGGTGGTCGTGTGGGCCAGATCTCAGCACCCTGCAGGCTGGATCTGGCCCTCAGGCCTTGGGTTTGACACCCCTGCTAAAGACTGATTCAACAGATATTTAGTGTCCAAATTGCAGAAAAGAATCATTCTGCTATATTGTACTTTGAATTCATATCCGAGTACAATCCAATAAAAATTCAGAAAAACTTTGTATCTGCTCTGAGAAGGGAAAACAGGATGATCAATCAACTGAAAATCAAGTCTAAGTGAAAAATCTGGTTATATTTATTTTTGAGAAGATTGATGGGACATATGATTGCACTCACTAAATACTTGACGGAATGCCACATAGAAAGTCAAGTGCTATACTATCTCATTTCAGGATGTGGGACATGGAGTAACAGATTTAAATTACAGGAAGTTAAATTCCAATTGAATGTTAGAAAAAAGTTCTTTACAGTACTAGAAACTCAGCAGTGAACCAATTACCTGGAAAAGTGCTTGGTCCCTCTTCACTGGATGTCTTCTGGTGGAGACAGATCTGTCAGAGTTACTTTAATTTGGATTCTTGTATTTAATGACCACACAGCCCCTTTCATCTCTGTAAGTCTATAAGAATGTAAGGCTGTTATGCAATATCTTCTACCATCACATCCACTTTATATACACTGAAGAATGAAGCTGAGGGTATATTTTTCTACCCACTATAAAGGTGCCATCAATAATTCAGTAAAGTAATTGGGATCTATGGATACATTAGCTCAAAATCTGTCATTAATTTCTGGAATTTATTTAGGAAAGTGAGTGTGTAACATACCAATAGCACTTAGACTTCTTCATAGTGTTTTAAAGCCCTCTCTAAGTGGTTTACAGAGTCAGCCTATTGCCCCCAACAATCTGGCTCCTCATTTTACCCACCTCGGAAGGATGGAAGGCTGAGTCAACCTTGAGCCCGGTGAGATTCGATCTGCCAAACTGCTGGTAGCCGGTGACCAGCAGAAGTAGCCTGCAGTACTCACTCTAACCATTGCGCCACCACAGCTCATTTATAAACATACAGTTTATAAATCTAAAAAGTCCTTTTCATTCAAGAATCATATGAGCGACTTGTGGTATTTGAGAAGGAACAGAGCAATAGGAATTTACAGAACAAAATTACTTTTTCTTCACAAGAGTGATTCAGAACTTTTTCACTTTAGTTCCTCTTAATTGAGCTTGTCGTTATTTTTTAGGTATTCCTGATTAATGTTCCATGTTTGTTTGCTTTCCTGGGGTTTTTTTCGACCTACATCCCAAAAACTTGGAATCTAGGTAGATTCTTGGCAGCCTGCTTCCTAAAACAGAGTAGGCAACGCACATTTGCATCACCTTTGTATTTTCCAGGGTAACTACAGAATTGAGGGATGCATCAGTTTAAAAAATAAAAAAAACTTTTAATAATAATAATAAAGAATTCAGGGATGCATCTAGGCAGAGAAACAATCCCTTGCAAGTCTTAAGATAATCATTTATCCCTTTAAACCCAGAACTCACAATTTGGGTGATTTTCCTCATTTTTACAGTAAAGCAAATTGGATACGTTCAACCTTAAGGCATCTATTTCATCCACTAAATCTCCCAACCTTCAGAAAAATGGACAGAATTTTTGATCTCACTCATTCCAGTAGTGTCATGACTTCTTTGTGGTCTCAGAGGCCCTTTTTAAAAAAAGTGTCAGGGCTCATATCCTCCCTAATATGAAGGGAAGGAGGAAGATAGCTATCTAGAGATTTACATGAAACTTGGAAGGCCAACTACAGTAGTGGCCAAAATTGTGGAAACCTTTTGGGAAAAGTGTATTTTCTAAAACTAGTTAATAACACCAATTTTGGGGGGAGTAGTACCATAAAATTATATATCAATGGAAAGATAATTTAATCAATAATGTAATGCAATACCTTTTATGAAGGATTTGCTATTAGAATAGCAGTTACAGTATAAAGAGGAAAAGTGAAACACGTAGAAAAAGTGAGATATACAAAATTATCACCATAGAAAAAAACGAGGTATACAAAAATTATCACGTCAGTTAATACTTAGTTGGGTAACCTTTAGCATGAATACTGTATGACCTTACAACGTCTTCCCATAAAGTGAACCAAGTCTTTTAGTTCTGCAACTGTTATAATGTGAAACCAACATTGAATGATTGCTTCTATTAACTGGGCTTTATTGCTGGGTCGCTTCTGACTAACAAGTTTTTTTTTAGTAGGCTCCATAGATTTTCATTGCGTTAAGGTCTGGGCTATTCCCAGACCATTCCAGCAGTGGAATATGATTATCTTGAAACTCCCCCCAAAAGTGGTGTTATTAGCCATTAAACCTCAAAAATACACTTTTCCCAAAAGGTTTCCACAATTTTGGCCACTACTGTAATTAGTGTGATAGGTTTGTCTTTAAGCTTTCACAGTTTGAGACAAAGACTCAAATTTCCCAATGTAATTTTTGTAGAAAAAAATTGTTAGACTACCGTGTTTACACTGTTATACAAGTAGTCCTTATTTAGCAACTGCCTTGTATAGAGACTATTTTCAGTTAGGACAGCAATGAAAATTGTATGACCAATCCTCACATTTATGACCTTTGCAGATCTTCAAAACAAAGGAAAGCTGAAATAAGATCATAAGCTGAGCCATGGTTTCACTTAGCAACTACTTTGCTTAATAAGTGAGTTGCCAGAATCAGCTGCAGTCACTAATCGAGGATAACCTGTATAAGCAAAAACTAAAATATACCATAAAATTTTATACCATAAAATCACAAATATACCAGTGGTGGGTTTCAAATGTTTTTACTACCGGTTCTGTGGGTGTGGCTTGGTGGGAATGGCATGGCTTGGTGGGCATGGCAGGGAAGGATACTGTAAAATCTCCATTTCCACCCAACTCCAGGGGAAAGATACTGTAAAATCCCCATTTCCTCCTGATTAGCTGGGACTCGGGAGGCAGAGAATTTTTACTACCTGTTCTCTGAACTACTCAAAATTTCCACTACCGCTTCTCCAGAACTGGTCAGAACCTGCTGAAACCCACCTCTGAAATATATCATGTTCTATGTTTTTTCAGTAGGTGGCGGTGTTTAAGGTTGATCTGTATTTAAGTATATGATGTCATATCCTCCCTTTCTTCATGTTGCATAAAGAATAAACTGTCAGCCATGTCAGAAGTCTCATTCTGACCAGAAAATATTCTGAAATATCATCTTCTGATATCAAAAACATGCTGCTAACAAGAGTAATTAATTTCAAATCAAAGATTAAGGGTTGCATAATTTTGGAATTGGCTCCCAATGATATATATTTTATTCAGAGCATTGCATGCCAAAGCAAATGGACACAGAAAGACAGTTTTTTCCCCATGCCATCACTCTGCTAAACACCTAATTCCCACAGCATTGTCTTATGCCTAAAGATATTTAACAATGTAGTAGGACTGCATTGCTATTATCCTTCTCATTTTATCTTCTTATCTTTCCTACTACTTTCTCCTATTCGTATCTTATGAATTATCCCTTGTTTGTATCTTATGATTTATGATTGATTCTTATGATTTAGGATCTATGACTTACCACTTTGTGGTTTGTATGTACACTGAGAGCTTATGCACCAGAGACAAATTCCTTCTGTGTCTGATCATACTTAACCAGTTAAGAACAAGAATATTCCTATACCTATACCTATTCCTACTCCTACTCCTTCTCCTATTCCTTTATTCAAAAGACCTCTTAAACCCACTCCCTCAGAATTATGCTGACAGTGCAAATTAATCCTCTTCCTCCTCCTCCTCCACCGGCACCACCATCATCATCATCATTTCCATTTGATATTTGCTGTCAAGATAATTGCTAAATGATTTCTCTGAGATGATTGCAGGATAAATCTGAACTCAGATGTCTTTTTGCTAAACAAACAGGTTAATTTGATCATCTCAACCACCAATGGTAACCTATTAGAGGTTCATCACTCTACTCTTTACTCAAAAATACACAAACATTTGTGTATTTCTTTACGCAAATAACAGAACCAAGAAGCCTACTGAAGCTTTTCTTAAGCCTCCTTCCTACATCACCCACTCAGTTTATTGTACTAAGTATCTTAATGTAATAGTAATACAAATACCAAATATTTAGCAAATGGGAAATGTCCATACTCATAAAACAGAAATAGATCACTTATATTGCTATAAGGCCAAGGAATCAAGCCACTTATGTAACAGAAGAATTATAGTGTTTTATACATTATGTCATGTATAATAAGATATGATTAAAGAACACTATAACAACTGAGCGCATCCTAATTGCTAGAAAATGCATGGAACGTTTATTTTCATACATCCCCACTTTACAAATAACACAGAATAATTGAGCAACTTTCCATCCAGATTATTAGCTATGGTTGAGCAGTAAAAAGGGGGCTATGTGAATTGGAGAGGTTTTCCCTTCTAAATTTATGAAAATGGGAATTTTGTAATTGCCCTAGAAATAATATGTGATGATAAAATATAATAATATGTATGTAATATAAGAAACACATTCCTTTTCTTTTTATAACGTATTTGTTTGCATTTTTAACCTTTTTTTCAATGTAACATATAAAGTTAGGGAAAATACTTGGGTTCCACTGAAGCTTTATATTGATTAAACTGGTTAAAATGCGAAGTACTTCTCAATTACACATCTTTCCAAAACAGTATCTGGAAACTAATAGTTGCATATAGAATAGAAGTTCTTACAATGTTTTTTGAGGAGGTGGACAATGCTTTTCCCATTGTTTTCAGTCTCTGAATAGTTGAACATCATTACTTTAAGGTATAATTTTTCATGCAACCCAAAAATCCAGATGGTATCATACATCTTCTGTTCAAACACATATTAATCAATGGGTGACAATATTTCTCAGACAGTGATGTGATTAAAATGTAAATAAAGATGTTTATCTTCCCAAAAGTTTCTTTTTGCCATCTTCAAGGTCATATCAATGTCCTCATTCAAAAGTATGGCAGATATTAAGAAAGAATTGATGACAACCATCATAAATAACAGGTCTAGCTTTATTTTAATCTGTTGCGTGGAAGAGCAATACAAAATTAAATTAAAAACAATGTAAAATATCCTGTGAAATACCGTTCAATTAAATCAAAGTTGAGTCAAAGTTGATGTTGTGGGCACCTCCATGCAGCTCAGACAAGTTTGGCCAAGTATGACTATCTGAGGAATTTGCAAGTCTTTTAAGATCAGCCTTTTTATGAATTAGTATGGCATGATGCCTGTGCACATGAGGAAAGGGACTGGGGTGTTCGTGCACATTCAAAGTTAATGAATCTCAGCTTGTTAAGAAAAGCCTTTATTTATCTCTGGAGGCTTTTCATGTGAGAAAGTTACCTCCTGAGAGCTATCTTAAAGGATGGGTTACAGCTCATTGGTACAGCACATGCTTTGCATACATATGCTCCTAGTTTCAACCTCCAGTGTCAGTTAGAAAACCCATGCCTAAAGAATTGGCCAGCTCATGGGTATGGGAAGTACTAAGCTAGATGGACTAATGATATTCAGTGTAAGATAATGTAAACAATGATAGAAAGATGGGAGCTAATATGTTCATTTCTCTCCTATCCATCTAGACCAGAGAGGGTTTATTGGCAATAGTTGTGAGGTTACAGCTGTTTCTTCAGTCACTCGTATGAAGAGCTCTTCTCTACCCACAATGAATAAATAGGACTTCCCTTCAAAAGAAACTGATTAACTATCCCCCCCATTGTGCAGTGTCAGAAGAGGGCTTCTTGGACAGAAAAAAATCTGATGAGTGAACAGATGGAACATCTTATATAGGATACTGGGACCAGATGGATACAGTGATTATTGATTGTTTAAGGTAACGCAAGCCTTGACTGTGCTAAAATTCAGTATGGTCAGCGTGATCGGGGTTTTTTTTAGGGAAGTTCCACATTGGCTGAATGTTTGTTCCCAACTCACTTTGTACCAAACTTCTAGGCATGAGGAATGTGCTATTAAATATCTAGGATTTCATCAGCAAGACTGGTGTGCATTATAGGCTAGTGTAAATAGAGAGTGAATTACGGTTAAACATAAGGAAGTACCTTCAAAGGGTTGCTAGATCTTCCCACTTCACTATGTCACCCATTGACAGCGTATGACTTAAGGAATTATAACACAGGAGACTTTTCAATTCTTGAAAAGTACCAAAGGCTAGGAAACTGTCATTAGACATTAGGCTGAATGATGGAAGAGGATTGCCTTTATTGAATAACTCTATAATGGCCTGCATAGTGTGCAACATTCACCACTGCAGAGGTTAATTATGAAGTAATCCTATTTATCTCCCAGAAGGAAACAATGGCAAGCCGCTTCTGTATTGTTGCCAAGAAACTGCATTAGTAGTCACCAAGAGTTGTGCTTGACTCAAGGACATTTTTTTTACCTTTTTTACTTGATTTACTCACCTTCTGGTCTTTGTTCCTGAATATGGTCACTATTGGGAATTTCACTGATTTCCAGGGGTGGTTGTTATTAGTTGTTTTTTTGTTTTTTTTTGTAATACACTTTATTTTGCAATAAAGTGTTTTAGACAGATACAATAGGAACAAACTGTGATGGAACAAAAGCAGACAATCAGTATTGCAGAAAGCAGATTTGCCATTGAATTTGGTCAAGGATTTATCTCAGTACAATGGATGGCATAGGAGATAAGTAGACAGACTTCTGAAGAAGGATAATTGCAAAACAAACCACATACCAGGTGAAGGTTGGACAATTTTACAAATGGACCCCAATGTTATATGTTCTTGCAAATTATGCTCAAGTTTTTTTGTTGTTTGTTTCAGAAGAAGGAAGGGTGTGAAACTTGATATACATATTGATCTCTTGAAAGCATCTGGAACAAATTCAGATTTTTTTACTACCAATTCTATGGGTGTGGCTTGGTGGGCATGGCATGGCTTGGTGGGCGTGGCAGGGGAAGGATACTGTAAAATCTCCATTCCCACCCCACTCCAGGGGAATGTTACTGCAAAATCCCAATTTCCTCCCAATCAGTTGGGACTCGGGAGGCAGAGAATAGATGGGGGAGGGGCCAGTCAGAGGAGGCATTTACTGGTTCTCCGAGCTACTTAAAATTTCCGCTACTGGTTCTCCAGAACTGGTCAAAACCTGCTGAAACCCACCTCTAATTTTGAGATAAGAATCCTTCTCCTCTTCAGTTTTCCAAATGTTATGATGGCATTTTTGGCTTTGAAACATTATCATATGTTTAAAATGTATAATATTAGAATGCATGTTTTGAGAGGAAGAAAAATGTGTATTTTATAACAAAATTCAGTTTAAAATGTATTCAGATATATGCAATTAACTTGGAATTTTCTTGCAGAGCATTTTTCTTAAAGTTAAAGATGAATCTGAAAACAGGACAAAATTAATGAGTTTGTAAGGGTGAAGCACTACATAAACATGATACATGTTGCTATGAAATGCTGAAAAGTAACTAGGAACCTGCAAAGATATGAATTTATCTTACAAAAAGTTTTGTTGCGGACTCTTTCCTTGAGAATTATGACAACATCAGAAAAAGAAAAAGAATCAGAGGTAGCTGAAGGAAATGAAAATATTTTTTTTTCCATGAAATTAATTTTGGAGCAGGGATGGGGAAGATATTCAGTCCCAAGAGCTGTTTTATTTCCCAGGATCACTGAAGCATGTGCCCGTTCTGCTTCTGTAGACATTGGCCAGCTTAATTCTGTTTTAATTTATCTCATTATGTTGTTCCTCCCTCCTTTTGCCTGGGTTCTCCCTGGAGTCACATTCTGTAGCTGGGATTAAATGTGGGAAGAAAACCAGCTAATCTACTCCAATTAAAACTATAACCTCCCGTTCTACTCAGCTCCTCCACCATAGACACGCTAGGCAGATCTTTCTAGTCATTCTCATTTAAGAAAGCAAATAGTTCATCTACAAAACTATCATTATCAGCCAAGTGGAGAATGAGTTTTCTCATTTGCTTTCATTAGTCATACCTTCTAATAAAAGGACATGTTGTTTATCTCAGACTCATGTCTTTGAAGTTAAAAATAGAAATATTTAAGAGAATGTGCCAGAAATGCACAGATAGCCATTCATATTCAAGAACTAAACAAGGTACAAAATCATCGTCGTCATCATCATCATCATCATCATCATCATCATCATCTCATAAAAGTTGTGCAACCTACCAAACATAAGCTAAGCTTCAATAATCCATTGAGAGGGTTTATGTAGAGCCCGCCCCCCCAAACTATAATCCATTTTGATATTAATGTGTAAGGAAGGCACAAATAATCTCTGGAGGAGATGGGCTGCTTAGAAATAGGATCAATCAATCAATCAATCAATCAATCTACCCAAAGACCATCCCATTGCATTTCAAACCCCAGATGGCACTATTTAATCAACAAATGTTCTACAGAAAAACACATATTTCACTATCTTCCAATATAAAATCTGGGTGGGGGCAAATCTCGTTTCAATAGGGAGGTTTTTGTGAAAAATAGGAATTGCTACTGGAAAACAGTACTTCAATGCTAACATAAATTTTCAACAACCAAGATAATGCCTACTAGATGGAAAACATAGAATCGACTATTTCATTGATACAAAAAGATGGAAGGTCTGAATTATAACAGCGAAGACATGAACAAGAATAGGGTGGGAACAAATCACAAACTGCTTATATGCCAGTTTCAATTCAAACTAGAGCAGAAGAAAATCAACCGGGTTCCATGATAAGAATTTAAGTACATTCCCACCACTTTCAAGGAGAACCTCAGGAATCTTCACCTCATTGATAGGTAAGTCTGAATTTTATTGATAGGGAACCAAAGGAACCATGAAAAGAAATCAAATATTAACGTGAAAAAACACTGCCAAAACCAAAAAATAGAAGAAAGCAAACTGGATGTCAGAATGGTAGAAACTGCCAAAAACAGAAAAGAAATAAAAGTCAAGAAAGACAGAGATCTCAGGAAGAAACTTAACAAAGAAAAGCAGAGAGCTGTTAGGAGAAACAAGAAGCAGTATCATACAAAACATCTCTAAAGATACTGAAGATAGAAAAAGACATGGAAATAAAATTTTAAAAAGCCTTCTGAAGATTTCTAAACTCAGAAGGTTCTAACCTCAAATTAGTATGCTAAAGGAGTTTAATGGGCAGATGAAATTGATTCCAAGAAGAAGATCAAAGAAAGATGGATCTAGTTTTTATTTTATTAGATGCTTATCCCACCTTTATCACTTTATACATACCTCAAGGCAATGGAATTCGCAGAGTAACCCTTGAATAGCAAGGGTGTGCACATGAAAGCGATTGAAAGTAATTACAAATAAACACAGCCAACACACAGATACACTGAGTTGTGTTTACTTTCAGGAAATAGTAAGGCACAGTCCAATAAACAGTCCAGGTCATACACATATAAAGCAGGAGATAGCAAAACGACAGTCCAGGGATAATCCAATAACAAAGTCTTCTTACCAGTCGTCATAGTCATTCACAATAAACAGTTCTTCTGGATTTGCAAACAGTAGCATACAGAGATATCAGAGAGCAAGAACAGCAGAGAACAAACCATGTTTCTAGCTCCCTCTTAAGGACATTGGCTACAGAGCTAACCAATCAGGACACAGTATGATGCAATACAGCAATCTTAAAGCTATATTGATGGTTTATATATTGCCAACCCAACAAGTTAGGCAGTAATCATTTCCTAACACACACAATACATAATACTCTTTCCTCCCACTATTTTCCCATCACCTTGTTCGATAGACTGGGCTATTAATCAAACCCAGTTGAGTTTATACTATATTATACAGTACTTTATACTATATTACATAGTACTGGAATTTGATACAGGTGAGGTGTTAACATCCAAGATACCTTGGAAGATAAACCCTATGTGCAAGAACTTTTAGTAGTGGAAGATGAAGTTAAATTAGCACTGTTGTTTTTACTAAGTTGGAAAGCTACAGGAATTGATGGAATATTTACACTTACTTGTTAGGACAAAAAGAACAAAGATTCTGCCAAGAACTTTGACTGATCACAGTCCAGTCTGGATAGAAATTGAGACATGTAAGAATGAGAGACGTTCTTGGAGATTAAATGAAAACTTGTTTAGATATGAGAAAAATATAATAGAATTTAAAAAGCATCTGAAAGAGTTTTTTGAAATGAACTTGAATAAAGGCACCCCAATGGAAATTGTGTGGGACGCAAGCAAAGCTTATATGAGAGGGGTGCTTATATATATGAACTCTAAACATAAGCGGATTCGACAAAAGAAAAGACTTGAATTGGAAGCAGAAATAAAGGACAAAGAACAGTTACTTATTAAAAACCCAACAGATGAAAGAATACTTAGTGTTATAAAACTTCTGAAAGACCAATTCCAAATGCTTATAGCGGAACAAGTTGCAACAAACTTACAATATGCGAAGCATAATACATTCTGCAACGCTAATAAACCAGGCAGGTGGTTGGCTTACACATTAAGGAAGAAACAAAGCATACGGACTATTGATAGTGTTGATATTGGGGGGAAAGAAGTTTTTCAACAGAATTTAATAAAAGAAGCCTTTCTTCAATATTACACTAAACTATATGCCAGAGAGGAGGTGCAGAATGGACTTATAGAAAAATATCTGGACAATAAAAGAGTTACAAAAATCACTGAACAACAAAAGGAAAGAATGGATTATCCCATAACAGAGGAGGAGATAATAGCAGCAATAAAACAATTAAAAACAGCCAAAGCTCCTGGAACGGATGGTCTGACAGCAGTGTATTATAAAACTTTACAGGCAGAAATGGTGGAACAACTCAGAGACTTATTTTGCAACATACAACAAGGGGGAAGAGTACCTCCATCGTGGACTACAGCTTATATTTCTTTGATACCAAAAGAGCAAGCAGGTCCCAAAAAACCGGAGAATTACAGACCAATATCTCTTTTGAATACGGATTATAAAATTTACGCAAAAGTATTAGCCAACAGACTGATGCCAGTAATTCAAAAGGTGATTCATGATGACCAAGCGGGATTTATTGAGGGTAGGCACATGAAGGACAACGTAAGGCAAGTAATAGATTTATTGGAATATCTTGAGAAGAATAAACAGATCCCTGCAGTGCTGGTCTTTCTGGATGCAGAGAAGGCCTTTGATAGAGTGGATTGGAATTTTCTATTAAAGACATTAAAAAAGATGGACTTTGGGGACCAATATATACAGGCGGTCTCAGCAATTTATCAAGAGCAAAAGGCACAGATCATTATCAATGGAAGTTTGACAACAGAGTTTAAAATTGAAAAAGGTACAAGACAGGGATGTCCACTGTCCCCATTGTTGTTCATTTTAACACTAGAAGTCTTGTTAAATACAATAAGGGATTCTAACACATTGAAAGGTATAATGATAAGGCAAGAGGATTACAGAATAAAGGCATTTGCAGACGATCTGGTTGTTACCCTAACACAGCCAATGGAATCGATAATCCAGATGAAGGACATTATACAAGACTTTGGTAAAGTTTCAGGTTTCAGATTGAATCAGAGAAAAACTAAGATGGTAGTTAAAAATATGACACAAGATCGTAAACTGGAGTTAGAAAGGAGGGCAGGTTTTGAGATTGTACCAAAGGTAAAATATCTAGGAGTTCAGGTTGCAGAATCAAATATGAAATTGTTTCAAAATAACTATGAGGTGTTGTGGCGAGAGGTGCAAAAAGATATGGAGATTTGGAAAAAACTGCAGCTGTCTTTACTTGGAAGAATAGCAGCAGTTAAGATGAACATTTTGCCAAGATTTCTTTTTTTGTTTCAAATGATTCCGGTGCTCAAAAATGATAAACAACTAAAAGCATGGCAAACTGGTATCAACAAATTTGTCTGGAACGAGAAAAAACCAAGAGTAAAAATGAAAATTATGCAAGACATCCCAGAAAGGGGAGGTCTCAAACTTCCAAACCTACAATTATATTATGATGCAACAGCTTTGACTTTAGTAAGTGATTGGTTTGGAGGAAAAAAGATTGGAATATTGAATGCAGAAAGTTTTGATTTGGAATTTGGATGGCACGCTTACTTATTTTATGACAGCAAAGTGGATAAAGTATTTAAAAGCCATATACTTAGAGATTCTTTGCTGAGAGTTTGGAAGAAGCACCGAAACAACTGGAATTATAAAATACCGCTATGGCTGGATCTTGGTCATACCTTGTGGAATACAAATATAATGTCACTCGGGGGGTTTTTATATAAAGAGGTTCTTTTTACAGATGCGGGCAGATGGCAGCTGAAGACATTACAGACATTGTTGGCTGAAGGGATTAATTTAACTTGGTTACAATATAATCAACTGCAATTGAGATGGAAAGAGGACCAAAAAACTGGTATTATGATGTATGAGGAAGAATTAGTTAGACATATAAAAGAGAAAGGCCCAATGCATATTAAAAGACTTTATAATGTTTTGTTAGAAAGGGATTCAGAAACTGAATTAGTTAAAGACTGCATGGTTAAGTGGGCACAAAACTTTGAGGAACCAGTGATGTTGGAAACATGGGAAAAAATTTGGGTTCAGAATGTTAAATTTACACAGTCGCAGAATCTGCGGGAAAATTTCTATAAAATGTTTTATAGATGGCATTTAGATCCAAAAAAATTGTCGTGTATGTACCCTAGTGCCCAGCCTAAATGTTGGAGATGTGACTGCTTAGACGCTACATATTATCATGTTTGGTGGACCTGTAAGAAAGTTAAGGCTTTTTGGGTAAAAATTTGGTGGGTCATGCAGAATGTTTTGAAGAGAAAAATTCAATTTTCTCCACAACTGTTTTTATTGGGTATAGTTAAGGGTTTTACATTGGGGGAAACAAAAATGATATTGTATATGATAACTGCAGCAAGATTGTTGATAGGTAAATACTGGAAAAATGAAGCGCTGCCTTCGATTGAGGAATGGACTTTGAAGATGGCCAGTTTTGCGGAGATGGCGAAGATTTCAGCATATTTAAAAGATTGTTCTCAAGAGACTTATGAATGGGAATGGAAGAAGTGGATAAATTATGTTCAGCATAAATATCAAACTAGGAAGTATCAAATAGCCTTTATTTAAAAATGTTATATAAGATAGAAACATTTTAGGGTTGAGGATAAAAATTTGTTAGAAAATGTTATATTAAGATAGAAATATTTTAAGGTTAAGGATGAAAATTTGTTAGAAAATGTTACATTATGATAGAAATATTTTTAAGGTAATCAGGATGAAAATTTATCTGAAAATGATATACCAAGATAGAAATAGGTTAATGTAATGAAGATGAAAATTTGTAAGGGGGAGGGAGGGGTTCAAGTTTTATATACAAAGGAGGGTTTTTTCCTTTTATCTGACATGAGCATACTAGGAAGTCTGGGGGGAGGGGAGGGTTAGGGTGGGCTGGGGAGGTTGGGAAGTTTGGGGGGGGTAGGGGGGGGAAAAAGGGGGTGAAAATGTAATTGTAAAACTTTTGCAATAAAAAAAAAAAAAGGAATATTTACAGAAATATGGGAAACACCAGAAGAATAATCTATAAATGTTCTAATCAAACTATGCCAGAAAATCTGGGCAAAGATGTAGTGGACAACAGATTGGAAGAAGTCAGACTACATAGCACCATCAAGCAAAGGAGACTTAACAGAATGTGCACACTATACTACAATATCCTTATTTCACATGGCAGCAAAATCATGCTTAGAATCATCCAATACAGATTGGAACCTTGGTAGAATGACAAATGTTCAAGCAAGTTTTAGGAAAGGTCAAGGACCCAGAAACATTCTTGGTCCTTGAGCTTTGGTTAGCTTGCAAAAAAGCTAACCAAGCTAGCTTGCAAAAAAAGAAAGAGAAAAGATGAATGAGAAGCAAGAGAAACAAGGAGATAATATTGAAAAGGAAATAATTGAAAAAAAAGATAAAGATGATTATACTGGGTTCAATAGAAAATCATGTATGTTGGTTAACTTAGAAAGACAGAGAATACCTGCCCTCAAAAGACAACGTGCTTCATTGATTATAGAATGACATTTGATTGTGTCAATCATATCAAGCTGTGAATGTGTTTAGGAGAATGGAAAACCTACAACATCATCTCATTATTTTCATGCAAAACCTATGCAGAGATCAGCAAAACACCACACGGTTCATGATGAAAGGTAATTGCTTTAGGTTGGCAAAGGAGTGAGATACCAGTGGTTCTCAACCTTCCTAATGCCATGACCCTTTAATACAGTTCCTCATGTTGTGGTGACCCCCAACCAGGGGTGGGTTCTAAATTTTTTTACTACCGGTTCTGTGGGCATGGCTTATTTTGTGGGTGTGGCTTGGAGGTCATGTGACTGGGTGGGCGTGGCTAGCTGGTCATGTGACTGGGTGGCCATGATTATGTGTATAGGGACTACTCAGAGGCCCTCTTACTTATGACTGGTCATCATTTATGTCCATTGTAGCATTCTTAACAACCATGTCACTCATTTCACAACTGCTTCTCTTCACCATGGTGACAAGATAGGGAGAAAAATGTAAAATGTGAGGACAGTCATAAGTTCGAGGACTGGTCAAAAGTGCAAGGACCAGTCAAAAATAACTTTTTCAGCCCTCTGAGTAGTCCATATGCACAAAAGGACTACCCAGAGGGCTGAAAAAAGTGATTTCTGACAGGTCCTCACAAATCAAAGATTTCTGAGACCAATGGTGAATACTTAAATTTCAGTAGTCACCAATCCCAGTCTTAAAATGAGTTTAGAATCAGTGGGAGTCACTGATTACAATGAACTAACTAGCTACTGATAATGAGTCCAGTCCTGCCTTTCTTTTCCTTCTGTCCAAGTTTTGCAAGTACTTTTTCCAGGTATATGTTTTATTCCAAAGTATACAAACCATTATTGTTAGGGGAAAAAATGGGTCTTCCAAGCAATTTTAAAAGACACTGTCAGAATGATTCTGCTCTCAGCCCCCCTTGTGGCTTCTTGAAAAGCATCCCCCCCACATATGTAAATGAAAAGAATAAGCTTAAAAATCCTAGCCTTTTAAAATTGAAAATATGGAGAATTGGGAGGATGAATTTGAGACACTAAGGGAGATGTTTCAAAAAGTAAGGGAGGCATTTAAGGGAAATAAAGAAGCAGAGAATTGGTTAGCTTGCAAAAAGAGAAAGAGAAAAGATGAATGAGAAGCAAGAGAAACAAGGAGAGAATATTGAAAAGGAAATAATTGGGGGAAAAAAAGATAAAGATGATTATACTGGCTTCAATAGAAAAAATGGAATAAGATGAAATATAATGCTAATAATTAAAAAGATGAGGGGAAATTTTGAGAAATATACTTGATAAATGAAAGGAAGACCGGGGTTGCCTGGACTCCATAGTGGAAAATATAAAATTGAAAATGAATACAGCAATAGAGAGAGATGAATGTAGGAGAAGAGAGATGGAAGAGGAAAGCAAGAGAAGGGAGGAAGGAAGGGAAGGGAAATTAGAGTAAGAGTAAGGGGAAGAGAGGGAGGAAGAGAGGAGGAGAAGGAGAAAGGAAGAGGAAGTAAGGAGGAGAAGAAGAGGGGGGGAAGAGAAAGTAAGAAGGAAAGAAAAGAGAGAGGTGGTAGGTTTGAGGAGAAAGATTGCTGTACAATAAAAAAGATGAAAGGGAAGAAAGGCAACCCCAAACAAATATAAAGATATTATGATAAAGAATGAATTGTTAAACTTTAAAGAATAAAAGAGAACAAATATGAATAAATAGCAATAATTAGAAACACATGTACAAACATACAATGTATTTTCTTTGAACAGAGTATTTGGCTGGTTCACAAATTGAAACAATGTTTAGTCATTTCAATTAAATTAACAATTTCTATATTTCCTTTTTGCCATATGCCTCATCTATTTTTTTAAAAAACCAATATTACCCTTCATCCTCATCTCTAGTCTTAATCAAATTCAATTTTTCCCTTCCATTCTATATTATATCCCTTCCCATTGTCATCTATTTTTAAATCCATCCTCACATTGGTTAATTATGTAATATTACAGTTGTTTAATACAAATTCAACATTTTAATATAAATCAATTAGTTATATAACTATTTTTTGTATATTAATCAATATGAACATGAATATTCCAATTATTTCCATGCCATCCAATTTCTTACAAATCAATTAATTATATTCACCAATAATAATAAACCAAATAATTTCCCTTATATATTCCTCCAAACCACAACTTAACCATTTCTGCTTTCAACACTATATACAATTAATACTATCTCAATTATTACAATTCCCTAGTTAAATAGAGCTTTTTTTCTTTTGTGTTTTAAAATCTTGAACTCTCCTCTTTTTCCCTAAATTTCCCATTGTTTGCACCTACCTTTTTTGGTGAAGAAACAGAAAATAAATCTGCCTCTGCCTAATTTTCCAATTTAACAGCCAAAGCCAGCTTTACTTCCAGTTTCATTTTCAGCTTGATTTGCATAAGGAGAAAAAAAAATCTGCTCCAGCAATTTAGCTGTTTGCAGCAAGCTGCAGAGCCCTGCGCAAAACAGCTGAGAGCAAATCAGCTGAGAGAGAGGCAGATCTAATCAACGGCAATTAGCTTATGCTGCAGCTGAAAGGAGTTGTTTTTTCTTGCTGTTTGCTTGCAAGGAGATAACTGCTGCGAGGCACAGGCCAAAGGGTGGGGGCCACCCTCCTTGCCACTTAGCGCCCCCGTCACCCCCTTTTTCCTCTAGCGCCCCCCTGCCGCCGCCCCTTGCCTCTTACCGCCCCTTAAGGCATGGTACTGCCCACTTTGGGAACCATTGACTTAGCTACTTAAGTACTTAACAACCGGTTCTACCGAAGTAGAATCCCACCACTAGGTCTACCCATTTATTTTTGCAGACACCGGTCTACTCATTTGTTTTCTTTTAACACTGATCAGCTGTAGGGCGGCCCTTTGAAGCCCCGCAGCAAGAGTTTAAACAGTTTTTTTCCCCTCTAGCCATCACCTGGGATTCAGGAGGTAGCAATAGATTGGGGGTGGGGCCAAATAAAAGGTAAGAATAATGTGGGGGGTGGGTAGGGCCCCACAACTGGTTTTCTGATGGTCTTAGGCGATCCCTGGGAAAGGGTCGTTCGACCCCCAAAGGGATCGTGACCCACAGGTTGAGAACCATTGCTATATACTCTCCCCCAGTGGTGAAATGCTCCCGGTTTGAACCGGACCACCTGATCCGGTAGCAATGGCGGTGGGTGGTTTGGAGAACCGGTAGCAAAAATCCCTGCCCCCACCATGCCCAGCTGAGCCGCGCAATCATCAGAGGCTTTTTTTTAATTTTTAAAGGCATTTTTTCTACAACCTCTTTGGCTGAAAAAATGCTTTTAAAAGTAAAAAAAAAAAGCTTCTGATGATCGCATGGCTCAGCTGGGATTGTCAGAGGCTTTTAAAAGCATTTTTTTTACAACCTCTTCAGCCGAAGAGGTTGTAGAAAGAAATGGTTTTAAAAGTAAAAAAAAAAATAATAATGGCCACGCCCACCCAGTCACATTACCTCCCACCAAGCCACGCCCACAGAACTGGTAGTAACAAATTTTACATTTCACCACTGCTCTCTCCTTATTTATTCAACCTGTATGCTGAATACCTATATACCAGTGGTGAAATCCAATTTTTTTTTACTACCGGTTCTGTGGGCTTGGCTTGGTGGGCATAGTATGGCTTGATGGCGTGGCTTGATGGGTGTGGCAGGGGAAGGATACTGCAAAACCTCCATTCCCACCCTATTCCAGGTGAAGGATACTGCAAAATCTCCATTACCACCCCACTCCAGGGGAAGGATACTGCAAAATCTCCATTCCCACCCCACTCCAGGGGAAGGATACTGCAAAATCTCCATTCCCACCCATTCTGGGCCCAACCAGAGGTGGTATTTGCTGGTTCTCCAAACTACTCAAAATTTCCGCTACCAGTTCTCCAAAGTGCTCAAAATTTCCGCTACCGGTTCTCCAGAACCTGTCAGAACCTGCTGGATTTCACCCCTGCTGTATACTATATACAAATATCTAAACCTGTATATTGAAGGAAACTAGATTGGAGAAAGGTGCGCATACTTTTAAAACTGATAGAAAAAAACATAAATAATCTCCACTAATCTGATGACTGACAATGCTCATTTTCTAGAGCTGTAGTAATGAAAAGTCAGGGAGCACAATTTAAAAAATGAGGTTAAGATTAAATATAAAGTAGATCAAACTAGTGACAACAGATACAATAATCTGTCTTGGAATTCATAATGAAGATGTTGGTAAAAATAGGTCCTACCTTTTAGAACTGACCTATCAACAGCAAAGGAACCAGTAGTCAAGAAAAGCACTGCAGACGAGCACTTGGTAAAGGAGAAATAAAAGTTTGAGGGGGAAAAAAATACTCAGATGCTGTGATGTGTCTACAGCTACAAAGATCACACAGGCCATGGTTTTCCCTGTGATACTCCACAGGAGCAAAAGTTGGACAGAAAGATATTGATACTTTTAAACTTTGATGTTGGAAAAGACTCCTAAAAGAATATCACGGATAGCCAAGAAAAGAAACAAACAGGTCAGATGACAAATCAGTCATAGCATTTTCACTCGAAACACAAACAACCAATTTCAGATTATTGTATTTTGGATACCTTATGTGAAGGCCTAGCTCTTTTGAGAATTTTATAATTCTGGGAAGGTAGAAGTAAAGAGAGAAAAGAGGATGACCAGGAGCAAGATGGATGGATGGAGTACCCTATTGGAAAGTTTGAAAGCCCAGGCTGAGCACAGAGTGTCCCCCCCGCCCAAAATTTATATATATATTTATATGATTCCTAAGAGTTTTTATTTTTATTTTTATTATTCATATTTCTATGCCGCCCACTCTCTGAGGACTCTGGGCAGCTTACACCAAAGACAGGATACTAAATAGCATATTGCCCCTAACAATCTGGGTCCTCATTTTACCTACCTCGGAAGGATGGAAGGCTGAGTCAACCTTGAGCTAGTGAGATTTGATCCGCTGATCTGCTGAACTAGCAGTCAGCTGAAGTAGCTGCAGTACTGCACTCTAACCACTGCGCCCCTCGGCTCTTATGTTGACAGCAACCTGATGATACACAATGATCATCAATGAATTCCTGCTCAGATGTCTTCCTTGGCCTAGGCATTTGGATTGCCTAAAAGATAATGTCCAATCGGGTCTCAGAAACTCACACAAGAACTGCTTGCTGGTTTATCATAAGATCTTGTATAAAAAAGCTATTATCACAGATGGATTTACCATAAGTAAAACCACCTTGTGAGAAAACACCGATTTTTCATGCAGGTTTTTTTTAAAAAAAATTGCAAAGCAATCTGGGAATTTAGGAGTATGAACTTAAGCTTGTGAAAAAAAGAGGAAAAGAGTGTAAGATTAACTGAAATCGTATTTACTATGGATGATGTTTTTCAGACACCTTAATAATTTTGAATTCTGCTAGAGTTTGGCAGACATTTTGCAGACATGGTGTTGGATCTTGAATGACAAGAGGTTTGTACAGAGAAATGGATAAAAAACTTTGTTCCCTTTTCTGTATATATACTCTCTTCTTCAAACTTTCTGTGATCCAGCATTGATCTTAACAGAAGGTTTACGTATTTAACGGCATAAGATGAATACAGATTGTTTGAACATGACACAGTGTATACTTTATTTTGTTTAACTGAATGGCAAAATGCTCTACACGTCCTGCCAGAATAACAAGACAGGTCCTCTGATTGTAATTCCTCTGCTGTGAATTTTTGAGGAGAATATTGAATAAAAACAGCAAACTCAGGTAGCGTTCTGGCCTCCTTGTAAGATCATTTGAACTGTTTAATTGAAATTCCATATTGAAGTTATATGCATTATTAAATCCAAAGTTGAAAATATGAGTCAAATAACTAAGAGGAGCAAAAGGACAAGGCGAAAACTTCAGGCAGAGACAGTTTATAGCAATGACGGCAGGAGTAGAGACAACATGGCTACATTTTCCGGGCCAATGACCCAATAATTTAATTAGAAATTATAATGGATCAGGCTCAAATTGCAATTTTTTGGTGCCTGAAAGCCTAAGTGTACAGTAAATAAAGAGGAGAAGTTACAGCCTCAAATTCCCAGTTAAGCAGGATTGCATTGGGTTATTCTTTCTCAATCCAATTTATCTCACAGAGTTCTTGGAAGAATAAAATTACAGCAAGGTCCTATGTGTGATACTTTAAGCATTGGCAGGAAAGGCAAGATATGAATGTAATAAAAGAAATAATAAAGAAGCAAACATGTAAAGATGCCAAGTAGGAAAGGGAAAAGCGGAATAACCAAATACCTTCCTTTAAGATTATTTAACCCATTATAGTATCTACTCAGCTGGAGAGCAAGGTGGGTTGAAGAAATTGAGTTATATCACAAGGGGCAGCCTAATGCTTCCCTGTTTATAAATTAAAATTTTGGCAATCCAGATAAACTCTTGTCTATTTCAGTAGGAGCCCAAATGAGGAAAGGGATTTTTGTGTGCAAATTAATTGGTGTTCTTACTTACTAATGAACTCATACAAAGATTACTCATGTTCCTATTTGTCACTCTCAAATTGAAAACTAAAATAGGGGTCAGGTAAAGCTAATTATGGACTTTTTTCAATTATAAACAACACACCATTTACTCTTCTTAGTAAGCAATATACTGTACGAATCAAAATATCAAAGGAAGTTGTTTATTGATTTGCAAATGGTTTTTCTCCTCAAGACGTATACACCTTTGTGAGGTCTAAGGAGAGTTAAATTGTTTTTTCCAGTTATGTATCATTTATTCTAGTATGTGTGTCTGTCATAGAGACAATCGATTTTTAAATCTTCCATTGTTTTGATGATGTGACATTTTTACTCACTTGGCAATTTACAGTGACAGAGTAAATGTGGATGAGACAGGCATGAAATTATGGAACCCCAAATAAAAAAGATTATAGGATCAGGCATCCCATAGCTATGATATATCCGGTCCTAATCCATAAACTGACATTAGCTATAAAATGACTGGCTGTAATGTGCAAACGTTTTGTAAAGTCCTTGGTGCTCTCTGAGTTTAGTTGTTTATTTGGAGACATTTCTTTACCCGACTAGGTAACATCATCAGTGCTAGAGAAGACTGAAATGTTTCATATGCATTGTAATCTGAGCTTTATGTGGGTCAGGGGTGGGTTCTATTTACCTTTACTACTGGTTCCCAATGGGAGCGTGCACGCTCTCTCGATTCGCTCGTGTGCGTGCGCATGCTTCTGCGCATGCGCAGATCGTCAATTATGACATCCGGTCGGGTGGGTGGAGCCTCCTGCCACTTTTACTACCGGTTCTAAAGAACTGGATAGAACCGGGAGCAACCCACCAGTGATGTGGGCAGATGTTAGTGACGCTTTCAGAAAATAATTAAAGACACTTTTTATAGGTGGCGCCAATTGTGAGATTCAGCCAGTTCGCGCCACTTCGGGAGAACCGATTGTTAACTTTCTGAGCAGTTTGGCAAACTGGTTGTTGGAAGAAATCATTAGGGCAGAGAATCGGTTGTTAAATTACTTGAATCCCACCACTGGGTGGAGCTGGGTTTTGCATACTGACACCAATCAAATCTGTATCTGTACTGAAATTAATAGCAATATCTGGGGCAGATCCAAGGACAGGTATGCAAATAAAAGAAAATCCTGTGATGCAGCTTCACAGTCCCTTTAAGTTAATGAATACAAAGAGAACTTGCCTGTAACCTTATAAGAGGTGAAGAATTACTATGTTTGTATTTGTGATGAAGACCGAAAGCCACTTCTTTAATTCTTTCTGTTCTTTTCCCCTCATTCATCTTGCTTCTTCTTCTTTCCGTTTTATCTCTTCTTGCACTTTTTACTCTTTATTTTTCCTCTACCCTTCTTGAGTTTAGTTTGTATTGTCTTTTATTATATACATATATTTTTAAAAAAACTTTCAATAAAATTATTTTTAAAAATTAGTATATTTTCTTCATTTGGGTTAGCTGTGCAAAAGACTAATAATTTACACTATATTAAGTTTGAAATAGGCATTTATAAAAGTGAGTCTTTCTGTATTTAATTAAGGTGACCATACTGTAATTGAGGTTTTTTTTAAAAAAATTCTGATAGGGGAAATTCCCAGATGATATCAACCTTTCAGAGTTGTGCCAAAGGAAATACTACCTGGAGGTGGGTGGGTGGGAGCTGAAATTCTTTGCAAAGTTATTGGTGAAGCAGAGATTCTACCCAAATTATCTTTTCTTTACCACTGAGATCAAGTGAGCTATTGTATTCCATTGCAGTGCTATCTTGGAAAGACCTTGTAAATCATCCAAGGTTTCTAATGGTTCAAATTAGATTTTCTAGTGATCTGTGTACTGACTATATTTTAATCTAAATTTCAGCAGCAATTTGTGCAGTTGCTACAGGAGATATTTTAATTCTCTTCTATTGATTGCTATTCCAAATGTACATAAGATATAATTTAACAAATGTCTCCATACTTGATCGTTTGTCATCTGAAAGATTTTTTGCAGTAAAGATCTGTGCTGAGAATAGTAAAACATAACTGGATGTTTGTTTTCATTCCTGACCTTTGTCACAGTTCTACCAAGTTTGTAGATCAGGAGTGTCAAACTCGCCTCATCACAGAGTTGTTACGTGATGTATAGCAACTTTCCCCCTCTTCACTAAACCAGACGTAAGCATGGCCAGCATGACACATCTGGCTCGTGGGCCGTGAATTTGACACCCCTGTTGTAGAGGGAAGTTCTAAAGTCTACATGGTTATCTGGGATCACAAAATATAGTGTTTTTATTCTGGCCAGATTAACCATTATGATTCGATTATTGATACACTGTACTTAGACTTAGTATTCAGTTCAATATATAGCTTGACAGACTCAGAGTCCAATTTGCATATAGAAAATTCCAGAATCCATCTTTCCTGCCTGCCTGCCCTCCTATTTTCCTTCATTATTTTCCTACAACCTGAAACAAGTTATTACTTTTTTACGAAACTATAACTTAGCATAGTCTATTTATTGTGCAAAATAATTATTGTATGTAAGTGAGCCACCTAAAGAAGACACAATTTCTCAGTGAGTTTGGACCATATTAGTGGAAAACTAGTGAGGAAGTAGGGCACTTGAAACCTAATACAGTACATTTCAGGGAGAGTCTATATAGTTTGTCACAAGTAAATGCCTTATTCTCCTTTATGTAAATAATATATGACCAGGGTATCAGGGGTTAACTTATTCTTCTCTATTTAATATATTCATACTTAACCACCCCTATATCTAGCTCCACCCCATGTATATATAAGGAGCTGTATGCTTTCCTTCTGCACTTCTATCTGTGAATATTCAGTGAATATAGAATGCCTTCTGTAAATAAACAGTGCTTTATTTGAATATCTAATTCTTATTCTACTTATTGAGTCTGATCCTGAAAAATATCGTAACAATTTGGTAGCAGAGGATGGTTAAATTGACTCAATAAAACTTTAAATATGTCTGAGAGAGAAAACTCCAGAAATAAAAGAGAAAGACCCAACACCAGGGCATACAGCAAAGAAATGGAAGCAGATCAAGAAATAATCGATGAGTCCATGAATACAATATCGAGAGAATCTGAAGACTGCACTACTGACAATGAAGAAACAATGGATGAGACTGATGACCAAGAAGAAAACGAAATAGAAAACAACGAACTCAGGTCAGAGATACTAAAACTCTTAAAAAGCCAAAAGAACGATGAAAATCTCATCGCGAACCTCCAAGAAATATTAAAAAACAACGGAGCAGCGAAAGAGAAGCACATCGTTACGAATAAATCTAAAGACTCAAAAACGGTGAGCGATCTGCCTGAAAATAAAAATACAGCGAAAAAGAAAACTAACAGTCCTGCGCAAAATTTCGAATGGCAGCCATCCTGGTTTCAACAGACCCCTAAGATGAGCGAAGCAGAGCCAATCAGAAAGCTAGATTCAAAATACCTGACGCGAAAAGCCTTACTTGATGCAAGAAATGAAAAAGAGAAAATTTTCACCTCAGAAGAATCAGACACAGAGATTGAAGAGACTTTGATAGATATGCAAGTAAAATCAGCAATGAAAACGCTCTTTGCTGCTTTTGGACCAAAATTGAAAATCACTAAAGAATCAACGAAAAGGCAAGCAAGCAAACAAACATCTCAGAATCCACCCACTTCTATTCAAACGACGAAAGCGCCGATGCCTGAACCCAGAGAGCCCTGCAGATACCACCCCACGCCACAGACGATCCCAGGGACCAGCGTTCTCAACCAAAGAAAGCGAGCGCCTGCTATCACCAGGACTCCCAAGATCGAGCCGGAGACCGATTCCTCAGAAGAAGAGCGATGTGAGGGAGCTGCGGCAGCGAGAACCTCTCACGACGGCTTCAGGAGCGAAATGAACAACGCGCATGTGCAAGACTACACAGACAACTTCGAAGGACATGAAGAACAGAGAGAACCATTCAGAATCGTCGCAAGCATACCCACGCCATTTTGTAACTTTCAACATTTGCAAGACCACGGACTACCTCCAGTTGTAAGTAATGGATCCAACAATATTGGGAATTTACCCAATGATTTCCCAAAACTGAGAATAGATGGCATTAATTTGCAAGAATGGTGTCAGCAGCTCCAGGTTGTCTTTCTAAAAGAAAACTTATTATTTTTTATCACTAATCCCCCAAAAAGACCTTGGACTCTAAAATTAGACTGTCTGCACCATAGGGCATTTTTCTTATTAATTTCCAGTATATCTCCTGCCATGTACTACAGTATTAAGCAAAATCTAACTGTATCAGAAATTATTCAATGCATGTTTAAATTGTTTCACAGTGAAAGTGTAGCCACTACAACAAGAATGTCTAAAGATTTCTTCTCAGCTAGGATAAAGCCAGGGGTTACCATAAGTGAACATTTAATATCTTTAAACAAAATTAGAGCAGAACTGCATTTAAGGGGGAAAATAATTTCAGATCAAACAATGAAGAGTGTTATCATTAACTCACTAGACCCATCGTGGGATAACTATATATCTCATTTAGACACAATCAATTTAGGATATTTATCCATAGAAAGTCTATCTAACAAGCTAATATCTGAAGATAATTCAAGGAGAAGTCGTTGTAACAATCACATGGAACATAAACAATATAAGAGGGTAGTTTTTCAAGAAAGATATCATGAACCAATAGGATGCCACAACTGTGGATCCAAAGAACATAATAGGAGAGACTGTCCAAAACTCCTCAGAAATAGAAAAAATCCTGACTACAGAAATAGGTATCAAAACAGACAGTCATCAATTGATAGACATAGATATAGAAGTCCACCCATCTATAGGGAACATAGAGGGGGCAGGGATAACTCAAAAGATAGAAAATCTGGTTCACTGAATGGGTTAAACAAACATGACAACACTAACATACAACAGACAGAGGACAATGATTGGCTTATCGATTCTGGAGCAACCAACCACACTACAAATAATAAAAATACACTATCTTCATTTGTAGAGGATAAATTCGTAATTAAGGTAGCTAATCAAGAGAAGGTTCAAGTCATAGGTAGAGGAAATATAACCTTACCTGGCCTAGGAAAAATAGAGGAGGTATTGTTAATACCTGAAATACCTCATAACATACTTAGTGCAATAAAACTAAGCAGAGATTCTGGCATAAATATTGTGTTCTCAAAAGGAAAAGCAACATTAGAGAAAAACAGAACAAACATAGGTACTGTGATTATTAAAGGAGGTCTACCTTATCTAATGACAAAAGAAAAATGGTTACACAACATTGATTCCAACATGGAAGATAACAATAACATAGACAACGAAAACAGTAGTAATAGTAACAATGAGGAACATGAGATTATTCACAATCACAAAGACACACACAACAACAATATACCTAATATTGGTAAACCAATTCATGATGAGTGTGCTCATGTCTTACATAGGAAATTAGGACATGCCAGTTTTCCTGTAGTTCAAAAAATGACTGAACATGCTGAAGGTGTTAAAATAAAAAATTGTAAAAACTATTTGGAATGCTCAGTATGTAAATCTACAAAACTCAAAACTAGCCCCAAACCCAAAAAAATCAACAAGATCAACCAACAAAATTTTTGATTTAGTACACATGGACCTAGTTGGTCCATTAACATCATCAATCACATATAGAAAACATTATTGCCTAACCATTGTGGATGACTATAGTCTTTATGGCTTTGTCTATACACTAAAGCACAAAGATGAAACTTTTCAGAAATTTAAGGAGTTTTACAAACGTATAGAAACACAACATAATATCAGAATAAAACAAATTATGACAGATAGGGGATGTGAATTCATGTCAAAAGAATTCTCCCAATGGCTTAAAGACAAAGGGATGTTACATTACACGTCTAGCCCTTTCTCTGCATTCCAAAATGGAGTGGTAGAGAGAAAGAACTCAACATTACAAACCATGATTAGATGCACATTAGAAGACGCTGGCTTAGGAAAACAATTCTGGTCAGAAGCTTTACAATATTCCAATTATACACAAAATAGAACTTGGTCCAGCATTGTTAACAAGACACCATATGAAATGATGTATAATAGGAAACCCAAAATAGCTCATATGCACATATTTGGAGTCACTGCAGACGTACACATACCTAAGCAATTAAGACGTAAAGGTGAGAACGTATCTAGGAGACTCAGGTTCATGGGTTACGAAACAGGCACAAAAGGGTACAGATTTATCGATAATAATAACAGATTTATAGTTTCCAGAACGGCTGTATTCCATGAACAGGCCAACTGGTCTAAAATACATCTTAATGAAATTTTCCCAAACAACTATACAAACACTAAACACCAAGAGGAAAGAACTGGAGAAGAATACAATCACAACATACATAAAAACAAAAACAAAACATGGACAAACAGTCAATACAAAATAAAGACAGATTCATTAACAAAAAAGGAAGCTAGGTATTTACATGACAATGATAGTAGACCAAAAAGGACAATCAGGAATAACAGAAACCAAATACCAAACAAATACAAAGATTATATAATGTATATGGATGGAGAAACATCAACACCAAACACATACGAGGAAGTGCTAAAACTTCCCCCCGAAGAAAAGGAAAAGTGGGAATCAGCCATGACTAAAGAGATGGATAGTTTGCAGAAATTAAATGTATTCACACCTACACATGCACCTAAAGATAAAACTGTTATTGGTACTAGGTGGATATATAAAATCAAAAACTTAGAAGGAGGTAACATCTTATACAAAGCTAGACTAGTTGCTCAAGGTTATGCACAAAAATATACCGAGGATTACACGGATACATACTCTCCCACAGTAAGAACTGAGAGTGTTAAAACTGCACTGGTCATAGCATCAGCACTTAACCTTGATGTATTCCAATACGACATACAGACTGCATATCTACATGCAAAATTAGATAAAGAGATATATGTAAGAGCGCCTCACAGTCAATATACAAACAAAAATGAAACGTGGTTACTAAATAAAAGTTTATATGGGCTGAAACAATCTGGCAAAAGATGGTATGAATGTTTAGTAAAAGTGCTCAAAATTATGAATTTTAATGCCACTACTGCTGATAACTGTTTCTTTGTTAAAAAAGAGGATGACTCTTTAGAATTCGTGTTAATTTATGTGGATGATATTTTGTATATAGGTAAACACAAAGAGAAGAGAGAAACATTTGTAACAAAACTAAATGAACATTTCTCTTTGAAATCATTAGGTAAGGTAAATAAGTATCTTGGAGTTCAAATTAGCAAAACAAAAAAGGGATTCAAACTTTCTCAAAGAGATAAGATTATAGAACTCCTGAACAAATGTAACTTAAGCAATGCTAAACCCTGTGATACTCCCATGCAAACTGATTTCCTGAGGAACACAGATGAGTCATCCCCTGAATTTAAAGATAATACTCTTTACAGATCAGTCATCGGTTCCCTTCTATATATCTCCAATTGGACCAGACCCGATATCGCTTTGCCTCTCAACTTGTTGTCTAGACACGTCAGCAAACCACTAGTATATCATTGGGAAGCTGTCAAAAGAATATTAAGATATTTGAAAAATAGCTTAGATTTTTGTTTATTATTGGAACCCAATAGTGACAAAGAGCCCATCCTCACATGTTACGCCGACGCAGATTGGGCTGGCGACACCACATGTAGAAAAAGCACATCTGGTTATATATTTTTTCTTAACAATTGTCCAGTTTACTGGTATACTGGTAAACAAGACTTAGTAGCCACATCAACGACTGAGGCAGAATATGTCTGTTTGTCTAAAGCCTCAAATAACCTCGTATGGTTTAATGACTTGTTGTCAGACACCTGGATGAAACCTTCATTACCATTTATCATACATGAAGATAATAAGGCTGCTATTCAAATATCTAGATCTGATGCCATTGGACAAAGATCCAGACATATAGATATAAAATTCAAACATGTGAGACAGTTATCTCAAGATGGATTTATTAAAGCGGTCCATTGTGAAATGTCAGAGCAAATTGCTGACATACTAACAAAGCCTTTACCCTCTAAGCAGCACAAATATTTGACTTCTAAGTTACAAGTTTTATATTGTTCAGAATCTGAATGTAATTATTGTTATATATCGAATCGGCATTTAGAGGGGGATTTGTCACAAGTAAATGCCTTATTCTCCTTTATGTAAATAATATATGACCAGGGTATCAGGGGTTAACTTATTCTTCTCTATTTAATATATTCATACTTAACCACCCCTATATCTAGCTCCACCCCATGTATATATAAGGAGCTGTATGCTTTCCTTCTGCGCTTCTATCTGTGAATATTCAGTGAATATAGAATGCCTTCTGTAAATAAACAGTGCTTTATTTGAATATCTAATTCTTATTCTACTTATTGAGTCTGATCCTGAAAAATATCGTAACATAGTTTTTCCTAAAAAATGCTATATCTTAATATTGACATAAATTATTTAGAACAGAAGTGAGCTGCCATTGTGGATAAACTATCTAGTCAAACAACATGTGGAGTCCCATAATAGCCTAATCCTAATCCCACCTGTAATCCATTATGAAGCCTGTTTCCATTTCTAATTTTGCAGAAAGAGAGCCAAGAGTTTTGAATGTAAGACATTTTGCTGTTTTGACATTACTGAATTGACTTGTTTTTCTTTAGAAAATTCCATAATGCTGTCTTTCTGACATTTCCATATCTAGTGTGAAATTAATATTGAATACAATAGCTACAAATTGCAGTGTTTGTGTTTTAAACCTACAGAACCATGTCCTAATTTTAAATATGAGAGGGAGACAGGATGATATGAGAATGTCAATGAAGTATTCAGATCTCACTAGGCAATGAAATACATTTTACTTTTCAAAAGTTAAAGATTAAAATAAAAGTGTGTGTGTGTGTGTGTGTGTGTGTGTGTAAATCCTCGTATTTTGTCTGACAATAAAAATAGAACACCAAAAACAATTTATCACACCTGGTTTCTATAATTCTTGATAGCACAGATTAACTCTAGAAAATTGGATTGTTTTCTGACAACCAATATTTTGCATACCAGGCAGAAAAAAAAATGGCAATGCATTCCCGGGGTTTAGTATAACAGAATTAGCATTTTTATCTTATGATCTGTGGGCCACAATATGCAGGTGAATTAGTCTAGGAACTTCTAACATTAATAGCAAGCTGGCAACTGCAAGCACAGATGTGTAATAAAATTCCCATTTCTGTTTCTGACGATTCTTTTAATTGGATGTTATCTCTCTAGGAAGCTTTGCTTTGCCTTATATGGAGGAGAGGAACTGTTCTTTGAAATATGTATATTTATTTTGGTTTGAGTGACAATACCAATAACTCATAATGGATATGAATTTCAGAATGTCCTGTTTAAAGTATTAGCATTCCAATTTGCGAGACTGTTTCTGTTGTGACTCAAGCTACATTTTAGAGGCCGGTTGGTCATCTGTCAAAAACAGATAGCCTGGATAGCTCAACAGACAGAGCACTGTAATTTAACACCAGCTGTCTGCAATTAAAGTAAGATCGAATCTCGCCAGGCTCAAGGTTGACTCAGCCTTCCATCCTTTCTAAGGTAGGTAAATTGAGGACCCAATTTGTGGGGGCAATAAGCTGACTTTATATAAATATACAAAAGTATGAAGGCTATCGCTTAACACACTGTAAGCCGCCCTGAGTCTCTGGAGAAGGGCGGCATATAAATCAAATTAAAAAAAAAACAAAAACAAAAAAAACCCCAAACCTGATCTAGTTCTTATGTAATGCTGGCAAATGAACTGCAAACTTCAGCAAAATGAACCAAAGGTATCTTCTATATATGAAACACAACCTATGTCAGACTACAAAACTTTATTTCAATATTCCCAAAGGATGCGTATGCTTTTTGCAGCAGCTAAAAAAACATCCTTTTGGTGAATCCATTTCTTGCTGTAGCAAAATGATTGAATTGGTTGAAGCAGCTGGCATTACAAATCCAAACTGTCTCCTCCTGCATTTAGTCAGCATGTCAGTCTGGGGTTACAATTAGTAATCTGCAAAGATGGGTGACTGGTTTAATTGGTTACCCACAAAATATTGAACTGGAACTTTCTATTGCTGCCTGGAGATCCAAGACAGATGAGACACGAGGGAAAGCTTCTACTTCCCTTCTAATGAAAGGGAAGAAAAAAGTAGCCATTTACTAACACCATAGCATTCTAACTCTTCCCTGTGTATTTACTTAAACTGAGGTGGCACAGTGGTTAGAATGCAATACTGCAGACTATTTCTGCTGACTGCTGACTGCAATTTGGCAGTTCGAGTCTGACCAGCTCAAGGTTGACTCAGCCTTCCATCCTTCCGAGGTGGGTAAAACGAGGACCGAGATTGTTGGGGGCAATAGGCTGACTCTGTAAACTGCTTAGAGAGGGCTGTAAAAGCACTGTGAAGCGGTATATAAGTCTAAGTGCTATTGCTATTGCCTGAAATTAGAGGAGCTCAGCCAATCTTTGGATCATCCTGCACAGATGGACTCGAAAGCTAAGGAATCTTAAGGGTCTTGAACACACAACATTGTTCCTTGAAAACTTCCACTGAGACTTTAGAGCATTCAGTATAGGCTGGCCAATTAAGCAGATAAATGGATAAAAGAGAACAGATTTACATCATTTTTTTTCAAGAGATAATAGAAGTGTACAGATATGGATTATAAATGTTTACAAAGAGAGCCACAGCTTGGTGTAGTGATGAAGGTGCTGACCTAGAAACCAGGTGAATATGAGTTCTAATGCTATACCTTAGGCATGAGAGTTGCTGGGGGATTTTGGAGCATTCACTCTCTCTCAGCCCACTGGTCTCCCAAGGTTGTGAAAGTAGGAGGAGGAAGGAGTATTATGTATTTATTTATTTAATGTATAGCATGTGTTAGCCAGGGATCACCGAGGTGGCTGGTTGCCTCTGTGAAAGGAATTTTTTCAGATATTATCTTTATCTGCAAGACACCTGAATGCCAGTAGACAATCGGGGGAGGCAATCAGGGTAGGCTCCTTTCCTGTCCCTACAGGGTTTATTCGCTCACAGGAATCGAACTGCTGAGCTGTCAACCTTAGAAATGCGCAACTCAGCGTCTTACCAAATGAGCCACCGTGGCCCCTAGTATTATGTATGTTCACCACCTTGCGTTATGTATTAAAAATAATAAAAGCAGTACAGGTAATCCTCAACTTATGACCACAATTGAGCCAACAGTTTCTGCTGCTAAGTGGGACATTGGTTAAATGAGTTTTGGCCCATTTTATGACATTTCTTGCCACAGTTGTTAAGTGAATTACTGCAGTTGTTAAGTTAGTAACAGGGTTGTTAAGTGAATCTGACTTCCCCATTGACTTTGCTTGTTAGAAAGGTGATCTCATGAGCCCGAGACACTGCAACCATCATACATATCAGTTGACAAGCATCTGAATTTTGATTACATGACCGTGGGGATGCTAAAAATGGTCATAAGTGACTTTCTTCAGTGCCATTGTAGATTTGAACAGTCACTAAATGAACTGTTGTAAGTTGAGGACTTCCTGTATTAAGAAAGCACTCGGCCTGTTGCACAAGTGTTTCCCATTAATGGATAATATTCCTGAAAATCTTATCCTCTCTAAAGTTGGATACAAAATCATATGTAACTGATATACTGGAGACATGTTAATAATAGTTTTCTATTGAATTAAAAACAAATACTAAAGTAGTAAGTGGTTGGTTTTACATGTTTAACAGTTGACGGAATTGTTAACTAGAAAAGCTGGAGAAGGCTCTTACCAAAGAAGTCCCTAGCCAAACACTCAAGTTGGTTGCCTGCATCTGGTCTTAGGGTATTGAATAGTATGAAGAACTGGAGTCAAAATTCTGCACTAGACTGGTAAGAAGAGAAAGGTTTAGGATATGGATACCTACAAGGCCATCTTTCTTCAGTTGTCTTGGTCTGGTAAGATATGGCGGAGCTAGCATGCTCCAGGTCCCATAATTAAAGTAGTGGCATCTTATAGGGCTTCAGAGGTGTGTCTTCTCTGCCCTATGGAATAGCATTCCCTCCAAGTCCTCATGGCCTTCACATTGCTGCCCTGAAGACTTGGTGCTTTCAACAGGGTGATTGTTGTCACCTTTGTGAGGTAGTCCATATAAGAAGCACACGCAGGAGTACTAGTTCTTTCTTTATTGTAAAGTTACATTAACTGAATCCTGTAAGTCTAAAAGTACATCTTTTTACTCCCCTCCCTCACTTTACAACTCAAGAAAATAGGGAGGGTTCCTTCTGAGACCTTTGCCATGCCCTCCTTCCTTCTGCAGGCTCAGCTGCCTCTTATCTAATTGTTGTCTATTCTGTAATTCCTCCTGTTGTCTCCCAGTTTCCATTACAACCCTGCTTTGGATATTGCTTTGACTGGCGCTGACTGCTGCGTGCTAAATGATGTGCAATTGTTGTGCTATGTTTACAACATGAGTTCTTATTTTTTTTAAAAAAAAAAATTGCTCTCTTTACTGTTGTCATCATTGTATTTTGCCTATATGATACAGTGGCAATTGAAGTTGCTTGCAAGTGAATAAAATAAATCTGGCTGATTTCTTCAGTGGAGGGAGAAATTCAGGAAGAAATTTCTGTCAAGGGATGATAGCATCATCTCGACTGGAAAAAAAAAACCACACTGTTGGGGAATTTCCTCCCAAAGGAGGCTGCAGATGGTTGGAAGGAAGATTGTATAAAAATCGGGTTTTTTTCAAAGAAATTCTCTTTTATCAAAGTGAATAACAAGGGATAGGGAAAAAAATATAGAAGAAATTCTCTATTTTGCTTTAGGCTCATGGATTCATGTTAATCATTTAAGAGACTAGAGAGCACAAATGAAATGTTTCCGTAGCAAAAGGAAAATAATAAAGTAGTATTTTATTATTTTATTAATTATAAAATGGATAGTAATAAAATAAAATTTGAGAGACTAAGGAAAAATATGATTGACCTCTTCAACTTAATGATGTGGAAAAATGTTAAATGATCGTCACCAAGGTTGATTAAAGAAAGTTGGGGTTGATAAATTTGCAATTCTCAAAATGTGAAAATGTTCCATCCCTCGTGATCTTGAAAGAATAGTTTAAAAAATATATATATTCAGAGATACAACTTTGATGTTGTGGCATAAAAAAAGATAGCTAGCAAAATCATGATCATCATTACTAGACTGCATTCATGTTAGAAATGTTATAAAATTCACATGAGGCAAGGCAAAAATGAGAAGACAAGAAAGATAGTTCTATGAATCTGGGCTTGGACGCAGTGCATGAGTATAATAATTGGTACTCTGCCATTTGAACTAATTAAAAAGAAAAATCTATTTTTATATAATTCCAGTGTTAATTGTATATGCCACCTTTTCTCCATTTTAGCAGTTTGACAATTTGGTTGTCAACATTGCGTGTTGGTTCAGTAATTTAAGTACCTGACCAGTGATACATTTCACCATGTTAGTCAGCTCAGTCTTTCCTACAAATTATTCTACAGTAAGATTTCCAGTGATCATACCAAAGAATAAATCTCTCCATGAAAAATACAACATCAAAACTGTCTGTGCGGTTTAAGTTAAGCAATTAGAAATGAACTTGCACATAGCTTATCAACTTAATATTTGACAATATAAATAAGCTCACAAAGTTTATATTACTCTCCCTATACTACCAGAGTTGCAATGAAAAATTAATTTATTAGATGGGCAATAGCTATTGGTGCCCTTATTAACCTTCAAAATGTGGTAAAAATCAGACTTTATAAACCGTAGCCACATTTACTGTAACTTTGTAGACCCTTGTTGTGATAATCACCCACATGCTTTAGGGTTATAACAGCATTCCCTGGGCATCTATTATTCAATATATTGCAGAGAATAAGTCACAGTAGGTGTATGCATAATAAAATAGCAATAATATGTTATGTATACTTGATTCTAGGCTATACAAATGTCGATGTAATTGCTACTTTTCATATTTTCAGGATTTTTTTTAAAAAAAGCTTAAAACATTTTGTAGGCCCTGGACACTGTGTCTTTTGTGTCTGGTGGAATATATATATATTGAAGGCCTGTTTAAAATAAACCAATACTATAAGGAGTTCATAAGCAGGGTTCAGCATGCATAATTTCTCACTTTAAAAAAATCTTGTGACATCAGAAACTATTCCTTGTCTTTGAACAGAAGATGAATTCTGATTATAAGGAGAATGAAACAAAACCATAGGATAACAGATAACAGATTCATACTGGATTTTATTTTTTTTGGATTTTTTTATCCAGAAGCCAAAGGAATCACATGTTTATTGCACATTTCTTATTCAATAATATTCATAATCAATTTACCATGGGGCAAGGAATTAGGACCATTCCTAGTCATCTTATTACTTATCAATTAGTCCTTGACTTACAACCATTCATTTAGCAACCTTTCTAAGTTACTATGGCACTGAAAAAGTGACTTATAGTTGGTCCTCAAACGTACGACCATCACAGCATCCCCATAGTCACATGATCAAAATTTGGATGTCAACAGTCCGACTAGTGAATCCAAAATAAGTAGGCACTCCAACTTTGCATTCCTAACAGCAAAACTTTATTGGATACACCATTTTGGTACTGAAGAATCAAAACTAGCTCTGGTTTTCCCGTGCAATGCTTGCATGGTTAAACAATAGCTTCCCCTTCTCCCCACCCATGGATGTTCACATTGTCCAATTATGAATCACCCTTTTGTTTCAAGAACAGCTCATTTCTTTGTCGGACACCTGCAGCAGTAACTTTGGTGGGCTCTTGGCTCTCACGGTCTATCCCTAGAGCATTTGCATTCCTTTTCACCCTTCCTTCCCCCCAGTTATTTGGCAAGTTGAATAGCGATAAGACTCAAAAGTTTCAAAAGCGGTTCAATCTTGACATTGGGTGCTTCTCAACCAGCATGTATTTACAATGTTTGTTGCATCCCAGGATCATGTGATTGCCACTTGCAATCTTCCCAGCTGGCTTCCGACAAGCAAAATCAAAGGAGGGAACTGGATTCATTCAATGATGTGTGATTCATTTCACAGTTGCAGTAATTCATTTAACTATAGCAAAAATGGTTGTAAGATCAAGTGTGATTCACTTAACCACTCCTTTGTCTCCTTTTTTCTTGGATGGAAGGATTTATATTCCATTCCCCACTATCCTGTCAGAGCTGAAGAAGCTTCTTGGATGAGAAGCGAAATGTCTTCAAAAGAAAAAACAAAAAAGTCCGGTTGCCTTCTGAAAAAGCACCTTTGGAACAACCATGACCTGGATGACTGAGAATCTCTACAGACCTTTAACCACTCCCTTGTTTTGGTGGTCCCAAAACTGTGGTCTCAAGTGTGAACATAAATCAGAGCTACCTATTGAAAACTTGTTGAATCTCTGTGCAGTGAAAGAACGTATGTTTTATATGGAGAAGCATTTGGAATCAATACAGATAAAATAATCACTCAGGATGATTTGTGGTGAAGAAGGCGCTCTCCTTCCCACTGATGACTATTCTGGATAAGGCTCAGTTTGATCCGTGTCATAGTAGAGAATGCAGAGAGTGGCTTATAATGAAAGGATGACTCTATAAAATAGCTAGTGCTAACTGTAGCACAAAACACAGCTGAATCTTACATCTCTTCCTTAAGTAGTAACAACAAGATGCTTCAGACAATCAGGTGACACTTCTAATGGATCTTAGCACATTGCCCCTGCATTCACTTTAACACAACCTGATATGAGAAAACTTCATTTGTTATGTGAAAGTTACCCTTTTACCTTGAAAGCACGATCACAGAACTAGATATATTTATTTATAACATGTATATAAGTGCCCATCTTCTAACTAGCTGTGGGCAACGTCCAACCAAAAGTTAAAAAAGCATATAAAACCATATTAAAACTATAAAATTAAATACATTAAAACCAACAAAACGTAGTGCCAAGTCATCTAATGTGTAGTTATCCAATCTTATTCCAGCATTTGAGGATAAACCTGTCGCAATTTTGTACCCCCTTCTCCATGAAATAAGGAAAATGTTGGCAACATTTACAATTTTCAAGGAAGTTTCTTCAACCCTCTTTCTAAGTAACAGCTGATATATGACTATCCCATCCCAAGAAAAAAATGTTAAAGAAGAGAAAGAGTAATCTATAAAAAGAAAGTCCATTTATTTATTTATTTTACTTTCTAGGAGAAATTTCATCCTGCCATAATAGGGTAATCTGGAAAATTTAAAATGGTACCTGTCAGCTAGAGTAAGCTTTTCAACTGCTATTACAAGTTTTGTTCTAAAACTCATATTGCAATTTTGTCCAATTGATATTTCCCTAACCAACATTTCAATCAAGGGACAAGTTTGTTCTCATCTCCATTAGAAGACCAATAAAAGCAATCACTTAATGAAAAAGCAAGAAATACTGTCTGATCAGGAACCGGCCTTCTGATCTTCAAGCATTTCTTTCAAAAATAATTTGCCCAGATCTCCCTTTATATGTGTCATGGGTAAAGACAAAGGCAACTCAGATGTTGAGAAAGAGGCTCCAGAAAAATATGTGGTACCCCTCAGGAGACATAAAGCCAAGAATCACCTGTATCAAACACAGGTAGCATCTAAACTGCTGGAGCAGTCACATGATGATAATGTCAGGCTTCCCAGGCCCCCCCCCCAACTTGCTTTTTATGACTTTATAATCCCTTAATTTGGGGTAGAATCGGGGTGACTGAATGGAGTTGAGCATTTACTGGCTAGATGCCCTTTCTGATGCCATGTGGAGTTCTCGGCATATATTTTTCTTTGCGCCCTAGGAGAGAAACATCTGCTGCTATCTAGGATAGAACTTTCAACCTTCTGAGTGGGAGGCGAGCTGTTGTGACCGAGGCCCACGTAGTGATTACCAAACACAATTCAGTCCTGAACAAACTTATTTTATTAAAACAGCTGAAAATTAATTCATTTGCAGCTTAGTTCAAAACAAATTCTTCATAACCAGTCCTACGGCCTTATCACCAACCTTTGATGTCTTTGGCAACCTGCCAAAGGCTTTTCTTGGCAAAACCCTCACAAAGTTCAAGAGACGCTGACAAGAAGCACTGAAATCAACATTGTTTTTCTACAAAGAACCCAACAGCTCATTGCTGCTCTTTTAAGCCTTATGGGAGTGGCCAATCATCTTCTGGCCTTACTCCTGAGTTGTCCTTTTTGCTTCAGCTGCTCTTGCGTTCTGGCAGTTCTTCGGATGTGTGCACTAGGAACAGGTTCCTCCTGTTCTTCTGTCTCTCTGCTGTCTGCCTCTGGAGCAGTGGTGGGATTCAAGTAATTTAACAACCAGTTCTCTGCCCTAATGATTTCTTCCAACAACCAGTTTGCCAAACTGCTCAGAAAGTTAACAACTGGTTCTCCTGAAGTGGTGCAAACTGGCTGAATCCCACCACTGCTCTGGAGGCTTCAGAGTCCGCACATCGCTCCCAGATGGCCCTGGCCCCATCTCTGCCTCCGACACAGAACCCTTGTCCAGGTCTTCCCCTGACTCCAGGACTGGCCCATTGTCCTCCCCAGTGTCGGATTCCACTGCCAGGTCTGCAGGCTGCTGGCAGACACAATACAAGCATCTTCACAACTATGCCACCATGCTGCTTGCCTCCCAATCCCCACACCTGACAAATAGAGTGAAGAGTAAAGACATTCTATGAGGCTTCTTGCCAAGGAAGTAAATCCCTTAATTAAAAGCAGTTGGCTGCAGCCTGATTTAAGAGGCAGTCCTGACCTTTGTTGGCATCAACTGTCTGATCTCAGGGGTGATGTGCATTCTGCTCATGAAATTTTGAACTCTGGACTAACTCTAATCTGGATCTTGGAACTCTGGACTGGATTTTGACTATTCTTCTCTATGTTTCTGTTAACAATAAAATCATTCAGGCAAGCTACTTTCAGAGACACTGTTTTGGTTTGCATTCCTTGTCTGTGGTTATCTCTTGACCTTGAGTAAACTGCTAATTTCCATAGCCACTGTGAGTGTGTTTAATTGAAACCAGAAGCAGGACAATATGCAACCTGGGATTAGGCAACTGTTTCTGTCACCCTTCCCTTCCTCCACCCCCCTTTTTTTAAAAAAAAAACATTTACATTGCTAAGAGAGGCATGATCTTTGCAGTTAATATGGCCAATTATTTTCTTTTCCTACTGCTTAATGAAAACATTTGGTATGCCAGTGTGCAGTAGGATGGAATGAAAATATATCCCATAAAAAAAGCAAAGATACCATTAATATTAGTGCATTGTTTGCAATAACTGTATAGGTTTAGGGTTGCAAGTATACAGTTATTGCAGACAGTCTATTAATAATCCACATTGTTGTTTTCAGGGCTTCCAAGACAGGAATATGCAGACTTCCCCTCTGAGAATTTTTCATGATACTTATTGATTTTTTTTTCTTTCCACAAACAATGTTAGATCATGCAGACGGAAGAGAACTCTCACATTTTCTGTGTTCTGTGCTGCAGAGAGAGCCCTTTGGCTATTGTACACCAGTTTTTGTTTACAGAAACTATCCTGTCCTTCACATGGGGAAGAATAAAACAACATGTGAAGCACAGTAAGAGGGACCCAACTTGCTGCACTGGGAAAGTTCCATTCATTTTTCCCCCCCAGTGAACAATGAATTATCTTTCATTTCCTTATGGGTCCAGGTATACTGAGCTATTTAAAAAAAAAAAACAGCCTTTTTTAAAAAAAGAAAAAGAAAAAAAAGGAAAGGAATTTTAAAAATTCCAGGCTTTAGGTCACATCAGAATTTTAACAAAATAATCAAGAGTTTATATAAACCCTCTGGCAGAACAGGCATATGGTTTAACAGTCTCTTTGTTGCTGGAAAAATCACAGATTGCTTCAGATGCTCATTCTGTGACTAATGAATATTTCACAAAATGTGCTTCACTTCTAGGATGAGTTCTTCTTTCTCTACAGTCATTTAAGAGAACTATTCTCTAAATTAAATAATAATAATAATAATAATAATAATAATAATAATAATAATAATAATTTTTTATTATTATTATTATTATTATTATTATTATTATTATTATTATTATTATTATTATTACTACTATTATTATTCCATGGTAGCCTGGGAGAAGAAGGGAAGTGATTGGAAACTGTAATGTAATGGTATAAGGTCTCCTGCTTGAGCAGGGGGTTGGACTAGAAGACCTTCAAGGTCCCTTCCAGTCCTGTTCTGATTGATTGAAATGGGAGTGAGATCTTTTGGGTAGAGTTGGATGGTTTTTTTTAAAAAAAATGAAATGAGAAGAAGAAGGAGGAGGAGGAGGAGGAGGAAGAGTAAGAGGAGGAAGAGGAGGAGGAGGAAGAAGAAGAAGACCCTGTACATATTCAACTATCGTATCGGGGACCGGCCATGCTTTTTTGTGCAATTGAAACAAGCTAAAGTGAAGAGACAGTTGTACAGGGAGAGTTCATCCACAGAAGTAGCTTATGACTGAAGCTTTAGGGTAGCCTGGTACAGAAAGACCAGCTTCTTTAGCCTAATGCCAAAGCTCTTTTTTTTTTTTAAAAAAAAATTGATTTATATGCCGCCCTTCTCTGGAGACTCAGGGCGGCTTAGAATGCATTAAGCAATAGCCTTCATACTTCTGTATATTTTATACAAAGTCAGCTTATTGCCCCCACAAACTGGGTCCTCATTTTACCTACCTTAGAAAGGATGGAAGGCTGAGTCAACCTTGAGCCTGGTGAGATTCGAACTTACAGTAATTGCAGACAGCTGGCGTTAATCACAATGCTTTTAGTCTGCTGAGCCACCAGGTTCTTGAAGGCTGTATTCTGTTAAGCCATTTTAGTGTTCAGTGGCATTCTTCCAAACCAGCTAATTGACTAGAGAGCATTGAAGAAGCTCTTCAGGCAACCTCACAGGCACACACATACACACCATTGCACTCGGTTGCTTTTTTGCAGCTAATCAAAGACCTTTCAAGGCTCCTTTTCATTAAATGTTGAGAGGGAAAAAAACCTCTGAACAATCTATCTGACTGACTTTGGTTATGAGAAAGACGGACTTGATGGGTTGAAGAATGACAGAAAAAAATGTGGAAGAGACTAAGAAAAGGAGAGGATAAAAAGTGTAGAAAAGTAAATATGGAAGGAAAAGAAAGAGTGATCCTTTACAAAAGAAATAAGAACCAATTTAGGGTAATTGTTAAGGCACCATGCTGGAAACTGGGAGATTGTGAGTTCTAGTCAGAGGTGGTATTCAGCAGGTTCTGATCAGTTCTGGAGAACTGTTAGCGGAAATTTTGAGTAGTTCAGAGAACCGGTAAATGCCACCTCTGACTGGCCCCACCCCCAACTATTCTCTGCCTCCCGAGTCCCAGCTGATAGGGAGGAAAAGGGGATTTTACAGGAACCTTCCCCTGCCATGCCCACCAAGCCACACCCACCAACCCATGCCATGCCCACCAAGCCACGCCCACAGAACCGGTAGTAAAAAAAAAATTGAACCCCACCATTGGTTCTAGTCCTGCTCTAGGGAGAAAGCCAGCTGGGTGAACCTGAGCCACTCTCTCTCTTTTATCCCTAGGAAGGAGACCATGATAAAACTATTTCTAAAATCTTGATAAGAAAACTGCAGGAACTAATCCAGGCAGTCACCAGGAATCAACAGTGACTCAAAGGCACATAAATAAATAATATTTAAAAATAGAAGGAATATCTAATGTCTTCCTAGGACAAAACAATCAAAATTCACTCCCTTTGCCCATCACAAATTGCATAATGTTTAATTCGCAAAGCTAATATTCCACAGCATATACTAATAAAAATGACATGTCACTTCTTGTATCAAAGAATTTCTAGAATACACTTCCGTGTAAGAAAAAAAAAAGTGCTTTGCATCTGAAACTCATAAACGGATTGCCTACTGGACGTACGAGTGAATTTTCATTTCATTTTAAAAAGCAATGTAACTACATGGGAGGCTTTCAATAGTTTAGATTATTTAAAGGAGACTATGCTGGCAGATTATTCACATTTGAGAAGAGTAATTTTCAATGCAGATAGACAATGCATCAAAAGTGGCTTGTTGTCATTTGAGGAAGGGGAGAGGGAAATAAAACCAGAAAAAAATGTTATGTGCAGTGGATACAAAAGAGCACCTGCAATGTCGATGCTGGAATTCTGCTTTTGCTCTTCATTATTGCTTGTAGTGGAGCGAAAGCAACAAAAAGCTTTAGAAGAATGAAATAAGATTCTCAGTCCGTAGGTAGTACATACCCATAGGGAACCATCTGAATGGAAACCTTCTTTTCAAATCAGCACATGGCAGAAACTCTGCCAGCACAATTACAAACACAAACACACATCTCCACACATACACACACACATGAGTAAGCGTGTGGAATATTCTGCAATGCTGCACAGATTAGACTGGGTCCATTAAGTGCAATTACATATGGGAGGGGGCAGGAAAGAATCATAAAATACTGTGTGGGTCAGAGAAAAATACCACGGCTTACATAGATTCAGTGTAACGAGAGATGGTCACTGTAGTATTTTGCTACAATTTTTGCTACAAATGGCAAAAATGAAAGATTCCAGCTTACTTGAAATGGTAAAAAAAATAAAATACACATTTATTAAAAAAGCAGGAAAATAATGACCACCATGTCTTCTGTGTGTCAATGTGAATTGGTCTTTAGAAGCAAACAGAAAGATCCCTTTCTGTTCACACTGCTAGAGAGAAGTTCCCTGAGTGATGGATTCCTCCATGAGTCTGAAAGCTCAGAAGACTAAACCTCTGGTCCTGGTGACCAATCCAGATTGGATCCTGCAACATTATCCTGCGACACGTATATTTGCCTTCATTCGAGAAAGGTCCCTCTTCAAAATTTTGTACACAACAAAAATCTGGTAGGAAAGTATATGAATATCACCTTTAATGTATGTTTAATTTGAGGTGCGGTGGCTCAGTGTCTTAATGATGCTGGTCTTATCTCCAGTGGTTCGAGACCTAGCACTGCATGGTGGTGTAGGTTCCCATAATGAAACAGGGTTGTTGTTTTTCCCTGCATAGGAAATGCAGTGCTCTAGGGAGACATATTGGGGGGTAAGAATGAGACAAAGCCAAACATAGAAGCAGAAGTTGAAGGGAGGCACGAGGAGAAAGGATTGGGAAGATTGGTGATGCAAGGGCAGGTGGAATATGTCATTCTGGGAGCCTTTCTTTGCCACTGAGAGTGTTGCGCTAAGGAACCAGATGCACAGACCCAAATAGCAGCAGAAGGGACAGCTGAGGACAGAAAGAGCCTTGATGGCGCAGTAGACTAAAGCGCTGTTAAGTAGCACCAGCTGCCTGCAATTACTGCAAGTTCAAATTTCACCAGGCTCAAGGTTGACTCAGCCTTCCATCCTTCCAAGGTAGGTAAAATGAGGACCTGGATTGTGGGGGCAAGAAACTGACTTTGTATAAAAAAGAACACCGCTTGGGGTGGGGGGGTGAAAGCCCTACTAAGCAGGTATATACAAAAGTATGAAGGCTATTGCTTAACACATTGTAAGCCGCTCTGAGTCTCCGGAGAAGGGCGGCGTATAAATCGAACCAATAAATAAATAAATAAAGGGAGCAAAGGAAGGCACTGGGATGGTGGCGGGGGGTGGGGGTTAGGGTACACTGCACTGGCATATCAACAGTGGTGTGATGGGTGGTCCTTGGGGGAAGGGAAGGCAGGCTGCTGGGAACATTGGGCATGGGAGGAGAGGCTAATGGGATACGCCACACTGAGATAATAGTGATGCTAACAGTATAGTGGAAAGGAAGGAGGGAACGGAAGATGATGGAAAAGCTGGTGGATTGGTGACATGTCACACAGCAGGTGCTAAGGAAAGGAAGGGACAGTGAGTGGTACATATTAGTTTTTACCCTACTGACCCCATGTAATCAGTTTGGAATCACTCCAAATTTTCCTTTGACCGAAATCTACAAGAACAACAACCTTCCAAGTTCTGTGTTTCTGCCAAGCAAAAGCTAAGATGAAATGGTTTGATAAAAGTTTTAGTGGATGCTGTACCGAGATGTGTCAATAACTCTGGGTGTGAGGCTGCATTCTGGACTCCCTGCAGCTTCTGAGTAGTTTTCAGATTCCTTCAAAGCGATTTCTCTTTTCAGATTGAATAAAGACCAAGAGATAAAAATGAACAGTATATATAATAGTGGCGAGTTGTAGGTTTTATATCACTGTGCAAAAAAAGAAAAGTGTTCAAAATATATCATTTTGAATGTCTGGGTGTCCCTGAAAAAACTCCTGATACAACTCAGTTTTTGCAGTTTTGAGAAATGTATGATACCGGCTTATTTAAAAGAAGACATTTAAAGCAATAAAATTAACTGAGATAAAAATAAGGAAGCACAATTAAACTCTTATCTAGAAGTATAAAGAAACTGCTCTACACAAAGAGAAGGAGATATAACCTCTTGCAAAATAAGAAGAGATATCTCTTAAAATTGTCAGATAGCATGTGGCTTTATAACAACTGAAAGAGTGCACACAGAGAGAGAAACATTAAATTAGGATTGTAAATTAAATATTGTTGTGATTGGTGCTTGTGAGACTGATAATGAAGATAAGCTTTAGATAGTAACGATGTAGTGATGAGAAAGCTTGAGTCACTTATGACTGTTTGCAGTTCAGACCCTGTATTGTGTTCTTATGGAGAGAGAACAAATCAGGTGAAAACCTGAATGGCACAATTCAGACTCAGAAGTGAAAAAGGAAGTGAACTGAGACCAGCAAGAAGTGATGAAAGTGCTGAAAATTCCAGTTTAAGAAAGCAGATGTCAATCCTTTGAGGTAGATCATGTCTGACAACAGACACCAAATGAACTACCATAGCTCTGCTTTGTCATGATAGAGCAGGGATGTCAAACTCATGTCATCACGGAGGCAGCACGTGACATATCGGGACTTTCTGTCTCCTTCGCTAAACTGGGAGTGGGTGTGGCCAGTGCATGAAGCATCCGGCCTGTAGGCTGGGAATTTGATAGCCCTGTGATAGAGTATCACAACACAATCTTGAAACCTGACAGAAATACACTTCCCTCTTATATTAAAGGAAATCAAGGCATGGCAATCTTGAGTTTTTTTCTCACTTCTTTCTGTCTTTCTGGGTTAAGTTGATGTTCACCTAACACTCACTGAATTCCACCTTCAAGGCCATGTCTATATTCTACAGAATGTACGTGACATAGAAACATGCAAACTGATTTTTTTTTTTTGATTGGGAAAGTAGATTAAAAAGCAGTGACCCTCTGCCAACTAACTCTTTAGTCCTGCTTTAACTTTAAAGCAAAATAAACATATGCTTAGAGTAACAAGGGAAGAGGTACCATAACTTTTTCCCCTGTAACTATTATACCCTACTTTACTTTTTCACTGTCACAGTAAATGTTAGTCTTTCTTTCTTTCTTTTCTTTTTTCTTTTGCAATTCCTCATATCTTCTGTGTTTGACTTTAATCTGCATTGTTAAAAGAAGTTTTTCTTTGTCATTAAAAGTTTAATGCAGTAGCACTGCTGAACTAAATGGCTTGGGTTTGTTTGTTTTTTTAATTGAAAAGAAGAGTTTTCTTCTTTTATTTAAGAGGAAACTAGGCAGCCACCTGTCTGGAATGGTATGCTGCTTGAGGAGCGGGTTGGACTACAAGACCTCCCAAGGTCCCTTCCAATTCTGTTATTCTGTTACTATTCTGAAAAAGCTGTGTTCACTTTAACTAAAGGAACAGTTTATTGCAACCCCAGATTATGCCATTTTGATATCTGTTAAACATACATTATGGAAACCTATGGAAAGTTTTATACAAATATTGATATGCTTTATAGGTGAGAAAAGAAAAGTATCAATACAAATAATTCACGAATAAAGGCAAATTTATGTGTCCCAGGATAATGTTGCAAGATCCAATCTGGGTCAGTCACCGGAACCAGAAGTTTATTCTTTTGAGCTTTTGGACTCATGCTGGAGCCCATTCTCTCTGTGACACATTCTTGTAAAGAGAAGTTCCCTGAGGAGGGACTCCAGTATGAGTCCAAAAACTTGGAAGAGTAAACTTCTGGTCCCCGTGATTGACCCAGATTGGATCTTGCAAAGTAAGTTTTCACAAAGAGTAAAATTCAACTCTGGTAAGGGAAATATACCTTACACAATGACTCTTTCTGTTCTTTCCCTTATGCAGTTCCTTATAACACCCCCAACCTTCCAAAAATGACCCTACTGGTTAATTGAAGGCATCTACCAGACACTATGGACTGTGTTATATGGGGTGCCTGCATGTTTAACATTTGTCAACTGGTGAACAATTTTAACAGACACTAAATAGCAACCAGGCAAGCCATTTTCCCCCTACTGTTCTGCCAGGGAAACAATTGGATGAATATCAGATTCCACCACTGCGGCAGACAGCATGAATGCCTCCCAAACCAGGGGTGAAATGCTCCCGGTTCAGACCGGATTGCCTGATCTGGTAGCAATGGCGGCAGGTGGTTCGGAGAACTGATAGCAAAAATCCCTGGCTCCCCACCCACCATGCCCAGCTGAGCTACAACCTCTTTCAACGAAAAAATGCTTTTAAAGTAAAAAAAAAAAAGCCTCTGATGATCACGCGGCTCAGCTGGGATAGTCAGAGGCTTTTCAAAGCATTTTTTTCTACAACCTCTTGGCCGAAGAGATAATAATAAAAAAAAATGCTTTGAAAAGTCTCTGACAATCCCAGCTGAGTTGTCTGATCGTCAGAGAGGCATTTTTTAAAAAAGTCTCTCTGATGATCCCAGCTGAGTTGCCTGATCGGCAGAGGCTTTTCAAAGCTTTAGAAAAAATGCTTTGAAAAGTTAAAAAAAAAAAGTTGGTCATGCCCACCCAATCACATTACCCCCACCACCAAGCCACACCCAAAGAACCGGTAGTAACAAATTTTACATTTCACCCAGTGGTGGGTTCCTCCTGATTCGGCCCAGTTCCCCCAAGCCGGTAGCGGTGACGATATGACATTAGTAGATTAGTGCCTGCAAAAATAAATGGGTAGACCAGTGCCTGCAAAAATACATGAGTAGATCAGTGCTTGCAAAAATAAATGGGTACATCGGTACAGCTCTGCAAGCAGTTAAAAGCCTGGTAGACCAGTACCTCTGCTAAATCCTAAATAATTGTCACATGACCATCAAGCCCCCCCAAAAAATAAGCCACGCCCACAGAACCGGTAGTAAAAAAATTTAGAACCCACCCCTGATTTCACCCCTGTCCCAAACCATTGGTGACACTGATTGAAAGCTCTGGATTCATAAATACCTTCCAAATAGTTTACCTAATGGAGGAGGTATTAAGAAGCACAACAGGTGGTCCTGCATTTTTTGAGATATTGTCACTAAAGGCTAGCTTTAGTGGCCATTAAGTCAACCAGGCAATTATGTGAGTGTGGTTTATCATCAGCCACTACTTTATAGAGGCATGTAATTACTTTTTGTATGCATGAAATTTTGATTAGGGAAATGTCAGTTTGTACTCTCCATCCTGCAGAGCAGAATGCTGGTCAAATGAGATTTTAAAATGTTCCGATTCCTTGTATTATTTGTCATGTGTATATGTCTGTGTCTGTGTTTGATTTTTATGAATTTAAATTTATTCAGAGAGAGGAGTGAGGGCAGTTGTAGGAAGGGTTTTGAATTCCCAGCAAAAGTGTTGTTTGGATCAGAAGACAAAGAAGCATTTTGGCCAGAGTCATCATCATCTCTCCTATAGTGCAAAGATAAGATTCTGAGCATCATTTATTTGACTGCAAAGAATGATCTATGTACCATATTAAGCTAATTCTAACTTGGTTTTATATTTCAGATGCCAGAGTTGGCTAAGAAGCTGTATCCAGGATACTGATTAAGAGCTTATAACTAACAAGGATCGGTGAATAACATTTTATACGAAGAAGCTACAAAAACAATCAGTGTGCTCTGAGATTGTTAGAACCAGAAACTCAGATTACTGCTCCTCTGGGAATGGTTATTGTTGTTTTAATTAATTGACAGTCTCCCTAAAGGAATTTGCTGGCTCTTCTAACAAGGCCATTAAGCCCGATTTTAAATAATCTTCTACTGTGTTCTGTTTTGAAAAGCTTGGCCCTGAAAAATTAAGCAGGGCCATGGATGTGTGGGACGTATGAATAAATTTAAGGTTGGGAGTTAAATGAGTGAGTGATTCTTCCATTCAAAGGGAGCATGCCAATATTGCCACTACAGATATGATTTCTCTCATTTATTGAGTGACTTAACTTGTCATGGTTTCAACAGAATGCATGTCTTCAGTCAAATTCTTGGCAACTCTCAGGGTTTTAAATCCAAGGAGATGTTATGTCTCCTCGCTTCTATGAATAAAGCTTGTGAAACAAGCAAGTATACTATATACAACCGAGATAGATGTACAGTATAAGACTTACTCCCTGATAAAGTGGGGTGCACTTGAAAATGTATCTTAAGTGAAGCTGTGTTGAACTCTTTCCTAAGCCATGTGCAGATAAGAAACCTAATTGGGGAGACATTACCACACAGGTAGCAATCTGTGCATGCCAGCTTGACTTCCTTTTGGGGAGAATGAAGGAGAATTCTGGCATTATATGAAATGTATTTATAGATTTATATAGATTTACAACCCACCAATCATTCAGGAGCCTAAGGTGGCATACATAGCTCAGGGGCATATAAGTATGATATGCGGTATAGAAATTTGAAAAATAAACAGCAACCCCTCCTCTCATTTTTCCTCATGGCAACACTCTAGGGAGGTGGAGAGGGCCAAGAGAGAGTGGCTGATTTCTGAGGGCAGGCTAGAGTATCTCCCCACTCCTAGTCCCAAACCTTAACCACTTCCCTATGCTGTCGACTGTTTGAGTTTTCATCATTTGAGATGTGGGTGAAATGCTCCCGGTTTGGGCAATCCGGTAGCGATCGTGGTGTGTGGTTTGGCGATCCGGTTTTAACCAGGAAGTAATGTGTTTTTTTACCTTCTGCGCATACGCAGAAGGTTTGCGTGTGCATGTGAAGTGCACACACGCATAAGCGGTGCATGCACTTCCGAACCGGTTAGGAAGATAAATAGATTTCACCCCTGGTGGGTGGGTGAGTGAGTGGGAGAGCTGCTTGATCTGCAGTTAGGTAAACAAACTGGGTTTAGGTATACAAACTTAGAACCTTGGGATACTTACATGAGGTCACAACGTCTGCTTGTCTTGGGGCTATTTTCATTCCTTGCTTCAGATTGTCTAGATTGCCAGTTCGGTAAATTTTATTTCCAGAGACAGCTGTATATTATATATTTATGTATGTATGTATATATGTATATGTATATGTATATGTATATGTATATGTATATGTATATGTATATGTATATGTATATGTATATGCATATGTATATGTGTGTGTATACACACACACATACACACAATATTTATACATACACCTTCACACACACACATAGTGACTGTTCTGATTCATTATATATCAGTGGATAATATTCACTGTTGAGAAAGTGGACTTCTGCTTACATAGTATGACTCTATTGCTTGCCTTTTCTACATTCCTCTGGAGTAAATTTGGGGATATGTGTGAGAAATTTTTTCATACTAAACGCCCCCCTTCAGGTATTGATTTCTTTTGTACAGAAAAAACAATAACAACATATGTAAACAAATATGAAGCCTGATTAGGGGTCTGTGGTTCAGAAAAACTTCAGATGGTGTCAGAATAGCCTATTCTACTGTGTTTTCCTGAAAATATGACCCAGCCAGAAAATAAGCCCTGGCATGATTTTTCAGGATGCTCCTAATATAAGCCCTATCCCAAAAACAAGCCCCAATTAAGATTGTCAGCCAGAGGGACGCATTTAGTACCATATTTTCCTGAAAATAAGACCTATCTGGAAAATAAGCCCTGACCTAATGCATCTTTTGAAGCAAAAATTAATATAAGATCTAGTCTTATTTTGGGGAAAACACGGGTATAACCACCCAGCATACAAGTAGTACTCAATGTATGACCATAATTGGAATCAGTACTTATGTCACTAAGACATGTGGTCATTAAATGAATTGTGCCTGATTGTACGAACCTTTTGCCACAGTCTTTAAGTGAATCCATCTTCCCCCATTGACTTTGCTTGTTTGAAACCCCTAATAATGTCATAAATTGAACATAAAGTTCTAAATTGAGGACTACCCGTACTATTCTGTTTATTTTTTTCAGCAATTTTTTTTTTAAAGGGTAGTTTATCTGCAAATAGTTTCAGCCTTATTTTTAAGAAAAAAACTTTTCCACAATTAAGTTCTTTTTATATATATAAAAGTTATATTATGCTGCTGAGAAGTAGCTTCAAACAAAACCACCTGAATCCTACTTCGTTCCAACACAGTTTCCTAAAGAGGATGCTGATTTGTTCACACAACCCTGCTTAGCCCTCAGATTTTTTACCACCTTTAGCTGAGTGCTGGATGGTAAGGGACTCCATCATTGCTACCATCTGTGCTGTGGCCAAGAATCATTTCCATGAATCCTGGGCTTTTGCTGTCAAAGAAATCCAAGGGGAACTTGTTTCATATCCATATCACAGTGCCACTGAGCTGCAGCCAGAATGGCTTCCCCAGTCATAAGGAAAGTGTTGATTTCTGTAGGCAGGTGAGAAATAAGAATCCTTCTGTGGGAGAGAAGCAGAGAATAGTTGCTTCCATCCTGTGAAAACTCCATCTTGCTGGGCCCAAAGAGGGTAGAGAGCATTCTAAAAGCCCAGAATGACAAACATTTTTTCTCTACAGCTTCTCTGAATATCAGAAGGCTTAAGGACTTTCTGCTACTAAAAATGGAATTCTAGGGATTCTGTCATGATGAAGATGCTGGGAACTTCCTCTCAGAAAACTTTAATCACTCATAGAGTGAATGTTCCTATATTTTCCTGGACAGAAGGAGTTGTGACATGTATGTGTACTCCCTTCCCTTGGCCATTTACCTCTTTTAGAGTGATTTTCTTTTTTGGAAATGCCCCACTAAGACCAGTCTAAGGAGTAACTGCAGCTTCTGTTTGCTGCTCTTTCTTGTCTCCTACACATTCCTATTCTAGCTTCTGGATTTGACAATCATCAATTAATGTGAAAACTTGAAGCAATACTCCAGGCATGTCCCTCATAGATAGCAAACCTTACATTTTATTTCTAATCTCTGTTTCTTTACACTCTCGGGAAATATGAGAAATCAGGGCACAATGAATCATTTATGGTGCTTCCCTTGCTCTTTCTGTGTGGCCACCAGTTTAAGATAACAGCATTGGGTCAATTGAGGGGCAAACTTTTAGCTGTAGTTCTGAGTTCTCAGTGTAATGTGCATGGATAACAATGTGCGTCTCAACATCTTTGCCACCTGTAAACCTCTCTGTCCTACTTAATTTTACTTTTCTAGATTTTTTTTTAAAAAATTGGAATGGGAAGCTAGTGTACTGCAAATCAGAGCAACAGCCTCAGGCATAACTAGCATATCTAACAAAGTTTTTGAGCCCTACATACAGTAGTATCCACAGACATTCTTGGAAAATAAAATAATGGCTGGCTCTAACAGCCCAATGCTTTGTTTCCATTTTACAAAAGCTTAGCAAGATTGAGCCTCATTAGGACTTGGATGGGAGATTTCCAGAAATTTTCAGCTCTGTAGGCTAGACTGGATGATGCGGGGGTGGGGGTGTAGAGAAGACCTAAGGCAGCAGTGGCAAACCATTTCTTTATTATTACAAAGAAAACTGCATGTCTATGTCCAAGAGTTAAACTCAGTTCACAAAATGGTTGCCACATAAATTTTATCTTTAAATCAGATGGCAACCATTTTGTAAGAGGCCTCATAACAGGCTCTCAGCATTCCAAAGATTTTCATTGAATAAGGTATGAATGATTGTCTTCAAATCTAACTAGTTCAGGAAGGCTAATTTCAATATTTAAATTTAAATATGTCCACCATGCAGACCACTCTGAGTTCCACAGATCAGCCAGGGATACAACAGTATCACTGACAGAAGAAGTGAGCAATTCCTCAAATATATTCAGGACAAGATCTAGTTCTGCCAGGCATTTGATTCTAGTAATTTGAATTAGTCTTCTAATCCCTGCATGTCAGTTTTAAACCAGATACTAAATTCTAAATTTGGATCCTCTTCAGATTGGGCTATCTCAATGAAAATCTCCCAGTGGAAGAGTAATCCTGCATTGTGCCCTAGATCACTCTGGAAAAAAAAAGAAGAGAAGCAATTAGCCAGAAACCTGAAGATTGTGCGTCTAGTCCTGTTTTAGGCATGAAAAACTCATTGGGTGACTTCAGGCCAGTCACTCACTCTCTCAGCCCAACTCACTTCACAGAGTTATTGTTGTGAAAGCTACACCTTTTCTTTATCCAATTTTTGCCTTCCACAAATATATTTTGAAATCTCTAAAATATTTTTTTACTTTATTCTACAAAGTATCATATTCTTGGTTTTACAATATTTGTCATATGACAGCTGTGCACACTTTATTGGCTAAGACAGACTACCTATTTTTTTTAATCAATTAAAAATCCTTACAGTGCATATAAAGAATCCATTTAAGATGCAGCTATTTTAATGAGTTGCAGACAAACGTTGTCTTCACTTTCCTGTACTTTCTGTGTCCCTGTATTGAACTCTTTCTTAGAGGGTTGTTGACCAGACATAACATATATGGCGTGGTTCTTTATTAAATAGCAATTTAGATATAGCACTCTTAGAGATCACAACTGTTGTGTATCTATTTTGTGCGGGAAATTCAAATGCATAGTGAATCCTGATTGATTCTTGATCGCCTCTGGAAAGTATATAAAGAGGACTGTTGCCTGTGAGTTTTTGCTGAAGTCTCACCCTGAATTAAAGAGCTGTTGTTACTAGCCTGCTTGTGCCTCTCATTATTCCCGCGCTACAACATTGGCGACGAAGGTGGGATTGAGGACACAAGAGGATTTTGAGGATCAGACTCAATGATGAATTCAGAGGCAATTTCTTCAGTTAAAGAAAAATTTATTCATAATAGGCATTCTACTTATTCTTGTCAGATTTACAGTGAGAAGCGAGCATGAGGTAAAAGCACTCTCTATTTATATCAAAGGGGAGGAGTCAAGGAAGGGGGGTGATTACACATGAATACATTAAAGGAGGATGAATAAATTAACCCTTTATATCCTGTACATATATACATATCTCTTGTTATAGAATAAGGCATTTACTTATGACAAATCCCCCTCTAAATGCCGATTCGACATATAACAATGATTGCATTCGGATTCAGAATTATATAGTACTTGTAATTTTGATGTCAAGTATTTGTGTTGTTTAGAAGGTAAAGGTTTAGTTAATATATCAGCTATTTGTTCTGAGGTTTCGCAGTGGATTGCTTTAATGAATCCATCCTGAGATAATTGTCTCACGTGTTTAAATTTGATATCTATATGTCTGGACCTTTGACCAATGGCGTCAGATCTTGATATTTCTATAGCCGCCTTATTATCTTCATGTATGACAAATGGTAGTATTGGATTCTTCCAAATATCAGATAATAAATCATTAAACCACACTAAATTATTTGAGGCTTTAGATAAACAGACGTATTCTGCCTCTGTTGTGGAAGTCGCTACTAAATCTTGCTTCCCAGTGTACCAGAATATTGGGCAATCATTTAAAAATAATACATAACCTGAGGTGCTCTTTCTACATTTGATGTCACCTGCCCAGTCTGCATCAGCGTAACTGGTGATAATAGGTTTTTTAATATTATTGGGTTCTAAGAGTAGGCAGAAATCTATGCTGTGTTTTAGATATCTTAGTATTCGTTTAACTGCTTCCCAATGATACATAAGTGGTTTACTTACATGTCTAGATAATAAATTAAGTGGCAGAGCTATATCAGGCCTGGTCCAATTAGATATATACAAGAGAGAACCAATAATTGATCTATATAATGTATTGTTCTCGAACTCAGGTGAAGATTCATCCATATTCCTTAGAAAATCAGTCTGCATAGGAGTATCGCAAGGTTTGGCATCTCTTAAATTGCATTTTTCCAGAAGTTCTATAATTTTATCTCTCTGGGATAATTTGAATCCCTTTCTTGTTTTATTGATTTGAACTCCAAGGTATTTGTTTACCCTTCCTAGCGACTTTAAAGAGAAATGTTCACTTAGCTTGGATACAAATAAGTCTTTCCTTTCTTTATGTTTGCCTATATACAAAATATCATCCACATAGATTAACACAAATTCTAATGATTCACCTTCCTTTCTAACAAAAAAGCAATTGTCTGCAGTTGTGGCTTTGAAATCCATATTTTTAAGCACGCTGACTAGACATTCATACCAACGCTTGCCGGATTGTTTTAATCCGTACAAGCTTTTGTTAAGTAACCAGGTCTCATTTCTATTTGTACATTGGCTATGAGGTGCCCTTACATATATCTCTTTGTTGAGCTTTGCATGTAAGTATGCAGTCTGCACATCATATTGAAAGACATCAAGATTGAGTATAGCAGCTATGACTAAAGCAGTCTTAACACTTTCGGTTCTTACAGTGGGAGAGTATGTGTCAGTGTAATCCTCAGGATATTTTTGAGCGTAACCTTGTGCGACTAATCTAGCTTTATATAATTTATTACCCTCTTCTAAATCTTTGATTTTGAATATCCATCTGGTGCCTATAATTGTCTTGTTCTTAGGGACAGGGACTGGTGTAAATACACCTAAATCACGCAAGCTGTTCATTTCTTTTGTTATGGCTAATTCCCATTTTTCTCTTTCTTCCATGGGAAGTTTCAACACTTCCTCGTATGTGTTAGGTGTTGGTGTCTCGTCATTCACACACATTATATAATCCTTATACTTATTGGGTAATTGTTTTCTGTTACACCTGATTGTTCTTATTGGAATGCTTTCATTATCGTGTAGATACCTTGCTTCCTTTTTGGTTAATGAATCTGTTTTTATCCTGGTATGGTTACCTGTCCATGTTTTGTTTTTGTCATCATGTGTGTTATGTTCATGTTTCTCTCTTTCTATTCTGTCTTGTTGTTCAATATTTGGTTCTGTATTTTGGATTATCTCGTTAAGATGTATCTTAGACCAGTTGGCCTGTTCATGAAATACTGCTGTTCTTGAGACTATGAATTTGTTATTATTGTCAATGAATCTATATCCTTTTGTGCCTGTTTCGTATCCCATGAATCTGAGCCTTCTGGATACGTTATCTCCCTTACGTCTTAATTGTTTTGGTATGTGTACGTCTGCTGTAACTCCAAATATGTGCATGTGTGATATTTTTGGTTTCCTATTGTACATCACTTCGTATGGTGTTTTATTTAGGATGCTAGACCAGGTCCTATTTTGGGTATAGTTTGAATATAGTAATGCTTCTGACCAGAATTGTTTTCCTAAACCAGCATCTTCTAATGTACATCTAATCATGGTTTGCAGTGTCAAGTTCTTTCGTTCTACTGTACCATTCTGAAAAGCAGAAAATGGGCTAGTCGTGAAGTGTATCATTCCTTTGTCTTTTATCCATTGTGAGAATTCTTTTGACATGAATTCGGATCCCCTATCTGTCATGATTTGTTTTATTTTGATATTGTGTTGTGTTTCTACACGTTTGTAAAATTCTTTGAATTTTTGGAAAGTTTCATCTTTGTGTTTTAAAGTATAAACAAATCCATAACGGCTATAGTCGTCTACAATAGTTAGGAAATATCTTTTTTTGTATATGATGGATGGTGTTAATGGACCAACCAGATCCATATGTACCAGATCAAAAATTTGGTTAGAGGTCCTTGTTGCCCTCTTTGGTTTTGGGTTTGTTCTGAGTTTTGAGGATTTACATACTGAGCATTCCAAATAGTTTTTACAATCCTTTATTTTAACGCCATCAGCATGTTCAATCATTTTTTGTATTACAGGGAAACTTGCATGTCCCAATTTCCTATGCAACATGTGTGCACATTCATCATGAATTGGTTTGCCTATATTGGGTCTTTTGTTATTGTGTGTATCACTAGTGGGTGTGTCTTTGTGATTACAGTGTGTATTGGGTTCTTCATTGTCATTGTTGTTACTATGTTCACTGTCTATGTTGATGTCGTCATCAGTGTTTGTATTAATGTTATGCAACCATTTATCTTCTGTTACAAGGAAGGGTAGGCCCCCTTCGATAACTACACTATTCAATTTAGTCCCATCCTTTTCTAGTATTGCTTTTCCCCCAGAGAAGATTATATTTATGTTGGAATCTTGGCTTAATTTCACTGCACTAAGTATGTTATGTGATATTTCTGGTATCAACAATATCCCCTCTACTTTACCTAAACCAGGTATATTTACATCTCCTTTCCCTATGACTTGAACATTTTCTTGATTGGCTATTCTTATCATAAATTTATCATTTGTGAATGAAGACAGTATTTTCTTGTTATTTGTTGTATGATTAGTCGCCCCTGAATCTATGAGCCAAGTATTGTTTTTTGAATTTTGTGTGATGACATCGTTATGTTTATCTAATCCATTTAATGATCCTGATTTTCTGTCCCTTGAATTATCTCTATCCTTTCTGCGTTCTCTGTAGTTTGGGGGGAGTCTCTATATCTGTATCTATCAATAGATGATTGCCTGTCTTGATATCTACCCCTATAATCACGGTTTTGTCTTTCCCTATGAAACATGGGGCAATCTCCCTTAGAGTGTTTTCTGGATCCACAATTGTAACATTCAATTGTTTTTTGGTGATTTTCTTGGAAGGTTACCCCTTTTGTCTGTCTGTGTTCTGTGTATGCATTGTATCTACTTCTCCTCAAATTATCTTCAGCTATTAACTTATTTGACAGACTTTCTATGGATAAGTATCCTAGATTGATTGAGTCTAAGTGTGATATGTAGTTATCCCATGATGAATCTAATGAGTTAAGGATAACGCTTTTCATTGTCTGTTCTGATATTATTTCTCCTCTTAGATGTAATTCTGCTCTGGTTTTGTTTAAGGATATTAAATGTTCACTTATGGTGGTTCCAGATCTTAATTTGGCTGAAAAGAAATCTTTAGACATTCTAGTGGTTGTTGCTACACTTTCACTATGAAACAATTTAAACATGCATTGAATTATTTCTGAAACAGTAAGATTATGCTTAATACTGTAGTACATGGCAGGTGATATGCTAGAAATTATTAAATAGAAGGCTCTGTGATGCAGGCAGTCCATTTTTAGAGTCCAAGGTCTTTTGGGAGGATTGGTTATAAAAAATAATAAATTTTCTTTCATAAAGACAACCTGAATTTGTTGACACCATTCCTGTAAATTGATGCCATCAATTCTAAGTTTTGGGAAATCACTAGGTAGATTCCCAATATTACTATTCCCACTACTTACAACTGTGGGTAGTCCATGGTCCTGTAGATGTTGAAAATTGCAGAATGGTGTGGGTATTCTGCTGATGAGCTTGAAAGGTTCTCCTTCTTCATAAAGTTCATTGTAGTTCTCTGTGTTCATCTGCGCATGCGCGTTGGTCATTTCTCTGCTGAAGCCGCTGGGAGAGGTTCTCTTTGCTGTAGCTCCCTCGTAGTGCTCTCCTTCTGATGATTCGGTCTCCGGCTCAATCTTGGGTGTTCTGCTGGCAGCTGTGGTTCGTTTCTTTTGTATTTTTGCATTATTGGCTTTTATCGATTCTTTTGAAATTGTTAGACTTGTGCCAAACGTTTTAAATATTTTTCTCATGGGTGTTTCGATTTCTTGTTCGGTGGATGATTCCTCTGTATCTGTTTCTGACTCTTCAGAAGAGTAAATATATTTTTTGCTATTTTTTATGTTTTTTCGCGCCAGAGTTTTTGAATGGTGCATTCTGATTGGTTCAGTCGTGTTCATTTTTGTGGCCGGTTGAAGAGAAGATGGCTGCCTTTCAAAATTTTGAGCGGGACCTCTGGTCTTGCTTCTGGTTATTTTTTCTTTCGTTGTAGGTTCGCTCACCATTTTTGTATTTTCGGGTTTGGCTTTTTCAATGTCTTTTTCTCTCGCTGCTCCGTTTTCTTCCAAGAAGCCTCGGAGTTTCGCGATGAGTTTGTGGTCATCTTTTTGACTTTTTATTAGCCTCAGTATCTCCAATCTGAGGTCTTTGTCTTTTATTTTGTTCTCTTCTTGGTTGTCGGTTTCATCTGCTGTTTCTTCGATGTCTGTGGTGTTATCTTCAGATTCTTTGATTGTTGTATTTATTGGTTCGTCGATCATTTCTTGATCTGTTTTTGTTTCTTTATCATTTGCCCTGGTATTGGGTCTTTCTTTTTTATTCTTGAGGTTTTCTTTCTTAGGCATGTTGGATTTTATTGAGTCAGTTCAAACCATCCTCTGCTACCAGCTTGTTACAATATTTTGAGGATCAGACTCAATGATGAATTCAGAGGCAATTTCTTTAGTTAAAGAAAAATTTATTCATAATAGGCATTCTACTTATTCTTGTCAGATTTACAGTGAGAAGCGAGCATGAGGTAAAAGCACTCTCTATTTATATCAAAGGGGAGGAGTCAAGGAAGGGGGGTGATTACACATGAATACATTAAAGGAGGATGAATAAATTAACCCTTTATATCCTGTACATATATACATATCTCTTGTTATAGAATAAGGCATTTACTTATGACAAATTCAAAAAAGAGCTTAGAGTTTCAGCCAGGGTGACTAGCGAAAACGGAGACACGGCATGTCTGCCTACGTTCCACCAAAACCCTTTGACCCGACCCGAGAGAAGTGGGGATCGTATCTGACCAGGTCCGAGTGCTCCCTGGAAGCGAGCGAAATGCAAGGGCTCTCTGCAAACAGAAAAAGGGCTCTGTTCTTAAGCCACTGCGGGCCAGATGTATTCGAGATGGCCGAATCCCTCTGCGAGCCAACCCCAGTCCAGACGGTTCCCTGGGACGTCCTTCAGGCCAACCTGAAAGCCCAGTATGCTCCAGTTCCGTCCAAATTCGTTCAGGGCTATGAACTCCGGCAAAGAGTTCAAAAAGAAGGAGAGCCGGTCAGTGCTTATGTGGCCACACTTCAAAAAGCCGCAACGCATTGTGACTACAGAGACTTAGACGACACATTGCTTGAACAACTGATTTGTGGGGTTCGAGATACCCAGTTGCAAAGGCGTCTTCTAGCCAAGCCAGACCTAACACTAGCCGGCGTGCTAGACGAAGCCCGAGCACACAAGGCATCAACGAAAGCATCGGAAGCGCTGCAGCGTCCCAGTTCAAGCAAGGACGGGCTGAAAACAGCCCCCGTCCACAGAGAAGAGATGCGAACCAGCACAGAGGAAGAGTCGGACAAGGACGTCTTCCATACAGAAAAGAAATCGAGCGAACAAGGCCGCCGCCACGAGAACTGCCCTAGCTGTGGCGGGGATCACGAGAGACAGTCGTGTAAATACAGAGAAGCCATTTGCAGGCGTTGCAATAGAAAAGGCTACCTAGCACGAGTTTGCAGAGCTCAACTTCCGCGTATTCGAAGGCCACGTGACTACCGCGACCAACCAGAACCGGCTCATTCAAAACAGCCAATCAAAGATGATGGTGCAAGAAAACGGCGCGAATCTCAAAAGCGGGAGACCTACAGCACGAGAATCGGTCAAGCCAGCACAACCGATGACGAGAAAGTCTACACAAAAGTAGAAATCGATGGCAAATCGTGCGAAATGGAGATCGACACCGGGTCTACGTTATTGATCATGTCCTGATCAACATTCAAGGCATTCCTGCCCAAGCTTCAGAAGAACCAGCTGTCCCGGCAGAAAATCTGCCTACTCGACTATCAGGGAAACCGAGTTCCCGTTGAAGGCGTAGGCATGTTCCGGGTCACCTACAGCGAGTTCTAGAAAGAGCTGCCCCTGACCGTCGTTAGCAAGCCTCTACCAAGTCTACTGGGCATGAAATGGTTCCGGGCCCTCGGCATGGGCTTCACGGGCATTCACAGCATCAACGGATCATCACTTAAAGAAACCCTGCTCCATGAGTTTCGGGACGTTTTCGAAGAGACTCTAGGCAAGTACGTGGGGATACCTATATCTTTCAATTTAGACCCCAACGTAGCGCCAATTAGACTGAAAGCAAGGTGAGTTCCCTTTGCTTTAAAGCCCAAAATCGATGCGGAGCTCGACAAGCTCATTAAGCAAGGGGTGCTAGTTCCCGTGGATCACGCTAAGTGGGAAACCCCAATAGTTACACCAGTCAAATCGGATGGCTCAATTAGAATTTGCGCCGACTATAAGTGTTCGATTAACAAGACGTTGCAGCAGAGCGCCTATCCGGTTCCGATAGTCCACCATCTACTACATTCGCTGGGCCCTGGCAAGCTATTCACAAAACTAGACCTTGCGCAGGCGTACCAGCAACTGCCAGTAGATGACGCTACGGCAGAATCACAGACAATAGTAACTCACAGAGGTGCCTTTAAATGCACCAGGCTTCAGTTTGGGGTCAGCATCGCCCCAGGACTTTTTCAGAGTACTATGGAGCGCCTTCTACAAGGCCTCCCAGGTGTCGTCCCGTATTTCGATGATGTTTTGATTAGTGGCCAAGACGAAGTTCAGTTGGGCCAAAGGGTTAGACAAGTTCTAACCAGATTCAGAGAAGCGGGACTTAAACTCAAACGAAATAAATGCAGGATAGCAGTGCCATCAGTGGAGTTCTTAGGCTACAGAATCGACTGCACAGGCATTCACCCCACAGAAAGCAAAGTGAGGGCCATCCAAGGCGCACCCACCCCCAAGTCAAAATACGAGCTGCAGGCCTTCCTGGGCCTTCTCAATTTCTATACAATGTTTTTGAAACACAAAGCCACCGTTGTGGAGCCTCTGCACAGGCTCCTGGGAAAAAAACGTTCCGTGGGTTTGGGGCAAGCGAGAAGCGATCGCTTTCAACGCGGTGAAGAGACTTTTGTCCGAGGACAGTTTCCTCATTCAGTACAATTCTGAACTACCTCTGGTGTTGGTCTGTGATGCTTCCCCCTTTGGCATAGGCACGGTTTTAGGCCATAGACTGCTGAATGGGTTAGATGTGCCCATCGCCTATTACTCTCGCACTCTGTCTAGTGCTGAAAGGAACTATAGCCAGCTAGATAGGGAGGCACTAGCGGCTGTAGCGGGGGTCAAAAAATTTCCCAAGTATTTGTTTGGCCGCACCTTTGAACTCATTACAGACCACCAGCCTCTTTTGGGACTTTTGGCTAGAGATAAACCGACCCCGGCAGCTCTCTCCCCCCGGATGACCAGATGGTCCATTTTCTTGGCCGCATATTCAGACAGACTGCTCCACCAGCTGGGCAAAACCTTAGGACATGCTGATGCCCTCAGCCGATGTCCCTTGCCCGAACTATTGGACAACCCAACCCCAGAAGCCCCGGTTTTACTGCTTGACGTTGTTTCCCCAGGCCCCATTTCTTCGAACGAGGTGGCGAGGGTTTCTGCCAGAGACTCTGTTTTGCGCACAGTAATGGGCTGGGTAACGAGGGGTTGGCCTACCGAGGTGGACGGTGGTGACTTCCAATTGTATTTTAACAAAAAAAATGAACTGTCAATGTTGGGGGGTTGCTTGTTGTGGGGTGACAGGGTGGTCATTCCTTCGCGGTTAAGGCACAGGGTTCTAGAAATGCTGCACGAGGGACACCCTGGGGTTGTTCGCATGAAAGGCCTAGCTCGTAGCTATGTTTGGTGGCCATATCTCGACCAAGATGTCACTGAGTGGGTGGGGAAGTGTAGGCCCTGCCAGGAGTCCCGCCCAGATCCTCCCATAGTGCCCGTTCGGGAATGGGAAAAACCAAAGGGACCGTGGGGGAGGATTCACATAGATTTCACTGGCCCATTCCATGGCCAGAACTTTCTAATTATTGTAGATGCATATTCTAAGTGGCTCGAAATTGCCTTAATGCCATCGACCACGTCTGAGGCCGTAATCAAAGTACTCAGAAAACTATTCACAACACACGGGTTGCCGGACACCCTGGTATCCGACAATGTGCCCCAATTCACGGCGACTCAATTCGAAGGCTACTTAGCCGAATTAGGCATAAGACATGCACTATCTGCTCCTTTTCATCTGGCTTCTAATGGACTTGCTGAACGATTTGTAAGAACGGCCAAAGAAGTCCTCTCCCGACTCGATGCAGGGGACTGGCAGGCTAGAATAGATGAGTTCTTAGCGGTAAAGCATGTCACCCCGTGCCCCACTTTGGGCCACAGCCCGGCTGAACTTTTAATGGGCTGAAAGCTATGATGCGTTCTAGACAGACTGCATCCTAATTACTCCTCCGATAGCTTCACCGGGGAAGGGGGAGGACTAAGACACTTCGAAGTAGGATCACTAGTTTTTGCTAGAAGCTACACCAATGGGCCCTTATGGGTAGAAGGAACCATCATAGGAATTACCGGTCCAAAGTCATACACAGTTGATATCGGGCATGGTAAAATCTGGAGACATATAGATCAATTGAGTAAACGTTTACCAAACGAAAACTCGTGTCCTAAGTATCCAAGTCTTCCCGACACAGCTACCTCAAGCCCGAGTAAGCCGGAATACTTATCTGGCAACCCTGAGTTCCAGCGCTGCCCAGCGAGCCGACACTCCCAGATGAAGATAGCCACGCCTCCGGAGAAATCCAGGAGGTTTCATTGGCGGAGCCAGGAGAGACGGGAGGTCCCTCCGACCGGCTCGACGCCTCACCAACAACTGAACTGCGCAGGTCAACCAGGATTAAGACACGCCCTGGTCACCTGCGTGATTTTGTATGTAAATATGTAAATAGATAGAATAAGTGCCTTCTGGGAAGGGAGGGGTGTTGTGTATCTATTTTGTGCGGGAAATTCAAATGCATAGTGAATCCTGATTGGTTCTTGATCGCCTCTGGAAAGTATATAAAGAGGACTGTTGCCTGTGAGTTTTCGCTGAAGTCTCACCCTGAATTAAAGAGCTGTTGTTACTAGCCTGCTTGTGCCTCTCGTTATTCCCGCGCTACAACAACAACTTTCACTCTTTTAAGTTTCTTTTCTGATGATGTGTCTCTTGGCATTTATAATGTTATCTTCTTTTTCAGAAGTATTTTTCAAAAGTATTTTACAAGTGTTTTGGAAGCACCGCACAGTTCTACTTAATGGTGCAGAAATACAGGGGGATAATAACTATCTTATGAGGCAGTTTAATGCAGAGTAGTGGTTAAAGCACCAGCTAGAAACCAGTAGAAATCAGCTGGGTGACCTTAGACCAGTCACACCCTCTCAGCTCTAGGAAGATAGCAAGGACAAGCCACTTCTGAAAACATTGCCATGAAAATTGTAGAGACTAGTCCAGGCAGTTGGCAGGAGTCAATACTCTTTGCTGATTTGTGAGGAGAGGTGGAAATTTAATAAATGGAAATCTTCGGAAATGGTCAGACCCATTTTCCCTTTTTAATTTCCTATAGGCTGTTCAGAGAGTGGTAAGGATGGCAGAAAAGATTATTGGAAGTTCACTTCTTTTTATCCAGCACATAGCATATAAGCAATGCTTGACCAGGATCTGCAATATTGTCAGGGATGCCACACATCCTCTGCATGACCGGTTTTGTTACCATCTGGGAGGAGGCTTCACAGTGTCTGAAGCAGAACAATTAGATTCTAGACCAGGCTTGAAATTTTGGCTTTGGACAATCTGGAACTGTGCTGCCTGCTGTCTGATCTAAGCCTAATACACAAAATTGTCTGCTTCAACGTCTTATCTGTCAACGACTTCTTCAGCTTCAACCACAATAATACATATAATAATAATTGTATCAAACAATCGATACAAATTCAAGGTAAACGGCTTCAAACTAGATTGCAGAAAATACAACTTCAGCAACAGAGTGGTCAACGCCTGGAATGCTCTACCCGACTCCATTGTTACATCCTAAACCCTACATCCTAAGAATGTAAAGCGTGCATAAGCGCACCAGCGCGCGTAACTTCCCTGTCCTACTGTCCCCATTTATCTGTATTCATTTCCTTCGTTCATGTCCATGTTCATATTTATACCTGCTATCTTGTAAATGTTTGATAAACTAATAAATACAATTCTGTAATAGCTTTGTACCATATAATATCAACCTTGTTACCTCTAAAGACTCTTTTTTCCTCTGTATTTTAAATAGACTGGGAAATATATATATATGTATTTATACATATGTATGTAAATATATATGTATATATGTAGCATATGTATGTGTGTGTGTGTGTGTGGATGTGGATGTAAATATGTATGTGTATATGTATGTACACACACACACAAGGTTATCTTATCTTACTTAAAAGCAGACCTACTTCCAGCTCTGGCAAATAGTCACACTTTTATTTACCATTAGATTCTTATCCTGCTTTTATTTTGATCAACTCAAGGCAGTGCACAGACCTATTGCTCCCACCCTTTATTTTCCCCACAACAACAACAACCCTGCAGAGTTTGGCCAGAAGAGTGGGTCTGTCCCAAAGTCACCTACCTGGTTTTGTGCCTAATGAAGGACTCGTACTCATGGTCTCCCAATTTCTAGGCATGCATATTAACCAGTATGCCCAACTAGCTCTCACATGTTTTCCATTTTTGCTCTGACACTGAAAAAATAAGAGATACTGGTATGGCCTTTCCTTGCTGTTTATAGCTGGGAAAGAGAAGTGGCTGGCAGAGCTTATCTTTATAGCTGGAGTCGTGTTCCAATTTGCTTTAAAGAACTTTATCTCTAATGGCCCCAAATAGAAAGGAAGAGGAGTAAAGAGGGATTAAGTAGAAAATAGATTGAGAAAGTAGGTAAGGGGTGAAATGAGAAAAAAGGCAAGGGGAGTACCAAAGAGTCTATAAAGAAAGTAGAAGGGTAACAGCTTGTTTTTATTCACTTCTTCACAAGTGTGTGTATACTTTACCAAGACTAGATTTAAAAGGTTTATTGAAGCCGAGCTCTGTTCCTAATCTGGCATTCAGTAACATTCCCTGAAACATATGAAGTCAAAGGAGGAAAAAAAACCCAAATGCATAAATAAAAATCTTTGAACCAATTTTACAAACAATTTGTCTGTGCTTTTGGTAGTGGAAGAAAGAAAACCACTTTATTTAGGAATAAATACACAGAGACATATACATGGCAGTGGTGGGTTCCTCCCGGTTTGGCCCGGTTCCGCTGAGCCGGTAGCAGTGACAATATGATGTCACCGAACCGGTTCTGCCCTCCCCCCATCCCCCTTGCATTATTCTTACCTTTTATTTGGCCCCACCCCCAATCTATTACTGCCTCCTGAGTCCCAGCTGATTGGCTAGAAGGAAAAAAAACTGTTTGAACTCTTGCCGTGGGGCTTCAAAGGGCCACTCTACAACTGATCAGTGTTAAAAGGCCATGTGGTGGTAGACCAGTGCCTGCAAAAATAAATGGGTAGACCAGTGCCTGCAAAAATAAATGGGTAGACCAGAGCCTCCAAAAACAAATGAGTAGACAGTTACAGCTCTGCAAGCAGTTAAAAGCCTGGTAGACCAGTACCTCTGCTAAATCCTAAAGAATTGTCACATGACCATCAAGCCATGCCCACAAAATAAGCCACGCCCACAGAACCGGTAGTAAAAAAAATTAGAACCCACCCCTGATACATGGACATGCACACATGTGCACACACATGCACAACCTGTAAATGGATATTTTAATAGTACTCTGCTTTGTTTGGTGACCAGGTATACCAGTGATGGCGAACCTTTTCGGCACTAAGTGCCGTAACCATTGCGGAGAAACATTGCATGTGCATGAGCTCATCAGGGTCACGCTCCAGAAAAGCCAAACTTCCGGGTTCTAGTGGACATACGTGCCCGACTATCAGCTGGCTGGGACGCATATGCTGGCCGGTTTTCAGCTCTGCCACACGTGCGAAGGGATCATGCTCCGGAAAAACCAAAGTTCCAGGTTCTAGCGCACAGGCACACCTGACAATCAGCTGGCAGGCACACATGCGCACACCAGTTTCGGCACTGCTGCTTGCACAAAGGATACCTGATTGTTGCACGCACATGCGTGCCAGAAACCCAGAAGACAAACAGGCAAGGCTGTGGGTGCCGGGTGACATGGCTTCGTGTGCCACTTTGGACATGTGTGGCATAGGTTCGCCATCACGGAGGTATACTGTTGGCTGCACAGAGTGTAAATCACCCTAATTTTTCCTTGCATCCCAGATATAACTGCGGTAATAAAGGGAAAAGTATAAAATATTGTTCAAGTGGAAAGTCACAGCCTGTCACTGTTCTTCAGAATTAGAAAAACCCATTTCTCTTAATATAGTGTATCCACTCAAGTTTACTTATTAGCTGTATTTTCCAAACCATTTTTTTTTTCTTATTTGCCTAAATTGAGGTGATGGGCAGAAGATAAACCACATGGCTATAAAAGAAAACAGAATAGGTCAGGGGTGAAATCCAAAATTTTTCCCTACCGGTTCTGTGGGTGTGGCTTGGTGGGCGTGGCAGGGGAAGGATATTGCAAAATCCCCATTCCCTCCCCACTCTGGGGCCAGCCAGAGGTGGTTATTTGCCAGTTCTCCGAACTACTCAAAATTTCCGCTACCGGTTCTCGAGAACCTGTTAGAACCTGCTGAATTTCACCCCTGGAATAGGTGCTGCAATTAGTGTTACTGATTCCAGTTCAATCAGATTCCAGCAGAGTTGCCGTGGCTTTTCCCCACCTAGATTTCATTGTGCTTTTTTGCGGGGTAGGGGGAATACAAATGTCAGAAGACAAAAATGGAGACTCTTCTCATAAAAACCCACCTGAGTGGGAAAATTTTTCCTGATTAGCTCTTCATAATTTGTTTTTTCTGTCTTTTTTTCCCCTGCCTGTAACCCAGATAGACACTTCAGTGAACTCTCCTTTAACTCTTTTGTGGGATCAGCACCTTGTGATAGGGATCTTCCCAGCATTTTGTATCCTTTTTTAATTATTATTATTATTCTTTTATGAAATCCAGTCTGTGCTTCAGAAGACTTTAAGGGAGAAATCCTGACTGAACTTTCCATTTCTCTCTCCATTGTTATGAGATAAAATCCAGCACAATATCGTTGTCTCGTGACACAGCGGTGAGAAGGACAGCCTCTCTTTTTTTTGTGGTAAATGTGAAAAAGAAGAAAAACAAGCCTTTGCACTGAAAAGGGAGTGGTGGTGACATTTTTATCCTATTAATAAATCATTGAAGCAGTTCAGCTGGCCAGAACTATTTAACAGAAAGGTGATTACATTGGTGATAATTGAGTACACACGTGACAGGAATAGGCAGAATATGATTGTGCAAAGTATCAAGATGAATAATAATTAAAAAGAAGAAATGTATGAGCATGTCACGTCCCCTTCCCATTCTCTGTGTGCTACGTGGCTGAGATGACAGGGGTCTGTATTCCTGATCATAGGATATTTCCCTTAATATCTACCTGCTTCCTGACTCATCAGACTTTTTTTTCCAGATTTAATTAAAATTAATTAAACAGAAATGTAGCAGGCTGCAGCCTCTTGTGGTTGCCAGACTTCCTCACATAGGCATCTGCTAGAATCTCATCACAATCTCATCATACATGAAGTAGTTGTGCAAATGACAAGAACATTTGTTATTTGCATCACTCATGAACAAAACAAATGACCTGCAGCCCAGCCATTCATCATTTGCATCATTTGCTTAGTAATGTAACAGGGCATGCAATGTCACGACTCCTTCTCTGCTGTTTCTGTAGATACCTATGTTTCTTTAAATTCCCACCTGATCCTTATAGGCACCCTTAAAAGAGTAATACGTTGGATGGCTGCAGTTCAGAAATTTGCATAAGATGAGACAAGATAGTTTGTTGAACAAACAATGGTTTGAAAAACATGGCTTAGTGCACTAGATGAATTAAGGCATCAGGCTAGAATCCAGAAACTGATGAGTTCTACTCAGTGGTGGGTTGCTCCCGATTCGGTCCGTTCTATAGAACCAGTAGTAAAACCGGCAGGAGGCTCCACTCACCTGCCATGACGTCATCATGGCTGATCTGCGCATGTGCAGAAGTGCACATGCGTGCTCCCGTTGCAAACTGGTAGTAAAGGTAAATAGAACCTATCCCTGGTTCTAATCCATAGTTAGGTAGAAAAGCCAGTTGTGTGACTTTGAGCCAGTCACACTCTCTCAGCCCACAACATCAGACTTGAATGACAAGCTGGTTAATCAATTCCTGCTACAACTAATGGATCACCATTTGGTTGATCTGGAGAAAAAAAAAGATGGATCTAGCACTTGTAGTTGTGTGTTTTCATTCAGAGAAATAAGGAGAGAAAGAGAAAGTCTAGGTGGCAATTCCCTTAGAAACAGTCATGAGCATCTGGGCCAGTCATGATTTACAGTTGCCTGTTAAATTGTATTGTAGTGGGTCATTATGAAGTAGCTCAAAGAAACATAACAAGAATTGATCATTGGAATGCAGGCACACAAAGAGAACTTGCAGGAGAAAGGAAAACTCATATTGGACAAATTAGAAAGTGAAGAAAGAACGTGGCTCAGAGCCTCAGACATTGAGAGTTTGACCAGAAATAGATCGGAAGCTGGGATTCACAGCAATTGAATCAGAAGAAGTTTTAGTTATCCTTGCTTCGATAACAAGCTGGTGTGGGTGTCCTGCATTTGTCTCAGAAACTGTTAACAATGAAGCAAACAGTAAGTCTGAAGGAATTTATTGGTTCAATTTATTGGTTCGATTTATATGCCGCCCTTTTCCGGAGACTCAAGGTGGCTTACAATGCGCTCAGCAATAGCCTTCATACTTTTGTATATACCTGCTTAGTAGGACTCCCCCCCCCCCAAGCGGTGTTCTTTTTTATATATATACTAAGTCAGCTTATTGCCCCCACAAACCGGGTCCTCATTTTATCTACTTCGAAAGGATGGAAGGCTGAGTCAACCTTGAGCCTGGTGAGATTTGAACTTGCAGTAATTGCAGGCAGTTGGTGTTACTTAACAGTGCTTTAGTCTGCTGTGCCACTAAGGCTCTTGGTCATTCCAAAATGTTAGGAAGGTGCCAGAGTTGGGTGGCCAAGACACTGTTTTTTCATTTGAACCTGCCTCAGTCTCTTCTGCTGCAACTGAAAATTGGCACATAGCAATAGCACGTAGACTTATATACTATTTCATAGTGCTTTACAGACCTCTCTAAGTGATATACAGTCTCAGTGTATTGCCCCCAACAAACTGGGTCCTCATTTTACTGACCTCAGAAGATTGGACGGCTGAGTCAACCTGGAGCCGGTGAAAATCAAACTGCTGGCAGTCGGCGGAATTAGCCTGCAATACTGCACTCTAAACTTTGCGCTATCATGTTCACTTACATAGGAGAAGAATGGCAAATAGATTAATGTGAAATATTACTAGAGTCTCCTTGAAGATTATTGTACGTGCGTAATGAAATAGGACTTTTTAAAAAATAAACAACACATTTTAAAATTAGGATTCCCTGCCAGTTTCAGATTGTCCATGTAAAGAAAGTGGCAGATGTTTTTGATGTTTGACAGCATGGCATGACTTGTTTAGTATTTTTGACAGAGGAATCAATGACAAAGAGTAGTGGTGAGACTAAATCTCCTTTATGTGAGTTTTCTTGAAATATTATTATTGTTATGTTTGGTCGCATAGACAACCAGATTTTAGCTTGGATTTGGTATTCTTATCATTGAATCCTTCCCAAGGATCTGACATAGGAAGCTGTGATTGTGTGATTGTGTTAAAGATATTGTCACAAGATGTAAGCTGTCCCAAGTAAAACTACGTTTTGCAATTGACTCATGGTGGTTTTGTCAATGCCGGTGGTGTTCAAGTCGTGGTCCAGGTGCTTTGGGATTGTACCCAAGGTGCCTATCACTATTCATGCTATTTCTACTTTCTTTTGTCACTGTCATTCTTCTTTTATTTGCAGGTCCTTACATTTTGTGATTTTGTCCAGTTCTCCCCCTTCTATTCTGTTGTCTCTGGGCATTGCCAGGTCCACTATCCAGATTCTTCTTCTTCTTCCTCCTCCTCCTCTAAATATTCTTTTTCAGGGACTCTGAATAATTGCCAACTATAACATTATCATTAAGAAAAGACTTATCTTTTCTCTCTCCCTGTTCCTCCCCCCTCCATCCAAATTGTCTTCACTAATCTCATTAACCAGGCTCACTTAAAAAGTTCTCAGCATATAGCAAGCAAAGCTTTGAGATCAGTCCAAAAGCAGAAAACACCTGTGGAACAACAGAGTAAACAGATTGAGCAAGAACCCAAAGCATCTGCTGAAAACTTCCAAAAGCTAACTCAGGCATCACAGTACTATGACACTAGAAGTAATTTCAAAAGTCCCTGAGGCCTGTGAGATATCTCCCATCCTTAAAGGTCTGATGTATGATTCCTCTGATGTGTTTCAAATAGTTCGTCTCCAAATTGTCTTCCCTTTTTCTGTTAGCTAGAATTTCAGGAACAACTAATAGCAGTGAGTGAGTGTGTGTGTGTAATATTGCTTAGATGGCGGTGAGGGGGATCAAACAAGTCCAAAAAGTTCTCTCCTGAGTCACGTACAGATGAATATAAATGGTAGTCATGGAGATGCAGTTTAGTCCAGAAGCCAAGATCCCATTATTTTGATAACTTGTACTATGATTTGTACATGTCTAGTTCACTATGTCCCATTTAGTTTTAATAAAAAAAGTAATATGTATCCTCTAAAATAAGATCTTACTTCAGAGTAATAATTGAGGGAAGGACCATGCATTATTTACAACCATGAAGATTTATTATTTATTTATTTATTTATTTATTTATTTATTTATTTATTTATTATTTCAATTTGTATACCGCCCTACTCCCGAAGGACTCAGGGCGGTGAACAGCCATGGAATAAAACATATGAATACAAAATTTAAAATAAAGTAAAACGAATTAAATAATTTGGCTGAAAATTTAAAACCCCAATAATTTAAGACCAAATTTAAAATTTCCATTTAAAAAGGGGAAAACTTAGGTCAGGCCAGCTTGATGAAATAAGAACGTTTTCAGTGCGCGACGGAAGGTACACAGATCCAGGATCCTCCGTATCTCTGGGGGGAGCTCATTCCAGATAGTAGGTGCCCCCACAGAGAAGGCTCTCCCCCTGGGGGCCGCCAGTCGACATTGTTTGGCCGACGGCACCCGGAGGAGCCCCTCTCTATGGGAGCGTACTGGTCGGTGGGAGGTTATTGGTGGTAGCAGGTGGTCCCAATAATAATAATAATAATAATAATAATAATAATAATAATAATTAGTTAATCTTTAGTGAGATTCACAGCCTTTGAGACTGGTTAATAGCTCAGCAGCTCGAGCCCTAACCAAGGACCTAGGAACTGTTAAGGTATCGTCGGAGGATGTAAGCTGTTCCGAGTAAGGTGGTTTTTTGTAGAGTCAAAATATTCAAGTCCGGCAAATTTAGAATTTCTAAATAGCAGGGTAGCCCATTGGGCCTTGCTCCAAGGACTCCAATTACAATCGGGACAACACACGATCTCTTTTTCCACAGTCGCTCAACTTCAATTTGTATTATTATTATTATTATTATTATTATTATTATTATTATTATTATTATTATTCATTTCATTGGGTGGTAATAAAGCATGCAATATTCCATGTTTACTATGTTTAAAAAGAAAAGGAAAAACATAGATTTCCAACAGTTTGCATTTTTTAGCAATGAATGAGTTCTGGAAAAAAATGTGAAGGTAAACTGTGGTAAGCTCAAAGAGAGCATAAAATACGAATTAAATGTAGGGTGAGAAAAACTGTGCATTAAATGATGATCATTGAGATAATTTACCTCCCTAAAACATTTTCCTAAAACATAAATACCAATTTATGTTATTGGGATTATGATGTCATTAGTCAAATGACATAAAATGCTACCATTTGAGTAATGACATCATTATGCAAATGATGAAAACTGATGCACAATCTTTTGTGTTGAGCTCCTGTGCTGTATTTTCAGTGGCTGAAGCATCTTTGATCAATCTCTCTCACATTTCTAGCCTGGATGGGCAAGACTCTAGTCCAACGGCCCTCAACCTTTTGGGCACCAGGGATCGGTTCTGTGGAGAGAAGTTTTTCCACAGACTGGAGGAGGAGTGGTTTCATGTGTTGCCTGTATCCCACGGGTGAGGCTTCGCTTGTTTGCTTGGCCCAGTTGCTAGCATGCCATGGCCCGGTGCCGGTTCACAAACCAGGGGTGATTGGGGACCCCTGCTTTAGTCTAAAACTCATGGAAACTGTTGCCAGTAAGTAAAACATATTACAGAGTTAGAAAGCTACTTGAGATCATTCTCTCAGTTTGTTTTTCCTTATACAGGTAGGTCTCGATGTACGACAGTGGTGGGTTGCCCCCGGTTTGCACCGGTTCTATAGAACCGGTAGTAAAATGGGTGGGAGGCTTTGCCCACCGATCCCGAAGCACAGAAGGTTCTGCGCGAGCATCCGTTTTTACATTTGACATTTTAAAAAGGTTTTAAAAAGCTTTCGAGTTAAAAAAAAATTGCTCCTGGGAAGCTTTTTTTCTGACCATGGAATCACACGTTTTCTTCCTCGGGCAGCAAAAACACTCAATTTTTAAAAGCAGGAAATAACAACATTTTTAAACATGGAATTCCACCCCGAATCAAATCCTAGCATCCGTTTTTACATTTGAGTCAAAAAAAAATTTTTCCTCCTGAGCAGCTTTTTTTCTGACCGCGGCATCATGTGTTTTCTTCCTCGGGCAGCAAAGACACTCGATTTTTAAAAACAGCTAATAATAACATTTTTAAGCATGGAATTCCACCCCAAATCACATCCTACCATCCGTTTTTACATTTGACATTTTAAAAAGTTTTTAAAAAGCTTTTGAGTTAAAAAATTTTTGCTCCAGGGCAGCTTTTTTTCTGACCGCGGCATCACGCGTTTTCTTCCTCAGGCAGCAAAAACACTCGATTTTTAAAAGCAGGAAAAAACAACATTTTTAAACATGGAATTCCACCCCGAATCACACCCTAGCATCTGTTTTTACATTTGAGTCAAAAAAAAATTTTTGCTCCTGAGCTGCTTTTTTTCTGACCGCGGCATCACGCATTTTCTTCCTCGGGCAAAAAAAGAACTCAATTTTTAAAAGCAGGAAATAACAACATTTTAAAACATGGAATTCCACCCCAAATCACACCATAGCATCCATTTTTACATTTGACATTTTAAAAAGCTTTTAAAAAGCTTTTGAGTTAAAAAAAAAATTGCTCCAGGGCAGCTTTTTCTCTGACCGTGGCATCACGCCTTTTCTACATCGGGCAGCAAAAACACTTGATTTTCAAAAGCAGGAAATAACAACATTGTTAAACATGGAATTCCACCCCGAATAACACCCTAGCATCTGTTTTTCCATTTGAGTGAAAAAAAAATTTTTTCTCCTGAGCTGCTTTTTTTCTGACCGCAGCATCACGCATTTTCTTCCTCGGGCACCAAAAGAACTCAATTTTCAAAAGCAGGAAATAACAACATTTTAAAACATGGAATTCCACCCGAATCACACCCTAGCATCCATTTTTAAATTTGACATTTTAAAAAGGTTTTAAAAAGCTTTTGAGTTAAAAAAAATTTGCTCCAGGGCAGCTTTTTTTCTGACCTCGGCATCACGTGTTTTCTTCCTCAGGCAGCAAAACACTTGATTTGTAAAAGCAGGAAATAACAACATTTTTAAACATGGAATTCCACCCCAAATAACACCCTAGCATCCGTTTTTACATTTGAGTCCAAAAAAAAAAAAATTGCTCCAGAGCAGCTTTTTTTCTGACGGTGGCATCACGCGTTTTCTTCCTCGGGCAGCAAAAACTCTCGGTTTTTAAAAACAGCTAACAATAACATTTTAAAACATGGAATTCCACCCCGAATCACACCCTAGCATCCATTTTTAAATTTGACATTTTAAAAAGGTTTTAAAAAGCTTTTGAGTTAAAAAAAATTTGCTCTAGGGCAGCTTTTTTTCTGACGGTGGCATCACGCGTTTTCTACCTCAAACAGCAAAAACACTCAATTTTCAAAAGCAGGAAATAACAACATTTTTAAACATTGAATTCCACCCCGAATAACACCCTAGCATCTTTTTTTCCATTTGAGTGAAAAAAAAATTTTTGCTCCTGAGCTGCTTTTTTTCTGACCGTGGCATCATGCATTTTCTTCCTCGGGCACCAAAAAAACTCAATTTTTAAAAGCAGGAAATAACAACATTTTAAAACATGGAACTCCACCCCGAATCACACCTAGCATCCATTTTTAAATTTGACATTTTAAAAAGGTTTTAAAAAGCTTTTGAGTTAAAAAAAATTTGCTCTAGGGCAGCTTTTTTTCTGATGGTGGCATCACGCGTTTTCTACCTCGAACAGCAAAAACACTCAATTTTCAAAAGCAGGAAATAACAACATTTTTAAACATGGAATTCCACCCCGAATCTCACCCTAGCATCCATTTTTAAATTTGACATTTTAAAAAGGTTTTAAAAAGCTTTTGAGTTTAAAAAAATTTGCTCTAGGGCAGCTTTTTTTCTGACCGCGGCATCACGCGTTTTCTACCTCGGGCAGCAAAAACACTCAATTTTCAAAAGCAGGAAATAACAACATTTTTAAACATGGAATTCCACCCCGAATCACACCATAGCATCCATTTTTACATTTGACATTTTAAAAAGCTTTTAAAAAGCTTTTGAGTTAAAAAAAAATTTCCTCAAGGGCAGCTTTTTTTCTGACCACGGCATCACGGGTTTTCTACCTCGGGCAGCAAAAACACTCAATTTTCAAAAGCAGGAAATAACAACATTTTTAAACATGGAATTCCACCCCGAATGATATCCTAGCATCCGTTTTTACATTTGAGTCAAAAAATTTTTTTTGCTCCTTAGCAGCATTTTTCTGATCGCGGCATCACACCTTTTCTTCCTCGGGCAGCAAAAACAATCAATTTTCAAAAGCAGGAAATAACAACATTTTAAAACATGGAATTCCACCCCGAATCACACCCTAGCATCCATTTTTAAATTTGACATTTTAAAAAGGTTTTAAAAAGCTTTTGAGTTAAAAAAATTTTGCTCTAGGGCAGCTTTTTTTCTGACGGTGGCATCACGCGTTTTCTACCTCGAACAGCAAAAACACACAATTTTCAAAAGCAGGAAATAACAACATTTTTAAACATGGAATTCCACCCCGAATCACACCCTAGCATCCATTTTTACATTTGAGTCAAAAAAATTTTTGCTTCTGAACAGCTTTTTTTCTGACCGCGGCATCCCGCGTTTTCATCTTCGGGCAGCAAAAACACTCGATTTTCAAAAGCAGGAAATAACAATATTTTTAAACATGGAATTCCACCCCGAATAACACCCTAGCATCTTTTTTTCCATTTGAGTGAAAAAAATTTTTTTGCTCCTGAGCTGCTTTTTTTTCTGACCGTGGCATCACGCATTTTCTTCCTCGGGCACCAAAAAAACTCAATTTTTAAAAGCAGGAAATAACAACATTTTAAAATATGGAATTCCACCCCGAATCACACCTAGCATCCATTTTTAAATTTGACATTTTAAAAAGGTTTTAAAAAGCTTTTGAGTTAAAAAAAATTTGCTCTAGGGCAGCTTTTTTTCTGACGGTGGCATCACGCGTTTTCTACCTCGAACAGCAAAAACACTCAATTTTCAAAAGCAGGAAATAACATTTTTAAACATGGAATTCCACCCTGAATCACATCCTAGCATCCGTTTTTACATTTGAGTCAAAAAAATTTTTTGCTCCTGAACAGCTTTTTTTCTGACCGCGGCATCACGCGTTTTTTTCCTCGGACACGAAAAACACTCGATTTTTAAAAGCAGGAAATAACAACATTTTGAAACATAGAATTCCACCCCGAATCACACCCTAGCATCCGTTTTTACATTTGAGGCAAAAAAAAATTTTTTCTCCTGAGCTCCTTTTTTTCTGACCATGGCATCACGCGTTTTCTTCCTCGGACACGAAAAACACTCGATTTTCAAAAGCAAGAAATAACAACATTTTTTTTTATTGAAAAAGTTTTCAAATACAAGTTTTTTCCCCTTTCCCCCCCCTCTTCCCTAACCCCCCCTCACCACCCATCCCCCCCTGTGACTTCTTCACAACAATAAGCTAATTCATAACTAATTACATAATATTTTACCATTCCCTTACTCCCTCCTCAAAATACTGACCCTTAGCATAATATTCTTATAACTCCCATTTTCGCAATAATCTGCCCTTTTTCTCCTCCCTCATACTTATAGTATATTATTACAACAACATAACATTTAATCTTTTATATATATTAATATAACATTTCAAAGCAGCCTTCTCCCTACATCCAAATTTATTCAGTTCTATCCAATTCCTCCACTCCCCTAAATATATGACTTAAAAATCCTTTTTCTTAAACTAATCAATCAGTAAACTAACCTATTTCAACCCAATTTCCTGCAAAATTACCATGCACTACAATTCTAAATATAATCCACTGCCCACTCTACTAAAATATACATATCTATATATGCATTCCATTTTATAAAAAGAAAAAAGACAATAATTTTAAATTTATAATCCATATAATATCTTCTTTGATGTCTTTCCACTGGATTGTTAAATCCATCGTCCATAATAGGATAAGATAACATGCTGGTGCAACAGTTTGTTCAAGATCTTCAATCATCTTCTGCCCCCATCAGTAATGGATATCCTCATATATATATATAAAAGTATAAACAACCACCCGAGTGACATTATAATTATATTCCATATAGTTGTAATTGTGGTTTTCATCAGGATTATTAATTCCCATCATCCTAGTGGGTAACATCCAGATCTTCTGCATGCCCCAGCGTGACTCTCTTGCCTTGTAACTCGAAATAGTTATAATATATTTATCAGTAAAAGAAATCCAAAGTAGATAATTAAAATCCAACAATATAAGGCTCTTTTCACATCCCAAAATCACGGCATTGCAGAGATCTGCCACTGTCAAGATAGTATTAAACAGTAGTTCGCCTCCACTATCTTTTCACATATTCATTCATTTTTTAAAGTCCCTGGCTTCACTGTTGCTTGGTTTAGAAACTACTATTTCTATGAGATCTGTTTCTTTTCTTTTTCTTTTGCGGGTTGAATTTCCATCCTGGTTTCCTTCCTACAAATTGTGTATCAGCTGATCGATTTTCATTCTGCTTTATAAGTTCATCTTGTTGGTTTTGTTTTGTTATCTCATATTTCTTTTCCATCACTTGTATATCAACTGGTTGGTTTACGCACTTGTCTGTAACTTGATGATTCATCACATTGGAGTCGGATGACACTGCTCTTATATTTATAGACAGTCCAGCTGGGGTATCTAGGGAGTCTGAAGACAATTTATCTACCACAGCCTCTGTAATTTGATATTTTCCCTTTGTTTCCAACTCCTTTTGCTTGTCCTGTATTATGCCTAAAGATGTTAAATTCATTTTTAAAATTTTTTGATAAAATTCTTCCGCTTTTTCAACAGTGTTCAGTTGGTATCTTACTCCTTGGTGTCTCAATATTAAACCAACTGGAACATCCCACCTAAATAGGATATTTCTTTTTTTTAACTCAGTCACTAGAAAACCAAATTTCTTCCTCTCCATTAACATCTTTGGCGGGAGCTCCTTAAAAATCCAAATCTTTCTTCCATGAAATTGCAAAGTAGAATTAAAAGAGTTCTGCACAATATTATTCCTAATTTCTTTATCTGTAAAATAAATCACCACATCTCTAGGCAATTGCCTTTGCTTTGCCAACCAGGAGTTTATTCTATAAATTCTGTCAATCCTGCAAAACACTTCATCAGGCTGAACCTTTAAAATCCCAGCCAGAATTTGAGAAGATATTTTCCTTAAATCATCTCTGTTATTTTCCTGCAGACCTCTCAGTCTAATTGCATATTCTGTAAAATTGGATCATTAAAACTTCTCTTTCAATCCTCTGTTGTACATTTTCTTCATTACCAGTCTTTTGGTCAACCTCCATTTTAGGTTTGTCTTCTGAACTATTATCCTGAGTGTTTGCCAAATCCTTTTTAATTTTTTGGATCTTGTCATCCAAATTCTCCTCAGTTTCTTTCATTTTAGACTCTAATAATTTAGTATTTGCATCCAACTGAATCACAAAGTCTGATAAACCGTTAGCTGTTTTTAAAATCTTTCGATCCAAAAAGTCAAACTTAGATTTCACCAATTCACCAATTTCTTTAATTTCCTACTTAAATTTTTCAAGTTGCTGATTCACAATCTCATCCCTTCTAAAAATCTCCTCAAGAAGAAATTCTATTATATTAAAGTCAGGTTTCTGAGACTGGAGAGTTAGAACTTTTTCATGTAATTTGTTAATGGGGGAATCCCCCCCACCACTGCCTGTTTGTCTAGCTTTATAAGTCTCAGTGCCATTTTCCACACAGACAAGATTTACTGGAAAAGAGAAAAAAAAGCTTTTTTCCAACCAAGATCAATATCAGATCCCCAGGAAAAAAAGAAAAAAAAACAAGAGTGAGAGTGAGGTTTTGCCTTCAATTACAGCCAGAAGTATTCATTCCGCTACTTTGTAATAGAAAAAGGAAGGACTTTCCCTTTCAGCCTCTCTTCAAGCCGCAGCAGTCGCCATTTTAAAAATCTTTTTTCCTTTCACTTCTTAAACAACTTCAGTAACTTTTCTAAAATAAGAAGAATACTTGCGCTTCAGGATCAGAGGTCCAGCTCACGTCTTCTTTAATTAATTTAACAAATTTACAGGCTTGCTTTTGCCACCTAGCTCTGCGTGTTGCAGAGATCTCCCAGAGCCCGGAGCATCGGCTGGGGATACGGGGAGTCTCTTCCGCTCCGTCCCAAAAGTAAATAAAAAACTTTTGAGATTAGGCAGAGGACTCTACCCACCCCAGCCGGCTCTAACTCCGTTTCCTAATGGAAACAGAGTTTTTTTGAGCCGCCATTCCGCTATAAAGGCGGCTCTTACAGGCAGTGGGTTCGACGATCCCAAAGGAGCATCCGGCGGGGACAAACAGAAAACCGGAGGAGAAATAACAACATTTTTCAACATGGAATTCCACCCCGAATAACACCCTAGCATCCGTTTTTACATTTGACATTTTAAAAAGATTTTTAAAAGCTTTTGAGTTAAAAAAAATTTGATCCTGGGCAGCTTTTTTTCTGACCACGGTATCACGCATTTTCCTCCTCGGGCAGCAAAAACACGCGATTTTTAAAAGAAGGAAATAACACTTTTAAATATGGAATTCCTCCCCGAATCTCATCCTAGCATCCGTTTTTACATTTGAGTCAAAAAACTTTTTTTGCTCCTGAGCATCTTTTTTTTCTGATCGCGGCATCACAAGTTTTCTTCCTCAGGAAGCCAAAAGACTCGATTTTTAAAAACTGGAAATAACAACATTTTTAAACATGGAATTCCACCTCGAATCACATCCTAGCATCCGTTTTTACATTTGAGTCAAAAAAGATTTTTTTGCTCCTGAGCAGCTTTTTTTCTGACCGCGGCATCACGCGTTTTCTTCCTTGGGTAACAAAAACACTCGATTTTTAAAACAGCTAATAATAACATTTTTAAGTATGGAATTCCACCCCAAATGACTCCCTCGCATCCATTTCTACATTTGAGTCAAAAAAATTTTTTGCTCCTGAGCAGCTTTTTTTCTTACCGCGGCATCATGCATCTTCTACGTTGGGCAGCAAAAACACCCAATTTTTCAAAGCAGGAAATAATAACATTTTTAAAGATGGAATTCCACCCCAAATCACTCCCTAGCATCCGTTTTTACATTTGAGTTAAAAAAAATTTTATCCTGGGCAGCTTTTTTTCTGACCACGGTATCACACGTTTTGTTCCTCGGGCAGCAAAAACACTCAATTTTTAAAAGAAGGAAATAACATTTTTAAATATGGAATTCCACCCCGAATCTCATCCTGGCATCCGTTTTTACATTTGAGTCAAAACATTTTTTTTGGTCCAGAGCAGCTTTTATTCTGACCGCGGCATCACGCGTCATCTTGCTCCGGCAGCCAAAACACTTGATTTTTAAAAACAGGAAATAAAAATATTTTTAAACATGGAATTCCACCCCGAATCACACCCTAGCATCCATTTTTGTATTTGAGTGAAAAATATTTTTTTCTCCAGAGCAGCTTTTTTTCTGATTGTGTCATCACGCGTTTTCTGCCTCGGGTCGCAACAACACTCAATTTTTAGAAACAGCTAATAATAACGTTATTAAGCATGGAATTCCACCCCAAATCACATCCTACCATCCGTTTTTACATTTGACATTTTAAAAAGATTTTTAAAAGCTTTTGAGTTAAAAAAAATTTGATCCTGGGCAGCTTTTTTTCTGACCACGGTATTACGCATTTTCCTCCTCGGGCAGCAAAAACACGCGATTTTTAAAAGAAGGAAATAACATTTTTAAATATGGAATTCCTCCCCGAACCTCATCCTAGCATCCGTTTTTACATTTGAGTCAAAAAATTTTTTTTACTCCTGAGCATCTTTTTTTTCTGATCGCGGCATCAAAAGTTTTCTTCCTCAGGCAGCAAAAAGACTCGATTTTTAAAAACTGAAAATAACAACATTTTTAAACATAGAATTCCACCCCGAATCACATCCTAGCATCCGTTTTTACATTTGAGTCAAAAAAATTTTTTTTCTCCTGAGCAGCATTTTTTCTGACCGGGGTTTCACGCGTTTTCTTCAATGGGAAGCAAAAACACTCAATTTTTAAAAGCAGGAAATAACAACATTTTTAAACATGGAATTCCACCCCAAATCACTCCCTCGCGTCCATTTCTACATTTGAGTCAAAAAAATTTTTTGCTCCTGAGCAGCTTTTTTTCTTACCGCGGCATCATGCGTCTTCTACGTCGGGCAGCAAAAACACCCAATTTTTCAAAGCAGGAAATAACAACATTTTTAAAGATGGAATTCCACCCCAAATCATTCCCTAGCATCCGTTTTTACATTTGAGTCAAAAAAATTTTTTTGCTCCTGAGCAGCTTTTTTTCTGACTGCGGCATCACACATTTTCTGCCTCAGGTAGCAACAACAATCAATTTTTAAAAACAGCTAATAATAACATTTATAAGCATGGAATTCCACCCCGAATTACATCGTAGCATCCGTTTTTACATTTGACATTTTTACAAAGGTTTTAAAAAGCTTTTGTGTTAAAAAGAGAATTGCTCCTTAGCATCTTTTTTTCTGACCGCGGTATCACGCGTCATCTTGCTCCGGCAGCCAAAACACTTGATTTTTAAAAACAGGAAATAAAAATATTTTTAAACATGGAATTCCACCCCGAATCACACCCTAGCATCCATTTTTGTATTTGAGTGAAAAATATTTTTTTCTCCAGAGCAGCTTTTTTTCTGATTGTGTCATCACGCGTTTTCTGCCTCTGGTCGCAACAACACTCAATTTTTAGAAACAGCTAATAATAACGTTATTAAGCATGGAATTCCACCCCAAATCACATCCTACCATCCGTTTTTACATTTGACATTTTAAAAAGATTTTTAAAAGCTTTTGAGTTAAAAAAAATTTGATCCTGGGCAGCTTTTTTTCTGACCACGGTATTACGCATTTTCCTCCTCGGGCAGCAAAAACACGCGATTTTTAAAAGAAGGAAATAACATTTTTAAATATGGAATTCCTCCCCGAATCTCATCCTAGCATCCGTTTTTACATTTGAGTCAAAAAATTTTTTTTACTCCTGAGCATCTTTTTTTTCTGATCGCGGCATCAAAAGTTTTCTTCCTCAGGCAGCAAAAAGACTCGATTTTTAAAAACTGAAAATAACAACATTTTTAAACATAGAATTCCACCCCGAATCACATCCTAGCATCCGTTTTTACATTTGAGTCAAAAAAAATTTTTTTTCTCCTGAGCAGCATTTTTTCTGACCGGGGTTTCACGCGTTTTCTTCAATGGGAAGCAAAAACACTCAATTTTTAAAAGCAGGAAATAACAACATTTTTAAACATGGAATTCCACCCCAAATCACTCCCTCGCGTCCATTTCTACATTTGAGTCAAAAAAATTTTTTGCTCCTGAGCAGCTTTTTTTCTTACCGCGGCATCATGCGTCTTCTACGTCGGGCAGCAAAAACACCCAATTTTTCAAAGCAGGAAATAACAACATTTTTAAAGATGGAATTCCACCCCAAATCACTCCCTAGCATCCGTTTTTACATTTGAGTCAAAAAAAATTTTTTGCTCCTGAGCAGCTTTTTTTCTGACCGTGGCATCACGCATTTTCTGCCTCGGGTAGCAACAACAATCAATTTTTAAAAACAGCTAATAATAACATTTATAAGCATGGAATTCCACCCCGAATTACATCGTAGCATCCGTTTTTACATTTGACATTTTTAAAAAGGTTTTAAAAAGCTTTTGTATTAAAAAGAGAATTGCTCCTTGGCATCTTTTTTTCTGACCGTGGTATCACGCGTTATCTTCCTCCGGCAGCCAAAACACTTGATTTTTAAAAACAGGAAATAAAAATATTTTTAAACATGGAATTCCAACCCGAATCACACCCTAGCATCCATTTTTGTATTTGAGTGAAAAATTTTTTTTCTCCTGAGCATCTTTTTTTCTGATCGCGGCATCACAATTTTTCTTCCTCAGGCAGCCAAAAGACTCGATTTTTAAAAACTGGAAATAACAACATTTTTAAAGATGGAATTCCACCCCAAATCACTCCCTAGCATTCGTTTTTACATTTGAGTTAAAAAAATTTTTATCCTGGGCAGCTTTTTTTCTGACCACGGTATCACACGTTTTGTTCCTCGGGCAGCAAAAACACTCAATTTTTAAAAGAAGGAAATAACATTTTTAAATATGGAATTCCACCCCGAATCTCATCCTAGCATCCGTTTTTACATTTGAGTCAAAACATTTTTTTTGGTCCAGAGCAGCTTTTATTCTGACCGCGGCATCACAAGTTTTCTTCCTCAGGCAGCAAAAAGACTCGATTTTTAAAAACTGGAAATAACAACATTTTTAAACATGGAATTCCACCTCGAATCACATCCTAGCATCCGTTTTTAGATTTGAGTCAAAAAAATTTTTTTTGCTCCTGAGCAGTTTTTTTTCTGACCGCGGCATCACGCGTTTTCTTCCTCGGGCAACAAAAACACTCGATTTTTAAAACAGCTAATAATAACATTTTTAAGCATGGAATTCCACCCCGAACCGCATCCTAGCATCCATTTTTACATTTGAGTCAAAAAAATTTTTTTTGCTCCTGAGCAGCTTTTTTTCTGACTGCGGTTTCACGCGTTTTCTTCAATGGGCAGCAAAAACACTCAATTTTTAAAAGCAGGAAATAACAACATTTTTAAAGATGGAATTCTACCCCAAATCACTCCCTAGCATCCGTTTTTACATTTGAGTCAAAAAAAATTTTTTGCTCCTGAGCAGCTTTTTTTCTGACCGCGGCATCACGCATTTTCTGCCTCATGTAGCAGCAAAAATCAATTTTTAAAAACAGCTAATAATAACATTTATAAGCATGGGATTCCACCCCGAATTACATCGTAGCATCCGTTTTTACATTTGAGTCAAAAAAAATTTTTTGCTCCTGAGCAGCTTTTTTTCTGACCGCGGCATCACGCATTTTCTGCCTCATGTAGCAGCAAAAATCAATTTTTAAAAACAGCTAATAATAACATTTATAAGCATGGGATTCCACCCCGAATTACATCGTAGCATCCGTTTTTACATTTGACATTTTAAAAAGGTTTTAAAAAGCTCAGAAATGGTCAAAAATATTTTTTTCTCCTGAGCAGCTTTTTTTCTGATTGTGTCATCACGCGTTTTCTGCCTCGGGTCGCAACAACACTCAATTTGTAGAAACAGCTAATAATAACGTTATTAAGCATGGAATTCCACCCCAAATCACATCCTACAATCCGTTTTTACATTTGACATTTTAAAAAGGTTTTAAAAAGCTTTTGTGTTAAAAAGAGAATTGCTCCTTGGCATCTTTTTTTCTGACCGCGGTATCACGCGTTATCTTCCACCGGCAGCCAAAACACTTGATTTTTAAAAACAGGAAATAAAAATATTTTTAAACATGGAATTCCACCCCGAATCTCATCCTAGCATCCGTTTTTACACTTGAGTCAAAACATTTTTTTTGCTCCTGAGCATCTTTTTTTCTGATCGCGGCATCACAAGTTTTCTTCCTCAGGCAGCAAAAACTCTCGGTTTATAAAAACAGCTAACAATAACATTTTTAAGCATGGAATTCCATCCCAAATCACATCCTAGCATCCGTATTTACATTTGAGTCAAAAAAAATTTTTTGCTCCTGAGCAGCTTTTTTTCTGACCGCGGCATCACGCGTTTTCTTCCTCGGGCAGCAAAAACACTCGATTTTCAAAAGCAGGAAATAACAATATTTGGAAACATGGAATTCCACCCCGAATAACACCCTAGGATCTGTTTTTCCATTTGAGTGAAAAAAAATTTTTTTCTCCTGAGCTGCTTTTTTCTGACCGCAGCATCCCGCGTTTTCATCTTCAGGCAGCAAAAACACTCGATTTTCAAAAGCAGGAAATAACAACATTTTAAAACATGGAATTCCACCTCGAATCACATCCTAGCATCCGTTTTTAGATTTGAGACAAAAAAAATTTTTTTCCTCCTGAGCAGCTTTTTTTCTGACCGTGGCATTAAAAGTTTTCTTCCTTGGTTACCAAAAAATCTCGATTTTTAAAAACAGCTAATAATAACATTTTTAAACATGGAATTCCACCCCGAATCACATCCTAGCATCCGTTTTTACATTTGAGTCAAAAAAAATTTTTCTGATCCTGAGCAGCTTTTTTTCTGACCGCGGCATCACGTGTTTTCTTCCTTGGGTAACAAAAACACTCGATTTTTAAAACAGCTAATAATAACATTTATAAGCATGGAATTCCACCCCGAATTACATCGTAGCATCCGTTTTTACATTTGACATTTTTACAAAGGTTTTAAAAAGCTTTTGTGTTAAAAAGAGAATTGCTCCTTAGCATCTTTTTTTCTGACCGCGGTATCACGCGTCATCTTGCTCCGGCAGCCAAAACACTTGATTTTTAAAAACAGGAAATAAAAATATTTTTAAACATGGAATTCCACCCCGAATCACGCCCTAGCATCCATTTTTGTATTTGAGTGAAAAATATTTTTTTCTCCAGAGCAGCTTTTTTTCTGATTGTGTCATCACGCGTTTTCTGCCTCGGGTCGCAACAACACTCAATTTTTAGAAACAGCTAATAATAACGTTATTAAGCATGGAATTCCACTCCAAATCACATCCTACCATCCGTTTTTACATTTGACATTTTAAAAAGATTTTTAAAAGCTTTTGAGTTAAAAAAAATTTGATCCTGGGCAGCTTTTTTTCTGACCACGGTATCACGCATTTTCCTCCTCGGGCAGCAAAAACACGCGATTTTTAAAAGAAGGAAATAACATTTTTAAATATGGAATTCCTCCACGAATCTCATCCTAGCATCCGTTTTTACATTTGAGTCAAAAAATTTTTTTTACTCCTGAGCATCTTTTTTTTCTGATCGCGGCATCACAAGTTTTCTTCCTCAGGCAGCAAAAAGACTCGATTTTTAAAAACTGAAAATAACAACATTTTTAAACATAGAATTCCACCCCGAATCACATCCTAGCATCCGTTTTTACATTTGAGTCAAAAAAATTTTTTTTCTCCTGAGCAGCATTTTTTCTGACCGGGGTTTCACGCGTTTTCTTCAATGGGAAGCAAAAACACTCATTTTTTAAAAGCAGGAAATAACAACATTTTTAAACATGGAATTCCACCCCAAATCACTCCCTCGCGTCCATTTCTACATTTCAGTCAAAAAAATTTTTTGCTCCTGAGCAGCTTTTTTTCTTACCGCGGCATCATGCGTCTTCTACGTCGGGCAGCAAAAACACTCAATTTTTCAAAGCAGGAAATAACAACATTTTTAAAGATGGAATTCTACCCCAAATCACTCCCTAGCATCGGTTTTTACATTTGAGTCAAAAAAATTTTTTTGCTCCTGAGCAGCTTTTTTTCTGACCGCGGCATCACGCATTTTCTGCCTCAGGTAGCAGCAACAATCAATTTTTAAAAACAGCTAATAATAACATTTATAAGCATGGAATTCCACCCCGAATTACATCGTAGCATCCGTTTTTACATTTGACATTTTAAAAAGGTTTTAAAAAGCTTTTGTGTTAAAAAGAGAATTGCTCCTTGGCATCTTTTTTTCTGACCGCGGTATCCCGCGTTATCTTCCACCGGCAGCCAAAACACTTGATTTTTAAAAACAGGAAATAAAAATATTTTTAAACATGGAATTCCACCCCGAATCTCATCCTAGCATCTGTTTTTACACTTGAGTCAAAACATTTTTTTTGCTCCTGAGCATCTTTTTTTCTGATCGCGGCATCACAAGTTTTCTTCCTCAGGCAGCAAAAACTCTCGGTTTTTAAAAACAGCTAACAATAACATTTTTAAGCATGGAATTCCATCCCAAATCACATCCTAGCATCCGTATTTACATTTGAGTCAAAAAAAATTTTTTGCTCCTGAGCAGCTTTTTTTCTGACCGCGGCATCACGCGTTTTCTTCCTCGGGCAGCAAAAACACTCGATTTTCAAAAGCAGGAAATAACAATATTTGGAAACATGGAATTCCACCCCGAATAACACCCTAGCATCTGTTTTTCCATTTGAGTGAAAAAAAAAATTTTTCTCCTGAGCTGCTTTTTTCTGACCGCAGCATCCCGCGTTTTCATCTTCGGGCAGCAAAAACACTCGATTTTCAAAAGCAGGAAATAACAACATTTTAAAACATGGAATTCCACCTCGAAACACACCCTAGCATCCATTTTTGTATTTGAGTGAAAAAAATTTTTTTCTCCTGAGCAGCTTTTTTTCTGATTGTGTCATCACGCGTTTTCTGCCTCGGGTCGCAACAACACTCAATTTGTAGAAACAGCTAATAATAACGTTATTAAGCATGGAATTCCACCCCAAATCACATCCTACCATCCGTTTTTACGTTTGACATTTTAAAAAGATTTTTAAAAGCTTTTGAGTTAAAAAATGTTGATCCTGGGCAACTTTTTTTCTGACCACGGTATCACGCATTTTCTTCCTCGGGCAGCAAAAACACTCAATTTTTAAAAGAAGGAAATAACAACATTTTTAAAAATGGAATTCCACCCCAAATCATTCCTTCGCGCCCATTTCTACATTTGAGTCAAAAAAAATTTTTTGCTCCTCAGCAGCTTTTTTTCTTACCGCGGCATCATGCGTCTTCTACGTCGGGCAGCAAAAACACTCAATTTTTCAAAGCAGGAAATAACAACATTTTTAAAGATGGAATTCTACCCCAAATCACTCCCTAGCATCCGTTTTTACATTTGAGTCAAAAAAAATTTTTTGCTCCTGAGCAGCTTTTTTTCTGACCGCGGCATCACGCATTTTCTGCCTCATGTAGCAGCAAAAATCAATTTTTAAAAACAGCTAATAATAACATTTATAAGCATGGGATTCCACCCCGAATTACATCGTCGCATCCGTTTTTACATTTGACATTTTAAAAAGGTTTTAAAAAGCTTTTGTGTTAAAAAGAGAATTGCTCCTTAGCATCTTTTTTTCTGACCGCGGTATCACGCGTCTTCTTGCTCCGGCAGCCAAAACACTTGATTTTTAAAAACAGGAAATAAAAATATTTTTAAACATGGAATTCCACCCCGAATCACACCCTAGCATCCATTTTTGTATTTGAGTGAAAAATATTTTTTTCTCCTGAGCAGCTTTTTTTCTGATTGTGTCATCACGCGTTTTCTGCCTCGGGTCGCAACAACACTCAATTTGTAGAAACAGCTAATAATAACGTTATTAAGCATGGAATTCCACCCCAAATCACATCCTACAATCCGTTTTTACGTTTGACATTTTAAAAAGGTTTTAAAAAGCTTTTGTGTTAAAAAGAGAATTGCTCCTTAGCATCTTTTTTTCTGACCGCGGTATCACGCGTCTTCTTGCTCCGGCAGCCAAAACACTTGATTTTTAAAAACAGGAAATAAAAATATTTTTAAACATGGAATTCCATCCCAAATCACATCCTAGCATCCGTATTTACATTTGAGTCAAAAAAAATTTTTTGCTCCTGAGCAGCTTTTTTTCTGACCGCGGCATCACGCGTTTTCTTCCTCGGGCAGCAAAAACACTCGATTTTCAAAAGCAGGAAATAACAATATTTGGAAACATGGAATTCCACCCCGAATAACACCCTAGGATCTGTTTTTCCATTTGAGTGAAAAAAAATTTTTTTCTCCTGAGCTGCTTTTTTCTGACCGCAGCATCCCGCGTTTTCATCTTCGGGCAGCAAAAACACTCGATTTTTAAAAACTGGAAATAACAACATTTTTAAACATGGAATTCCACCTCGAATCACATCCTAGCATCCGTTTTTACATTTGAGTCAAAAAAAATTTTTCTGCTCCTGAGCAGCTTTTTTTCTGACCGCGGCATCACGTGTTTTCTTCCTTGGGTAACAAAAACACTCGATTTTTAAAACAGCTAATAATAACATTTTTAAGCATGGAATTCCACCCCAAATGACTCCCTCGCATCCATTGCTACATTTGAGTCAAAAAAATTTTTTGCTCCTGAGCAGCTTTTTTTCTTACCGCGGCATCATGCGTCTTCTACGTCGGGCAGCAAAAACAACCAATATTTCAAAGCAGGAAATAACAACATTTTTAAAGATGGAATTCCACCCCAAATGACTCCCTAGCATCCGTTTTTACATTTGAGTTAAAAAAATTTTTATCCTGGGCAGCTTTTTTTCTGACCACGGTATCACACGTTTTGTTCCTCGGGAAGCAAAAACACTCAATTTTTAAAAGAAGGAAATAACATTTTTAAATATGGAATTCCACCCCGAATCTCATCCTAGCATCCGTTTTTACATTTGAGTCAAAACATTTTTTTTGGTCCAGAGCAGCTTTTATTCTGACCGCGGCATCACAAGTTTTCTTCCTCAGGCAGCAAAAAGACTCGATTTTTAAAAACTGGAAATAACAACATTTTTAAACATGGAATTCCACCTCAAATCACATCCTAGCATCCGTTTTTACATTTGAGTCAAAAAAAATTTTTTTGCTCCTGAGCAGTTTTTTTTCTGACCGCGGCATCACGCGTTTTCTTCCTCGGGTAGCAGCAACAATCAATTTTTAAAAACAGCTAATAATAACATTTATAAGCATGGAATTCCACCCCGAATTACATCGTAGCATCCGTTTTTACATTTGACATTTTAAAAAGGTTTTAAAAAGCTTTTGTGTTAAAAAGAGAATTGCTCCTTGGCATCTTTTTTTCTGACCGCGGTATCCCGCGTTATCTTCCACCGGCAGTCAAAACACTTGATTTTTAAAAACAGGAAATAAAAATATTTTTAAACATGGAATTCCACCCCGAATCTCATCCTAGCATCTGTTTTTACACTTGAGTCAAAACATTTTTTTTGCTCCTGAGCATCTTTTTTTCTGATCGCGGCATCACAAGTTTTCTTCCTCAGGCAGCAAAAACTCTCGGTTTTTAAAAACAGCTAACAATAACATTTTTAAGCATGGAATTCCATCCCAAATCACATCCTAGCATCCGTATTTACATTTGAGTCAAAAAAAATTTTTTGCTCCTGAGCAGCTTTTTTTCTGACCGCGGCATCACGCGTTTTCTTCCTCGGGCAGCAAAAACACTCGATTTCCAAAAGCAGGAAATAACAATATTTGGAAACATGGAATTCCACCCCGAATAACACCCTAGCATCTGTTTTTCCATTTGAGTGAAAAAAAAAATTTTTCTCCTGAGCTGCTTTTTTCTGACCGCAGCATCCCGCGTTTTCATCTTCGGGCAGCAAAAACACTCGATTTTCAAAAGCAGGAAATAACAACATTTTAAAACATGGAATTCCACCTCGAAACACACCCTAGCATCCATTTTTGTATTTGAGTGAAAAAAATTTTTTTCTCCTGAGCAGCTTTTTTTCTGATTGTGTCATCACGCGTTTTCTGCCTCGGGTCGCAACAACACTCAATTTGTAGAAACAGCTAATAATAACGTTATTAAGCATGGAATTCCACCCCAAATCACATCCTACCATCCGTTTTTACGTTTGACATTTTAAAAAGATTTTTAAAAGCTTTTGAGTTAAAAAATGTTGATCCTGGGCAACTTTTTTTCTGACCACGGTATCACGCATTTTCTTCCTCGGGCAGCAAAAACACTCAATTTTTAAAAGAAGGAAATAACAACATTTTTAAAAATGGAATTCCACCCCAAATCATTCCTTCGCGCCCATTTCTACATTTGAGTCAAAAAAAATTTTTTGCTCCTGAGCAGCTTTTTTTCTTACCGCGGCATCATGCGTCTTCTACGTCGGGCAGCAAAAACACTCAATTTTTCAAAGCAGGAAATAACAACATTTTTAAAGATGGAATTCTACCCCAAATCACTCCCTAGCATCCGTTTTTACATTTGAGTCAAAAAAAATTTTTTTGCTCCTGAGCAGCTTTTTTTCTGACCGCGGCATCACGCATTTTCTGCCTCATGTAGCAGCAAAAATCAATTTTTAAAAACAGCTAATAATAACATTTATAAGCATGGGATTCCACCCCGAATTACATCGTAGCATCCGTTTTTACATTTGACATTTTAAAAAGGTTTTAAAAAGCTTTTGTGTTAAAAAGAGAATTGCTCCTTAGCATCTTTTTTTCTGACCGCGGTATCACGCGTCTTCTTGCTCCGGCAGCCAAAACACTTGATTTTTAAAAACAGGAAATAAAAATATTTTTAAACATGGAATTCCACCCCGAATCACACCCTAGCATCCATTTTTGTATTTGAGTGAAAAATATTTTTTTCTCCTGAGCAGCTTTTTTTCTGATTGTGTCATCACGCGTTTTCTGCCTCGGGTCGCAACAACACTCAATTTGTAGAAACAGCTAATAATAACGTTATTAAGCATGGAATTCCACCCCAAATCACATCCTACAATCCGTTTTTACGTTTGACATTTTAAAAAGGTTTTAAAAAGCTTTTGTGTTAAAAAGAGAATTGCTCCTTGGCATCTTTTTTTCTGACCGTGGTATCACGCGTTATCTTCCACCGGCAGCCAAAACACTTGATTTTTAAAAACAGGAAATAAAAATATTTTTAAACATGGAATTCCACCCCGAATCTCATCCTAGCATCCGTTTTTACACTTGAGTCAAAACATTTTTTTTGCTCCTGAGCATCTTTTTTTCTGATCGCGGCATCACAAGTTTTCTTCCTCAGGCAGCAAAAACTCTCGGTTTATAAAAACAGCTAACAATAACATTTTTAAGCATGGAATTCCATCCCAAATCACATCCTAGCATCCGTATTTACATTTGAGTCAAAAAAAATTTTTTGCTCCTGAGCAGCTTTTTTTCTGACCGCGGCATCACGCGTTTTCTTCCTCGGGCAGCAAAAACACTCGATTTTCAAAAACTGAAAATAACAACATTTTTAAACATAGAATTCTACCTCGAATCACATCCTAGCATCCGTTTTTAGATTGGACTCAAAACAATTTTTTTTTCCTCCTGAACAGCTTTTTTTCTGACCGTGGCATCACGCTTTTTCTTCCTTGGTTACCAAAAAATCTCGATTTTTAAAAACAGCTAATAATAACATTTTTAAACATGGAATTCCACCCCGAATCACATCCTAGCATCCGTTTTTACATTTCAGTCAAAAAAAATTTTTTGCTCCTGAGCAGCTTTTTTTCTGACCGCGGCATCACGCGTTTTCTTCCTCGGGCAGCAAAAACACTCGATTTTCAAAAGCAGGAAATAACAATATTTGGAAACATGGAATTCCACCCCGAATAACACCCTAGCATCTGTTTTTCCATTTGAGTGAAAAAAAAAATTTTTCTCCTGAGCTGCTTTTTTCTGACCGCAGCATCCCGCGTTTTCATCTTCGGGCAGCAAAAACACTCGATTTTCAAAAGCAGGAAATAACAACATTTTAAAACATGGAATTCCACCTCGAATCACATCCTAGCATCCGTTTTTAGATTTGAGACAAAAAAATTTTTTTTCCTCCTGAGCAGCTTTTTTTCTGACCGTGGCATTAAAAGTTTTCTTCCTTGGTTACACAAAAATCTCGATTTTTAAAAACAGCTAATAATAACATTTTTAAACATGGAATTCCACCCCGAATCACATCCTAGCATCCGTTTTTACATTTGAGTCAAAAAAATTTTTTTTGCTCCTGAGCAGCTTTTTTTCTGACCGCGGCATCACGCGTTTTCTTCCTTGGGTAACAAAAACACTCGATTTTTAAAACAGCTAATAATAACATTTTTAAGCATGGAATTCCACCCCAAATGACTCCCTCGCATCCATTTCTACATTTGAGTCAAAAAAATTTTTTGCTCCTGAGCAGCTTTTTTTCTTACCGCGGCATCATGCGTCTTCTACGTCGGGCAGCAAAAACACCCAATTTTTCAAAGCAGGAAATAACAACATTTTTAAAGATGGAATTCCACCCCAAATCACTCCCTAGCATCCGTTTTTACATTTGAGTTAAAAAAATTTTTATCCTGGGCAGCTTTTTTTCTGACCACGGTATCACACGTTTTGTTCCTCGGGCAGCAAAAACACTCAATTTTTAAAAGAAGGAAATAACATTTTTAAATATGGAATTCCACCCCGAATCTCATCCTAGCATCCGTTTTTACATTTGAGTCAAAACATTTTTTTTGGTCCAGAGCAGCTTTTATTCTGACCGCGGCATCACAAGTTTTCTTCCTCAGGCAGCAAAAAGACTCGATTTTTAAAAACTGGAAATAACAACATTTTTAAACATGGAATTCCACCTCGAATCACATCCTAGCATCCGTTTTTAGATTGGACTCAAAACAATTTTTTTTTCCTCCTGAACAGCTTTTTTTCTGACCGTGGCATCACGCTTTTTCTTCCTTGGTTACCAAAAAATCTCGATTTTTAAAAACAGCTAATAATAACATTTTTAAACATGGAATTCCACCCCGAATCACATCCTAGCATCCGTTTTTACATTTCAGTCAAAAAAAATTTTTTGCTCCTGAGCAGCTTTTTTTCTGACCGCGGCATCACGCGTTTTCTTCCTCGGGCAGCAAAAACACTCGATTTTCAAAAGCAGGAAATAACAATATTTGGAAACATGGAATTCCACCCCGAATAACACCCTAGCATCTGTTTTTCCATTTGAGTGAAAAAAAAAATTTTTCTCCTGAGCTGCTTTTTTCTGACCGCAGCATCCCGCGTTTTCATCTTCGGGCAGCAAAAACACTCGATTTTCAAAAGCAGGAAATAACAACATTTTAAAACATGGAATTCCACCTCGAATCACATCCTAGCATCCGTTTTTAGATTTGAGACAAAAAAAATTTTTTTCCTCCTGAGCAGCTTTTTTTCTGACCGTGGCATTAAAAGTTTTCTTCCTTGGTTACCCAAAAATCTCGATTTTTAAAAACAGCTAATAATAACATTTTTAAACATGGAATTCCACCCCGAATCACATCCTAGCATCCGTTTTTACATTTGAGTCAAAAAAATTTTTTTTGCTCCTGAGCAGCTTTTTTTCTGACCGCGGCATCACGCGTTTTCTTCCTTGGGTAACAAAAACACTCGATTTTTAAAACAGCTAATAATAACATTTTTAAGCATGGAATTCCACCCCAAATGACTCCCTCGCATCCATTTCTACATTTGAGTCAAAAAAATTTTTTGCTCCTGAGCAGCTTTTTTTCTTACCGCGGCATCATGCGTCTTCTACGTCGGGCAGCAAAAACACCCAATTTTTCAAAGCAGGAAATAACAACATTTTTAAAGATGGAATTCCACCCCAAATCACTCCCTAGCATCCGTTTTTACATTTGAGTTAAAAAAATTTTTATCCTGGGCAGCTTTTTTTCTGACCACGGTATCACACGTTTTGTTCCTCGGGCAGCAAAAACACTCAATTTTTAAAAGAAGGAAATAACATTTTTAAATATGGAATTCCACCCCGAATCTCATCCTAGCATCCGTTTTTACATTTGAGTCAAAACATTTTTTTTGGTCCAGAGCAGCTTTTATTCTGACCGCGGCATCACAAGTTTTCTTCCTCAGGCAGCAAAAAGACTCGATTTTTAAAAACTGGAAATAACAACATTTTTAAACATGGAATTCCACCTCGAATCACATCCTAGCATCCGTTTTTAGATTGGACTCAAAACAATTTTTTTTTCCTCCTGAACAGCTTTTTTTCTGACCGTGGCATCACGCTTTTTCTTCCTTGGTTACCAAAAAATCTCGATTTTTAAAAACAGCTAATAATAACATTTTTAAACATGGAATTCCACCCCGAATCACATCCTAGCATCCGTTTTTACATTTCAGTCAAAAAAAATTTTTTGCTCCTGAGCAGCTTTTTTTCTGACCGCGGCATCACGCGTTTTCTTCCTCGGGCAGCAAAAACACTCGATTTTCAAAAGCAGGAAATAACAATATTTGGAAACATGGAATTCCACCCCGAATAACACCCTAGCATCTGTTTTTCCATTTGAGTGAAAAAAAAAATTTTTCTCCTGAGCTGCTTTTTTCTGACCGCAGCATCCCGCGTTTTCATCTTCGGGCAGCAAAAACACTCGATTTTCAAAAGCAGGAAATAACAACATTTTAAAACATGGAATTCCACCTCGAATCACATCCTAGCATCCGTTTTTAGATTTGAGACAAAAAAAATTTTTTTCCTCCTGAGCAGCTTTTTTTCTGACCGTGGCATTAAAAGTTTTCTTCCTTGGTTACCCAAAAATCTCGATTTTTAAAAACAGCTAATAATAACATTTTTAAACATGGAATTCCACCCCGAATCACATCCTAGCATCCGTTTTTACATTTGAGTCAAAAAAATTTTTTTTGCTCCTGAGCAGCTTTTTTTCTGACCGCGGCATCACGCGTTTTCTTCCTTGGGTAACAAAAACACTCGATTTTTAAAACAGCTAATAATAACATTTTTAAGCATGGAATTCCACCCCAAATGACTCCCTCGCATCCATTTCTACATTTGAGTCAAAAAAATTTTTTGCTCCTGAGCAGCTTTTTTTCTTACCGCGGCATCATGCGTCTTCTACGTCGGGCAGCAAAAACACCCAATTTTTCAAAGCAGGAAATAACAACATTTTTAAAGATGGAATTCCACCCCAAATCACTCCCTAGCATCCGTTTTTACATTTGAGTTAAAAAAATTTTTATCCTGGGCAGCTTTTTTTCTGACCACGGTATCACACGTTTTGTTCCTCGGGCAGCAAAAACACTCAATTTTTAAAAGAAGGAAATAACATTTTTAAATATGGAATTCCACCCCGAATCTCATCCTAGCATCCGTTTTTACATTTGAGTCAAAACATTTTTTTTGGTCCAGAGCAGCTTTTATTCTGACCGCGGCATCACAAGTTTTCTTCCTCAGGCAGCAAAAAGACTCGATTTTTAAAAACTGGAAATAACAACATTTTTAAACATGGAATTCCACCTCGAATCACATCCTAGCATCCGTTTTTAGATTGGACTCAAAACAATTTTTTTTTCCTCCTGAACAGCTTTTTTTCTGACCGTGGCATCACGCTTTTTCTTCCTTGGTTACCAAAAAATCTCGATTTTTAAAAACAGCTAATAATAACATTTTTAAACATGGAATTCCACCCCGAATCACATCCTAGCATCCGTTTTTACATTTCAGTCAAAAAAAATTTTTTGCTCCTGAGCAGCTTTTTTTCTGACCGCGGCATCACGCGTTTTCTTCCTCGGGCAGCAAAAACACTCGATTTTCAAAAGCAGGAAATAACAATATTTGGAAACATGGAATTCCACCCCGAATAACACCCTAGCATCTGTTTTTCCATTTGAGTGAAAAAAAAAATTTTTCTCCTGAGCTGCTTTTTTCTGACCGCAGCATCCCGCGTTTTCATCTTCGGGCAGCAAAAACACTCGATTTTCAAAAGCAGGAAATAACAACATTTTAAAACATGGAATTCCACCTCGAATCACATCCTAGCATCCGTTTTTAGATTTGAGACAAAAAAAATTTTTTTCCTCCTGAGCAGCTTTTTTTCTGACCGTGGCATTAAAAGTTTTCTTCCTTGGTTACCCAAAAATCTCGATTTTTAAAAACAGCTAATAATAACATTTTTAAACATGGAATTCCACCCCGAATCACATCCTAGCATCCGTTTTTACATTTGAGTCAAAAAAATTTTTTTTGCTCCTGAGCAGCTTTTTTTCTGACCGCGGCATCACGCGTTTTCTTCCTTGGGTAACAAAAACACTCGATTTTTAAAACAGCTAATAATAACATTTTTAAGCATGGAATTCCACCCCAAATGACTCCCTCGCATCCATTTCTACATTTGAGTCAAAAAAATTTTTTGCTCCTGAGCAGCTTTTTTTCTTACCGCGGCATCATGCGTCTTCTACGTCGGGCAGCAAAAACACCCAATTTTTCAAAGCAGGAAATAACAACATTTTTAAAGATGGAATTCCACCCCAAATCACTCCCTAGCATCCGTTTTTACATTTGAGTTAAAAAAATTTTTATCCTGGGCAGCTTTTTTTCTGACCACGGTATCACACGTTTTGTTCCTCGGGCAGCAAAAACACTCAATTTTTAAAAGAAGGAAATAACATTTTTAAATATGGAATTCCACCCCGAATCTCATCCTAGCATCCGTTTTTACATTTGAGTCAAAACATTTTTTTTGGTCCAGAGCAGCTTTTATTCTGACCGCGGCATCACAAGTTTTCTTCCTCAGGCAGCAAAAAGACTCGATTTTTAAAAACTGGAAATAACAACATTTTTAAACATGGAATTCCACCTCGAATCACATCCTAGCATCCGTTTTTAGATTGGACTCAAAACAATTTTTTTTTCCTCCTGAACAGCTTTTTTTCTGACCGTGGCATCACGCTTTTTCTTCCTTGGTTACCAAAAAATCTCGATTTTTAAAAACAGCTAATAATAACATTTTTAAACATGGAATTCCACCCCGAATCACATCCTAGCATCCGTTTTTACATTTCAGTCAAAAAAAATTTTTTGCTCCTGAGCAGCTTTTTTTCTGACCGCGGCATCACGCGTTTTCTTCCTCGGGCAGCAAAAACACTCGATTTTCAAAAGCAGGAAATAACAATATTTGGAAACATGGAATTCCACCCCGAATAACACCCTAGCATCTGTTTTTCCATTTGAGTGAAAAAAAAAATTTTTCTCCTGAGCTGCTTTTTTCTGACCGCAGCATCCCGCGTTTTCATCTTCGGGCAGCAAAAACACTCGATTTTCAAAAGCAGGAAATAACAACATTTTAAAACATGGAATTCCACCTCGAATCACATCCTAGCATCCGTTTTTAGATTTGAGACAAAAAAAATTTTTTTCCTCCTGAGCAGCTTTTTTTCTGACCGTGGCATTAAAAGTTTTCTTCCTTGGTTACCCAAAAATCTCGATTTTTAAAAACAGCTAATAATAACATTTTTAAACATGGAATTCCACCCCGAATCACATCCTAGCATCCGTTTTTACATTTGAGTCAAAAAAATTTTTTTTGCTCCTGAGCAGCTTTTTTTCTGACCGCGGCATCACGCGTTTTCTTCCTTGGGTAACAAAAACACTCGATTTTTAAAACAGCTAATAATAACATTTTTAAGCATGGAATTCCACCCCAAATGACTCCCTCGCATCCATTTCTACATTTGAGTCAAAAAAATTTTTTGCTCCTGAGCAGCTTTTTTTCTTACCGCGGCATCATGCGTCTTCTACGTCGGGCAGCAAAAACACCCAATTTTTCAAAGCAGGAAATAACAACATTTTTAAAGATGGAATTCCACCCCAAATCACTCCCTAGCATCCGTTTTTACATTTGAGTTAAAAAAATTTTTATCCTGGGCAGCTTTTTTTCTGACCACGGTATCACACGTTTTGTTCCTCGGGCAGCAAAAACACTCAATTTTTAAAAGAAGGAAATAACATTTTTAAATATGGAATTCCACCCCGAATCTCATCCTAGCATCCGTTTTTACATTTGAGTCAAAACATTTTTTTTGGTCCAGAGCAGCTTTTATTCTGACCGCGGCATCACAAGTTTTCTTCCTCAGGCAGCAAAAAGACTCGATTTTTAAAAACTGGAAATAACAACATTTTTAAACATGGAATTCCACCTCGAATCACATCCTAGCATCCGTTTTTAGATTGGACTCAAAACAATTTTTTTTTCCTCCTGAACAGCTTTTTTTCTGACCGTGGCATCACGCTTTTTCTTCCTTGGTTACCAAAAAATCTCGATTTTTAAAAACAGCTAATAATAACATTTTTAAACATGGAATTCCACCCCGAATCACATCCTAGCATCCGTTTTTACATTTCAGTCAAAAAAAATTTTTTGCTCCTGAGCAGCTTTTTTTCTGACCGCGGCATCACGCGTTTTCTTCCTCGGGCAGCAAAAACACTCGATTTTCAAAAGCAGGAAATAACAATATTTGGAAACATGGAATTCCACCCCGAATAACACCCTAGCATCTGTTTTTCCATTTGAGTGAAAAAAAAAATTTTTCTCCTGAGCTGCTTTTTTCTGACCGCAGCATCCCGCGTTTTCATCTTCGGGCAGCAAAAACACTCGATTTTCAAAAGCAGGAAATAACAACATTTTAAAACATGGAATTCCACCTCGAATCACATCCTAGCATCCGTTTTTAGATTTGAGACAAAAAAAATTTTTTTCCTCCTGAGCAGCTTTTTTTCTGACCGTGGCATTAAAAGTTTTCTTCCTTGGTTACCCAAAAATCTCGATTTTTAAAAACAGCTAATAATAACATTTTTAAACATGGAATTCCACCCCGAATCACATCCTAGCATCCGTTTTTACATTTGAGTCAAAAAAATTTTTTTTGCTCCTGAGCAGCTTTTTTTCTGACCGCGGCATCACGCGTTTTCTTCCTTGGGTAACAAAAACACTCGATTTTTAAAACAGCTAATAATAACATTTTTAAGCATGGAATTCCACCCCAAATGACTCCCTCGCATCCATTTCTACATTTGAGTCAAAAAAATTTTTTGCTCCTGAGCAGCTTTTTTTCTTACCGCGGCATCATGCGTCTTCTACGTCGGGCAGCAAAAACACCCAATTTTTCAAAGCAGGAAATAACAACATTTTTAAAGATGGAATTCCACCCCAAATCACTCCCTAGCATCCGTTTTTACATTTGAGTTAAAAAAATTTTTATCCTGGGCAGCTTTTTTTCTGACCACGGTATCACACGTTTTGTTCCTCGGGCAGCAAAAACACTCAATTTTTAAAAGAAGGAAATAACATTTTTAAATATGGAATTCCACCCCGAATCTCATCCTAGCATCCGTTTTTACATTTGAGTCAAAACATTTTTTTTGGTCCAGAGCAGCTTTTATTCTGACCGCGGCATCACAAGTTTTCTTCCTCAGGCAGCAAAAAGACTCGATTTTTAAAAACTGGAAATAACAACATTTTTAAACATGGAATTCCACCTCGAATCACATCCTAGCATCCGTTTTTAGATTGGACTCAAAACAATTTTTTTTTCCTCCTGAACAGCTTTTTTTCTGACCGTGGCATCACGCTTTTTCTTCCTTGGTTACCAAAAAATCTCGATTTTTAAAAACAGCTAATAATAACATTTTTAAACATGGAATTCCACCCCGAATCACATCCTAGCATCCGTTTTTACATTTCAGTCAAAAAAATTTTTTTGCTCCTGAGCAGCTTTTTTTCTGACCGCGGCATCACGCGTTTTCTTCCTCGGGCAGCAAAAACACTCGATTTTCAAAAGCAGGAAATAACAATATTTGGAAACATGGAATTCCACCCCGAATAACACCCTAGCATCTGTTTTTCCATTTGAGTGAAAAAAAAAATTTTTCTCCTGAGCTGCTTTTTTCTGACCGCAGCATCCCGCGTTTTCATCTTCGGGCAGCAAAAACACTCGATTTTCAAAAGCAGGAAATAACAACATTTTAAAACATGGAATTCCACCTCGAATCACATCCTAGCATCCGTTTTTAGATTTGAGACAAAAAAAATTTTTTTCCTCCTGAGCAGCTTTTTTTCTGACCGTGGCATTAAAAGTTTTCTTCCTTGGTTACCCAAAAATCTCGATTTTTAAAAACAGCTAATAATAACATTTTTAAACATGGAATTCCACCCCGAATCACATCCTAGCATCCGTTTTTACATTTGAGTCAAAAAATTTTTTTTTGCTCCTGAGCAGCTTTTTTTCTGACCGCGGCATCACGCGTTTTCTTCCTTGGGTAACAAAAACACTCGATTTTTAAAACAGCTAATAATAACATTTTTAAGCATGGAATTCCACCCCAAATGACTCCCTCGCATCCATTTCTACATTTGAGTCAAAAAAATTTTTTGCTCCTGAGCAGCTTTTTTTCTTACCGCGGCATCATGCGTCTTCTACGTCGGGCAGCAAAAACACCCAATTTTTCAAAGCAGGAAATAACAACATTTTTAAAGATGGAATTCCACCCCAAATCACTCCCTAGCATCCGTTTTTACATTTGAGTTAAAAAAATTTTTATCCTGGGCAGCTTTTTTTCTGACCACGGTATCACACGTTTTGTTCCTCGGGCAGCAAAAACACTCAATTTTTAAAAGAAGGAAATAACATTTTTAAATATGGAATTCCACCCCGAATCTCATCCTAGCATCCGTTTTTACATTTGAGTCAAAACATTTTTTTTGGTCCAGAGCAGCTTTTATTCTGACCGCGGCATCACAAGTTTTCTTCCTCAGGCAGCAAAAAGACTCGATTTTTAAAAACTGGAAATAACAACATTTTTAAACATGGAATTCCACCCCGAATTACATCGTAGCATCCGTTTTTACATTTGACATTTTTACAAAGGTTTTAAAAAGCTTTTGTGTTAAAAACAGAATTGCTCCTTAGCATCTTTTTTTCTGACCGCGGTATCACGCGTCATCTTGCTCCAGCAGCCAAAACACTTGATTTTTAAAAACAGGAAATAAAAATATTTTTAAACATGGAATTCCACCCCGAATCACACCCTAGCATCCATTTTTGTATTTGAGTGAAAAATATTTTTTTCTCCAGAGCAGCTTTTTTTCTGATTGTGTCATCACGCGTTTTCTGCCTCGGGTCGCAACAACACTCAATTTTTAGAAACAGCTAATAATAACGTTATTAAGCATGGAATTCCACCCCAAATCACATCCTACCATCCGTTTTTACATTTGACATTTTAAAAAGATTTTTAAAAGCTTTTGAGTTAAAAAAAATTTGATACTGGGCAGCTTTTTTTCTGACCACGGTATCACACGTTTTGTTCCTCGGGCAGCAAAAACACGCGATATTTAAAAGAAGGAAATAACATTTTTAAATATGGAATTCCTCCCCGAATCTCATCCTAGCATCCGTTTTTACATTTGAGTCAAAAATTTTTTTTTACTCCTGAGCATCTTTTTTTTCTGATCGCGGCATCACAAGTTTTCTTCCTCAGGCAGCAAAAAGACTCGATTTTTAAAAACTGAAAATAACAACATTTTTAAACATAGAATTCCACCCCGAATCACATCCTAGCATCCGTTTTTACATTTGAGTCAAAAAAAATTTTTTTCTCCTGAGCAGCATTTTTTCTGACCGGGGTTTCACGCGTTTTCTTCAATGGGAAGCAAAAACACTCAATTTTTAAAAGCAGGAAATAACAACATTTTTAAACATGGAATTCCACCCCAAATCACTCCCTCGTGTCCATTTCTACATTTGAGTCAAAAAAATTTTTTGCTCCTGAGCAGCTTTTTTTCTTACCGCGGCATCATGCGTCTTCTACTCGGGCAGCAAAAACACTCAATTTTTCAAAGCAGGAAATAACAACATTTTTAAAGATGGAATTCTACCCCAAATCACTCCCTAGCATCCGCTTTTACATTTGAGTCAAAAAAATTTTTTTGCTCCTGAGCAGCTTTTTTTCTGACCGCGGCATCACGCATTTTCTGCCTCAGGTAGCAGCAACAATCAATTTTTAAAAACAGCTAATAATAACATTTATAAGCATGGAATTCCACCCCGAATTACATCGTAGCATCCGTTTTTACATTTGACATTTTAAAAAGGTTTTAAAAAGCTTTTGTGTTAAAAAGAGAATTGCTCCTTGGCATCTTTTTTTCTGACCGCAGTATCACGCGTTATCTTCCACCGGCAGCCAAAACACTTGATTTTTAAAAACAGGAAATAAAAATATTTTTAAACATGGAATTCCACCCCGAATCTCATCCTAGCATCTGTTTTTACACTTGAGTCAAAACATTTTTTTTGCTCCTGAGCATCTTTTTTTCTGATCGCGGCATCACAAGTTTTCTTCCTCAGGCAGCAAAAACTCTCGGTTTTTAAAAACAGCTAACAATAACATTTTTAAGCATGGAATTCCATCCCAAATCACATCCTAGCATCCGTATTTACATTTGAGTCAAAAAAAATTTTTTGCTCCTGAGCAGCTTTTTTTCTGACCGTGGCATCACGCGTTTTCTTCCTCGGGCAGCAAAAACACTCGATTTTCAAAAGCAGGAAATAACAATATTTGGAAACATGGAATTCCACCCCGAATAACACCCTAGCATCTGTTTTTCCATTTGAGTGAAAAAAAAAATTTTTCTCCTGAGCTGCTTTTTTCTGACCGCAGCATCCCGCGTTTTCATCTTCGGGCAGCAAAAACACTCGATTTTCAAAAGCAGGAAATAACAACATTTTAAAACATGGAATTCCACCTCGAATCACACCCTAGCATCCATTTTTGTATTTGAGTGAAAAAAATTTTTTTCTCCTGAGCAGCTTTTTTTCTGATTGTGTCATCACGCGTTTTCTGCCTCGGGTCGCAACAACACTCAATTTGTAGAAACAGCTAATAATAACGTTATTAAGCATGGAATTCCACCCCAAATCACATCCTACCATCCGTTTTTACGTTTGACATTTTAAAAAGATTTTTAAAAGCTTTTGAGTTAAAAAATGTTGATCCTGGGCAGCTTTTTTTCTGACCACGGTATCACGCATTTTCTTCCTCGGGCAGCAAAAACACTCAATTTTTAAAAGAAGGAAATAACATTTTTAAATATGGAATTCCACCCCGAATCTCATCCTAGCATCCGTTTTTACATTTGAGTCAAAAAAATTTTTTTGCTCCTGAGCATCTTTTTTTCTGATCGCGGCATCACAAGTTTTCTTCCTCAGGCAGCAAAAAGACTCGATTTTTAAAAACTGAAAATAAGAACATTTTTAAACATAGAATTCCACCTCGAATCACATCCTAGCATCCGTTTTTAGATTGGACTCAAAACAATTTTTTTTTCCTCCTGAACAGCTTTTTTTCTGACCGTGGAATCACGCTTTTTCTTCCTTGGTTACCAAAAAATCTCGATTTTTAAAAACAGCTAATAATAACATTTTTAAACATGGAATTCCACCCCGAATAACACCCTAGCATCTGTTTTTCCATTTGAGTGAAAAAAAAAATTTTTCTCCTGAGCTGCTTTTTTCTGACCGCAGCATCCCGCGTTTTCATCTTCGGGCAGCAAAAACACTCGATTTTCAAAAGCAGGAAATAACAACATTTTAAAACATGGAATTCCACCTCGAATCACACCCTAGCATCCATTTTTGTATTTGAGTGAAAAAAATTTTTTTCTCCTGAGCAGCTTTTTTTCTGATTGTGTCATCACGCGTTTTCTGCCTCGGGTCGCAACAACACTCAATTTGTAGAAACAGCTAATAATAACGTTATTAAGCATGGAATTCCACCCCAAATCACATCCTACCATTCGTTTTTACGTTTGACATTTTAAAAAGATTTTTAAAAGCTTTTGAGTTAAAAAATGTTGATCCTGGGCAGCTTTTTTTCTGACCACGGTATCACGCATTTTCTTCCTCGGGCAGCAAAAACACTCAATTTTTAAAAGAAGGAAATAACATTTTTAAATATGGAATTCCACCCCGAATCTCATCCTAGCATCCGTTTTTACATTTGAGTCAAAAAAATTTTTTTGCTCCTGAGCATCTTTTTTTCTGATCGCGGCATCACAAGTTTTCTTCCTCAGGCAGCAAAAAGACTCGATTTTTAAAAACTGAAAATAAGAACATTTTTAAACATAGAATTCCACCTCGAATCACATCCTAGCATCCGTTTTTAGATTGGACTCAAAACAATTTTTTTTTCCTCCTGAACAGCTTTTTTTCTGACCGTGGAATCACGCTTTTTCTTCCTTGGTTACCAAAAAATCTCGATTTTTAAAAACAGCTAATAATAACATTTTTAAACATGGAATTCCACCCCGAATAACACCCTAGCATCCGTTTTTACATTTGAGTCAAAAAATTTTTTTTGGTCCAGAGCAGCTTTTATTCTGACCGCGGCATCACAAGTTTTCTTCCTCAGGCAGCAAAAAGACTCGATTTTTAAAAACTGGAAATAACAACATTTTTAAGCATGGAATTCCACCCCGAACCGCATCCTAGCATCCATTTTTACATTTGAGTCAAAAAAATTTTTTTTGCTCCTGAGCAGCTTTTTTTCTGACTGCGGTTTCACGCGTTTTCTTCAATGGGCAGCAAAAACACTCAATTTTTAAAAGCAGGAAATAACAACATTTTTAAAAATGGAATTCCACCCCAAATCATTCCTTCGCGCCCATTTCTACATTTGAGTCAAAAAAAATTTTTTGCTCCTGAGCAGCTTTTTTTCTTACCGCGGCATCATGCGTCTTCTACATCGGGCAGCAAAAACACTCAATTTTTCAAAGCAGGAAATAACAACATTTTTAAAGATGGAATTCTACCCCAAATCACTCCCTAGCATCCGTTTTTACATTTGAGTCAAAAAAATTTTTTTGCTCCTGAGCAGCTTTTTTTCTGACCGCGGCATCACGCATTTTCTGCCTCATGTAGCAGCAAAAATCAATTTTTAAAAACAGCTAATAATAACATTTATAAGCATGGGATTCCACCCCGAATTACATCGTAGCATCTGTTTTTACATTTGACATTTTAAAAAGGTTTTAAAAAGATTTTGTGTTAAAAAGAGAATTGCTCCTTAGCATCCTTTTTTCTGACCGCGGTATCACGCGTCATCTTGCTCCGGCAGCCAAAACACTTGATTTTTAAAAACAGGAAATAAAAATATTTTTAAACATGGAATTCCACCCCGAATCACACCCTAGCATCCATTTTTGTATTTGAGTGAAAAATATTTTTTTCTCCTGAGCAGCTTTTTTTCTGATTGTGTCATCACGCGTTTTCTGCCTCGGGTCGCAACAACACTCAATTTGTAGAAACAGCTAATAATAACGTTATTAAGCATGGAATTCCACCCCAAATCACATCCTACCATCCGTTTTTACGTTTGACATTTTAAAAAGGTTTTAAAAAGCTTTTGTTTTAAAAAGAGAATTGCTCCTTGGCATCTTTTTTTCTGACCGCGGTATCACGCGTTATCTTCCACCGGCAGCCAAAACACTTGATTTTTAAAAACAGGAAATAAAAATATTTTTAAACATGGAATTCCACCCCGAATCTCATCCTAGCATCCGTTTTTACACTTGAGTCAAAACATTTTTTTTGCTCCTGAGCATCTTTTTTTCTGATCGCGGCATCACAAGTTTTCTTCCTCAGGCAGCAAAAACTCTCGGTTTATAAAAACAGCTAACAATAACATTTTTAAGCATGGAATTCCATCCCAAATCACATCCTAGCATCCGTATTTACATTTGAGTCAAAAAAAATTTTTTGCTCCTGAGCAGCTTTTTTTCTGACCGCGGCATCACGCGTTTTCTTCCTCGGGCAGCAAAAACACTCGATTTTCAAAAGCAGGAAATAACAATATTTGGAAACATGGAATTCCACCCCGAATAACACCCTAGGATCTGTTTTTCCATTTGAGTGAAAAAAAAATTTTTTCTCCTGAGCTGCTTTTTTCTGACCGCAGCATCCCGCGTTTTCATCTTCGGGCAGCAAAAACACTCGATTTTCAAAAGCAGGAAATAACAACATTTTAAAACATGGAATTCCACCTCGAATCACATCCTAGCATCCGTTTTTAGATTTGAGACAAAAAAATTTTTTTTCCTCCTGAGCAGCTTTTTTTCTGACCGTGGCATTAAAAGTTTTCTTCCTTGGTTACCAAAAAATCTCGATTTTTAAAAACAGCTAATAACAACATTTTTAAACATGGAATTCCACCCCGAATCACATCCTAGCATCCGTTTTTACATTTGTGTCAAAAAAAAATTTTTTGCTCCTGAGCAGCTTTTTTTCTGACCGCGGCATCACGCGTTTTCTTCCTTGGGTAACAAAAACACTCGATTTTTAAAACAGCTAATAATAACATTTTTAAGCATGGAATTCCACCCCAAATGACTCCCTCGCATCCATTTCTACATTTAAGTCAAAAAAATTTTTTGCTCCTGAGCAGTTTTTTTTCTTACCGCGGCATCATGCGTCTTCTACGTCGGGCAGCAAAAACACCCAATATTTCAAAGCAGGAAATAACAACATTTTTAAAGATGGAATTCCACCCCAAATGACTCCCTAGCATCCGTTTTTACATTTGAATTAAAAATTTTTTTATCCTGGGCAGCTTTTTTTCTGACCACGGTATCACACGTTTTGTTCCTCGGGCAGCAAAAACACTCAATTTTTAAAAGAAGGAAATAACATTTTTAAATATGGAATTCCACCCCGAATCTCATCCTAGCATCCGTTTTTACATTTGAATCAAAACATTTTTTTTGGTCCAGAGCAGCTTTTATTCTGACCGCGGCATCACAAGTTTTCTTCCTCAGGCAGCAAAAAGACTCGATTTTTAAAAACTGGAAATAACAACATTTTTAAACATGGAATTCCACCCCGAATCACACCCTAGCATCCATTTTTGTATTTGAGTGAAAAATATTTTTTTCTCCAGAACAGCTTTTTTTCTGATTGTGTCATCACGCGTTTTCTGCCTCGGGTCGCAAAAACACTCAATTTTTAGAAACAGCTAATAATAACGTTATTAAGCATGGAATTCCACCCCAAATCACATGCTACCATCCGTTTTTACATTTGACATTTTAAAAAGATTTTTAAAAGCTTTTGAGTTAAAAAAAAATTGATCCTGGGCAGCTTTTTTTCTGACCACGGTATCACGCATTTTCCTCCTCGGGCAGCAAAAACACGCGATTTTTAAAAGAAGGAAATAACATTTTTAAATATGGAATTCCTCCCCGAATCTCATCCTAGCATCCGTTTTTACATTTGAGTCAAAAAATTTTTTTTACTCCTGAGCATCTTTTTTTTCTGATCGCGGCATCACAAGTTTTCTTCCTCAGGCAGCAAAAAGACTCGATTTTTAAAAACTGAAAATAACAACATTTTTAAACATAGAATTCCACCCCGAATCACATCCTAGCATCCGTTTTTACATTTGAGTCAAAAAAAATTTTTTTCTCCTGAGCAGCATTTTTTCTGACCGCGGTTTCACGCGTTTTCTTCAATGGGAAGCAAAAACACTCGATTTTCAAAAGCAGGAAATAACAATATTTGGAAACATGGAATTCCACCCCGAATAACACCCTAGCATCTGTTTTTCCATTTGAGTGAAAAAAAAAATTTTTCTCCTGAGCTGCTTTTTTCTGACCGCAGCATCCCGCGTTTTCATCTTCGGGCAGCAAAAACACTCGATTTTCAAAAGCAGGAAATAACAACATTTTAAAACATGGAATTCCACCTCGAATCACACCCTAGCATCCATTTTTGTATTTGAGTGAAAAAAATTTTTTTCTCCTGAGCAGCTTTTTTTCTGATTGTGTCATCACGCGTTTTCTGCCTCGGGTCGCAACAACACTCAATTTGTAGAAACAGCTAATAATAACGTTATTAAGCATGGAATTCCACCCCAAATCACATCCTACCATCCGTTTTTACGTTTGACATTTTAAAAAGATTTTTAAAAGCTTTTGAGTTAAAAAATGTTGATCCTGGGCAACTTCTTTTCTGACCACGGTATCACGCATTTTCTTCCTCGGGCAGCAAAAACACTCAATTTTTAAAAGAAGGAAATAACATTTTTAAATATGGAATTCCAACCCGAATCTCATCCTAGCATCCGTTTTTACATTTGAGTCAAAAAAATTTTTTTGCTCCTGAGCATCTTTTTTTCTGATCGCGGCATCACAAGTTTTCTTCCTCAGGCAGAAAAGACTCGATTTTTAAAAACTGAAAATAACAACATTTTTAAACATAGAATTCCACCTCGAATCACATCCTAGCATCCGTTTTTAGATTGGACTCAAAAAAAATTTTTTTTCCTCCTGAACAGCTTTTTTTCTGACCATGGCATCACGCTTTTTCTTCCTTGGTTACCAAAAAATCTCGATTTTTAAAAACAGCTAATAATAACATTTTTAAACATGGAATTCCACCCCGAATCACATCCTAGCATCCGTTTTTACATTTGAGTCAAAAAAAATTTTTTTTCTCCTGAGCAGCATTTTTTCTGACCGGGGTTTCACGCGTTTTCTTCAATGGGAAGCAAAAACACTCAATTTTTAAAAGCAGGAAATAACAACATTTTTAAACATGGAATTCCACCCCAAATCACTCCCTCGTGTCCATTTCTACATTTGAGTCAAAAAAATTTTTTGCTCCTGAGCAGCTTTTTTCTTACCGCGGCACCATGCGTCTTCTACGTCGGGCAGCAAAAACACTCAATTTTTCAAAGCAGGAAATAACAACATTTTTAAAGATGGAATTCTACCCCAAATCACTCCCTAGCATCGGTTTTTACATTTGAGTCAAAAAAAATTTTTTGCTCCTGACAAGCTTTTTTTCTGACCGCGGCATCACGCATTTTCTGCCTCAGGTAGCAGCAACAATCAATTTTTAAAAACAGCTAATAATAACATTTATAAGCATGGAATTCCACCCCGAATTACATCATAGCATCCGTTTTTACATTTGACATTTTAAAAAGGTTTTAAAAAGCTTTTGTGTTAAAAAGAGAATTGCTCCTTGGCATCTTTTTTTCTGACCGCGGTATCCCGCGTTATCTTCCACCGGCAGCCAAAACACTTGATTTTTAAAAACAGGAAATAAAAATATTTTTAAACATGGAATTCCACCCCGAATCTCATCCTAGCATCTGTTTTTACACTTGAGTCAAAACATTTTTTTTGCTCCTGAGCATCTTTTTTTCTGATCGCGGCATCACAAGTTTTCTTCCTCAGGCAGCAAAAACTCTCGGTTTTTAAAAACAGCTAACAATAACATTTTTAAGCATGGAATTCCATCCCAAATCACATCCTAGCATCCGTATTTACATTTGAGTCAAAAAAAATTTTTTGCTCCTGAGCAGCTTTTTTTCTGACCGCGGCATCACGCGTTTTCTTCCTCGGGCAGCAAAAACACTCAATTTTTAAAAGAAGGAAATAACATTTTTAAATATGGAATTCCAACCCGAATCTCATCCTAGCATCCGTTTTTACATTTGAGTCAAAAAAATTTTTTTGCTCCTGAGCATCTTTTTTTCTGATCGCGGCATCACAAGTTTTCTTCCTCAGGCAGCAAAAAGACTCGATTTTTAAAAACGGAAAATAACAACATTTTTAAACATAGAATTCCACCTCGAATCACATCCTAGCATCCGTTTTTAGATTGGACTCAAAACAATTTTTTTTTTCCTCCTGAACAGCTTTTTTTCTGACCGTGGCATCACGCTTTTTCTTCCTTGGTTACCAAAAAATCTCGATTTTTAAAAACAGCTAATAATAACATTTTTAAACATGGAATTCCACCCCGAATCACATCCTAGCATCCGTTTTTACATTTCAGTCAAAAAAAATTTTTTGCTCCTGAGCAGCTTTTTTTCTGACCGCGGCATCACGCGTTTTCTTCCTCGGGCAGCAAAAACACTCGATTTTCAAAAGCAGGAAATAACAATATTTGGAAACATGGAATTCCACCCCGAATAACACCCTAGCATCTGTTTTTCCATTTGAGTGAAAAAAAAAATTTTTCTCCTGAGCTGCTTTTTTCTGACCGCAGCATCCCGCGTTTTCATCTTCGGGCAGCAAAAACACTCGATTTTCAAAAGCAGGAAATAACAACATTTTAAAACATGGAATTCCACCTCGAATCACATCCTAGCATCCGTTTTTAGATTTGAGACAAAAAAAATTTTTTTCCTCCTGAGCAGCTTTTTTTCTGACCGTGGCATTAAAAGTTTTCTTCCTTGGTTACCCAAAAATCTCGATTTTTAAAAACAGCTAATAATAACATTTTTAAACATGGAATTCCACCCCGAATCACATCCTAGCATCCGTTTTTACATTTGAGTCAAAAAAATTTTTTTTGCTCCTGAGCAGCTTTTTTTCTGACCGCGGCATCACGCGTTTTCTTCCTTGGGTAACAAAAACACTCGATTTTTAAAACAGCTAATAATAACATTTTTAAGCATGGAATTCCACCCCAAATGACTCCCTCGCATCCATTTCTACATTTGAGTCAAAAAAATTTTTTGCTCCTGAGCAGCTTTTTTTCTTACCGCGGCATCATGCGTCTTCTACGTCGGGCAGCAAAAACACCCAATTTTTCAAAGCAGGAAATAACAACATTTTTAAAGATGGAATTCCACCCCAAATCACTCCCTAGCATCCGTTTTTACATTTGAGTTAAAAAAATTTTTATCCTGGGCAGCTTTTTTTCTGACCACGGTATCACACGTTTTGTTCCTCGGGCAGCAAAAACACTCAATTTTTAAAAGAAGGAAATAACATTTTTAAATATGGAATTCCACCCCGAATCTCATCCTAGCATCCGTTTTTACATTTGAGTCAAAACATTTTTTTTGGTCCAGAGCAGCTTTTATTCTGACCGCGGCATCACAAGTTTTCTTCCTCAGGCAGCAAAAAGACTCGATTTTTAAAAACTGGAAATAACAACATTTTTAAACATGGAATTCCACCTCGAATCACATCCTAGCATCCGTTTTTAGATTTGAGTCAAAAAAAATTTTTTTGCTCCTGAGCAGCTTTTTTTCTTACCGCGGCATCATGCTACGTCGGGCAGCAAAAACACCCAATTTTTCAAAGCAGGAAATAACAACATTTTTAAAGATGGAATTCCACCCCAAATCACTCCCTAGCATCCGTTTTTACATTTGAGTCAAAAAAATTTTTTTGCTCCTGAGCAGCTTTTTTTCTGACCGCGGCATCACGCGTTTTCTTCCTCGGGTAACAAAAACACTCGATTTTTAAAACAGCTAATAATAACATTTTTAAGCATGGAATTCCACCCCGAACCGCATCCTAGCATCCATTTTTACATTTGAGTCAAAAAAATTTTTTTGCTCCTGAGCAGCTTTTTTTCTGACCGCGGCATCACACGTTTACTTCCTCGGGTAACAAAAACACTCGATTTTTAAAACAGCTAATAATAACATTTTTAAGCATGGAATTCCACCCCGAACCGCATCCTAGCATCCATTTTTACATTTGAGTCAAAAAAAATTTTTTTTGCTCCTGAGCAGCTTTTTTTCTGACCGCGGTTTCACGCGTTTTCTTCAATGGGCAGCAAAAACACTCAATTTTTAAAAGCAGGAAATAACAACATTTTTAAAGATGGAATTCTACCCCAAATCACTCCCTAGCATCCGCTTTTACATTTGAGTCAAAAAAATTTTTTTGCTCCTGAGCAGCTTTTTTTCTGACCGCGGCATCACGCATTTTCTGCCTCACGTAGCAGCAACAATCAATTTTTAAAAACAGCTAATAATAACATTTATAAGCATGGAATTCCACCCCGAATTACATCGTAGCATCCGTTTTTACATTTGACATTTTAAAAAGGTTTTAAAAAGCTTTTGTGTTAAAAAGAGAATTGCTCCTTGGCATCTTTTTTTCTGACCGCAGTATCACGCGTTATCTTCCACCGGCAGCCAAAACACTTGATTTTTAAAAACAGGAAATAAAAATATTTTTAAACATGGAATTCCACCCCGAATCTCATCCTAGCATCTGTTTTTACACTTGAGTCAAAACATTTTTTTTGCTCCTGAGCATCTTTTTTTCTGATCGCGGCATCACAAGTTTTCTTCCTCAGGCAGCAAAAACTCTCGGTTTTTAAAAACAGCTAACAATAACATTTTTAAGCATGGAATTCCATCCCAAATCACATCCTAGCATCCGTATTTACATTTGAGTCAAAAAAAATTTTTTGCTCCTGAGCAGCTTTTTTTCTGACCGCGGCATCACGCGTTTTCTTCCTCGGGCAGCAAAAACACTCAATTTTTAAAAGAAGGAAATAACATTTTTAAATATGGAATTCCAACCCGAATCTCATCCTAGCTTCCGTTTTTACATTTGAGTCAAAAAAATTTTTTTGCTCCTGAGCATCTTTTTTTCTGATCGCGGCATCACAAGTTTTCTTCCTCAGGCAGCAAAAAGACTCGATTTTTAAAAACTGAAAATAACAACATTTTTAAACATAGAATTCCACCTCGAATCACATCCTAGCATCCGTTTTTAGATTGGACTCAAAACAATTTTTTTTTCCTCCTGAACAGCTTTTTTTCTGACCGTGGCATCACGCTTTTTCTTCCTTGGTTACCAAAAAATCTCGATTTTTAAAAACAGCTAATAATAACATTTTTAAACATGGAATTCCACCCCGAATCACATCCTAGCATCCGTTTTTACATTTCAGTCAAAAAAAATTTTTTGCTCCTGAGCAGCTTTTTTTCTGACCGCGGCATCACGCGTTTTCTTCCTCGGGCAGCAAAAACACTCGATTTTCAAAAGCAGGAAATAACAATATTTGGAAACATGGAATTCCACCCCGAATAACACCCTAGCATCTGTTTTTCCATTTGAGTGAAAAAAAAAATTTTTCTCCTGAGCTGCTTTTTTCTGAGCGCAGCATCCCGCGTTTTCATCTTCGGGCAGCAAAAACACTCGATTTTCAAAAGCAGGAAATAACAACATTTTAAAACATGGAATTCCACCTCGAATCACATCCTAGCATCCGTTTTTAGATTTGAGACAAAAAAAATTTTTTTCCTCCTGAGCAGCTTTTTTTCTGACCGTGGCATTAAAAGTTTTCTTCCTTGGTTACCCAAAAATCTCGATTTTTAAAAACAGCTAATAATAACATTTTTAAACATGGAATTCCACCCCGAATCACATCCTAGCATCCGTTTTTACATTTGAGTCAAAAAAATTTTTTTTGCTCCTGAGCAGCTTTTTTTCTGACCGCGGCATCACGCGTTTTCTTCCTTGGGTAACAAAAACACTCGATTTTTAAAACAGCTAATAATAACATTTTTAAGCATGGAATTCCACCCCAAATGACTCCCTCGCATCCATTTCTACATTTGAGTCAAAAAAATTTTTTGCTCCTGAGCAGCTTTTTTTCTTACCGCGGCATCATGCGTCTTCTACGTCGGGCAGCAAAAACACCCAATTTTTCAAAGCAGGAAATAACAACATTTTTAAAGATGGAATTCCACCCCAAATCACTCCCTAGCATCCGTTTTTACATTTGAGTTAAAAAAATTTTTATCCTGGGCAGCTTTTTTTCTGACCACGGTATCACACGTTTTGTTCCTCGGGCAGCAAAAACACTCAATTTTTAAAAGAAGGAAATAACATTTTTAAATATGGAATTCCACCCCGAATCTCATCCTAGCATCCGTTTTTACATTTGAGTCAAAACATTTTTTTTGGTCCAGAGCAGCTTTTATTCTGACCGCGGCATCACAAGTTTTCTTCCTCAGGCAGCAAAAAGACTCGATTTTTAAAAACTGGAAATAACAACATTTTTAAACATGGAATTCCACCTCGAATCACATCCTAGCATCCGTTTTTAGATTTGAGTCAAAAAAAATTTTTTTGCTCCTGAGCAGCTTTTTTTCTTACCGCGGCATCATGCTACGTCGGGCAGCAAAAACACCCAATTTTTCAAAGCAGGAAATAACAACATTTTTAAAGATGGAATTCCACCCCAAATCACTCCCTAGCATCCGTTTTTACATTTGAGTCAAAAAAATTTTTTTGCTCCTGAGCAGCTTTTTTTCTGACCGCGGCATCACGCGTTTTCTTCCTCGGGTAACAAAAACACTCGATTTTTAAAACAGCTAATAATAACATTTTTAAGCATGGAATTCCACCCCGAACCGCATCCTAGCATCCATTTTTACATTTGAGTCAAAAAAATTTTTTTGCTCCTGAGCAGCTTTTTTTCTGACCGCGGCATCACGCGTTTTCTTCCTCGGGTAACAAAAACACTCGATTTTTAAAACAGCTAATAATAACATTTTTAAGCATGGAATTCCACCCCGAACCGCATCCTAGCATCCATTTTTACATTTGAGTCAAAAAAAATTTTTTTTGCTCCTGAGCAGCTTTTTTTCTGACCGCGGTTTCACGCGTTTTCTTCAATGGGCAGCAAAAACACTCAATTTTTAAAAGCAGGAAATAACAACATTTTTAAAGATGGAATTCTACCCCAAATCACTCCCTAGCATCCGTTTTTACATTTGAGTCAAAAAAAATTTTTTGCTCCTGAGCAGCTTTTTTTCTGACCGCGGTTTCACGCGTTTTCTTCAATGGGCAGCAAAAACACTCAATTTTTAAAAGCAGGAAATAACAACATTTTTAAACATGGAATTCCTCCCCAAATCACTCCCTCGCGTCCATTTCTACATTTGAGTCAAAAAAATTTTTTGCTCCTGAGCAGCTTCTTTTCTTACCGCGACATCATGCGTCTTCTACGTCGGGCAGCAAAAACACCCAATTTTTCAAAGCAGGAAATAACATTTTTAAACATGGAATTCCACCCCAAATCACTCCCTAGCATCCGTTTTTACATTTGAGTCAAAGAAATTTTTTTGCTCCTGAGCAGCTTTTTTTCTGACCGCGGCATCACACATTTTCTGCCTCGGGTAGCAACAACACTCAATTTTTAGAAACAGCTAATAATAACGTTATTAAGCATGGAATTCCACCCCAAATCACATCCTACCATCCGTTTTTACATTTGACATTTTAAAAAGATTTTTAAAAGCTTTTGAGTTAAAAAAAATTTGATACTGGGCAGCTTTTTTTCTGACCACGGTATCACACGTTTTGTTCCTCGGGCAGCAAAAACACGCGATATTTAAAAGAAGGAAATAACATTTTTAAATATGGAATTCCTCCCCGAATCTCATCCTAGCATCCGTTTTTACATTTGAGTCAAAAAATTTTTTTTACTCCTGAGCATCTTTTTTTTCTGATCGCGGCATCACAAGTTTTCTTCCTCAGGCAGCAAAAAGACTCGATTTTTAAAAACTGAAAATAACAACATTTTTAAACATAGAATTCCACCCCGAATCACATCCTAGCATCCGTTTTTACATTTGAGTCAAAAAAAATTTTTTTCTCCTGAGCAGCATTTTTTCTGACCGGGGTTTCACGCGTTTTCTTCAATGGGAAGCAAAAACACTCAATTTTTAAAAGCAGGAAATAACAACATTTTTAAACATGGAATTCCACCCCAAATCACTCCCTCGTGTCCATTTCTACATTTGAGTCAAAAAAATTTTTTGCTCCTGAGCAGCTTTTTTTCTTACCGCGGCATCATGCGTCTTCTACTCGGGCAGCAAAAACACTCAATTTTTCAAAGCAGGAAATAACAACATTTTTAAAGATGGAATTCTACCCCAAATCACTCCCTAGCATCCGCTTTTACATTTGAGTCAAAAAAATTTTTTTGCTCCTGAGCAGCTTTTTTTCTGACCGCGGCATCACGCATTTTCTGCCTCAGGTAGCAGCAACAATCAATTTTTAAAAACAGCTAATAATAACATTTATAAGCATGGAATTCCACCCCGAATTACATCGTAGCATCCGTTTTTACATTTGACATTTTAAAAAGGTTTTAAAAAGCTTTTGTGTTAAAAAGAGAATTGCTCCTTGGCATCTTTTTTTCTGACCGCAGTATCACGCGTTATCTTCCACCGGCAGCCAAAACACTTGATTTTTAAAAACAGGAAATAAAAATATTTTTAAACATGGAATTCCACCCCGAATCTCATCCTAGCATCTGTTTTTACACTTGAGTCAAAACATTTTTTTTGCTCCTGAGCATCTTTTTTTCTGATCGCGGCATCACAAGTTTTCTTCCTCAGGCAGCAAAAACTCTCGGTTTTTAAAAACAGCTAACAATAACATTTTTAAGCATGGAATTCCATCCCAAATCACATCCTAGCATCCGTATTTACATTTGAGTCAAAAAAAATTTTTTGCTCCTGAGCAGCTTTTTTTCTGACCGTGGCATCACGCGTTTTCTTCCTCGGGCAGCAAAAACACTCGATTTTCAAAAGCAGGAAATAACAATATTTGGAAACATGGAATTCCACCCCGAATAACACCCTAGCATCTGTTTTTCCATTTGAGTGAAAAAAAAAATTTTTCTCCTGAGCTGCTTTTTTCTGACCGCAGCATCCCGCGTTTTCATCTTCGGGCAGCAAAAACACTCGATTTTCAAAAGCAGGAAATAACAACATTTTAAAACATGGAATTCCACCTCGAATCACACCCTAGCATCCATTTTTGTATTTGAGTGAAAAAAATTTTTTTCTCCTGAGCAGCTTTTTTTCTGATTGTGTCATCACGCGTTTTCTGCCTCGGGTCGCAACAACACTCAATTTGTAGAAACAGCTAATAATAACGTTATTAAGCATGGAATTCCACCCCAAATCACATCCTACCATCCGTTTTTACGTTTGACATTTTAAAAAGATTTTTAAAAGCTTTTGAGTTAAAAAATGTTGATCCTGGGCAGCTTTTTTTCTGACCACGGTATCACGCATTTTCTTCCTCGGGCAGCAAAAACACTCAATTTTTAAAAGAAGGAAATAACATTTTTAAATATGGAATTCCACCCCGAATCTCATCCTAGCATCCGTTTTTACATTTGAGTCAAAAAAATTTTTTTGCTCCTGAGCATCTTTTTTTCTGATCGCGGCATCACAAGTTTTCTTCCTCAGGCAGCAAAAAGACTCGATTTTTAAAAACTGAAAATAAGAACATTTTTAAACATAGAATTCCACCTCGAATCACATCCTAGCATCCGTTTTTAGATTGGACTCAAAACAATTTTTTTTTCCTCCTGAACAGCTTTTTTTCTGACCGTGGAATCACGCTTTTTCTTCCTTGGTTACCAAAAAATCTCGATTTTTAAAAACAGCTAATAATAACATTTTTAAACATGGAATTCCACCCCGAATAACACCCTAGCATCTGTTTTTCCATTTGAGTGAAAAAAAAAATTTTTCTCCTGAGCTGCTTTTTTCTGACCGCAGCATCCCGCGTTTTCATCTTCGGGCAGCAAAAACACTCGATTTTCAAAAGCAGGAAATAACAACATTTTAAAACATGGAATTCCACCTCGAATCACACCCTAGCATCCATTTTTGTATTTGAGTGAAAAAAATTTTTTTCTCCTGAGCAGCTTTTTTTCTGATTGTGTCATCACGCGTTTTCTGCCTCGGGTCGCAACAACACTCAATTTGTAGAAACAGCTAATAATAACGTTATTAAGCATGGAATTCCACCCCAAATCACATCCTACCATTCGTTTTTACGTTTGACATTTTAAAAAGATTTTTAAAAGCTTTTGAGTTAAAAAATGTTGATCCTGGGCAGCTTTTTTTCTGACCACGGTATCACGCATTTTCTTCCTCGGGCAGCAAAAACACTCAATTTTTAAAAGAAGGAAATAACATTTTTAAATATGGAATTCCACCCCGAATCTCATCCTAGCATCCGTTTTTACATTTGAGTCAAAAAAATTTTTTTGCTCCTGAGCATCTTTTTTTCTGATCGCGGCATCACAAGTTTTCTTCCTCAGGCAGCAAAAAGACTCGATTTTTAAAAACTGAAAATAAGAACATTTTTAAACATAGAATTCCACCTCGAATCACATCCTAGCATCCGTTTTTAGATTGGACTCAAAACAATTTTTTTTTCCTCCTGAACAGCTTTTTTTCTGACCGTGGAATCACGCTTTTTCTTCCTTGGTTACCAAAAAATCTCGATTTTTAAAAACAGCTAATAATAACATTTTTAAACATGGAATTCCACCCCGAATAACACCCTAGCATCTGTTTTTCCATTTGAGTGAAAAAAAAAATTTTTCTCCTGAGCTGCTTTTTTCTGACCGCAGCATCCCGCGTTTTCATCTTCGGGCAGCAAAAACACTCGATTTTCAAAAGCAGGAAATAACAACATTTTAAAACATGGAATTCCACCTCGAATCACACCCTAGCATCCATTTTTGTATTTGAGTGAAAAAAATTTTTTTCTCCTGAGCAGCTTTTTTTCTGATTGTGTCATCACGCGTTTTCTGCCTCGGGTCGCAACAACACTCAATTTGTAGAAACAGCTAATAATAACGTTATTAAGCATGGAATTCCACCCCAAATCACATCCTACCATCCGTTTTTACGTTTGACATTTTAAAAAGATTTTTAAAAGCTTTTGAGTAAAAAAAATGTTGATCCTGGGCAACTTCTTTTCTGACCACGGTATCACGCATTTTCTTCCTCGGGCAGCAAAAACACTCAATTTTTAAAAGAAGGAAATAACATTTTTAAATATGGAATTCCAACCCGAATCTCATCCTAGCATCCGTTTTTACATTTGAGTCAAAAAAATTTTTTTGCTCCTGAGCATCTTTTTTTCTGATCACGGCATCACAAGTTTTCTTCCTCAGGCAGCAAAAAGACTCGATTTTTAAAAACTGAAAATAACAACATTTTTAAACATAGAATTCCACCTCGAATCACATCCTAGCATCCGTTTTTAGATTGGACTCAAAAAAAATTTTTTTTCCTCCTGAACAGCTTTTTTTCTGACCGTGGCATCACGCTTTTTCTTCCTTGGTTACCAAAAAATCTCGATTTTTAAAAACAGCTAATAATAACATTTTTAAACATGGAATTCCACCCCGAATCACATCCTAGCATCCGTTTTTACATTTGAGTCAAAAAAAATTTTTTTTCTCCTGAGCAGCATTTTTTCTGACCGGGGTTTCACGCGTTTTCTTCAATGGGAAGCAAAAACACTCAATTTTTAAAAGCAGGAAATAACAACATTTTTAAACATGGAATTCCACCCCAAATCACTCCCTCGTGTCCATTTCTACATTTGAGTCAAAAAAATTTTTTGCTCCTGAGCAGCTTTTTTTCTTACCGCGGCATCATGCGTCTTCTACGTCGGGCAGCAAAAACACTCAATTTTTCAAAGCAGGAAATAACAACATTTTTAAAGATGGAATTCTACCCCAAATCACTCCCTAGCATCGGTTTTTCCATTTGAGTCAAAAAAATTTTTTTGCTCCTGACAAGCTTTTTTTCTGACCGCGGCATCACGCATTTTCTGCCTCAGGTAGCAGCAACAATCAATTTTTAAAAACAGCTAATAATAACATTTATAAGCATGGAATTCCACCCCGAATTACATCGTAGCATCCGTTTTTACATTTGACATTTTAAAAAGGTTTTAAAAAGCTTTTGTGTTAAAAAGAGAATTGCTCCTTGGCATCTTTTTTTCTGACCGCGGTATCCCGCGTTATCTTCCACCGGCAGCCAAAACACTTGATTTTTAAAAACAGGAAATAAAAATATTTTTAAACATGGAATTCCACCCCGAATCTCATCCTAGCATCTGTTTTTACACTTGAGTCAAAACATTTTTTTTGCTCCTGAGCATCTTTTTTTCTGATTGCGGCATCACAAGTTTTCTTCCTCAGGCAGCAAAAACTCTCGGTTTTTAAAAACAGCTAACAATAACATTTTTAAGCATGGAATTCCATCCCAAATCACATCCTAGCATCCGTATTTACATTTGAGTCAAAAAAAATTTTTTGCTCCTGAGCAGCTTTTTTTCTGACCGCGGCATCACGCGTTTTCTTCCTCGGGCAGCAAAAACACTCAATTTTTAAAAGAAGGAAATAACATTTTTAAATATGGAATTCCAACCCGAATCTCATCCTAGCATCCGTTTTTACATTTGAGTCAAAAAAATTTTTTTGCTCCTGAGCATCTTTTTTTCTGATCGCGGCATCACAAGTTTTCTTCCTCAGGCAGCAAAAAGACTCGATTTTTAAAAACTGAAAATAACAACATTTTTAAACATAGAATTCCACCTCGAATCACATCCTAGCATCCGTTTTTAGATTGGACTCAAAACAATTTTTTTTTCCTCCTGAACAGCTTTTTTTCTGACCGTGGCATCACGCTTTTTCTTCCTTGGTTACCAAAAAATCTCGATTTTTAAAAACAGCTAATAATAACATTTTTAAACATGGAATTCCACCCCGAATCACATCCTAGCATCCGTTTTTACATTTCAGTCAAAAAAAATTTTTTGCTCCTGAGCAGCTTTTTTTCTGACCGCGGCATCACGCGTTTTCTTCCTCGGGCAGCAAAAACACTCGATTTTCAAAAGCAGGAAATAACAATATTTGGAAACATGGAATTCCACCCCGAATAACACCCTAGCATCTGTTTTTCCATTTGAGTGAAAAAAAAAATTTTTCTCCTGAGCTGCTTTTTTCTGACCGCAGCATCCCGCGTTTTCATCTTCGGGCAGCAAAAACACTCGATTTTCAAAAGCAGGAAATAACAACATTTTAAAACATGGAATTCCACCTCGAATCACATCCTAGCATCCGTTTTTAGATTTGAGACAAAAAAAATTTTTTTCCTCCTGAGCAGCTTTTTTTCTGACCGTGGCATTAAAAGTTTTCTTCCTTGGTTACCCAAAAATCTCGATTTTTAAAAACAGCTAATAATAACATTTTTAAACATGGAATTCCACCCCGAATCACATCCTAGCATCCGTTTTTACATTTGAGTCAAAAAAAATTTTTTTGCTCCTGAGCAGCTTTTTTTCTGACCGCGGCATCACGCGTTTTCTTCCTTGGGTAACAAAAACACTCGATTTTTAAAACAGCTAATAATAACATTTTTAAGCATGGAATTCCACCCCAAATGACTCCCTCGCATCCATTTCTACATTTGAGTCAAAAAAATTTTTTGCTCCTGAGCAGCTTTTTTTCTTACCGCGGCATCATGCGTCTTCTACGTCGGGCAGCAAAAACACCCAATTTTTCAAAGCAGGAAATAACAACATTTTTAAAGATGGAATTCCACCCCAAATCACTCCCTAGCATCCGTTTTTACATTTGAGTTAAAAAAATTTTTATCCTGGGCAGCTTTTTTTCTGACCACGGTATCACACGTTTTGTTCCTCGGGCAGCAAAAACACTCGATTTTTAAAACAGCTAATAATAACATTTTTAAGCATGGAATTCCACCCCAAATGACTCCCTCGCATCCATTTCTACATTTGAGTCAAAAAAATTTTTTGCTCCTGAGCAGCTTTTTTTCTTATCGCGGCATCATGCGTCTTCTACGTCGGGCAGCAAAAACACCCAATTTTTCAAAGCAGGAAATAACAACATTTTTAAAGATGGAATTCCACCCCAAATCACTCCCTAGCATCCGTTTTTACATTTGAGTTAAAAAAATTTTTATCCTGGGCAGCTTTTTTTCTGACCACGGTATCACACGTTTTGTTCCTCGGGCAGCAAAAACACTCAATTTTTAAAAGAAGGAAATAACATTTTTAAATATGGAATTCCACCCCGAATCTCATCCTAGCATCCGTTTTTACATTTGAGTCAAAACATTTTTTTTGGTCCAGAGCAGCTTTTATTCTGACCGCGGCATCACAAGTTTTCTTCCTCAGGCAGCAAAAAGACTCGATTTTTAAAAACTGGAAATAACAACATTTTTAAACATGGAATTCTACCCCAAATCACTCCCTAGCATCCGTTTTTACATTTGAGTCAAAAAAAATTTTTTGCTCCTGAGCAGCTTTTTTTCTGACCGCGGTTTCACGCGTTTTCTTCAATGGGCAGCAAAAACACTCAATTTTTAAAAGCAGGAAATAACAACATTTTTAAACATGGAATTCCTCCCCAAATCACTCCCTCGCGTCCATTTCTACATTTGAGTCAAAAAAATTTTTTGCTCCTGAGCAGCTTCTTTTCTTACCGCGACATCATGCGTCTTCTACGTCGGGCAGCAAAAACACCCAATTTTTCAAAGCAGGAAATAACAACATTTTTAAACATGGAATTCCACCCCAAATCACTCCCTAGCATCCGTTTTTACATTTGAGTCAAAGAAATTTTTTTGCTCCTGAGCAGCTTTTTTTCTGACCGCGGCATCACACATTTTCTGCCTCGGGTAGCAACAACAATCAATTTTTAAAAACAGCTAATAATAACATTTATAAGCATGGAATTCCACCCCGAATTACATCGTAGCATCCGTTTTTACATTTGACATTTTTACAAAGGTTTTAAAAAGCTTTTGTGTTAAAAAGAGAATTGCTCCTTAGCATCTTTTTTTCTGACCGCGGTATCACGCGTCATCTTGCTCCGGCAGCCAAAACACTTGATTTTTAAAAACAGGAAATAAAAATATTTTTAAACATGGAATTCCACCCCGAATCACACCCTAGCATCCATTTTTGTATTTGAGTGAAAAATATTTTTTTCTCCAGAGCAGCTTTTTTTCTGATTGTGTCATCACGCGTTTTCTGCCTCGGGTCGCAACAACACTCAATTTTTAGAAACAGCTAATAATAACGTTATTAAGCATGGAATTCCACCCCAAATCACATCCTACCATCCGTTTTTACATTTGACATTTTAAAAAGATTTTTAAAAGCTTTTGAGTTAAAAAAAATTTGATACTGGGCAGCTTTTTTTCTGACCACGGTATCACACGTTTTGTTCCTCGGGCAGCAAAAACACGCGATATTTAAAAGAAGGAAATAACATTTTTAAATATGGAATTCCTCCCCGAATCTCATCCTAGCATCCGTTTTTACATTTGAGTCAAAAAAATTTTTTGCTCCTGAGCAGCTTTTTTTCTTACCGCGGCATCATGCGTCTTCTACTCGGGCAGCAAAAACACTCAATTTTTCAAAGCAGGAAATAACAACATTTTTAAAGATGGAATTCTACCCCAAATCACTCCCTAGCATCCGCTTTTACATTTGAGTCAAAAAAATTTTTTTGCTCCTGAGCAGCTTTTTTTCTGACCGCGGCATCACGCATTTTCTGCCTCAGGTAGCAGCAACAATCAATTTTTAAAAACAGCTAATAATAACATTTATAAGCATGGAATTCCACCCCGAATTACATCGTAGCATCCGTTTTTACATTTGACATTTTAAAAAGGTTTTAAAAAGCTTTTGTGTTAAAAAGAGAATTGCTCCTTGGCATCTTTTTTTCTGACCGCAGTATCACGCGTTATCTTCCACCGGCAGCCAAAACACTTGATTTTTAAAAACAGGAAATAAAAATATTTTTAAACATGGAATTCCACCCCGAATCTCATCCTAGCATCTGTTTTTACACTTGAGTCAAAACATTTTTTTTGCTCCTGAGCATCTTTTTTTCTGATCGCGGCATCACAAGTTTTCTTCCTCAGGCAGCAAAAACTCTCGGTTTTTAAAAACAGCTAACAATAACATTTTTAAGCATGGAATTCCATCCCAAATCACATCCTAGCATCCGTATTTACATTTGAGTCAAAAAAAATTTTTTGCTCCTGAGCAGCTTTTTTTCTGACCGTGGCATCACGCGTTTTCTTCCTCGGGCAGCAAAAACACTCGATTTTCAAAAGCAGGAAATAACAATATTTGGAAACATGGAATTCCACCCCGAATAACACCCTAGCATCTGTTTTTCCATTTGAGTGAAAAAAAAATTTTTTCTCCTGAGCTGCTTTTTTCTGACCGCAGCATCCCGCGTTTTCATCTTCGGGCAGCAAAAACACTCGATTTTCAAAAGCAGGAAATAACAACATTTTAAAACATGGAATTCCACCTCGAATCACACCCTAGCATCCATTTTTGTATTTGAGTGAAAAAAATTTTTTTCTCCTGAGCAGCTTTTTTTCTGATTGTGTCATCACGCGTTTTCTGCCTCGGGTCGCAACAACACTCAATTTGTAGAAACAGCTAATAATAACGTTATTAAGCATGGAATTCCACCCCAAATCACATCCTACCATCCGTTTTTACGTTTGACATTTTAAAAAGATTTTTAAAAGCTTTTGAGTTAAAAAATGTTGATCCTGGGCAGCTTTTTTTCTGACCACGGTATCACGCATTTTCTTCCTCGGGCAGCAAAAACACTCAATTTTTAAAAGAAGGAAATAACATTTTTAAATATGGAATTCCACCCCGAATCTCATCCTAGCATCCGTTTTTACATTTGAGTCAAAAAAATTTTTTTGCTCCTGAGCATCTTTTTTTCTGATCGCGGCATCACAAGTTTTCTTCCTCAGGCAGCAAAAAGACTCGATTTTTAAAAACTGAAAATAAGAACATTTTTAAACATAGAATTCCACCTCGAATCACATCCTAGCATCCGTTTTTAGATTGGACTCAAAACAATTTTTTTTTCCTCCTGAACAGCTTTTTTTCTGACCGTGGCATCACGCTTTTTCTTCCTTGGTTACCAAAAAATCTCGATTTTTAAAAACAGCTAATAATAACATTTTTAAACATGGAATTCCACCCCGAATCACATCCTAGCATCCGTTTTTAGATTTGAGTCAAAAAAAATTTTTTTGCTCCTGAGCAGTTTTTTTTCTGACCGCGGCATCACGCGTTTTCTTCCTCGGGTAACAAAAACACTCGATTTTTAAAACAGCTAATAATAACATTTTTAAGCATGGAATTCCACCCCGAACCGCATCCTAGCATCCATTTTTACATTTGAGTCAAAAAAATTTTTTTTGCTCCTGAGCAGCTTTTTTTCTGACCGCGGTTTCACGCGTTTTCTTCAATGGGCAGCAAAAACACTCAATTTTTAAAAGCAGGAAATAACAACATTTTTAAGCATGGAATTCCACCCCAAATGACTCCCTCGCATCCATTTCTACATTTGAGTCAAAAAAATTTTTTGCTCCTGAGCAGCTTTTTTTCTTACCGCGGCATCATGCGTCTTCTACGTCGGGCAGCAAAAACACCCAATTTTTCAAAGCAGGAAATAACAACATTTTTAAAGATGGAATTCCACCCCAAATCACTCCCTAGCTTCCGTTTTTACATTTGAGTTAAAAAATTTTTTATCCTGGGCAGCTTTTTTTCTGACCACGGTATCACACGTTTTGTTCCTCGGGCAGCAAAAACACTCAATTTTTAAAAGAAGGAAATAACATTTTTAAATATGGAATTCCACCCCGAATCTCATCCTAGCATCCGTTTTTACATTTGAGTCAAAACATTTTTTTTGGTCCAGAGCAGCTTTTATTCTGACCGCGGCATCACAAGTTTTCTTCCTCAGGCAGCAAAAAGACTCGATTTTTAAAAACTGGAAATAACAACATTTTTAAACATGGAATTCCACCTCGAATCACATCCTAGCATCCGTTTTTAGATTTGAGTCAAAAAAAATTTTTTTGCTCCTGAGCAGTTTTTTTTCTGACCGCGGCATCACGCGTTTTCTTCCTCGGGTAACAAAAGCACTCGATTTTTAAAACAGCTAATAATAACATTTTTAAGCATGGAATTCCACCCCGAACCGCATCCTAGCATCCATTTTTACATTTGAGTCAAAAAAATTTTTTTTGCTCCTGAGCAGCTTTTTTTCTGACCGCGGTTTCACGCGTTTTCTTCAATGGGCAGCAAAAACACTCAATTTTTAAAAGCAGGAAATAACAACATTTTTAAAAATGGAATTCCACCCCAAGTCATTCCTTCGCGCCCATTTCTACATTTGAGTCAAAAAAAAATTTTTGCTCCTGAGCAGCTTTTTTTCTTACCGCGGCATCATGCGTCTTCTACGTCGGGCAGCAAAAACACTCAATTTTTCAAAGCAGGAAATAACAACATTTTTAAAGATGGAATTCTACCCCAAATCACTCCCTAGCATCCGTTTTTACATTTGAGTCAAAAAAATTTTTTTGCTCCTGAGCAGCTTTTTTTCTGACCGCGGTTTCACGCGTTTTCTTCAATGGGAAGCAAAAACACTCAATTTTTAAAAGCAGGAAATAACAACATTTTTAAACATGGAATTCCACCCCAAATCACTCCCTCGCGTCCATTTCTACATTTGAGTCAAAAAAATTTTTGCTCCTGAGCAGCTTTTTTTCTTACCGCGGCATCATGCGTCTTCTACGTCGGGCAGCAAAAACACCCAATTTTTCAAAGCAGGAAATAACAACATTTTTAAACATGGAATTCCACCCCAAATCACTCCCTAGCATCCGTTTTTACATTTGAGTCAAAGAAATTTTTTTGCTCCTGAGCAGCTTTTTTTCTGACCGCGGCATCACACATTTTCTGCCTCGGGTAGCAACAACAATCAATTTTTAAAAACAGCTAATAATAACATTTATAAGCATGGAATTCCACCCCGAATTACATCGTAGCATCCGTTTTTACATTTGACATTTTTACAAAGGTTTTAAAAAGCTTTTGTGTTAAAAAGAGAATTGCTCCTTAGCATCTTTTTTTCTGACCGCGGTATCACGCGTCATCTTGCTCCAGCAGCCAAAACACTTGATTTTTAAAAACAGAAAATAAAAATATTTTTAAACATGGAATTCCACCCCGAATCACACCCTAGCATCCATTTTTGTATTTGAGTGAAAAATATTTTTTTCTCCAGAGCAGCTTTTTTTCTGATTGTGTCATCACGCGTTTTCTGCCTCGGGTCGCAACAACACTCAATTTTTAGAAACAGCTAATAATAACGTTATTAAGCATGGAATTCCACCCCAAATCACATCCTACCATCCGTTTTTACATTTGACATTTTAAAAAGATTTTTAAAAGCTTTTGAGTTAAAAAAAATTTGATCCTGGGCAGCTTTTTTTCTGACCACGGTATCACGCATTTTCCTCCTCGGGCAGCAAAAACACGCGATTTTTAAAAGAAGGAAATAACATTTTTAAATATGGAATTCCTCCCCGAATCTCATCCTAGCATCCGTTTTTACATTTGAGTCAAAAAATTTTTTTTACTCCTGAGCATCTTTTTTTTCTGATCGCGGCATCACAAGTTTTCTTCCTCAGGCAGCAAAAAGACTCGATTTTTAAAAACTGAAAATAACAACATTTTTAAACATAGAATTCCACCCCGAATCACATCCTAGCATCCGTTTTTACATTTGAGTCAAAAAAATTTTTTTTCTCCTGAGCAGCATTTTTTCTGACCGGGGTTTCACGCGTTTTCTTCAATGGGAAGCAAAAACACTCAATTTTTAAAAGCAGGAAATAACAACATTTTTAAACATGGAATTCCACCCCAAATCACTCCCTCGCGTCCATTTCTACATTTGAGTCAAAAAAATTTTTTGCTCCTGAGCAGCTTTTTTTCTTACCGTGGCATCATGCGTCTTCTACGTCGGGCAGCAAAAACACTCAATTTTTCAAAGCAGGAAATAACAACATTTTTAAAGATGGAATTCTACCCCAAATCACTCCCTAGCATCCGTTTTTACATTTGAGTCAAAAAAATTTTTTTGCTCCTGACAAGCTTTTTTTCTGACCACGGCATCACGCATTTTCTGCCTCAGGTAGCAGCAACAATCAATTTTTAAAAACAGCTAATAATAACATTTATAAGCATGGAATTCCACCCCGAATTACATCGTAGCATCCGTTTTTACATTTGACATTTTAAAAAGGTTTTAAAAAGCTTTTGTGTTAAAAAGAGAATTGCTCCTTGGCATCTTTTTTTCTGACCGCGGTATCACGCGTTATCTTCCACCGGCAGCCAAAACACTTGATTTTTAAAAACAGGAAATAAAAATATTTTTAAACATGGAATTCCACCCCGAATCTCATCCTAGCATCTGTTTTTACACTTGAGTCAAAACATTTTTTTTGCTCCTGAGCATCTTTTTTTCTGATCGCGGCATCACAAGTTTTCTTCCTCAGGCAGCAAAAAGACTCGATTTTTAAAAACTGAAAATAACAACATTTTTAAACATAGAATTCCACCTCGAATCACATCCTAGCATCCGTTTTTAGATTGGACTCAAAAAAATTTTTTTTTCCTCCTGAACAGCTTTTTTTCTGACCGTGGCATCACGCTTTTTCTTCCTTGGTTACCAAAAAATCTCGATTTTTAAAAACAGCTAATAATAACATTTTTAAACATGGAATTCCACCCCAAATCACATCCTAGCATCCGTTTTTACATTTGAGTCAAAAAATTTTTTTTGCTCCAGAGCAGCTTTTTTTCTGACCGTGGCATCACGCGTTTTCTTCCTCGGGCAGCAAAAACACTCGATTTTCAAAAGCAGGAAATAACAACATTTTTAAACATGGAATTCCACCCCGGATAACACCCTAGCATCCGTTTTTACATTTGAGGCAAAAAAAATTTTTTCCTCCTTAGCAGCTTTTTTTCTGACCGTGGCATCACGCGTTTTCTTCCTTGATTACCAAAAAATCTCAATTTTTAAAAACAGCTAAGAATAACATTTTTAAACATAGAATTCCACCCCGAACCACAGCCTAGCATCTGTTTTTCCATTTGAGTGAAAAAAAAAATTTTTCTCCTGAGCTGCTTTTTTCTGACCGCAGCATCCCGCGTTTTCATCTTCGGGCAGCAAAAACACTCGATTTTCAAAAGCAGGAAATAACAACATTTTAAAACATGGAATTCCACCTCGAATCACATCCTAGCATCCGTTTTTAGATTTGAGACAAAAAAAATTTTTTTCCTCCTGAGCAGCTTTTTTTCTGACCGTGGCATTAAAAGTTTTCTTCCTTGGTTACCCAAAAATCTCGATTTTTAAAAACAGCTAATAATAACATTTTTAAACATGGAATTCCACCCCGAATCACATCCTAGCATCCGTTTTTACATTTGAGTCAAAAAAATTTTTTTTGCTCCTGAGCAGCTTTTTTTCTGACCGCGGCATCACGCGTTTTCTTCCTTGGGTAACAAAAACACTCGATTTTTAAAACAGCTAATAATAACATTTTTAAGCATGGAATTCCACCCCAAATGACTCCCTCGCATCCATTTCTACATTTGAGTCAAAAAAATTTTTTGCTCCTGAGCAGCTTTTTTTCTTACCGCGGCATCATGCGTCTTCTACGTCGGGCAGCAAAAACACCCAATTTTTCAAAGCAGGAAATAACAACATTTTTAAAGATGGAATTCCACCCCAAATCACTCCCTAGCATCCGTTTTTACATTTGAGTTAAAAAAATTTTTATCCTGGGCAGCTTTTTTTCTGACCACGGTATCACACGTTTTGTTCCTCGGGCAGCAAAAACACTCAATTTTTAAAAGAAGGAAATAACATTTTTAAATATGGAATTCCACCCCGAATCTCATCCTAGCATCCGTTTTTACATTTGAGTCAAAACATTTTTTTTGGTCCAGAGCAGCTTTTATTCTGACCGCGGCATCACAAGTTTTCTTCCTCAGGCAGCAAAAAGACTCGATTTTTAAAAACTGGAAATAACAACATTTTTAAACATGGAATTCCACCTCGAATCACATCCTAGCATCCGTTTTTAGATTGGACTCAAAACAATTTTTTTTTCCTCCTGAACAGCTTTTTTTCTGACCGTGGCATCACGCTTTTTCTTCCTTGGTTACCAAAAAATCTCGATTTTTAAAAACAGCTAATAATAACATTTTTAAACATGGAATTCCACCCCGAATCACATCCTAGCATCCGTTTTTACATTTCAGTCAAAAAAAATTTTTTGCTCCTGAGCAGCTTTTTTTCTGACCGCGGCATCACGCGTTTTCTTCCTCGGGCAGCAAAAACACTCGATTTTCAAAAGCAGGAAATAACAATATTTGGAAACATGGAATTCCACCCCGAATAACACCCTAGCATCTGTTTTTCCATTTGAGTGAAAAAAAAAATTTTTCTCCTGAGCTGCTTTTTTCTGACCGCAGCATCCCGCGTTTTCATCTTCGGGCAGCAAAAACACTCGATTTTCAAAAGCAGGAAATAACAACATTTTAAAACATGGAATTCCACCTCGAATCACATCCTAGCATCCGTTTTTAGATTTGAGACAAAAAAAATTTTTTTCCTCCTGAGCAGCTTTTTTTCTGACCGTGGCATTAAAAGTTTTCTTCCTTGGTTACCCAAAAATCTCGATTTTTAAAAACAGCTAATAATAACATTTTTAAACATGGAATTCCACCCCGAATCACATCCTAGCATCCGTTTTTACATTTGAGTCAAAAAAATTTTTTTTGCTCCTGAGCAGCTTTTTTTCTGACCGCGGCATCACGCGTTTTCTTCCTTGGGTAACAAAAACACTCGATTTTTAAAACAGCTAATAATAACATTTTTAAGCATGGAATTCCACCCCAAATGACTCCCTCGCATCCATTTCTACATTTGAGTCAAAAAAATTTTTTGCTCCTGAGCAGCTTTTTTTCTTACCGCGGCATCATGCGTCTTCTACGTCGGGCAGCAAAAACACCCAATTTTTCAAAGCAGGAAATAACAACATTTTTAAAGATGGAATTCCACCCCAAATCACTCCCTAGCATCCGTTTTTACATTTGAGTTAAAAAAATTTTTATCCTGGGCAGCTTTTTTTCTGACCACGGTATCACACGTTTTGTTCCTCGGGCAGCAAAAACACTCAATTTTTAAAAGAAGGAAATAACATTTTTAAATATGGAATTCCACCCCGAATCTCATCCTAGCATCCGTTTTTACATTTGAGTCAAAACATTTTTTTTGGTCCAGAGCAGCTTTTATTCTGACCGCGGCATCACAAGTTTTCTTCCTCAGGCAGCAAAAAGACTCGATTTTTAAAAACTGGAAATAACAACATTTTTAAACATGGAATTCCACCTCGAATCACATCCTAGCATCCGTTTTTAGATTGGACTCAAAACAATTTTTTTTTCCTCCTGAACAGCTTTTTTTCTGACCGTGGCATCACGCTTTTTCTTCCTTGGTTACCAAAAAATCTCGATTTTTAAAAACAGCTAATAATAACATTTTTAAACATGGAATTCCACCCCGAATCACATCCTAGCATCCGTTTTTACATTTCAGTCAAAAAAAATTTTTTGCTCCTGAGCAGCTTTTTTTCTGACCGCGGCATCACGCGTTTTCTTCCTCGGGCAGCAAAAACACTCGATTTTCAAAAGCAGGAAATAACAATATTTGGAAACATGGAATTCCACCCCGAATAACACCCTAGCATCTGTTTTTCCATTTGAGTGAAAAAAAAAATTTTTCTCCTGAGCTGCTTTTTTCTGACCGCAGCATCCCGCGTTTTCATCTTCGGGCAGCAAAAACACTCGATTTTCAAAAGCAGGAAATAACAACATTTTAAAACATGGAATTCCACCTCGAATCACATCCTAGCATCCGTTTTTAGATTTGAGACAAAAAAAATTTTTTTCCTCCTGAGCAGCTTTTTTTCTGACCGTGGCATTAAAAGTTTTCTTCCTTGGTTACCCAAAAATCTCGATTTTTAAAAACAGCTAATAATAACATTTTTAAACATGGAATTCCACCCCGAATCACATCCTAGCATCCGTTTTTACATTTGAGTCAAAAAAATTTTTTTTGCTCCTGAGCAGCTTTTTTTCTGACCGCGGCATCACGCGTTTTCTTCCTTGGGTAACAAAAACACTCGATTTTTAAAACAGCTAATAATAACATTTTTAAGCATGGAATTCCACCCCAAATGACTCCCTCGCATCCATTTCTACATTTGAGTCAAAAAAATTTTTTGCTCCTGAGCAGCTTTTTTTCTTACCGCGGCATCATGCGTCTTCTACGTCGGGCAGCAAAAACACCCAATTTTTCAAAGCAGGAAATAACAACATTTTTAAAGATGGAATTCCACCCCAAATCACTCCCTAGCATCCGTTTTTACATTTGAGTTAAAAAAATTTTTATCCTGGGCAGCTTTTTTTCTGACCACGGTATCACACGTTTTGTTCCTCGGGCAGCAAAAACACTCAATTTTTAAAAGAAGGAAATAACATTTTTAAATATGGAATTCCACCCCGAATCTCATCCTAGCATCCGTTTTTACATTTGAGTCAAAACATTTTTTTTGGTCCAGAGCAGCTTTTATTCTGACCGCGGCATCACAAGTTTTCTTCCTCAGGCAGCAAAAAGACTCGATTTTTAAAAACTGGAAATAACAACATTTTTAAACATGGAATTCCACCTCGAATCACATCCTAGCATCCGTTTTTAGATTTGAGTCAAAAAAAATTTTTTTGCTCCTGAGCAGCTTTTTTTCTTACCGCGGCATCATGCTACGTCGGGCAGCAAAAACACCCAATTTTTCAAAGCAGGAAATAACAACATTTTTAAAGATGGAATTCCACCCCAAATCACTCCCTAGCATCCGTTTTTACATTTGAGTCAAAAAAATTTTTTTGCTCCTGAGCAGCTTTTTTTCTGACCGCGGCATCACGCGTTTTCTTCCTCGGGTAACAAAAACACTCGATTTTTAAAACAGCTAATAATAACATTTTTAAGCATGGAATTCCACCCCGAACCGCATCCTAGCATCCATTTTTACATTTGAGTCAAAAAAATTTTTTTGCTCCTGAGCAGCTTTTTTTCTGACCGCGGCATCACACGTTTACTTCCTCGGGTAACAAAAACACTCGATTTTTAAAACAGCTAATAATAACATTTTTAAGCATGGAATTCCACCCCGAACCGCATCCTAGCATCCATTTTTACATTTGAGTCAAAAAAAATTTTTTTTGCTCCTGAGCAGCTTTTTTTCTGACCGCGGTTTCACGCGTTTTCTTCAATGGGCAGCAAAAACACTCAATTTTTAAAAGCAGGAAATAACAACATTTTTAAAGATGGAATTCTACCCCAAATCACTCCCTAGCATCCGCTTTTACATTTGAGTCAAAAAAATTTTTTTGCTCCTGAGCAGCTTTTTTTCTGACCGCGGCATCACGCATTTTCTGCCTCACGTAGCAGCAACAATCAATTTTTAAAAACAGCTAATAATAACATTTATAAGCATGGAATTCCACCCCGAATTACATCGTAGCATCCGTTTTTACATTTGACATTTTAAAAAGGTTTTAAAAAGCTTTTGTGTTAAAAAGAGAATTGCTCCTTGGCATCTTTTTTTCTGACCGCAGTATCACGCGTTATCTTCCACCGGCAGCCAAAACACTTGATTTTTAAAAACAGGAAATAAAAATATTTTTAAACATGGAATTCCACCCCGAATCTCATCCTAGCATCTGTTTTTACACTTGAGTCAAAACATTTTTTTTGCTCCTGAGCATCTTTTTTTCTGATCGCGGCATCACAAGTTTTCTTCCTCAGGCAGCAAAAACTCTCGGTTTTTAAAAACAGCTAACAATAACATTTTTAAGCATGGAATTCCATCCCAAATCACATCCTAGCATCCGTATTTACATTTGAGTCAAAAAAAATTTTTTGCTCCTGAGCAGCTTTTTTTCTGACCGCGGCATCACGCGTTTTCTTCCTCGGGCAGCAAAAACACTCAATTTTTAAAAGAAGGAAATAACATTTTTAAATATGGAATTCCAACCCGAATCTCATCCTAGCTTCCGTTTTTACATTTGAGTCAAAAAAATTTTTTTGCTCCTGAGCATCTTTTTTTCTGATCGCGGCATCACAAGTTTTCTTCCTCAGGCAGCAAAAAGACTCGATTTTTAAAAACTGAAAATAACAACATTTTTAAACATAGAATTCCACCTCGAATCACATCCTAGCATCCGTTTTTAGATTGGACTCAAAACAATTTTTTTTTCCTCCTGAACAGCTTTTTTTCTGACCGTGGCATCACGCTTTTTCTTCCTTGGTTACCAAAAAATCTCGATTTTTAAAAACAGCTAATAATAACATTTTTAAACATGGAATTCCACCCCGAATCACATCCTAGCATCCGTTTTTACATTTCAGTCAAAAAAAATTTTTTGCTCCTGAGCAGCTTTTTTTCTGACCGCGGCATCACGCGTTTTCTTCCTCGGGCAGCAAAAACACTCGATTTTCAAAAGCAGGAAATAACAATATTTGGAAACATGGAATTCCACCCCGAATAACACCCTAGCATCTGTTTTTCCATTTGAGTGAAAAAAAAAATTTTTCTCCTGAGCTGCTTTTTTCTGAGCGCAGCATCCCGCGTTTTCATCTTCGGGCAGCAAAAACACTCGATTTTCAAAAGCAGGAAATAACAACATTTTAAAACATGGAATTCCACCTCGAATCACATCCTAGCATCCGTTTTTAGATTTGAGACAAAAAAAATTTTTTTCCTCCTGAGCAGCTTTTTTTCTGACCGTGGCATTAAAAGTTTTCTTCCTTGGTTACCCAAAAATCTCGATTTTTAAAAACAGCTAATAATAACATTTTTAAACATGGAATTCCACCCCGAATCACATCCTAGCATCCGTTTTTACATTTGAGTCAAAAAAATTTTTTTTGCTCCTGAGCAGCTTTTTTTCTGACCGCGGCATCACGCGTTTTCTTCCTTGGGTAACAAAAACACTCGATTTTTAAAACAGCTAATAATAACATTTTTAAGCATGGAATTCCACCCCAAATGACTCCCTCGCATCCATTTCTACATTTGAGTCAAAAAAATTTTTTGCTCCTGAGCAGCTTTTTTTCTTACCGCGGCATCATGCGTCTTCTACGTCGGGCAGCAAAAACACCCAATTTTTCAAAGCAGGAAATAACAACATTTTTAAAGATGGAATTCCACCCCAAATCACTCCCTAGCATCCGTTTTTACATTTGAGTTAAAAAAATTTTTATCCTGGGCAGCTTTTTTTCTGACCACGGTATCACACGTTTTGTTCCTCGGGCAGCAAAAACACTCAATTTTTAAAAGAAGGAAATAACATTTTTAAATATGGAATTCCACCCCGAATCTCATCCTAGCATCCGTTTTTACATTTGAGTCAAAACATTTTTTTTGGTCCAGAGCAGCTTTTATTCTGACCGCGGCATCACAAGTTTTCTTCCTCAGGCAGCAAAAAGACTCGATTTTTAAAAACTGGAAATAACAACATTTTTAAACATGGAATTCCACCTCGAATCACATCCTAGCATCCGTTTTTAGATTGGACTCAAAACAATTTTTTTTTCCTCCTGAACAGCTTTTTTTCTGACCGTGGCATCACGCTTTTTCTTCCTTGGTTACCAAAAAATCTCGATTTTTAAAAACAGCTAATAATAACATTTTTAAACATGGAATTCCACCCCGAATCACATCCTAGCATCCGTTTTTACATTTCAGTCAAAAAAAATTTTTTGCTCCTGAGCAGCTTTTTTTCTGACCGCGGCATCACGCGTTTTCTTCCTCGGGCAGCAAAAACACTCGATTTTCAAAAGCAGGAAATAACAATATTTGGAAACATGGAATTCCACCCCGAATAACACCCTAGCATCTGTTTTTCCATTTGAGTGAAAAAAAAAATTTTTCTCCTGAGCTGCTTTTTTCTGACCGCAGCATCCCGCGTTTTCATCTTCGGGCAGCAAAAACACTCGATTTTCAAAAGCAGGAAATAACAACATTTTAAAACATGGAATTCCACCTCGAATCACATCCTAGCATCCGTTTTTAGATTTGAGACAAAAAAAATTTTTTTCCTCCTGAGCAGCTTTTTTTCTGACCGTGGCATTAAAAGTTTTCTTCCTTGGTTACCCAAAAATCTCGATTTTTAAAAACAGCTAATAATAACATTTTTAAACATGGAATTCCACCCCGAATCACATCCTAGCATCCGTTTTTACATTTGAGTCAAAAAAATTTTTTTTGCTCCTGAGCAGCTTTTTTTCTGACCGCGGCATCACGCGTTTTCTTCCTTGGGTAACAAAAACACTCGATTTTTAAAACAGCTAATAATAACATTTTTAAGCATGGAATTCCACCCCAAATGACTCCCTCGCATCCATTTCTACATTTGAGTCAAAAAAATTTTTTGCTCCTGAGCAGCTTTTTTTCTTACCGCGGCATCATGCGTCTTCTACGTCGGGCAGCAAAAACACCCAATTTTTCAAAGCAGGAAATAACAACATTTTTAAAGATGGAATTCCACCCCAAATCACTCCCTAGCATCCGTTTTTACATTTGAGTTAAAAAAATTTTTATCCTGGGCAGCTTTTTTTCTGACCACGGTATCACACGTTTTGTTCCTCGGGCAGCAAAAACACTCAATTTTTAAAAGAAGGAAATAACATTTTTAAATATGGAATTCCACCCCGAATCTCATCCTAGCATCCGTTTTTACATTTGAGTCAAAACATTTTTTTTGGTCCAGAGCAGCTTTTATTCTGACCGCGGCATCACAAGTTTTCTTCCTCAGGCAGCAAAAAGACTCGATTTTTAAAAACTGGAAATAACAACATTTTTAAACATGGAATTCCACCTCGAATCACATCCTAGCATCCGTTTTTAGATTTGAGTCAAAAAAAATTTTTTTGCTCCTGAGCAGCTTTTTTTCTTACCGCGGCATCATGCTACGTCGGGCAGCAAAAACACCCAATTTTTCAAAGCAGGAAATAACAACATTTTTAAAGATGGAATTCCACCCCAAATCACTCCCTAGCATCCGTTTTTACATTTGAGTCAAAAAAATTTTTTTGCTCCTGAGCAGCTTTTTTTCTGACCGCGGCATCACGCGTTTTCTTCCTCGGGTAACAAAAACACTCGATTTTTAAAACAGCTAATAATAACATTTTTAAGCATGGAATTCCACCCCGAACCGCATCCTAGCATCCATTTTTACATTTGAGTCAAAAAAATTTTTTTGCTCCTGAGCAGCTTTTTTTCTGACCGCGGCATCACACGTTTACTTCCTCGGGTAACAAAAACACTCGATTTTTAAAACAGCTAATAATAACATTTTTAAGCATGGAATTCCACCCCGAACCGCATCCTAGCATCCATTTTTACATTTGAGTCAAAAAAAATTTTTTTTGCTCCTGAGCAGCTTTTTTTCTGACCGCGGTTTCACGCGTTTTCTTCAATGGGCAGCAAAAACACTCAATTTTTAAAAGCAGGAAATAACAACATTTTTAAAGATGGAATTCTACCCCAAATCACTCCCTAGCATCCGCTTTTACATTTGAGTCAAAAAAATTTTTTTGCTCCTGAGCAGCTTTTTTTCTGACCGCGGCATCACGCATTTTCTGCCTCACGTAGCAGCAACAATCAATTTTTAAAAACAGCTAATAATAACATTTATAAGCATGGAATTCCACCCCGAATTACATCGTAGCATCCGTTTTTACATTTGACATTTTAAAAAGGTTTTAAAAAGCTTTTGTGTTAAAAAGAGAATTGCTCCTTGGCATCTTTTTTTCTGACCGCAGTATCACGCGTTATCTTCCACCGGCAGCCAAAACACTTGATTTTTAAAAACAGGAAATAAAAATATTTTTAAACATGGAATTCCACCCCGAATCTCATCCTAGCATCTGTTTTTACACTTGAGTCAAAACATTTTTTTTGCTCCTGAGCATCTTTTTTTCTGATCGCGGCATCACAAGTTTTCTTCCTCAGGCAGCAAAAACTCTCGGTTTTTAAAAACAGCTAACAATAACATTTTTAAGCATGGAATTCCATCCCAAATCACATCCTAGCATCCGTATTTACATTTGAGTCAAAAAAAATTTTTTGCTCCTGAGCAGCTTTTTTTCTGACCGCGGCATCACGCGTTTTCTTCCTCGGGCAGCAAAAACACTCAATTTTTAAAAGAAGGAAATAACATTTTTAAATATGGAATTCCAACCCGAATCTCATCCTAGCTTCCGTTTTTACATTTGAGTCAAAAAAATTTTTTTGCTCCTGAGCATCTTTTTTTCTGATCGCGGCATCACAAGTTTTCTTCCTCAGGCAGCAAAAAGACTCGATTTTTAAAAACTGAAAATAACAACATTTTTAAACATAGAATTCCACCTCGAATCACATCCTAGCATCCGTTTTTAGATTGGACTCAAAACAATTTTTTTTTCCTCCTGAACAGCTTTTTTTCTGACCGTGGCATCACGCTTTTTCTTCCTTGGTTACCAAAAAATCTCGATTTTTAAAAACAGCTAATAATAACATTTTTAAACATGGAATTCCACCCCGAATCACATCCTAGCATCCGTTTTTACATTTCAGTCAAAAAAAATTTTTTGCTCCTGAGCAGCTTTTTTTCTGACCGCGGCATCACGCGTTTTCTTCCTCGGGCAGCAAAAACACTCGATTTTCAAAAGCAGGAAATAACAATATTTGGAAACATGGAATTCCACCCCGAATAACACCCTAGCATCTGTTTTTCCATTTGAGTGAAAAAAAAAATTTTTCTCCTGAGCTGCTTTTTTCTGAGCGCAGCATCCCGCGTTTTCATCTTCGGGCAGCAAAAACACTCGATTTTCAAAAGCAGGAAATAACAACATTTTAAAACATGGAATTCCACCTCGAATCACATCCTAGCATCCGTTTTTAGATTTGAGACAAAAAAAATTTTTTTCCTCCTGAGCAGCTTTTTTTCTGACCGTGGCATTAAAAGTTTTCTTCCTTGGTTACCCAAAAATCTCGATTTTTAAAAACAGCTAATAATAACATTTTTAAACATGGAATTCCACCCCGAATCACATCCTAGCATCCGTTTTTACATTTGAGTCAAAAAAATTTTTTTTGCTCCTGAGCAGCTTTTTTTCTGACCGCGGCATCACGCGTTTTCTTCCTTGGGTAACAAAAACACTCGATTTTTAAAACAGCTAATAATAACATTTTTAAGCATGGAATTCCACCCCAAATGACTCCCTCGCATCCATTTCTACATTTGAGTCAAAAAAATTTTTTGCTCCTGAGCAGCTTTTTTTCTTACCGCGGCATCATGCGTCTTCTACGTCGGGCAGCAAAAACACCCAATTTTTCAAAGCAGGAAATAACAACATTTTTAAAGATGGAATTCCACCCCAAATCACTCCCTAGCATCCGTTTTTACATTTGAGTTAAAAAAATTTTTATCCTGGGCAGCTTTTTTTCTGACCACGGTATCACACGTTTTGTTCCTCGGGCAGCAAAAACACTCAATTTTTAAAAGAAGGAAATAACATTTTTAAATATGGAATTCCACCCCGAATCTCATCCTAGCATCCGTTTTTACATTTGAGTCAAAACATTTTTTTTGGTCCAGAGCAGCTTTTATTCTGACCGCGGCATCACAAGTTTTCTTCCTCAGGCAGCAAAAAGACTCGATTTTTAAAAACTGGAAATAACAACATTTTTAAACATGGAATTCCACCTCGAATCACATCCTAGCATCCGTTTTTAGATTTGAGTCAAAAAAAATTTTTTTGCTCCTGAGCAGCTTTTTTTCTTACCGCGGCATCATGCTACGTCGGGCAGCAAAAACACCCAATTTTTCAAAGCAGGAAATAACAACATTTTTAAAGATGGAATTCCACCCCAAATCACTCCCTAGCATCCGTTTTTACATTTGAGTCAAAAAAATTTTTTTGCTCCTGAGCAGCTTTTTTTCTGACCGCGGCATCACGCGTTTTCTTCCTCGGGTAACAAAAACACTCGATTTTTAAAACAGCTAATAATAACATTTTTAAGCATGGAATTCCACCCCGAACCGCATCCTAGCATCCATTTTTACATTTGAGTCAAAAAAATTTTTTTGCTCCTGAGCAGCTTTTTTTCTGACCGCGGCATCACGCGTTTTCTTCCTCGGGTAACAAAAACACTCGATTTTTAAAACAGCTAATAATAACATTTTTAAGCATGGAATTCCACCCCGAACCGCATCCTAGCATCCATTTTTACATTTGAGTCAAAAAAAATTTTTTTTGCTCCTGAGCAGCTTTTTTTCTGACCGCGGTTTCACGCGTTTTCTTCAATGGGCAGCAAAAACACTCAATTTTTAAAAGCAGGAAATAACAACATTTTTAAAGATGGAATTCTACCCCAAATCACTCCCTAGCATCCGTTTTTACATTTGAGTCAAAAAAAATTTTTTGCTCCTGAGCAGCTTTTTTTCTGACCGCGGTTTCACGCGTTTTCTTCAATGGGCAGCAAAAACACTCAATTTTTAAAAGCAGGAAATAACAACATTTTTAAACATGGAATTCCTCCCCAAATCACTCCCTCGCGTCCATTTCTACATTTGAGTCAAAAAAATTTTTTGCTCCTGAGCAGCTTCTTTTCTTACCGCGACATCATGCGTCTTCTACGTCGGGCAGCAAAAACACCCAATTTTTCAAAGCAGGAAATAACATTTTTAAACATGGAATTCCACCCCAAATCACTCCCTAGCATCCGTTTTTACATTTGAGTCAAAGAAATTTTTTTGCTCCTGAGCAGCTTTTTTTCTGACCGCGGCATCACACATTTTCTGCCTCGGGTAGCAACAACACTCAATTTTTAGAAACAGCTAATAATAACGTTATTAAGCATGGAATTCCACCCCAAATCACATCCTACCATCCGTTTTTACATTTGACATTTTAAAAAGATTTTTAAAAGCTTTTGAGTTAAAAAAAATTTGATACTGGGCAGCTTTTTTTCTGACCACGGTATCACACGTTTTGTTCCTCGGGCAGCAAAAACACGCGATATTTAAAAGAAGGAAATAACATTTTTAAATATGGAATTCCTCCCCGAATCTCATCCTAGCATCCGTTTTTACATTTGAGTCAAAAAATTTTTTTTACTCCTGAGCATCTTTTTTTTCTGATCGCGGCATCACAAGTTTTCTTCCTCAGGCAGCAAAAAGACTCGATTTTTAAAAACTGAAAATAACAACATTTTTAAACATAGAATTCCACCCCGAATCACATCCTAGCATCCGTTTTTACATTTGAGTCAAAAAAAATTTTTTTCTCCTGAGCAGCATTTTTTCTGACCGGGGTTTCACGCGTTTTCTTCAATGGGAAGCAAAAACACTCAATTTTTAAAAGCAGGAAATAACAACATTTTTAAACATGGAATTCCACCCCAAATCACTCCCTCGTGTCCATTTCTACATTTGAGTCAAAAAAATTTTTTGCTCCTGAGCAGCTTTTTTTCTTACCGCGGCATCATGCGTCTTCTACTCGGGCAGCAAAAACACTCAATTTTTCAAAGCAGGAAATAACAACATTTTTAAAGATGGAATTCTACCCCAAATCACTCCCTAGCATCCGCTTTTACATTTGAGTCAAAAAAATTTTTTTGCTCCTGAGCAGCTTTTTTTCTGACCGCGGCATCACGCATTTTCTGCCTCAGGTAGCAGCAACAATCAATTTTTAAAAACAGCTAATAATAACATTTATAAGCATGGAATTCCACCCCGAATTACATCGTAGCATCCGTTTTTACATTTGACATTTTAAAAAGGTTTTAAAAAGCTTTTGTGTTAAAAAGAGAATTGCTCCTTGGCATCTTTTTTTCTGACCGCAGTATCACGCGTTATCTTCCACCGGCAGCCAAAACACTTGATTTTTAAAAACAGGAAATAAAAATATTTTTAAACATGGAATTCCACCCCGAATCTCATCCTAGCATCTGTTTTTACACTTGAGTCAAAACATTTTTTTTGCTCCTGAGCATCTTTTTTTCTGATCGCGGCATCACAAGTTTTCTTCCTCAGGCAGCAAAAACTCTCGGTTTTTAAAAACAGCTAACAATAACATTTTTAAGCATGGAATTCCATCCCAAATCACATCCTAGCATCCGTATTTACATTTGAGTCAAAAAAAATTTTTTGCTCCTGAGCAGCTTTTTTTCTGACCGTGGCATCACGCGTTTTCTTCCTCGGGCAGCAAAAACACTCGATTTTCAAAAGCAGGAAATAACAATATTTGGAAACATGGAATTCCACCCCGAATAACACCCTAGCATCTGTTTTTCCATTTGAGTGAAAAAAAAAATTTTTCTCCTGAGCTGCTTTTTTCTGACCGCAGCATCCCGCGTTTTCATCTTCGGGCAGCAAAAACACTCGATTTTCAAAAGCAGGAAATAACAACATTTTAAAACATGGAATTCCACCTCGAATCACACCCTAGCATCCATTTTTGTATTTGAGTGAAAAAAATTTTTTTCTCCTGAGCAGCTTTTTTTCTGATTGTGTCATCACGCGTTTTCTGCCTCGGGTCGCAACAACACTCAATTTGTAGAAACAGCTAATAATAACGTTATTAAGCATGGAATTCCACCCCAAATCACATCCTACCATCCGTTTTTACGTTTGACATTTTAAAAAGATTTTTAAAAGCTTTTGAGTTAAAAAATGTTGATCCTGGGCAGCTTTTTTTCTGACCACGGTATCACGCATTTTCTTCCTCGGGCAGCAAAAACACTCAATTTTTAAAAGAAGGAAATAACATTTTTAAATATGGAATTCCACCCCGAATCTCATCCTAGCATCCGTTTTTACATTTGAGTCAAAAAAATTTTTTTGCTCCTGAGCATCTTTTTTTCTGATCGCGGCATCACAAGTTTTCTTCCTCAGGCAGCAAAAAGACTCGATTTTTAAAAACTGAAAATAAGAACATTTTTAAACATAGAATTCCACCTCGAATCACATCCTAGCATCCGTTTTTAGATTGGACTCAAAACAATTTTTTTTTCCTCCTGAACAGCTTTTTTTCTGACCGTGGAATCACGCTTTTTCTTCCTTGGTTACCAAAAAATCTCGATTTTTAAAAACAGCTAATAATAACATTTTTAAACATGGAATTCCACCCCGAATAACACCCTAGCATCTGTTTTTCCATTTGAGTGAAAAAAAAAATTTTTCTCCTGAGCTGCTTTTTTCTGACCGCAGCATCCCGCGTTTTCATCTTCGGGCAGCAAAAACACTCGATTTTCAAAAGCAGGAAATAACAACATTTTAAAACATGGAATTCCACCTCGAATCACACCCTAGCATCCATTTTTGTATTTGAGTGAAAAAAATTTTTTTCTCCTGAGCAGCTTTTTTTCTGATTGTGTCATCACGCGTTTTCTGCCTCGGGTCGCAACAACACTCAATTTGTAGAAACAGCTAATAATAACGTTATTAAGCATGGAATTCCACCCCAAATCACATCCTACCATTCGTTTTTACGTTTGACATTTTAAAAAGATTTTTAAAAGCTTTTGAGTTAAAAAATGTTGATCCTGGGCAGCTTTTTTTCTGACCACGGTATCACGCATTTTCTTCCTCGGGCAGCAAAAACACTCAATTTTTAAAAGAAGGAAATAACATTTTTAAATATGGAATTCCACCCCGAATCTCATCCTAGCATCCGTTTTTACATTTGAGTCAAAAAAATTTTTTTGCTCCTGAGCATCTTTTTTTCTGATCGCGGCATCACAAGTTTTCTTCCTCAGGCAGCAAAAAGACTCGATTTTTAAAAACTGAAAATAAGAACATTTTTAAACATAGAATTCCACCTCGAATCACATCCTAGCATCCGTTTTTAGATTGGACTCAAAACAATTTTTTTTTCCTCCTGAACAGCTTTTTTTCTGACCGTGGAATCACGCTTTTTCTTCCTTGGTTACCAAAAAATCTCGATTTTTAAAAACAGCTAATAATAACATTTTTAAACATGGAATTCCACCCCGAATAACACCCTAGCATCTGTTTTTCCATTTGAGTGAAAAAAAAAATTTTTCTCCTGAGCTGCTTTTTTCTGACCGCAGCATCCCGCGTTTTCATCTTCGGGCAGCAAAAACACTCGATTTTCAAAAGCAGGAAATAACAACATTTTAAAACATGGAATTCCACCTCGAATCACACCCTAGCATCCATTTTTGTATTTGAGTGAAAAAAATTTTTTTCTCCTGAGCAGCTTTTTTTCTGATTGTGTCATCACGCGTTTTCTGCCTCGGGTCGCAACAACACTCAATTTGTAGAAACAGCTAATAATAACGTTATTAAGCATGGAATTCCACCCCAAATCACATCCTACCATCCGTTTTTACGTTTGACATTTTAAAAAGATTTTTAAAAGCTTTTGAGTTAAAAAATGTTGATCCTGGGCAGCTTTTTTTCTGACCACGGTATCACGCATTTTCTTCCTCGGGCAGCAAAAACACTCAATTTTTAAAAGAAGGAAATAACATTTTTAAATATGGAATTCCACCCCGAATCTCATCCTAGCATCCGTTTTTACATTTGAGTCAAAAAAATTTTTTTGCTCCTGAGCATCTTTTTTTCTGATCGCGGCATCACAAGTTTTCTTCCTCAGGCAGCAAAAAGACTCGATTTTTAAAAACTGAAAATAAGAACATTTTTAAACATAGAATTCCACCTCGAATCACATCCTAGCATCCGTTTTTAGATTGGACTCAAAACAATTTTTTTTTCCTCCTGAACAGCTTTTTTTCTGACCGTGGAATCACGCTTTTTCTTCCTTGGTTACCAAAAAATCTCGATTTTTAAAAACAGCTAATAATAACATTTTTAAACATGGAATTCCACCCCGAATAACACCCTAGCATCTGTTTTTCCATTTGAGTGAAAAAAAAAATTTTTCTCCTGAGCTGCTTTTTTCTGACCGCAGCATCCCGCGTTTTCATCTTCGGGCAGCAAAAACACTCGATTTTCAAAAGCAGGAAATAACAACATTTTAAAACATGGAATTCCACCTCGAATCACACCCTAGCATCCATTTTTGTATTTGAGTGAAAAAAATTTTTTTCTCCTGAGCAGCTTTTTTTCTGATTGTGTCATCACGCGTTTTCTGCCTCGGGTCGCAACAACACTCAATTTGTAGAAACAGCTAATAATAACGTTATTAAGCATGGAATTCCACCCCAAATCACATCCTACCATCCGTTTTTACGTTTGACATTTTAAAAAGATTTTTAAAAGCTTTTGAGTAAAAAAAATGTTGATCCTGGGCAACTTCTTTTCTGACCACGGTATCACGCATTTTCTTCCTCGGGCAGCAAAAACACTCAATTTTTAAAAGAAGGAAATAACATTTTTAAATATGGAATTCCAACCCGAATCTCATCCTAGCATCCGTTTTTACATTTGAGTCAAAAAAATTTTTTTGCTCCTGAGCATCTTTTTTTCTGATCACGGCATCACAAGTTTTCTTCCTCAGGCAGCAAAAAGACTCGATTTTTAAAAACTGAAAATAACAACATTTTTAAACATAGAATTCCACCTCGAATCACATCCTAGCATCCGTTTTTAGATTGGACTCAAAAAAAATTTTTTTTCCTCCTGAACAGCTTTTTTTCTGACCGTGGCATCACGCTTTTTCTTCCTTGGTTACCAAAAAATCTCGATTTTTAAAAACAGCTAATAATAACATTTTTAAACATGGAATTCCACCCCGAATCACATCCTAGCATCCGTTTTTACATTTGAGTCAAAAAAAATTTTTTTTCTCCTGAGCAGCATTTTTTCTGACCGGGGTTTCACGCGTTTTCTTCAATGGGAAGCAAAAACACTCAATTTTTAAAAGCAGGAAATAACAACATTTTTAAACATGGAATTCCACCCCAAATCACTCCCTCGTGTCCATTTCTACATTTGAGTCAAAAAAATTTTTTGCTCCTGAGCAGCTTTTTTTCTTACCGCGGCATCATGCGTCTTCTACGTCGGGCAGCAAAAACACTCAATTTTTCAAAGCAGGAAATAACAACATTTTTAAAGATGGAATTCTACCCCAAATCACTCCCTAGCATCGGTTTTTCCATTTGAGTCAAAAAAATTTTTTTGCTCCTGACAAGCTTTTTTTCTGACCGCGGCATCACGCATTTTCTGCCTCAGGTAGCAGCAACAATCAATTTTTAAAAACAGCTAATAATAACATTTATAAGCATGGAATTCCACCCCGAATTACATCGTAGCATCCGTTTTTACATTTGACATTTTAAAAAGGTTTTAAAAAGCTTTTGTGTTAAAAAGAGAATTGCTCCTTGGCATCTTTTTTTCTGACCGCGGTATCCCGCGTTATCTTCCACCGGCAGCCAAAACACTTGATTTTTAAAAACAGGAAATAAAAATATTTTTAAACATGGAATTCCACCCCGAATCTCATCCTAGCATCTGTTTTTACACTTGAGTCAAAACATTTTTTTTGCTCCTGAGCATCTTTTTTTCTGATTGCGGCATCACAAGTTTTCTTCCTCAGGCAGCAAAAACTCTCGGTTTTTAAAAACAGCTAACAATAACATTTTTAAGCATGGAATTCCATCCCAAATCACATCCTAGCATCCGTATTTACATTTGAGTCAAAAAAAATTTTTTGCTCCTGAGCAGCTTTTTTTCTGACCGCGGCATCACGCGTTTTCTTCCTCGGGCAGCAAAAACACTCAATTTTTAAAAGAAGGAAATAACATTTTTAAATATGGAATTCCAACCCGAATCTCATCCTAGCATCCGTTTTTACATTTGAGTCAAAAAAATTTTTTTGCTCCTGAGCATCTTTTTTTCTGATCGCGGCATCACAAGTTTTCTTCCTCAGGCAGCAAAAAGACTCGATTTTTAAAAACTGAAAATAACAACATTTTTAAACATAGAATTCCACCTCGAATCACATCCTAGCATCCGTTTTTAGATTGGACTCAAAACAATTT